>OX388349.1:55346840-56546840 GCA_947579665.1 Sympetrum striolatum
TGGTGAAAGGGAGATGTAAATACATTTTAGTAATAATAATAATATGTTTATTACGGGTGTTATCCCATTCACAGTTAACAATAAAAATATTTACAGTGTTACAAAATACTATCGCAATAAGAAATATACTCAAGAATAATAAATACAATCAATCAAATGCTATCTATAAAATACAATCAATAAAATACAAACACGAAAAACTAATAAGAAAATACAATCATAAATAAAATCTATAAAGAAATACAGTCTATGAAATATAATCAAGAAAATAAAATCCAGAAAATATTGTCAAGAGAATACAATCACTAAAATACAAATGAAAAAATAAAATCAATTAATATATCAAGAACATTTTAAGAAGATTATATTTAAATCTATTGATAAGGTTCAAATCGAACTTTATACCTTACAGAATCAATTTTGATCAGTGAAAATGCAGTCAAGTATTCTTTGTAATGATTTCTATTATTTTATTTAAGTTTTTGAATCACTTATTTTTTAAAGCATGGTAATTCGTTAGAAGCAACGAAGTAATGATCCGATTGAAACATCTTTACTACGCAACATTTTCGTAATCTATGTAACTTGTAAGCAACGCAAGGTTTTGAAACATTATGACGTACCAAAGACATGTTTAAGAAAGATTTGTATGCATCTCTCTTCTCATCAAAACACCCCGTCTGTCCTTTACAACAAAGTACATGTATAGTACAATCTTCGGATGGAGTATCTGAAACCATGTAGAAATTCCACCATTCTGGAATTTCCAAATGATTCAAGATGCTCTATCCGAAATTCCTGGATGCTGGAATTCCCAAATGATTTCGGTCACTTCAGGCTTTCTACTATCCGCTGAATGATAATTCGTTCGCTAATCGGAAACAAATTCCGCCAGATCTAGCGGAGATATGGCCAAATTAGCACTGGTCCATTTCCCAAAACGGGACAAGTTCTCCGAAATATTTCCAAAGGATGAAAGTAATTGAGGGTTGTTATCGAATAAATTACGGAATAAGTGTTAAAAAAGGATGGCGTATGTTCCTACCGTGAGGTAGAAAACTTAGGATGTTTTTATTACTTCAATACTGTTATAATGTGAGAGATTCTACGTTATGACAATGTGCAGCAATGATAGTGCCTCACGCTAAATTTGCTCACTTATTTCGACGTGCTTTTCGGAAATGGTTATTTCAAACGCATAAATCCGAACGATATTTTTTTATTATTAATTTTTCCTTGATATGTTTATAGAAATGTTATTATATTATCATTTTCCTAGGCTAAAATAGTGTTATTTAATTATGATACAGTCCATTTTCTGCTCGTTTGAATTAGTTTTATTTTTCATGAATTGAAGGAATTGAAAATCGTTGGTTGTAGTTGGCTAACATAAATCCTTTGAAAGTTCGCTTACCATTTTCATATTACAAATTAATATGTTACCTTTTACGGAAGGATATAAGGAAAATTCCATCTAATTGGAAATACATAACGCTTAATTCACCTTGGTGTTTCGTCAATCAACAAGCTTTTCATTCACTTTTTAAAAATAATTCGTCAAAGATTAAAAACCCCTTTTACCAATCAATGTCTTCGTAATGTATACTGAGTGAATGGTGAGCCACGCAAGGTTTTGTAGCGTAGAAGACTCTGAAGAAACATTTACGAAATATTTGTATGCATCTCTCTACGTTGAAAGCTGTTAATTTTTCCGCAACTTGACTAGAAAATTAGCATTTAATCCACCAGTCGTTTGGTACCAATGGTACATACCTGTATCCTTTACGTGCCCAGAATTAAAAATCTTAACAAGGAATGTTTTGCAGTTTGATTCACATTGATAGCATTTCCGCATTTATAGGCTGCTTGAGAAATTAAAATCGCTTGCAGATTTTACTCGTAAGATATTCGTTTTTGATGTCAAATCATTCCAATTTTTCGTTTGTCAAAATTTTTACTTTTCCTATTTTCTTGAACATCTTATTTGATGTAGCATTACAGGATATGCTGAATATTTTGTTTGCTTTAACCCTTTTAGACCCGTTTCCATTGGACACCAGTTTCAGTGCTTATTATATATTATTTATATTCATTTAATATTTATTTTTGCATTATTTTATGGTTTGCTTATTTTATTTTAATATTATGCTACTTCTATATCAATGAAGTCTCATAGTAAGATTTTATAGCTTGTCATGAGTTTTTTTTAAAAGAATTTCGGAGGGTAATTTATGTTTTCATTTTTACTCTTATTATAACTTTTTTATAAATACCTCATTGAAAATATGTTGTTTTAGTCTTCTATAAGTGTCATTTCATATCAAACATAGTTTTAATATATAACTTTATCTTTACTGACAGCTTAAAATAGGTGTCCAAAATATTTGACATCTCATAAATTGTTAACTAAATTATAAATTCCAAAGTTTATTAGTGGAATAAGTATAAATATATCTAAAAAAGATTCAAAAATATTTTTCTTCTTCTTGGAAGAAAATTCAGGTCCGAAAGGGTTAAGTTTAACATGAGAAATATCGTATATTGACTTGACCTTTCGAAAGGGAGAAAGGATATACATTCAAACCTCTGTCTCTACGGGTTTATTTATGGCATTCTTTTCTTTCGGTTTTCACGAAAATAGTCCGAAAATCGGTGGAAAGAAAGGCCAGTCCCAAGAGAAGGAAGTGGCATAATGCCGAGCGAGAGAGGCGAATTTTCCTTAATTATCTCGAGGAAATTACTTATACATAGTCCTCGGCCAATGACCCAAAATCTGTGAAAGTTTCCATTGGAATCAGTTGACGCGTTTCAGGAGCAGATGGCGCCATTTACGGGGAAACTCTCGAAAAAATCAAATCTCTCCATCGACATGAATGGACTCGAATTACACGTGACAGTCGGGAATTCTTGATTCTGAACTCGCTATTCTTTTTGCTCTTTTTCCTCGAGAGGGAACGAACGGAATAATGCATTTTTTAATGTATAATAATGATACTTTATTTAAGTACAAGTATACAACAAATTGCAATGTAGATTTTAAATATTTCAACCTGTAGTAGCTGCTGCTAAGCTAGATAAGCAGGCCAGGAATTGGCTCACAAAAATAAATTATACAGGTAATACTATATGTTTTTTAAAGTACCGTGTAAAAAGAAAAGCGCATGTTTTTTCTTCTTTTGATTAAAAAATCATTATTTGCAGAGGTGTCTAATAATAATAATAATAATAATAATAATAATATTTAATTTAATGATAAAGAAATTAAAAATTGCAAATGAGAAATTAAATATTGCAATTAGTAGTAGTTACATTGCTGGAAGAACTTGACAGAAATTGGCTTAGAAAAACAAATTATACAGGTGAAAGTGTACACTAAATGTAATAAAGAAATAAAAAGTTGTTAACAAGCAGAAGTTTACAAACAAGAAAGGAAGAAGTGAAGACAGATGAATAGAATAAAGATATACATGGAAAATATCCTGCTTACCATTAGATTTTTCGACAGGTTCCCGAATTAAATGACTGGTGGCAAGTGAAATTTTCTTTTGCCTCATTATCATTGCTTTATTAATTAATTATTTTAAAAATTTATTTTAAATGTTTTGAGTGATTGAGTACACAGACATCAGACACAATACTCAATAAAATTGGTTAAATTTGAAATATTCTTTCAGTTTTTGTTTCACTTCTGAAATATTTGTTAACCCTTTCAAAACATAATAATAATGACGACTTTAATTGGCAAATATAGCCTTGAGAGACAACTCTTGCAATTAACATCAAGTACACAATAAACCATGCCCTAACCATGATTCGGACTCGGGACCCCGACGTTGCACGCTAATCACTACGCCACCGAGGACGGCAAATATTCGCCCAACGTGGGGCTCGAACCCACGACCCTGAGATTAAGAGTCTCATGCTCTACCGACTGAGCTAGCCGGGCACATGAACTTCAGAATAAAGGAAGGTGCTATTCATCAGTACAGAATATTCTTATCTAGTTATTTTGAGTATTGGTGGTTTATTTGACCGCTGACTCTTTCTATAGTCGATTTATGAATATTTACTAACACTTCTTATATCAGTAGATTTGTTCAATTTCTCCTGATAATCCTACTTCATGTTAATCGCAAACAAAGTATTGTTTAAGCCAATTATTCTAGTTACGACCGTAAGAGTTATCTTACATCCTTGGATTATATTCCTATATCTATAATTATAGGTAGCGGCATAGGAAATCTTCGTCTTGAATAATAAATTCCTCTATAATTTTCTCTGTATTTATTTACGCATTCGTTGGTCATCATATTCTAATCTGGATGTCGTATACGCAGATATTTATGATAAGTGCACACCTAAGTGTCCACACAATGAAAAATGGAATTAGTCCTTTGTTCTCCTTCCTTCCATGTTTTCACGAGAATTATGATCCATTTAAAGCGAAAATTTACCATTTCCTGTGCGTTTGCGGCGTGCTTTATGGAACGATTATGCGATTAGCAGAGATAGTGGCCGTGGCCGAACGCATTAGAACCTAGTGTGGCTATGCGATTGTTCTAATAGCTGCAAAACCGAAGTCACAGAAACGAAATCTCTGGAAGGAGATTAGTTGACAAATGAAACGTCTAACTTATGCTTTTGATTTTACTTGTAGTTTTTATCTGTGAGAATTGAAACTAGTTTTCGGCTGTAAACTACCATTTTTAATCCAAGAAAAATTAAACTTTTACGCTTTTACAGGAAACAATTAATGCATCCATATGTTGCCAAATTCTCAAATGTAATGTTGTTTTGGTCATTCTTGAATTTTTCGTACAGTCGTGTTAACATCGTCCAAAACATTAGTGAGTTGAGTCCAAAATATAACGGGAAACCTTCACGAGTAAAAAAACTCATTTGCAGGGTTGGCCAATGTGTTTTTCTTCTTCGTGAAGAAATATTCCGCAAAACCCATTATTAGGCGGCTTAACGCAACATTGGATACCTGCGTGGCTTTTAGATACGATTGAATTTAGTTCAAAATTCTAGAATAAGTTTCCATAAACAAACTCACGCCATACTTTTCCAACCATACTGTCCTCGATAGATAAGTTATTCCCTTTCAAATACTGCTTTCCTTCTTATGCGTCTTAAATCGGCCGAAAACGTGAGCCAACTGACTAACTCAGTATGCGGAATATCTTGGGGAAACTATGCGTATTTAAGAAGATGCCTGTATATGATTCTGTAGTAAGATTTTTATTCGACCCAGCAGATTTTAGGTCCAATAATTTATTTGCAAAATATGGAATCCAACTTGACATCAGACTCAGGGAAAGTTCACCGAAAAACAATTCACCGAATAAGTAGTTCGATAAAAAGTGAATCGCATAATATTTTACTTTGATATTGATTTCCTGTAATATACGTCACCTATACCAACTGGATACTAAACCTGAACTGCTTCTCATCTAAATAGTGTTATTTTAAGGTATTTCTCTTTACCTACCCAGTGTACACATCACGGAATTTCTAGTTTCTGACTCCTTATTTATGTATCTTAAAGGTTCTCAACGATAATTTTGTTCTCCAAGTAACCTTTAATTAGCTATATTTTTGTGATAATAAAATTCAATAAATCAAAATACAGATAAATTTGCTTTTTATTATGTATTATATTCGATAATCATTATAAGGTATTATATCAAGGTTGTCTTCTATTATTTTTATTTTCAACATTTGGACAAAATTTCAAAGGGGATGTATCACTCCCTTGTGGAACCATTACGAACCAAATATAATTTTCATCATTTCTTCTAAAAGCTATAACACACTATCGATAAATATTATTTTCAATTTCGGTCATCTTTACCATTCCTTCATATTCCCGGTGAAAGCTCACCTTTGAGGTTATGTCACCACGACACCACTTACAACTTCGAGAAAACCTCTCTACGGCAGGACTTCAACGACCGGTACGGTAGTAGTGGAGGAGTAATGGAGACGAGGGCATACCTCGATATTATTTTTCTTTCATTCTAGCGACCGAGGAAGTTATTCAAGAAAATTGAAAGCGTGGCTTCCCTTCATCGCGTTGTTTTCTCATTATTTATTTATTTACTCAAATTTTTACGTACAGTTATGACACCATTCTACAGACAATGCAAGTAACTAACAAAGAATATAACAAATTTAAAATAAAAGAACAAAACTTGAAAATTATTTCCAAAGGAAACTAGTTCCGGTTTTTTTAAAACTAAGCAAATTTCATGCTTAATAGAGGACATGTTTCAATGTTTAGGCACCATTTTCAAACAATGAAGCATGTAAGTGTGTAATTTGCTCAGTTATTAAAAAGCTGGAATTAGTTTCCTTTGGAAAAGTTGTTCCTGTTTTGTTATTTCGTCATGGATCACTCCACAGTAACTCGTCATTCGGTTGATTTTAAATTAAAAGTAAATATACACATGAATTATATTGCACGAAATAAATATAGAAGCAAAATAAACAAAAATAACATAGATGAATATTTAGAGAAAACGACCTAAACAGGAAATCATTTACAAGAATCTATATATAGACATTCTTTAAAGAATACGAAACATCAAAATTGTATGAATAGTATGTACAGTTAATAAACAGTTAGCAGTGACCATAAACTACAGATATATGGCTAAATAGTGACCCTAATAACGAAGCTAACGAAGATAGTTTTCGGACACGGCTAGCAGATGTTTTTATGGGAGCACTGATGAGCGAAAAGTTCACGAAGGACTGAGAAAAAATATCAATTCCCCATTATTACTTACTGGTATAAGGGAGTGGCAGTATTTATTTATTCAAAGATTCACATACAGTTTTGCGACAATTTTACAGTGAATACAATAAAAAAAACAAAGAATAAAACAAATTTAAAATAAATATACATGGTTATACGAAATAAAAATAGAAACAAAATAAACTAAAAATAACATATAGGTACTTATACAGAATACAACCCAAGCAGATAAATATTTATAAGAATTTACAGTCATTCATTTAAGAATGCGTCAAGCGACAGTCTCAAGGGGTCTATGGAGGGAGATAGGTCATTAAGAAGGTTTGGAAGTATATAGTGGGAAACGTTGCACAAGGGATAATCTAAATTTTGGGACATGGAGTAGTCAGTCTAGTTACCCTATGTGGAAAATGGTATCTAATTATTGAAACTAAATCAGGAGAATCGATATGAGAGTTTATTATATTATAAATTCCATGGATAAAGGCGTTGTTTTGTGGAACTCCGTCACAAGAAAATAAGAATGAAAAATAAATCATAATAAGAAAACGTAATAGTACATGCTTCATCTATTTTCTTATATTATATTATGAAGGAAGGGAACATAGAAAATGTTAGCGCCCAGTTTTTTCTTGGGAGAAGAGGTTGTTCTGACCGAGGAAAAATGTGAATCTGGTCGGGCGGATATCACCTTACCCAATTTCCATTTCTCCCGAATAGAGGGGAGGACTTCAAAAGTTATTAAAGGGGACAGATGCTCGGACATGCCAGAGTGTCACCTCTAAAGATTTAAATTGTATTGGGCAACGTGGCTCGCTGTCAAGAGGGAGAAAACATTCTATACCAGTCATCCTACGTATCTATGTCTACCCTCGCTTTCTGATTTGTTTCTTTGGTCATTTTCTTCTCACTCCGTCTCTAAAGCGTGCGATTCCAAATTACAAGAAGCGAATTTATGAAAAATGCTCAAAATTCTATATGTGATATTGTAAATACTTCCAGGTTTTTAAATTGGAAGACACTAGTGTATAATACTGGTAAAATTATAACATTGATTGCGAAAAAAATAATGGAATTTTAAATCCTTTGGAGTGGAGAGGGTAGGTTATATGTAATTTTAAGTTATTTTATTAGACATTCAGTTTTTGTAGACATTATTTTCATAGCTACCCTTTATAATAATAACGTATGCAGGAAATTTGACGAATAAAATAAGATTATACTATATAATTGATGCGTTTACCTTATATGCATACACAATTAGATATTGGAGAATCATATAGACAGAAATATCGGCATAGCAATGAAGGATGAACCTTCCGAACAGCTACCGAAAATCTAAGATGAGCTGAGAGAAACTTCGAAGTAAAGGCACTTCATAAAGTGAATACTCCACCTTTTGATTCATAACTTTTAGATGAAGTAAATTCTACTTTAGTTCCAGTAAAAAACGAACAGGATATCCAAGAAGCATCGAAGAAACGTAGTAAGAAGAAATCGCAAAAACAGAAAATTATACTCTCGTCGTTCTTTCCGCAGTCTAATAGAGAAGCTAATAGGGTAAATTAAGTAGCATGTTGGAGTTACTACACACCTTGCCATGCACCACTTGCGGCTCGTAGAGTGTATATCTAAATATTAAATAGAAAATAAATGGAAAAAATAAGGTGGTGGTTAATACACCATCATTGATTGTATCATGATGATACATTAGTGAGGGATTTGTATATCAGTGAAGATTTGTATATTTGTTTCCTTCCGACAACAAGGTCCCGGGTTCGCGCCTCGGGTAGCCGGAAAGGCCTTCTCCCTCTCTGATTAGGAATTGGGTGTACCTTACTGTAATTGCTCTATAGCAGGATGTTTGAAGGAGATTTAAGAAATAAAAGGAAATAAAGATAACACGTCCTCCGCACCAAGAGCTGTAAAAGCAGACTAATCCAAGTTCTCATAAAAGTATAAAAAACTAATTTGGAGTGTTAATAGATGTTATTGACCTACATCCCAGTTTTCGGTTGAATCCAAAGATCTCAGACATTCATTTCGAAGATAAAACGAGAGGGTAGCCTTCTTTGTTCCTATATATTTCCCAGATAATTAGCTTACTTGACACAATTAACAAAAATACAATCAGGAAAATATATTCCTAAATACTGCATAATTTTTTATTACAGACAGTAGTTTAATTTGGTACTATAGTTTGTTCTCAAGCGATGCAATGTACTTACTTAATATTGCCACATATATTTGTTAAGATTTTTATATTAATTAAATTTACATTATATTATTACTTACGCTACCACCAGGCATATGTCTAACTACGGCGGAAATTGTAACAAAAAATTATAAATTACTACATTGGAACTTGGATAGCTGGTACCCGAAGGAACCTTGTAAAAAGTTCGAATTTGAATTAAAGAAGTTTCTTAGTAAGGCTTGAAATACACACTTCATTATATTTACTCTATCTGAAAGATAAAGTAAGTTTTAAGATTGTTATTATATATCGTGTTCTCTTTAATTATTTTATTCTAAATCATACAATTGCAAATGTAAAATATTTATGATGTACCAATCGATAGCTAGCGAGTTATCGCTTGATTATCACGTCGCGACAACTAATGAGCGAGCGAGTACTAGACGTTACAAGAAAATAATCGTGAAAATAGATAATTACTTCTGGTCGTTCTTTCCGCAGTCTATTAGAGAAGCTAATAGGGTAGATTAAGCAGGGATTTTGATATTACTGCACTTACACTCACTGCCATACACCACTGGCGGCTTGCAGGTTATATGTATATCTAAATCTTAATTGTCAATCCACTCACAAAACGTACTAATTGTGCTGACGATATAAATTATAAAAAAGTATTTTGAAAGGTAGTCTAGTGAGGTTACTTCATTTTAGTCGTAAATCGTTATTATTTTATTTTAGTTAACTTAGGTTTTCTTGTAAACCCGAAAACTATTTCTCTCTTTTTGTTTTTTTCTTTTGTCATTTCACTGAAATCTCTTTGGCGAAATATTAAATGACATTGGGTTAGATGAGACTTGTAAGTCTCAATCTCGCCCTTCGATAAAGTCGTTGTAATGTTATTTTTAAAAGTTCGAATAACCAATCGAATGCAATATTCGAATTGACCACGATTTTCCAACATCGCTCGGATTCATACATGAGTGTTCAACCTTTCGGTAGGCTCATGTACAACTTAAATTTCCCTAGTAAGCGCCTTCTCCTTCATTTCCTTATAGTTAACCCCACACCTTATGTCATCCAACATCTTTTGTCATTGTTTTCTCTTCTGTTTTTCCCTTGAATTCTACCCTAAATTACAGTATATATTGTATATTTTTTGACAGTTTAAGGTGTTTGTGACTCATTGCTATAACATTTGCTGTCAGCGGTAAGTCTCTATTGATACTCAAATACAGTCTTCACCAATCCCTCTCCCTTCAATATTTGACCCCCTCAATTCTTGGCCATAGCTATTCTTTTTCGAATCTCATCTTTGTATCTTCCAATCCACGAAAGAGTACTTCCCAGGTAAGAAAATTTATCCACCCGCTCTAGATTTTTCCATCCACCTTTATAGTTAACCTAGTTTTCTTTCCCTTAGTGAGCCTCAATACTTGAGGATACAAAATGGTATGGACCTGTGAAAAAGTGCGAATCCATGACGATTATGAATTATCGCTGTCTTATTTATTACTCGTGTTTTCCTTCTGCTCGAGATATCCTTGGCTTCGAACCCCGCCCCCGTTTCCGAGCATTCAGAGAAGACCTTTTCATTTCCGAAGAGTAAAATCATCCCGAGCCATAAATTAACTCTCCGCTCGTCCGCCTACGACAGATGGCCATTCATTCCTTACCGGGAGCAATAAAAGACGAGGAAATTGCTTATTTCATTCAGAAAGGGACGAACCATTTATACACGCCTTGGCTGAATCAAGCCTGCTCTTCATGTCTCGTACCGAGCTAATTAAATCTAATTCATTCCAATCCTCCACTCCGAAAACATTGCCGCTTATCTAAACGAGCATCTAATAAGCTGACGAGATGTTGAGGGGGAAATGAAGGATTTCCGGGATTTGAATTCCGAGGAGATACCGTCGCTTCCGGTAAATCTTTAAGCAAATGGCTTTATCTTTGTGTACGGAATGAGATCGCGTATCAAATGGTGCGTTATTGCTCGGTACGCCCGCTCTGGCCGTGCTGGGGCGCCTTCTCGAAGGTTCTGGGCGATTCGAGGGATGGCGACCGCCTTCCGGAGACTTCTTTTCCAAGAGAGAAGCATCAAGAGCTGCGCGATCAAGCTTTCTTCACGATTTCGGTGTACTCTTGATGTAAATATGATTCCACTATTCCAACGATGTTTTTGCTACGGGAACTAATTTAGCCATTTACGTATGAATTTATATAATAATAATATTTTTTTACAATACAATACAATCTTTATTTAGTAATAACCGCTACAATTTTCAAATACAAAATAAATATAAAGCAAACCCTGCTAACAGACTGCTTGTCAGCAGGTACCTAATAGTAAAAATATGTGGTACATATATTAGCAAATTAAAATGCATTATGATAATAGTGGTAACAATCATTGTTGATTTTTAACACATATATTATTATTATTTCAATTTTCGCCGCAGTTATACAGCAGTCTGGTGGCAGCTAATCTCAATATATAAAATATACAATTAATAATTAATACACAATCCATAAATAATACAATGAATTAATCAGTCATTATTAATTAGTCATATATAGACGTAATTACATAAGCAAATGTGTATTATATGATTTTAAAAAAATTAATTGTACATCATTTAAAACCAAAATATACATAAAAAGGTATTGGTAACAAAATAACAACTATACACACGTATATTATATATGAAATCAACATTTACATACTAATATTAAAAATCATTTGATATAAGAGTGTAAAATTTTAATAGCACAACTTATCTCATATTTGTTAGGCATTATTTAACCACTAATTAATAATAATAGTTTTTATTTCACACTAAGAGAAATCAAACACAAATGGAAAAAGTACAAGTGCGTGATTACCAGACGAAGACCTCTTAGTGGAGGCAGAATAGGTTCAACTTATCCTTTTTGGTTTATCAAGCTGAAAATTGGTGGAGATGTTCTTTGAACAGCCAAAAGCAAAATCCCAAAAATCCCAAAAAATCCCAATTGGGCAACATGCCTAAATATTTAAACAAAAGTCGCCATCTTGGATTTTCGACCTTGCATCATATTGAACGGTATATCTCCGTATCTAATGGTGATAAAGACACACGGTTTGATTTAAACTACTTACTAAAGTGTAAACTAGACCCGTGGTATTTTAAATTGAAAGAAAAATGAGTAAAAATAAAGCTACACACGAAAAACAACTCGTCTTAGGGTAGCTTTAGCGAGAAAATCTGCGTTAAATGTCGATTTTCGACCTTTTATTATCATTAAATCAAAATATATATCGAAATAAAAGTTGTAGAACACATCAAAAGACTTCAGAATGTTTTATTATCATCTCCGTAGTCCAAAAATTGTAGCTTCTACGAAGCGCCAAACACGTTCGCACACTCAGTAGATGACCACTAACGCGGAGCGCCTATGTGCGAGTATCCATCAAAACACCGATTATAATGCCGGAAAGTATATTCTTATTCCTATATTCCTTATATCCTTATGTTATATTATATGCTATTGAATTGCTATGACTATAATATAACTATTCAAAGAATTAACCAAATATTTTCCCAAATGGAAAACTAACGAAAATGATTTATAAAAATAAGGCAATAATATAAAAGGATAAAAAATTACAAGCTAACGACTATAAAGTGGAAATATAACCGGAAGAATTAATACTATCGAAGGAAAATAATATAAAACCTTTCTAAACACTAACAACAATAAACCAACATAAGAATAGAAATAAAAAACATTATGTCGAAAATTCTACTTGAGTTTTAATACACGATCGGTTTCAGAAAATTCTGTCCATCATCAGGTAAAGAGACCACAACTCCAGTGAATATATACAAAACAATGGCCAATGAGCAAGCAAGGTCTGAGAGGGGAGGAAGGGTTAAGGATATTAGGCGAGGGAAGCAGCGGGAGGAGGCAAACAGTTGATAAAAGTAGGGAGTGGTCAGGAAAGAGGTGAATGTTAGTTAGCGTATAATTATGATGTAAAATTTCTAATTCCTCCAGGTAGTTTAGCTTATTTCCTTGAGAATGGCTACGGAGGAGGGTGTTGGTAAAGTCTGAATGGTGTTTATTGTCGAGTAAATGTTTAGCGAAATGTGAGGCACTGAAACCATTGAGGAAAGACTGTTTATGTTCTTTTGTTCGAATGTGTAAATTTCTTCTGGTTTGGCCTATGTATATTGCATTACAGTCTTTAAAATTTAATTTATATATACCAGATTTGCGTGTTTTATCGAATTTATCTTTATTGTTTAAAATAGTTTTTCCTATGTTCTGCGTTGTATAGAAAGCGGGTCTGATGTTAGAGCATTTAAGAAATTGGCAAGATGATAACTGATGTGGCCGAGGAAAGATAATTTCCCCCAACGTTGTACTTCCGTGAAAATGGAGCAATCGGGATATATCCTGAAAATTTTTTGTTTTCTTTGTCCATGTGAAAGTATGATATCTATAAGTTTTTCGGAATAACCATTGGAGAGAGCCATGCATTTTATGGTTTTTAGTTCCCGAGAAACGTTTGATGGAGAGAGGGGGATATTTAAGAGGGGGATATTTTAATTTTATTTATATTGATGAATAAAACTATGAAAAGCAGCGTGTTTATGTGTGACTGGATGATTAGAGGTTGTATGAATTGTGTGGTTCGTATAAGTCGGTTTTCGATAGATAGAAAATTCAATTGAATCTGCATTCTTTGAGAGAGTTAAGTCTAGGAAGTTCAAATTGTTGTTATTCTCTATTTCTAAAGAAAATCTGATTTTACTGTGTTGCTGGTTTAGGTGTGACAGCTATTCAACTGTCTGTGGGATCCATTCCAAATACAAAGGACATCGTCAACATATCTCAATAATCTCAACCACAAGAAAACGGGTTTTCGTCATTCTGGGAATTTGTAAATAAATTATTCTCAAAATTATCTAAAAATATTTCGGCTAAAATTGGCGAGAGGGGAGATCCCATCGCTAGACCATCAGGTTGATTAAAAAAAGATTTTTCAAACAAAACTAATTCTGCGAAATACATAAATCTGTCAACAGTAAAATATCGTGAACAACATTTCTATCCAAGTTTTTGTCGTACAATATTTTTTCCAACAGCAACAACACCTCTTTCCTAGCGATTTTTGTAAATATGTTATTAACATCAAAAAAACAATTTTTTAGTCTGTATATAATTTCAAATTTTTTAGTCTATTAGCAAGGTCGATGGAGTTTCGGATACCATATCTAGGTGAAAACAGGGTTAAGTTTTAAATAAGTTCATTCACTATAGAGGCCAGTTTGTGGGTTGGGGAGGAAACACATGAAATAACTGGGCGGATGAGGATATCAAGTTTATGTAACTTTAAGAGAGCGTATAATCGTGGAGGAAGAGGATTTGGATTAATTATTTTATAATAATCCTTGGGTTTTAGCACAGTTGTACACTTTTTCACTATTTCTTTCACTTTTTTATTTAGTTCGTTGGTAGGGTCGTTGATTTTCAATATATGGTTGTCTTCTATGAAGGTTTGTACTTTTTGAGTGTAATTACTTTTGTCTATTATGACAATGCACTTTCCTTAGTCGGCTTTGGAAATAACGAGATTTTCACGTTCCAGAGTATTCATGATGCTAAGTAAGGTTTTCTGGGAAGTAAGTTTACGGGGAAGTAAGAAGGCAACACTAGATTTTTCAGATTTTAAGTGATGGTATGGGTGAAGTTATGTTTTAAGGAACGATCATTCCCTTGATGGTTGAAAATATATTCACAATCAGCTATCAGATTCTTAAAATCGTTACCGTTATAATGGCTAGAATTAAAATTCAGGCCTTTTGATAGGAAGTTGACTTCGTTATCAGAAAAGTTAACGTAGGATAGGTTTTTCACTCACTGGTAAAATACATGCTCTGTGGGAGGGAGTTTTGAGGAAAATCGGCGGCAGGTGGAATCATCCTGCGTAGTTACTTCTGGGAAAATCTGTTGAGTTTATCGCGGAGGGTATCTAACTTCTTAAAACAGATCTCACTGGCAAATGTTCTCACCTTATCATCAAAGCAAGCCCATTCAATGGGATAAAGGGATTCCAAAGGAATTCTACGCAGGATGATTCCATTTTTGGAATCTAGAACTCATTCAGACCGGAAAATGACTGCTGCGCAGCTTTTAGTTTCATTATTTGACATTTATTCGTTTTTTTAAGTTCCTGGAGTGAGTTTGTGCGTAGTTCTTAGCGTTCCTTTAACTTTTGAATGCCTAGTGTAGGCTTGGGTTTGTGACTTGTAAGTGCTGTGTTACTGTATGTTTCTTTGTGGTGTGGGTGCCATTCACGTATAAGCATGGCTACTTCAGTGGAGGATGTGTGCTCTATTTGCAAAAGCGTGGTTTTGGACAATGAAGAAACGGCTGTGGTAACGATCCGGTCTTTGATTTTGGTATGGTTCGGATCCGAACGATTTAGATGAAATGAATGAGGAAGAAGAAGACGACATTACTCCGCATTTCGATATCTTACCTCATTCTCGCCAAATTGAAGATTCGCCCGAGGATGCAAACATCAAGAAAAACATTCGTCCAAATTAATGGGGTATCTTTCCTTTTATTATATTTTATCTTACTAAGTTATAATTATTAAACGCTTAAATATTTTATTAGTAAAATTATTTACTTGTAGGAATAAGAATATACTTTCCGGCATTATAATCGGTGTTTTGATGGATACTCGCACATAGGCGCTCCGCGTTAGTGGTCATCTACTGAGTGTGCGAACGTGTTTGGCGGTTTGTAGAAGCTACAACTTTTTGGACTACGGAGATGATAATAAAACATTCTGAAGTCTTTTGATGTGTTCTACAACTTTTATTTCGATATATTTTTTGATTTAATGATAATAAAAGGTCGAAAATCGACATTTAACGCAGATTTTCTCGTTAAAGCTACCCTAAGACGAGTTGTTTTTCGTGTGTAGCTTTATGTTTACTCATTTTTCTTTCAATTTAAAATACCACGGGTCTAGTTTACACTTTAGTAAGTAGTTTAAATCAAACCGTGTGTCTTTATCACCATTAGATACGGAGATATACCGTTCAATATGATGCAAGGTCGAAAATCCAAGATGGCGACTTTTGTTTAAATATTTAGGCATGTTGCCCAATTGGGATTTTTTGGGATTTTTGGGATTTTGCTTTTGGCTGTTCAAAGAACATCTCCACCAATTTTCAGCTTGATAAACCAAAAAGGATACGTTGAGCCTTTTCTTGCCTAAAATGCCTCCACTATCTATGGGGATTGCCTTCACTCAGTTCAACACTGCTATTTCGACAGCAGAAAACCAATCAATTATTTGGTACAAAAAATACACTTCGTTAACTCACGACAAAAAACACTCACATGTCATACATAGGTGCTGTGTAAATAGTACAAACGATATGCATGATCTCGTTTAGATTACGTATACGAAGGCTGTTACAAATAAAAAACCCATTGGGCACAATAAAAAAATAAAAAAATTCATAAACATTACAATTCTTTTGCAATTCACTGAAAGAAAAAACAAATTGTAACAAAAAAGTCAACAGAAGTTTTTTTAAATAGACACAAAAAATCTGATGTGGCCAACACAACTTTCTCCATATTTATTGAAAACAGAAGCCTATGCCGGTAATAGATAAATAACTCCAAAACAATGAGTGTTACAGAAAAATGTTTCAAACAAAAGTTGTAGTAAAATACATTATCTATAACTTTTGAACAAATTGTATATAAATACATCACATTCTGTCAGAGATATTTAAGAAAAACTACAATTTTTGGATAAAAAGCAACTTACGATTGGCGAGTATTCACTAATAACTCCTAAACATCCCGTGTTACGAAAAAATGTTTCAAACAAAAGTTATAGTAATGTACATTATCTATAAATTTTGCATGTAATTGTATATACCTTTATTGCATTCTGACATAGATATTAAAGAAACAAAGTTTTGTTCCGGATAAACCGCAACTTCCGGTTAAGCGATATTCATAAAAACTAATCAACTCTTGGCATTGTTAGGAAAATACTAAATATGAGTTTTGGAAATGATCGGATAATTACTTTTTAAGATAGAGCGCCCACAAACATTTTTACCACAGACAGACACACACAGACACACAGACAGACATGTTCGGGAAAATAGCGAAAACGAACTCTATGGGCCCCAAAACATCTATTTCCGTTGAAATCTGGAGGTCGATTTTTTTGCGAATACAATACTTTCTCTATACTGCGTACAGGGAGAAAGTAAAAATCACAAGGAAAGCATAAGACCTAATATACAGGTGCATTAACAATCAGTAATGTTGAAAATTAGTTCAAAGTTAAATACTATTACATAAATGAACTCAGAAGAAAATAAGACTTTATTATTGTGCGGATGAGGAAAGGAAAAAAAATATTGAAGGACCTTTTAGTGATAGAAAGTCGAGGTATATCTGTAAGGTATTCAGCACGAAGGCCGATTGGTACAGTCCTGGCCAAAATTAACGCAGCACCGGCCGTAAGGATCGCTAGGGAGGTGCTACGTTAATTTTTGCCAGGATTGTACCTCACCCCCTCCGGCATAAGCTACTTGAGAAAGAGAATGAGAGCTTGCAGAAAGGATTGAGGTACACTATGTAGGATGAGGAGTGAGGTAGTTGGCCTTTGCTTTCCTCACTGAGCCAGAATGCTACAAGCGGAAAATGTCCACGCAAGTGAAGCACAATTACTCTATGAGTAACACTTTTCTTGACAGTCCATAAGTAGAGATCTTGATTGGAGCAATTATTCACTCATACCTCGGTAGCTTTCATTTCATTACAGCCATGATCAAGACTAGGACAAAAGAAAATGAAAGATACATTTTCTGTATCCTGTACGAAATGACAAATGAAAATACTCTTAGAGTATGGTAGCAGGAACAAGTCGAGGTATAAGGCAATGAAATAAAGAAGTCAATCTAGTAGGACGGGAAGGCACTCTGGGGAATAATATTAAAGCAATTAATGAAGCAACCGAATCATTACAGGTTGGAATAAAATTCTGCCGTGGTTAGTGTAATTACATAGGTAACTTCTTTGTTTCGAGTGAAATTTAGACTTCAAGGTCTACCCTTTCATTTAACACATCCACAATTTAAAATAGATCTAATTAGTTTATGGTAATAAAATAAATTAACTAGTGAGTAGGAAAAATTTAGGTCTGGGTTAATATACCTACGGAAAGCTTAGAAAATAGTATGCACAGCAGGAATACACAAAGAAGGGGAATGTAAAAACCTACTGAAAGAGAAAATTAAATTATTTTAAAAGTTACTCGGTTTTCTGGCCTAGAACTAAAATCATGGTAAGAATATCAAAACACCCAAATGATATACATAAAAAAATTGCATATGCTACCACTAAAGTGTGCAACAGATAGAACACAAGATGTTGAATGGAAACAAAACCTCAAAATTTAAAAGGGAAAGGATAGGTGAGTTAGATTTTAAATATGCGTAATTTAATTAACCAAAATGATACCATTTCTCAGGAGGAATGGCATCAATGTGCGGTAATTTATAGTATTTGATAAGTTCTGAGGAATGATATTTTAATTTATCAAGTACTATAAATTATCCCAAACTGGGTACGTATCTACCGTACCAATACGGAGTAGCTAATATTTATATGATCCTCTAGCCGCGAAGTGTTTTATATTTGATTCTCTTCTTGATTACTTCCTTCAAATGAATACTTTGGTAGGATATAAAGGCATATGGTTCATAGTATCAAACCGAATTAACTTAGCTTCTGTACAAAACAATTTATTGTTGCAAAAACACTAGTAACAATAATATTCAGACACTTGCACAATTTTATAATAATTAATATTGCGGAATTCATACGAATTAATACAAATATAACATATATGTTAAATTATAAAATTGCAATTAGTAAAAATATATTCAGGAATTGTACAAGTGTTTGAATGCTATTGTTACAAGTGACTTTGTAACAATAAGTTGTTTTGTATAATTGAATTCTACAAAATATCATTTAAGCAGATTTTGTTAGCTTTTGTTCAGTTTAATCCAACAATAACTTGTCTCAGATTTGATTAATTATTTTCCATTAGAATAAAGCGAGCCACAGAAGGTGATTTATTTCTTCTTCTCTATTGACATGCTTGGTAGCTTTGGAGAATTTTAGAAGATTGCATTTTGATTTCTTTCAAGGCAAGGATACTTATTGTCTTTATGTAGGATAGTTTCATCTCTTCCTGGCAGGAAATAGAAAGGTTAGTTACGCTTCGGAAGCATGAAATAAATGCAGCCATCAGGAAAATCCTGCCTTTGGTTTTTATGTGATTTTAAAAGCCAGCAGCTATTAGCAAATTAGAATTACCTCGTGGAAACGTTCGCTATAAAAGTGAAACTAATATTCTGTTTATTAGTAATGCAATCTTTCATTGTGTTCTTTTATTATGAAGCATAAAAGTCTTTAAAAAATGTAGAAAGTTAATGTATGCCAAGTTTTAAGGCCCAGTTTCGTCCCGATTTCTCCTGCTTCAGAATTGGTAAAATTTTGGTCGTTTTCCAGTAGGATATTGTAATCCTAATCATTAGTCGATTATACTCCAAATTTCAGAGCAAATAGCAAGACTTGAATACGACAAAAATAAAGAAAGATATTTTTTCTCTATCCTGTACCAATTAGAAGTCTGCATGGGCCGAAAATTTCAACCCATGTCCGGCCGTTCGTCGTTGAGCCCGACCCGGCCCGAACGGATACAAATTTTCGATCTCAAGTCGAACCCGAGCCCAAACTTTCCATTAATCGTTTTGATTTGTTAATCAAACACATCTTTTTACTCCTTAACGAGCATTTTTTTTAAACATTGAGCTACAACTTTAAGAAGCTTTTTGCCTCTATGCAAGAAACTAACGATCTTTAAGAACGAATAATTCTCTCCTTCCCAAGTTATTCTCGGGCCCAAGCCCGGCCCGAGCCCGGCCCATATAGACCTCTAATTCCCAGGCATCGTAGAACCATAGATTACGTTAAATAAATACGGAATTTCATGAACTTAATACAGAGAAATACATCCGTCGTTGATACATACTAAATTTTCGGTATTTAGAATAACTCAGACTCCATCGGCGTTTATTTTTCATTTAAGCAGGAATTTTCGCAAATTTTTATACTTTAGGGCTCGGGTGGCAGTGACATATTATACGATTTCGAAAAAACATTGTATGCGAGATCCTCATATCAGTACACAACTTTTCCACATAGGGCGAATTTGATTCGAATAAACCTCTTTTCGGCCCATCCTAGGATACATACATACATTGACGTAGATTTACTCAATCAAATGCACAATCTTGAAAAAACTTCATTATTTTGAAAGGATATAATGAAAAAATCGCAAGAACTGGCTGCTACTTCTGATCGTTCTTCCCGTGGAGAATTAGAAAAGATTATAGCAATAAGTGTTAATGGAATTTTTATACCCCCTTCCGTACTCCACTGGTGGCTTGTAGGATCACTACGTAAATGGGGAAACGTAAATGACGTCGTAACAGGACCAAAATCTAGTTTACATAGGCCTTATGTAGCATTTTTCTGCTGTTTATTTTATCCATGAATACCCTATGAAAATGACATTATCTTTTATTTTATGATCTCTCTCTTTTTTTAACTTTTTCCTCACATTTCGCAGGTTTTTCACCCCTTCTTTTTGTGAGCAATTTGCTTTTTCACAAATCAAAATTAACACATTTTTTTATTTTCTCCACAAAATCTTTCTTTCTTTCCATAATTTATCTCTATTTTCACATCTTATTTCAAAAAATTGTTTAGTTATTCGTATTATGATGCTCTTATTTGTAATGGACAAGGACTAAATGGAAGATGGGACTTCCCAGTCTAAATTTCGCCCAATAAAGACCTACATGTTTTATGTACTTTATTGTTACATATATGCTGTAGTTAGACTACTGTCAGGTGCCAGCCCCTATACATTCAAGTAAGACTTATATACACGCACTTCACAATACCTTACAATAGAAGTCCCACAATACTAAAGTTTAAAACAACATCATCATAATCACAAACAGTAACAGAACACTTTCACAAAAAAAGTAAGATTCTATCCATAAATTATCCCAACACATTTATACCACATAGATTATCTTTTCATTAAAACTTGTTAATTAGGCCCATTCAGCATGGTTTCACGTACCACCAGATCGAGTCGACCGCGCTATATGAGGAATTACTTGTGTGCCTTTGCCTTAATGGGATCACAATCGCGGAGATCTTTCCCGAATCGGAGGAAGCGTATGCTAAGTACACAGTTGTAATGGGGAGGAGTCATTGTGGGTTGACTGGGTTTGTCAGCCACCATCTCAAGCAACGACACTTTCTCCCCAGTTGTCATGAAACACCGTGGACGGCGTTGCCACATCCTCGTAATTTCATCCACGCTAAATCCACGGATTTCCATTCTCGTCGAGTTTTGCGTCCTTTTCGGGACAATTGATTGATCTTTGGCTCGAATGAGAAGGCCCCATCCGCTGGCGGGATTTTTTCTCCGGGAAACTTACTCAACGAAGTGGCGCAACACTGAGGGATGAGTTGATTTTTACTTAACTGCTATGAAGTGCTACCTCGGATAGCGAATAAAATCAATTCCGTAATCAGGGCTTCACCGATAATAAGATAATAACCGGTAATTTTATCGATTATGCCTGGTAAAAATTAGAATGATATTTTTGGGGTCTGAATAGGCTTATATACCGCCGAACATACTCTGGTGAGCCACCCTGGAATGATCTGCAAGATCAATGCCTCCTTGTTTCATAGAAAAAATCTGATGTGGCCAGCACATGCCTTTTTCCATGTATAAGATGTAAATATTTATCTACGGCAGTATTTTCGAACTCTATATTCAATCTAAACTTGGAAGATAAGTGATTAATTTACATCATATTATCTTTTACGCTACAAACATTATAAATAATGTTTTTCGGGACAAGTTCGATGAAAAACGATAAAATTGCCCTTTCGCCCAGAGCGCCCACAAAGTACATAATCAGCTACTTCCGGTTTATCAGTATTTCACGAATAACTCCTAAACAATCAGTGATACAAAAATATGTTAAATACAAAAGGTATAGTAAATAAAATTTTCTAAGACTTTTATAATTAATAGTATATACCTAAATATCATAGGATGGAGATATTTTGAAAACCGGAAATTTGCTTCGACAAATAAAGCTCAACTCCCGTTGGGCCGATTTACTCCAAAAACTAATCAACTCTGACAGCACCAACTACAGTGCTATATATGAAGTTTGGTTATGATACGACTAATACTTTTTAAGTTAGAGCGCTCACAAACACAGACACGCATACACACAGACATCATTCCGAAAATGGTCAAAACGTGTTCTAGGAACCCCAAAACATGTATTTCCGTTGAAATCTCGAAGTCGATTCTTTTCATGAAAACAATTCTTTCTCTATACTACGTATATGGAGAAATTAAAAATGGCCACGATTATAAAATAAGGACAGAGGGTCACAGAAGAGATTTTGGTAGATTTTCGTTTATTCGCAGAGCGGAATGGCTTATCAAAGGAAATTTTCAGCCACTTCCCGCAAAACAAATTTATGTTTTAAAAAAGGTTGCCTCAAATAATACCTTTTAAATGGACCAGTTTTTGAGTGGAGTTGTTACGAAAGTGATATAATTTATGATATATTTATATCGAAATTTTCTTTAAATGCGAGGTAGTTGTTATAGTACAGGATAAAAATTTTAGTATAGAAATGTATATATTGCGTTGGAAGTGATATGACAAGTTGACACCTGATTGTTACCTACTTTTTACTTATATTACTATCTAATAATAATAATAATAATAATAATAAAAATTAGTAAAGGATTTTAGGATGAAAATTAATTAATGTTTTTGAGGAAAAATTAACAAAAGTTCTTATGGTAAAGATTAGTAAACTCAATAAAACATACTCATATATTTTGATATATATTATAGCAATATTAGGTTTAAGTAGGTAATAATAGTAGGTAGTAATATTCGTGTTCTCCTATTAATTACATCGGTCCATTAAATAAGGCAAAAGCGGAACTGGAGAAACCGAATTATTGAATTATCTATCAATATTTTTTCCTTTATTTGGTAGACATCCCAACGTCCTGTCTATAAAGCTTCACATAAGAGCGTGGGTGCGATTTTCTATTTCTTAATTCCGTACAGTATGATGACAAAATGCTTCCTTAAACGTAGACGAAAAGTAGAAGAAACTGGCACGCACTGAGATATGATAGTCTTCTGAAGACTATGGGAAGAAATAGTAGATTGGAAGAGTCTAGGAAACCCTATCTTGAATTGCAAGACACATGTGATAGATGATGCTCAAGTTAGGAATAATGAGGAAATGTATCAATTGACAGAGAACAGGATGGCTTGGAGAGCTACATAATTCAAATCCTTGAATTGATAATCAGCGGTGATCTGTTATCGATACGGAAAAAGTGGTTCTTTGACAACGTATTCCTCTCACGTAAATTTTGTTAAAAAAATCATTCAGTATTGAAAGAACAATATTGCATTTCAAGTCCCTGACTATACACAACTGCTCAGTTGTGTAACTCGCTTACTCTGTTTTTCAAAGCTAATTTAAATTAATTTCCTAACGGGTTGGCCTGACGAAACTTGGCCCACAATCTCTATGCGGCTTAGAGATTACGATTAACGATACAATTTCCAAATGATTTCTATATTACTTGTCGGTGGGCTTTATTTCGTAACCTCTAGAATAATGTAGAATAGAACTATTCAAAATTTCAGTCAGACAACGAACGTTCAAATTTCTCCCTTAGGATGTTAAAACGTGAGAAAATTATAGGTAAAATAAGTATTTAGGACGGAGAAGAAATTACTTGGTCTCAGTTCCACAGGAAGAAAATGATTCTTGGACTCAGCAAATGAAATAATTGCAGATTAAAAAAATAAAATGTGTTTGCCAATTCTTAAAAAAGGAATGAATACAGCAGATTATTGGTAAAGTTAATGCATTCAGTTTGAGGTTTGGGAGTATAGGGAATTTAATTTTGGCTGATTAAAAAAGAATTTGAAGAGGAAAATAGTATAAATAATATTATTATTCTCTATAAGCCAAAGAAGCTCTGCATAAAGCACTGCTTCCTGTGTAACTGAGTCTAAGTCATTTCTTCTCCTTCCTTTATGGAGTTCCGCAAAGTGACAGCTAGCTCAATGGATTATATAATAAGTATTTATTTCGAGTGAGAGTTGGCGAGAGATGCAAAATTAATAACGCAAGGATCTGTCCAAGTTAGAACGACCTCTGCCCATTAACCTAGCCGTAGAAGATAACAGAGTCGAAAAAATGTACAAGTTTCATTTTGAAAGGGAAAAAGAGGAGAGTCTTTATCTAGAGTAATTGGTGAGGATAAGTGGTTAATAGAGGCGAACGAGATGTGACGAGAGGAGAGGTTTTGGTTAAAATCCGACGTGAGACGGAATTCAGCCGATGGCAAATTTCTGCAGCGTCGGTTTCTAACTCTATAAAGTATTTTTCATGAATTTGTATGGAGGTAGTTTAGGATTGAAATCTATTGATGTTTCATTATGTGAATATAATATGCGTAACTTCTTTTAAACCCTTTTGTGCTTGCAATCCTTAATGCTCCGCGACTTACTCGTGTTATGAGAAGAAAATTATTTATTATTTATTTATTTATTGATTATACTCGACCGCTGCTGTTAGACACTAGTTCAGGAGGCGACGCTAACTTACAGTAAAACTAATACAAGCATTGTTAAAAACATCTATACATAAAACTACTAAACATTATTTAACCCCCCTTCCGTTTACTTCAATACTTAACAGACAAGGCCAATTCACATTTCAGACAGCTAAAATTCACAAACATGCTAGAATTACTGCAATCAACATATTTATTTATAAACTAACTCCCACAATTCAACAGAATCCCTACGTACACAATAAAAAACTTAAGGATTTAAGACAAAAACCCTGGTCACCAACTACAATTACTTAAAAATATATTGTTACACAATTATAATGTATACATGTAGTCCAAATTACATGAATTAGCATTTGCACTTGTCAATGTTTCTTGTAACATAAGTTTTTCGGGGTTCCTAAAAAATATAAATGGAATTCTATAACAGAGATAGTACTGTAATTTAAGTATTTAGCCATCTGAACTACCCGTTTGTTCTCAGTAAGCAGGTAAAAATTCATAAGTACCATACTAATTACGGCTTCCTATATTCTCAAAAAAACAATAGATATGAAACGTAACACATGAGACGTGGGAATAAGTATTTACTCAACGAAAAGCACATTTAGTCGCTTCATTATTTTGGAATCACGCGGACGGTTCCCTTCCGAATATCTACGAGAAATATGCAAATGAAGAATTCAACTGAGTGTAGGAAACAAAGAAACAGAAATGACCAAATTAAGACCTCAAAAAAGAATCCACGCACTAACTCAAGCGCTGAACCAATGACAGGATTTTCTTTGTATTCCTCATTTTCGCTAAAAATCTCCCTAAAGAGTTTTCCAAATTTTCTGACTGTACTGATAAATATATTCATCTTTCTCTGCTTGACTGTGGAAAACAGCAAATGTCTATTGTAATGTCCATAGATAAAAAATATGTATTTATTTATTTAAATTTCATTAATAGTCATTTAGAACAATTACAATGAATCGTACAACAACAAATTGAAATAAATATATTTATAAATATCAACAAAGCTGCATTGAAATGCAACCAAACATTTGTATATAAAAATTAAAAAAAATGTTAATGGGTAAATTTAAATTAAATGAGAAAAAATAAGATAAAATAATAAAAAATAGTAATAATAAGTTACAATAGGAGATGTAAGGGAAAAAACAATAATGATGGGGGGAAAAATAAATATGAGGGTAAAAGATGAAAAGGACGAAACTCGAGACAACGAAGTAAGTATTAATAATATCATAAATTTTCCCCTCTCCGTAGAGTCCATAATTAATATTTAGTTTCGTCAACTCAAATATAATTTATGTCAGGGTAACATATAAAAAATATCTCTGAGCTAACCTTTTTTTACGAATGGCAGAGTTTTTGTAGAATGAAATTTTCGTAACGTATCTTTAGGTTCGTTCGTTTTTCACACATGTAGATGTTAGTACTCTTACGAAACCAGCCCTGAATTAAAGCCCTTGCGTAAAATTACCTTCTTTTCATTCTTCTATGTGTTTCCACAAAGTCACACCTTCGAATATTGATTTCATTAACAAATCAGAATTATTATCCAAAAACTTCAATGATGAGCAAGAAGAGACTTTCACGGATGACTAAAACTTAAATCTCGCTTAAAATTCAAAACAATGATGTTCGCATATCTCTCGCATTATCAACTCGAAGCCTTAAACTTCACGGTGTGATTTTCCTCTCCTATGTCTTAATAACTATTACCTTCAATATTTCCCTTTAAGTGCCCTTCAGTCTCTTTCATCTCATCGAACTCCCATACTTTGACAATAATAATAATTTATTTCGTCACGAAACATTCAGCATAAGCAAAGAATTAATACTTATATATAATAACATGCAGTCGATACCACAGCAATAGTTAAAGAATAAGAATGTAAAAGGTCCTGAAATCAATCTGCAGCAGACAATAGAAGATATGGAAAATTGGTTCGAAGCAAATGGAGTGAAATTAAATGTCGACAAAACAAGCATAATTCATTTCAAAACCAGCAAGAAATCAAGTATTCTAGAAAACAGTAACAACACAATTAAATCGCTTAAAACACATGTACCAACAATTTTAGGTGTCTACATCGATGAATGCCTTACTTGGAAGGATCAAATCAATCATGTGGCAATACAATTGGACAGAGCCTGTTTTAACATGTATTGGTCCTATCCCGAATATGCCAACTAGACTTGTTGTTTATTATGGCTATTTTTACTCAATGCTGAAACATGGAATCATACTGTGGGGAATAGCCTCAAGTTGGAAAACCATTTTTAATTGATTTTTTTATTCTTCCATCTTTCTCTCTCTTGCCGCTTTTATCCTTGTAAGGATTTCCTGTATATTTTCATCTCTGCCTCGAGCGAGCAGAGGGCAGAGTCCCGTTTACATCACTCAAATTTCTTCCAGGATACATCCTCGTACTATGAAGAAATAGCAGGGACTCCTTTACCTAACCTCTCCCAGGAACATTTTAACGAGAAACCATCATTTCGAACTGCCTCTCCGCTGGAGCATAGAGTCACTTGCTTACGCCCCTCGGAGAGCAAGTAATGAGTGGACACTCATTCAGTTTTATGATCTTAAAATCGTTAACAAGACTAGTTGAAGATGTATAGCTGCTAAGTACAATAACAATATTTTCTAAAAATATTGATATAACTAAAATTTGATTTGACGATTTGATTGACGTTGAAATGAGTGAAAAAATATAATAATTCGTGGAAAATTTTCCATAGTGGATCGTAGTTCAATTTCATGGCAGATTTTCCAATCTTCTAGAGTTTTTAAAATGATTCAATAATCTGCAAGAGTAATTGCAGAATTTTTTGGGCGTTAAATTCGACTTAGTTTAAGGACGGTTCCTCTGACGTCATCCCCAAAAGAGCAATCTCGAATTTGTTGGAATTTAACTTAAAGTAAGTAACTTAGGATATAATGCAAGGGATAAAACAGAGGGTAAGACAAAGACAGCGGATTTTAGAAGACCTAAAGGATGGGATAACAATAAATCGAAACAAAAGCACTGAATGGGGAATATTAACCCATTAAAGGCCAAATTTATTGCCATACTTCATATATGACTTCTTTTATTATGCTAAACTACTCGTAAAACGCAAAATAAGTTGAATTATTAATAAAAAATCTGGACCCCCAAATGGGTTAAGGAACATGAACCTATCGAAAGGTACAACACTTGTGTATGCTTGCAACCTATTCCTTCTTTTAGTACTTCTACTGATATTTTCCCTTTAGTATCCCCAACATAGCCCATTGGCACCAGGTCAGTTGACATGTTACGCGCAATACAAGGCTTTCCTCCGCTTTATATTCCACACCTGTTCACTCGAACCATTTAGCAGCCTCTGGAATTGCCTCGATCCTTCATCTGACTCAACCCGTATGCTTCGTTAATACATTTTTGCATACGACTGGGGAATACATCAGTCGGGCGGATGTAAAAACACGCTCTTGTTTTCCGTCCTTGGCGCGTGCACGGATGAAAATAAGTCTCTTCTTTAAAAGGCGGCAAGAGGGAAATTTTCCATCGCATCTGAATTTGAGTAGTTTTTCCGTCCTTCCGTTAACTACCCGGCGGGGTATTTTTCTAGTTGTGCTGGTTTTCTCTGAGGAAAACATTCTTATGAAAGACTCGGAGGAGCGGGTGTGTTTACAAGCCTATACTCTTGGTCTTGTTTCTACTCCCATCTCAGGAAGAAGTTCACGAAAATGGTATTGGAAAAATTTTCTGGGAGGATAGCCTATTGGGCTAAAGCAGCCTCCCCCGGGTAGAGGAAGGTCCCGGATTCCATTCCCGGTACCTTCAGACTTCTTACAAGTCTGTTTTTCCTTGAGAATTTTCCTAGTAGCACGACCGAATAAGGTGTTATACTGTATGTTATAAAAGTGTTATGATACTTTATATTCTAAAAGTGTTAGGATACTTTGCGCATAAAAGTGTTACCATACATAAATGTGCAAAGTTATCCTAACACTTATCCTTGGAAATATCTTGTTCGAAGTAGAGAAGAGTATCATTCACTTTCCTTACTTTCCGGTTTATAAGACGAATTATATTTCGGGAAAAGATACTCGGAAAATTGCCTTGTCAAATATGACCATTTCCCAAAGATGCCACCATTCTGCCTCAAAAAAATATAGCTCCATTTGATTTATATTTAAAACCTACCCCCTACGCCCCATTTATCGCCATGTCACCAACTTTCTTTACATCAATAGAGAAAAGATAATTTCTTATTTTCATGGTAAACCGTATCACAGGGTTACAGAAGGGTTATTATAAAATATGTGCTCAAAATTAGAGTGCGACTCGTATGCCCGAGATGTTTATCAGTAAGAAAATATGATATACTTTGTTTCAGCCTCGCTCTTATCCCTGATAATATGAAGACTAATGAAATGCAAGTGTTGCTGAATTTATTTTGGTAACTCCTTATTTGTTCCTGCTACCATATCCTGTAGAATAGAAAATTTTTTATATGTTGGTACAGGATAGAGGAAAATATATCTTTCATTTAGATTTTAGATACACACCCCGCGAACTACTAGTAGGGTATGGCAAGGAGAAAAATAAATGCCGAAACCCGAGGTTGAACCAGGGACCTTTAGATCTTCAGTCTAACGCTCTTCCAACTGAGCTATTCGGCTGAACCAAAATAGTGACATTAATTAAAGTTCGTTTTTACAAAAGGCCAAGATAAGTGTTATTTGTAGAGTCATTGCGCTTCACGTAAGTGGACATGGTCCGCTTAAGGTATTCCGGCTTGGTGAGGAAAGCACAGGCTAACCTCACTCCTCATCCTGCCTAGCAAACCTCATTCCCCATTCTAACTCTTGGTAGCTAATGTTTCAGGAGGTGGGGTACCAAATTCCGGATTGCGTGCTTTACAGACTCTTTTAATGCAATAGCAGTAAGATTCACACAGAAAGACATAGGTTTGTGTGCATCCATAATGAAAATTAGTACTCTTTTCAGTTAATTTTTTGGATTTTCCGGGGAAAGTGTTATATACAGGGTCATTGCGCTGTGCTCACGTGGAAGTTATAGGATTATGACTTAGAGAGGAAAGTAACCCATTCCTCATCTTTCTCAGTGAGCTTCATTTTCTTTCCAAAGATTTTGGTAGCTGAGGGCGTACGGTCTGTGGCTCTGACGGGTTGAGTATTGTAGACTTTCAATATACGAAGAAGTATTCTTTTTTTAATGACTTTTGCAGTAGCTTTCTAATGTTTTAATCAACTATAGGTTATAATTACTCTTCAGTTTTGTTATCTATTAATGTAGAGCCTTTCATTTAATCCATTGAATTAGCTATCACTGTGTGGAACTTCTTAACGGCGAGGAGGAAAGATAACTAGACTAGACCTTAGTCGAAACCAGTTGTTCATTTAAGCTATTTTGTGGAACTAAAACGAAGTTATTCTTTCATCCTCACAAAGTCTTTACTTCGAAATCTCTCCCCGCTCAACTTAGACGGCCGGTAATTGCTCACTTGTATTCTTCTTCTTAGTGGAACCTGTCTCCAATAGTTACACCTGGATACCATCGTAGTCGGTCCTTATCATCTTCTTTCATTTTCCTATAACTTCAGCCATTATTTATGTTCTTATACTTCTATTTTTCCTTCAATAATTCTTCGAATTAAGCGATTTCGGCTTAGTATATGCCTCACCCAAGCTGTCTTCCTCTTTTTGATTTCCCTCGCTTGCATTACTCATACTCATTACTCTTAGTCATTCTTATGCTTACACTTCTGTCTTCACGATTTTCCAGTTTTATCTTGTATGGGACAGGCATAGTTCTAGGCTTAAAGCGTAGCGAAAATACCGCAAATGTTGCCCATCAAGTAAGCAGTCTCATAAATATGATTCTATTTTTAGAATCTATGCACGAGAAACGATGTAAAAACCATTCGCGATATTTTTTCAACGGGTACAACTGAGGCAATGATTTGCGCAGAATTCTCTCTCTCGCAGCGAAGAGCGAAAGAGTGCAGTCTCGAGCACGGGAGGAAAGAATTCTCACCGTTCGGAAAAAAGGCTCCAAAGGAAACGAAATATAAAGGAGCGTTTCAAAGCGTCCGGGGAACATCCGGTTCGCATTAAGCGAAAGAGGCCGGATAGGTAAATAGCGTTAATTGCTTCGCCCGCCACCGAGATGCACTCCGAGAGAGAGAGGAAGCTGTTTTCTTTGCACGGATCTTTTCGAACATCGCCTCCAAGGAGAATGATTCACAAGAGTTGGGTGGACTTATTGCCTTGATCTCCAATACTTCTGGATACTATTCCGTGAAGGAAAAGTAGGTGCACTTTGTCCTAGAGTGCTAGTAGAGGATGGATATAGTGGAGGTTTCCATGCGCCTTGTTATAATGGGGTTAATCCATCGGGTAAAGAATCACTGGTCTCAGGACTGGTGTAGATTGTATTGGAAAGAATCACTCGTTCTCAGGGACCTTCTTGGGTATTTGAATAGGTATCTACATCTACGTTAATACCCTACAAGCCGCCTTTCGGGGTGTGGCAGGGGGTGTAAACACCAATTGAATCTAAACTACTTCCTTAATCGGTCATTGTCGGGGATAGTTCGCGGAAAGAAAGAATTATTAAAACGATTCGTCCTAGCATCTATTTCTCTTAACTTACGTTCATTCTCGGATCGACCGAGGTAGCAGGGGGGTTGCATGATACCGATTGTATCTTCCGAAAATGTAGTTTCCCTGAATTTATTATAGTATCTACCGAGATCTCTTATAGTTTATACTCTAAGTAGAGGCAATGTTCGGTTATCATTTCTTTCTTACGCATTATTTCTCATCTTAAAACACCCCCAATACGAAACCAAAGAAGGGTAAAGTGGAAACTTTTAATAAAAATTATAATGAATTTATTTATCCAACGATATAAGAAGTATGCATACAACCAGGCATTTTAAAGGAGAGGTTATACCATGAATAGTAATTACTAATCTACATTACCTACATTTTATAACAATTACTATTTAATATTGCTTAAAAATTACAATTACGCATGAAGATTACATTATATTACATGTCATTACAATTGAAATACGTCATTATTACAATTACATTACACTAATATTAGCTTTATAATGAAGTACATTTTATTACAACTTTACTTCACATTTTTACAGGTTATTATATAAATGAACTATTTTTATCTTCAAAACAGTCCCAGATTCGTCGTCTTATTATAAGTGTGTTTGCGCCCATCGATGTGCACAGGACTCCGGCCAAAGTGCATATCGGGCCAAATTGAGAGTTCCATCCAACCTGCAAAGCAGTTTAAAGGGTATTTTGTAAATGCTTTTTATTCTCAATATGCCTTCGAAGAATACTGCCGTGGCATTCAGTAATCGACCAGGGAAAGTTCAATGGAGGGACTTCCTTTGGTTGGGATGTTTCCCCGATAATACGCCGTATTGTTTAACTTAACTTGAGATGATCCTAAACACATTATGTGCTTGTCATCATCATTAATTTCTGTCGTCCTTCACATCCTTGATTATATGTTATAAGAAACTCTCTTCTTTTTTGCTCCAGATTCTGCTTTCTTGCCCCACCTCTTCCATTCTCAACTATTGCATAAAGTTTTTTCGCCACCATTACTTCCCAACCTCGTACTCTTCATAGATAATCCCAGGGAAACATCTATTCTGATCATTTTAGTTTTCATTCTTGTTATATACACGTTGCTCCTACCCGTGTGCATTGATGTTTTTCATACGTTGTTTGGTCAAAATGAAGAATAAAATACGTTTTATTCAATTGTGTAAATGTTATATAGCTTAATTTATCTATTTATATTCTCTTTTTAGAAATTTTATTCTTAGAAATTCTACTTATTTATCAGCTCTGTTATGGATCTCATTAAAAGAGATAGTTAATTATGTTTTCTGTTCGGCTGAATGACAATCTACTATTGCAGTTTAAAAGGAAGTTGTTGATCTTTCTCTCTCTTTTACTGAAGCTGAAAAGATAGCCTTTTTAAGCCAAATATCTTTAAAAATACAAATCAAAACTAGATGCATCAAGCTTTATAATTCTTTTGAAAATTCCTTCTATCTTACATACAATGCACGGACACTCTGCACATCTCTAATATATAATTGATATCAAATCAGTTAAACACATTATTTTTCTTGATTCAATAATTTCTTCATAATTCTTCCTTTTACATTTCGTCTTATTTTTTTATATCTCACTTTCTTATGTTCAATATCTGATGGCCAATTTATTTGGCAGTTGTTTTATTTGCTCGCTGTCTGTATCTATCATAATAGGAATCATTAGAAGTGTTATTTTGGAAATGTTATGTCTTGCGAAAATAGAATCAAATTCACCAATGATTGAGGATAAAAAATTGTGATCTTCGATCCAACATCCTGGGATCTTCTTAACATCATACAAATTAATTTACGAGTCTGATATGAAATAATTCAGATCTACTAGAATGCAGAATAATTCCTTAATTTTCCGAACGATTTTCAAGCAAAACCACTGATTTAAAGCAGTTCTCAGTGTGAGAATTTCACCATTCACTCTCTTCAAGTTGTTATCTATTTTTGTTGTTTTAGCTCCTTTCATTGAAGATCTCCTTTACTCTGGCTATCTAAAGCTAACGACCGAGTCCAATTCCAATGGAATGGGTATTCAAGGAATACCCTTAGATATGGGAAGCTGCAAATATTGAAATTTTATTTGAAGTGACGGATACTGAATTCATGAAATTTGTGGCTAACTTTACTTTCGACAAAATTGAGCGGTATTTCTCTGTGATGAGCGGTAGGGGCTATACTCAATAATAGACGGATTTTTACATTTGATTCCGGTCTTTTTTTTTGGCCATCCCGGTATTGAGGAAAGTTTCCAAGAGGAATGAAATGGAAGATTCGGAGATTTCAACGAGAGCAATTGCTTAAATGTGAATCTTCATGACTCTGTGACTATTCATGTATTTAAATTAGCTTTAAGGTGTATGAAACTAACTCGGAAAAAGTTTAAATACCACGTCTCGCTTTCAACACCAAAATTCGACAAATTCCTCTTTCTTGCATTGAGAATATGTAAGGAAAGATTATTGGAACACGGCCGTTAATGAATTCGATGTTTTTGCCACGTTACCAACGGTTTTCAGAAACAATAGACCTGGATTACCAACTAAGAAACACCTGATACACATGTCAATAGCAATACTATCATTATCAATGGTAATGATATTGTACATGTCATCCTCAGGAGCTGAAGAGCAATATGCTATTTTTTACTGAAGATTCTTAAACCTCTAATTGGAAATTTGGTAACGTTATCAATGAGCATCTTGGTAATGCTTATCGATTTTTCGATACACTGGCAATCCTTTATAAAATTATTAAATCGATGAATCTCCATTTCTTGGATTGGGAATATGCAAGGAAATATAACTGGTACACGGCTGTTAATGAGTTAGAGGTTCGTTGCCACGTTGCTACCGGTTTTCGGGAACAACTGCATGGATCTTCCAACTGAACTTTCTAAGAAACACCCAATTTACATTTCAATAACCATGGCATCATCCTTAGGGATAAAAGAACCAAAATTTATGTTTTAGATGTTTTTTTACCTCTAATTGCGAGTATGGCAACGCTATCAATGAGCATCTTGATAAAGATTATTAATCTTTTATACACTGGCATTTCTTAAAGAAACTCTTAATTACTTGTAGACAAAATAGATTCCTCACGTTAGGAATTAGTAAGGAAATTAAATTGGAACACGGCTGTTAATGAATCAGAGGTTTGTTGCCACGTTGCTACTGGTTTTCGGAAATGACATAAAGGCATGGATTGCCAAACTTCTAAGACACACCTGAAGTATGTTTCTTTATCTAATAAGGTTATGTCTAATTGGGAATATGGTATGAGCATCTTGGTGACGATTATATAACGTATTTTAATTTTTAATAAAACTGTATAATATGTATTAATTTTTATTTTTTATCATATTAAATAGATTCATAGATTTGTATTTTTTTTATAAGACTGTATTATAATAGTATTCATTTTCATTTTGTATCTTATTATATAAGTTTAAATATTTGTATTTTTTTATTTTTTTATGGATTTGTATTTTATTTTGTTATATCATTTGTATTTTTAATACTACGTAAATGTATTGGTTAATAGGAATGTGGGACGCAATGGTTCCAATTTCGTCAAATAAAATCAATTAGTAGATAATAATAATTAAAAAAATAATTATAGATTTTTGTAGCAATTCTTAATGGAATGCTCGTATTTACGTTCGCATAAATCATAGTCTTAAATACTCAAGTCATGAAGGTAGGAATGAAGTTACGGCAAAGTACTATAGAGCAGGGTTGAAGAGGGAAGGAAAAAGGATAGGGAGAGAGCTTTAGTGAATGTGAGGGAGAGGTGAGCCAAAGGTGCTAATTGGACGGTTTTCTTGTTTGCCCCCAAGTGATTCTCTCTCTCAATCTCTTTCAGTAGACGAAAACCACCCATTCCACCCCTCCACCTATGAATGAAACAGGTAAACACCAGATACATCGTTCCGGGAGGTGGTAAGCTTCTTCGGCCTTTTTATTATGCTGCCATTTGTGTATGGGTGCCTTCGCGTTCTCCACTGCTCGCAACCCTCCTGTCCTTACTTCTTCCACCACGGGGCCTATTTATTTATTGCTTCGTATTACGCGTATTTTTGTTGTTATTATGAAGTTGTACGCCTTTCAAATTTGCTTAGAGTTGTGTCTTCCAACCAGTGAGCTCTGCACACAGGTTTGTCGCGAGATGCAGGTTCGTCGAGCAAAATCTGGTGGTGCTTCAATCTTCGAAGGTGACATTACCATTTCGCTTTACCTTGTGGGATTTTCGTTCTTTGATGGGAGAACGTAATAAAAGTAAGATGATAATTGATTAGGTGGTTTGGTGTTTCACATCCCCTACCATACGCTTTATAGTGGCTCACGGGATATAATCATAAATACTAATGTACTGAAAAGTTTAATCCAGAGGCGAATTTTTCTGCAATCACAGTCCCTAAGCGCAAGGACCACTTCGAGGCTTAACTAAGAGTTTATCAATCTTGAGAAACGACAAAGGGCCAGCTTTTGGACCCTCGTGAAGGTGAAGCCCTCAGCTTGCACTTAATAGCGAATTCGTCTCGGGCTCTATCACATACTTTGTCGTTTCTTCTTTCGCAATTTGAAATTCGTCAAAGTAAATTAACGGACCGACAAGCTAAAGGAGACAAACGCTTAAAAAGACATTAGACTAGAAATTTCGGTGTGTCGTTCAGTACCAGAGTACATATTGATAGGAAAAAGGTATGAAAGTACTGGTTAAGGTCTTCAAGAGGAATACTATTCTATATCAAATCGCATTTGGTCTGTAGTCTACAAAAGAATGTGTTAGACAAAACAATCTGTATTATCGATGGAAAAAATTGAAAATTAAGTCAGGAAGCTCTGTTCTTGCGTTTCCACTCTTCTGCTTTTATTCTCATTAGTTTTCCCGTGTTACTCAATTGTGATTTACTTATGATATTTGTGAGATTTGTATCTTGCCTCAATTCCGTTGTTTCTTTCTAAAACCTTACTACTAGGTATTGAATCTATTTGTAGTGTCCTAAGTCAGTTGTTACTGAATTATACCATAGGTGGTGAGGCATAACCATTTAATTCGTATATTATATAATACGATTGTAACGGATTAAAATTAGCAATTTCGTCACACTTATTCTGATGTACATTAAATATAAATAGCTTAGTATCTCAGGCTCACACCGTACACTTGATTATTGCAGCAGAAATCTCGTACCAATTTCGTGCACTTTCATTCAAGCAGTAGGACAGTTTCGCGTATTTACCAAGTTTCAATAGTATTGTAAGAAACCAAAATTACGTACAATATTTCTGAATGTGTTGTTAATATGAATGCAAAACGGCAATACAAATGGGTTTAATATCCATTAGTACGTTTCCATCTGGAATTCAAGAAATCGATAAAATTATAACAAAATTTAAATATTATTAGAGATTCTCCATTTTAGTTGTTATTTTTATTGTACAAAATCATCACAGTTAGTCGCAAGGACTGGTGGCGGCGTAAACATACATAGCAATTGATTTTAAAAAATAACACTATGAATACATACAATAAACTCGACTAAATACAACATAAGCATGTATAAATAAAAAAAATAAAAAACAATAGATAAAAAATATAAATATGCAATACAGACATGAATTATAAAAAACAGTGAATTATCTAAGTCACTTTTTTCTGTTTATTGAGATATTATTAGCTCATTCTTCATTTTGGAACTTTCTAGTTCTTCAATTCATGAACACTTTTCATCCAAGATCATCAGGGAATATTTGGACCAAAAGAGAGACTCTCAAATCTCAGTTGCTCACTAATTTCACTATTGCTTTCTCGTAACTTTGAGACAACTCCGGAATTTGAATGTTTACGCTAATTCTGTTCCTAAAATTCATTTACTTTTCCACAATTTCAATCTCGTATCCTTCTTTAGTACTGCTATAAAATTGGAACTTCTAAAGAAAACTCTTTTTGACACGAACTTTCAGTGAAAAAATAAAAATCACCTTAAAATGATCGAGAAGATCGACACTGGTCGTCCCAGTAAACCTAGTAGATAATACTAAGTTTGTTTGTTATTCATTCAAATGGCATACCACCAAGTCAGGCAAGAAAACCTTGACTGTATACCTTGTATTGGCTTTGAAATCCAACTTATATATACTTTTAAATGACTTTAAAATCAAACTTATACGTGTATTTAAAAACATATGAATTGATGTACTACAAATAAAATGTTACCTGAGGACGCTAATCCGCTAGTTAAATAAGTCGCACCAATAAATTCTGCCGGTGTGTACGAAATAATTCTTTTCCATATCATGGCCTTATGTACCATATCATGATAACACCTTCGCATATTGAATTTATTCAAATTCCGCTAAATTTCAATCGTATTTTTCCTATTATAAAGATTTTCGATGGAATTCCATCCAGTATCGTAGAAGAGCATTTTTTGTTACAACCATTTTGTTGTGCATCGTAGTGATAGTAATACGACCATATTTTTCAAATTCGAGGCATCTTCGCGTTTTCCTTCCACATGCACCTGTTTTACACGTTCCTCCATGGACCAAAGTCATCAGCGACACTTCAGCGTGCGCCGAAGCTCAATTTTTCTCGCGCAACTCCGTTTGTCCGTCCGTCTGTCCAACTCCCGGTAGCTCAAGTACGCCCGCGGCTCCGTGCGGTCCTTTGTAATAAGGAAATGGGAAGGAGATAGTGGGGGGGGGGTATCCTCCCCCATCCATCTTCTTCAGCAACGGGAGACTTGACAACGCCGCAACATACCAAACCTCCTCCTCCCCTCCCCCACCTCCTCTCTTCTGGCGCGTAACTGAGGGAGCCCTGTCCTCTTCAAGATAGAGGGGCCGTGGGGGGGGATCCGGGGGGAGGGTCGGGGACCGGTCTGAGGGAGGGAAGCGTGATCCGTAAAGGGAGGTTGGGTTGGGAGGGAGGGGTCAAGGAGGAAGGGACGGTGGGGTGAGGGAGGCGATGACGTCAGAGCTTTTCATTTTGATGGATAGGGCGCATGCGCGAGCGCTTGTGTGAAGTAAAACGGTTCAGTTTCCTTACGTAACGGAGATTCTCTCTTTCTCTTCTTTCTTCCTCTCTTCCCCGCCATTATCTCACTTCACGTCCGCTTTAATCTCCTTTCTTCCTTCCCCCTCCTTCCCTCGCCTTTTTTTCCTCTCTCGCTGTCTTCGCGTCAATTCCTCTCTTCTGCGTTATTTATCTCGGGCTCTTTTGTGTTTTCATCCGGCTTCCTCCGCTCGGGATGCTCGTAGGTTGGGACTTTCATCCGTTCTTCGATACCACGGAATTTTTCGTATAACTATAGCTACAGAATTAGTGTGCATTACAGCGCATTGAATTCAACATTATATCAATTATTCTTCATCTAGTGATACCGTTAAAATATTAAAAATATCCCAAAATTGATATGAATCTTAATCTTTTTCACTGAAGTTGGTAATTCTCCATCCTGCTAAAGTACTTAATTACAATCAACAATTGCGCGAGCGACAATTTTTTGTAAGTGCACCCTTATGGTTGTTTTTATCGGCTAAATGATCAAACAATCGAAATATAGAGAGTCGAATACGATTATATGGACACTTTCGAAGTTCATTAGTTCGTATTTATCCATCCATAGATTTCAATGCGTACGGATGCCATTTAAAATTCCGCTAATACTCGAATCTACTATCACTAGAAATAGTTCATTTCTGTACATAAGTTCATCTGCTTGGTTGAAAATCTTTTCATTACAGTGACGGACATCTATAGAAATAGCGTGAGCCATTTTAGTAGTATTTTTTCTTATTTCCACTATATTATATACCACCATCCGCCTGCAATCTCTTCTCACTAGCTACAAAATTAAAACCGCCTTTAGAATGTGTATTAATCCCTGTATTACTCGGTTAAATTACTCTGAAAGACAACTTTATATGTCTACTTACCAACGACTTCTGTAATTACATTGAATATGCGTGTAAATTTGGATGCTTCTGTAAAATGTTTTATGCGCAACATGTTCTTGATTTATAGTATTCTCGTGTTATTCTCTCAATCCTAGATCTTTCTAAGCATATTCCTCCTCTGGCACTGTCTTAACTGTTTCTGGATATCCATTAGGCTATGATTTCTTTACAATATTACGTACCTGACATTCAAGTACTTTCAGACATAAGCGATGGTTTCTCAAATTCCATTCAATTCGTATTTCGCTACGCGAAGATGAAGAAAGTTAAACAAAGAACAAGAGCGCGCTGGACCCAAATATTTCCATCCAACTTGAGCACGTATCAAAGTTTAGCCATCGCGTATAGTTGCACGAGAGTCGAAAACTTTTCAGCCTCCGCTCTCGGTTAGATTTGCCTGTATCTCAACCACCTTCCATCTTATAATTCTCCCGATCCCTTTTTTTCCTTGTTTCGTGTCCTTAACCCTTAACGCATCCACTGGCTAGTCCCTTTCCTGTAGTTTTTTACATAAAAGTCTCAACTCCTCTTTGTAATCCATCTCAAAACATCCCACTCTTCCCCTCCCTCCACTCCTACACACGCATCCCTCCTCCGCTCCCACTTCCCCGCCTCCACACACCCTCCCCAGGACTACTACTCCTCCCTCCTCAGAAAGGTCGACCGAGAGTCGATGTGAAGAGGGCAGCAGCCGAAGGGATTTATGTCTACTCTCCCTCACGGACCATTTCGTATAGGCGATTAAACCCACCACATCGATTCCAAAGCGAATCCCAAACTCGATCCGAGAGAAAGTATCGAAAGGATATCGATATGTATCGATGGGCCGATTTCGTAGCAGATTTGGCTAGTTAGAATTCCCATAATGATGCTATTTGACTCTTGTCGATCTCATATATCGATGTTAAAATAGGCAAAAGACATCGCAAAAGATTAAACTTATCGATGAGTATCGATATATATCGTTATGTATCGATTGTCCGATATTGTAGCCGTATTGTCTAGAAGTAATCCCCGTAATGATGCTATTTGACTCTTTCGAGCACTAATTTAAATGTTAGAAACTGCTAAAGACATCCCAAAAGATCAAACGTATCGAAGAGTGTCGATATTTTTCGATGGACCGATTGTGTATCTGTATTATCTAGAAGGAGTATCATATTGGATACTATTACATTCGCTTCGAGCTCTATCATCGATGACACAAACTGCTAATGAGATGATAAAAGAAAGAATTATTTAAAAGGATATCGATATATATAGGTGGTCCGATTTCTAAGCCGTTTTGTCTAGAAGTCATTCCCATAATGATGCTATTCCTGTTTCTTCGAGCTCCAAAATCTGTTTAAAACTACGAAAGAAATCTCCTAAGCTTGAACTTATCTATAAGTATAGATATATATCGAAGGGCTGATTTCACTGCCGTTGTGACTGGAGTGATTCCATATATTGGCGCTATTCCAATCTTTTCGAGCTATATTGTCAATGTTTTAAATATGTAATAGAGATATTCTAAGATAAACTTAACTATCAACTTAATAATATTGAAAAGTATCCATATGAATCGATCTGTTGATATTGTACCGTTTTATGTCGAGAGAATCCTCATAATTATGCTATTTGACTCTTTTTAAGCTCTATAATCGACGTTAGAAATTGCAAATGAGATCAAAGAAGAATAAAGTTATCGAAAACATTTCGATATGTATCGATGTAGCCGTAGCTACGTATGTAGTGATTTTGTAGCCGTTTTACCGAAAAAGAATTCATATAATAATGTGCAATTCGACTCTTTAGAAGCTCTGTTCACTATGTTTGAAACTGCAAATGAGATCACCGAAGATTAAATCTATCGAAAAGTATCGATATCTATCGATGGTCCGCTTTCGTTGCACTTTTGTCTAGAGGTGTAATGATTTTATTTGACTTTTTCTTCGAGCTCTATGGTCCATGTTTGACACTGCAGAATTCTCTTCAGACTCTTCAGATTTAACTTATCGAAAAGAATGGATACGTATCGAATTATCCATTTCATAGCCGTTTAGTCTAAAACGAATCCCTATTATGATGAAATTGAAGATTGACGAATTTTTACCAGTTTTTCATTTTTTAAGCAAAGTTATGAATGTAGAATTTCTGTTAAATTTAGGGAAAATCGTTTTTTGTGTGTTTGACAATTTATTGATCTGTAAATCTTATAAGAAATTCAGATACACGATGTTTTTTCATTGATTAGATTTTTTTTTGAATGAGCGTAAAATATATTTTGTACGGCTCCCCACTGGGGAAAGTTTTTACACCACTTGTCTAACATTTTAGAGTTACCTCTAAAACTCTGAAATAACCTGTCCATGTTGACTTTCGGATTCGATAGATCGACATGGCGTTTGCCCTATTCGATAAATCGAAAGAAGGCTCATTTGATTCGATTGGTCGATGGTATATTAGTGTAACACCTAAGAGGTCCAAGTATATTTCTCGATGTTTTTTTTATTCAAGAAAATAGTTGTCTGCATATGGGCTTGTTCCTAAATTCATCGATGTATATAAGATGTATGTTCAACGGTAGCCATCTTGTCAAACAGTAAACAAACCGACGGACTTTTTTTAAATTCATCAAGAATCTGGAATCCATTGAAGTAATCAGACAATGATCGATGCAATCAGATTGATTAATTTAAAAACGAGCCCTTTCAATGGGACGACAGCTTTAGCTAGCCTTCCAAAAAAATTATAAAAGAATAGTGTTTCTGGTTTGAATAACATCTTCAGTTTTTTAAGAATCCTCAATTGTCGATGGTTTGAGTAGCATCTCCCTATGATTCGCCAACTTTTTCTATAGCCTTTTAAGGACCAGTCTATTCGGAAGTGGCAGATTATTTGCTCGTAAAAAGTCCCTCTGAGTCCAGGAAGAAGATGTTTCGCCTGCCATCTTCTATTTTTTTTGGTTCGTCCAAGTTGAACGGCCGTAAACTCAAAGACGCAGCTTATTTATTCTACTTAAGGTCTCTCGAAACGGCTTCGTTAAGCTAGTACGAATGAATAGCCTCCATTTTTTCTTCGCGGAGCTCGTCAGCGAATATCTGAGAGCCAATTTTCATTCTTTTTCGCGTCATTTCCTCCAAAAGCCCTGACCAAATAAATAAGGCAATGATTTTCGCTGGCTCCTAGTCGATATTTGTTGAGGAACGAAGTTTCCGCGATCTCAGCTAAACGATTCTGCATACCGAAGCGATATCGATGACTCCAGCGGAAGTGTAAAGAGTCAAGAACTAAGCACAATTCTAGTTCTGCTTGGTTTTCTGCGGGTAGTGAACATGAAGAAGCTATTTAATTGATCTTCTCTTTATTTTAAAGTTCACTTCGCTTGATGAGGAAACCAAGTTCTCCCATTGTCAACTCAGGGTAACTAAAAACACTTTACTAACAAGAGGAACTTACACTATGGGTACGGATTTGCCCTAACCTGTGAGGGTGTGTTCCTTGCTCCAAAATAAGAGAACGTAAGTGCTGGAATAACGTTAGCGAAAGAGGTATAGAATCTCTGGGAGGTATTTTAGAGGAAGATTCTGAGTAGAGATATAATGGCCAAAAATAAGTTATTATAAAAAAATGGGAAAAAATAATTTTCAGAAAAGAAAATGTTGAGAGCTACATGGTCATGTGTGTGCATGGCGGGGTTGCATAACTTTCACATGAAAGTTTTACCTATATAAAGGCCTATTGAGTTCAACGATCGGATATATGTATATCTACAAAATACAAGGAAAAGTTCGTCAACTCTCATATTATCTAGTGAACCTCATTCCCTCTCCAAACCCTTCGTTGTTTAATGGTGATGGAGTTGGGAATCCAGTACCATTTTTTTATTTGTTATTAAAAACTACAAATAGGCACAAGGCCAGGTGATAGTCATATTTTGGGGTGAACACTCGATGGAATCGTGGAGTTTATTCTAAAATCCACGGATTGCCTGGATTGTTTCCACTCATAGCTTCCCATTCCTAAACTTTCCATTGATCATCTGAAACAATGCGTTCTCTACTCAGGTGTTATCCCATACCTCAATTCCCTTATCGGTCTGATAAATTGTCTTGTCTCTCCCCTAGAATAGTTCTCCGCTATCAATCTTATCCACAGACTCAATATCTATTCTAGAGTATTTTTTGCTTCAATACTCCCCTCTCCTCTGTCTCTTCCTATTTTGCTTCTCCTCTAAATACCGAAGTAAAATATATTTTTATTCTAAATTGCGCTGTGGCTGTGACCCCTAATATACAAGTTTCAATCACGAAGTTTAATTTAAATTCTAAGTTTTGCTTATTTTTTTGACACACTTTGTTGAAGATTTGATTATTGCAATCGTTTCACCCAAAGAAATGCAAAATCCGACTGTGAATTGACCAGTAAGGGAAAATTTGAATCGTTCGTCTACTATCAAAATGTTAAATTAATTTTTCAAATAACTGTTCATTGCGATGATTTCTTATCTTTTTTCCTCTTCGAACTGTGAATTTTAACTTTGGGAAACCAATTATTTTATAACTCACTAAACAACTCTGCTATCCTTCAAATAACTGGCGAGGGAAACTTTGAATGATTCGTCTTCTATCACGGATTTTCACAATGTAAAATGTATTACTCAAATAAATACTATTTGTGGTGATTTATTATCGTTTTTAGTGTTTGAACTGTGTATTTTAACTTTATTGAACCAAATATTTCATAGCTACCAAAAGATATCGACTGTCCGCCAAGTAACTGTTGAAGGAAACTTAAATTGTTCATCTACTAACACAGATTTCCACTATGAGAAGTTCATTCTTCAAATTGCTCTCATTGCCTTTTATGATTTGTATATATATTTTAATGTTATTCTTACAAAACAATTTATCGCTACAAAACACTGATATAATGTTGTGAAATTGTACAAGTTTCTGAATATTACTATACAATATTTTTGTTACAATAAATTGCTTTGTATGATTGAATTCCACTGAGTATCATTGAAGCGAAACTTGACGGATTGGGGTGTTACTCGTTGGAACTCCTTCATATTCATAAAGAAATTTAAAATCACGAAGACCACAAAAATAATTTTTCAATAAAAACAACCTAGGTTTCGTTACCGTGTTATATCTTCAAGTGAATGACAAAGAAAACACCATTTTTCAGATTTCAGCTCAGTTTTCTATATAATTCACGCGAAGATGTTTCACGGTAACCAAACCTACGTTGTGCATATAGAAAAATTCTTTCTGTGGACTCTAATGAATGAGTTTTACTATCTTTATGATCGTTGAAGCAGTTCAATTTTATGATGTCATTCTTATTTGTTTTTATTATTTTATATATTTAATTTCATTATATCACATGATATTGTGCACTTTTATAACCTGTTTGAGATTGATTGATTATCGTTATAATTAGTAACCGTTTGTTGCGATGCTTTCGTAGTAGTTTTGCCATCTAAGCTGAGGGTCTTAGTCCTCAGATACATTTAAACGAACATTTTCTCAGCAGTTAAACCGAATCACATAACTCAAGGATGAAAAACTCCAAGTGCCCGGCCATTGTTCTCCGACCCATTGATACAATCCATTAACACCGATATGTGGGCCGATGGAAAAAAATGCCAGTAAATTATTCATTGATGGATTGCCCTGCCTTTGTCTCGGGCGATTCAAGTAGGACGAGATAACTCCTTTTTATCTGGAACTTCGAAGAAACACTGGAAAGTGAGGAAGTCCGATAAGACGGAAACAATAATTTTTTTAATTGACTCATAGGGAAGTCTATTCTTAGCCTCCCACTATCGCCAAGTTGCCGATCTTGCAGGTCGTTGGCCCATCCCACCGCAAGCGATGACGGCAGCTGGAATTTTGTTTGAAATTTAGCTCGTCTCTTTAAGGGAATATTACGAATGGGAAACTTTCGAAAGGAACTCGTCGTTTCCCGGTGTATCTGCAGCAGAAAGAGTTCTTCAGAAGGGCTGTTCAAGCGGGTGATGTCTGCGGATAAGTCCGGCGTTTCGGCCACAGTGTGGGATTCCTCATGAGGAACGTAACCTAAAGAAAACTGAGAAATTTCAAAGGAAGGCAGCTCGCTATGCTAAGGGCAGGCTTAGAAAAACAGATAGCGTCTCAGAAATGCTGAAAAGCCTCGGATGGGAATCGCTAGAGAAGTGGAGGAAAATAATGCGGCTAGGTTGTGTTTACCAGGTAATAACAGGCAGTAAGGGATGAGAAGGATTTAAAAATTTAATTGGAAAAAACAATTTTTAGGAATAAGTCAAGAAAATAAAATAAAACTTAGGTTATAAAGAACAAATACAGCAAAATATTCATTTTTGTACATAGGTACATCCGAGTGGAACAAGTTATCTTGATCGCTTTTTAAGCGATCGCTTCCTAAAAATTCAAGATCTTTTATGAAAAAATATAAGTCTAATGTAGTGTGAAGGATCAGCAATTACTTAAATGACTGCAGTGAATTGATGACGAAATTTGAGGGAAGTAGGGGACTGCCTGGTAGGGTGATGTACGGTAGTTACTGTGTGTACCCCGGGACCGCCACGAAAACCGTGAAGACCTACCGAGAGCCCTGAAAATCTTGCATGGATGACTATGTGTTTTTTATGTTTTCATAACTGCATGTATAAATAAAATTGTATATTAAGTTTAACTGTCATATGAATGTAATTCTAACAATGTGATGTCATAATTATACTTCCACCAGACATAAGTCTAACTCCGGCGGAAATTCCAATTAATAAATAAATATATGGGGTTCAAAAAATCGCTCGGCTCTTCACCCTGATGATGGCTAAGGAGAGAGCGGCCGAAACGTCGGACTTATCCTCAGGCATTACCCCGTTGAAAACCAGAACTCTTTCTGCAGGGAAACTTTGGTTGACGTAATAGCTCGAGCTTCAATTATCTTCCGTGTGATTGCAGATACTATCTCCAGTATCGGAGTCGTTTAATTAAGTTGATCTGATCGAAAAACGCGGATCGGGTGACAGTGAACTGGTTTTAACCGGAATAAACAATTGACCTATGGCGGCGCCAACTGCGAAGATTTATTGGAAGCTCAGATAAAGATTTTTTCTATCTTCCGTGATGGTCTTTATCACTTATTGACCTAATAAAGCGGTGTCTCGGGTAACGAATAACATTGCCCGCGAAGTTTTCGGCCAACGAAAATTTTTTTCTGTTATTCGGTCTCGGCTAACGTATGCTTGGATGGATGATGTTAATTATTTTCTTGTAGTGTATGAATTCTCTTTTTGATTTGATTATTATTTTTGTAATTTCGTTATAGTACTACTTTTGTAATTTCCATGTTATACACAGCTTTCTTTTGCGTCTTTTAGCCTGTACAAATCAGTAGGTTTGCGCAGATTTTTCTCACCTCCCTTCTTTTCGGGTGTTTTCCTTCAGTGGATTTTTTCCTAAAATATTACCATAAGTTGTTTTACGTCCACTACCTCTAAAGTTATCTTCTCTATCTCTATTCACCTACACACAGCTTATAATTAATGTATCATTGACGAAAAGTTAGATGGAAGAAGAGATTTTTCAGTCTCAACCTCGCTTTAATACGGAACTTATGATGTTTTTGTATGTACGCATGCGCATAGGATTGAAGACGGTATGTACGTTTCGGATGCTACCCCTTGTAGGATGTTAGTAACAGAGTGCGGATGTTTTGTGGCAGTGTTTACGCATAAGTTAGATTTGCCAACTTGCAGGAAATAGCTTTCCGGCAAACGAATTCAGGAAAAATAATATCCTGCTTAGCGGAGGTACGGGAGGATATTTTAGATGTGTGCAATGGATGATGTTTGCTCTATCCATTCTACCTCACCATTATTATCACATAAATGAGTGAAATTTGATTTCTTACAGTATCCGGAAAAAATCACGTATTATTTTGATGATTAAGTACACTCCTGGCCAAAATTAACGCAGCACCTCCCTAGCGATCCTTACGGCCGGTGCTGCGTTAATTTTGGCCAGGACTGTACATTTGTAAGACTTTTGTTACACTAATTGAGTAGACTCTATGTATGTGTCAATAATAGAGCGCGGTAGTTTTCTTTGTCTACTTGTATAATAAATTTGACAGTTTATAGGAAATAGCTTTCCGGTAAACGAATTTCATTCCGAAGAAAATTATTGTAATCAACGGAAATGCGGCAGTACACTCTTAATATGTTCCACAGATGGTTTTCATGGATTCACGCCGCCATAAACATCTTACCACCATTATCTCACACAAGCATGTATTTTATTTCTCATCATGTTCGGACGAAGAAATACCTATAATTCTGATGATTTGGTACATTTTTTTTGGCTTCCGTTACAGTAGCTGAGTGAGCTCAATTTAGAATATTTTATTTGCTGCCGATGATATCTTTAGATATTGAATTTCTTCGCCTTTTGAATGGTAACTTATTTTCTCAGTGATTTATCGATTCATTGTTCTTGCTGAAGTGTATAGCATTCGAAATAAAATGAGGACTTAAAAGTTTTGAGCATATATTGTCTACGAAGAGCTAGTAGAGAGGAATGAGGCTTACTAAGCAAGATGAGGTGTGAGGTATTTTGCCCTTGCTTTCCTCGCCAAGCCAGAATACTACAAGCGGAACATGTCCACGCGACTGCAAGACTTCGACTCAAAGAGTAACACTTTTCCTAACATTATATAAGCAGAGATTAATCAGTGTCATCATCCAACATCGCTCATAATTCAGTAATTTTACATCACAACTATGAGCAATTTTGTAGATGAAAATACTTATATCAAAGATACATATTGTAATCTAATTCCATTTAGATACATTTTTCTCTATCATGTGCCAAAAGGAAGATAATGATATCCATTAATCGAGATATACTAGCAGGGCCGTTTTAAAGGTAGATGTTATACAATACGAAACGTTACCTTGCACGTGCTTTTTGATATTGTTTATCGTTTTCACATAAATTAACTATGCTGCACAGAATACACAAATATTATTCAGCGTACTCATTCCATATATCATCACAGCCTTGAGCAAGACTGTGACTAAAATAGTCGAAAGATGTTCATCAAGATATATTCATGAAGAATATTTCTTCCTCCTCCGCCAAAAGAAGAAAATTTTCCATTCCTCGGTATATGTGAACAGGAACTCGGTGGATAATCGCGGTCAATTTGGTCGCGATGGAAGAGAGATATTTCGGTTTGCGTAATCCCACTTTTTAAGTAGTTCCAACCCGGAAGCAGAAGGGGAGTCATTCATCCCGTCGAAGAGGAAGTGGACCGGAGGAAAGAAAGTCGGCGGTGACAGCATTTTCATAAGGAGCGCATGAATGAATGTCGTTTGTTTTATTTTCGTCAGGCGAAAGGAGTTTCCGGTCTGTTTCTCTATCACGATGCGAGGAATTTAGGCTATTCTTGAGCTTAAGGATGAACGATCGGCTGGTTCGGAAACGCCTTACGCCACTATATATAAGCTCTTCAACTTCCTAGGCTTGCGACTGGTTCTTTCGTTACATCTTTGGATTATTTCATCTATTCAATCGTCTCGCCATCTTTTTCTTGATCTTAGCGCACTTCTTCCTGCACCTGGAGGCTTATTAGTGGCCATATCCGCTTTTATTCCATCTTCTACTCTTTCTGAATGATGATTTTATTCCTATTTTACTTTAACTATGCTTTTTCGTACCCATTAACCCTTCCGTTGACATCCTCTACAAGACAATACCCTTCTGATTCTCTTTCTTTACCCTTCTGATGTTATTATTATTATTTTTTGTGTAATTAGAATTAACCGTAATATGTGTTCCATCGATAGGCCTTGACAGATAGAACTATAATGTTCATTTTAGTTCTAAAATAAATAAATGAGTATATTACAAAAGTCCTTGCTAATAGTCCATGAGCCTGGTGGGAAGGTCATAAACATTTAATTAAATGAATAGGAAATTTCCATATTTACAAAAATATTCATTCATACAGAAAAATAGTTTAAAATCATATTGAATCAATCAAAATTAAATGCATCTGTTCTTACACAATTTCATTTTACCTCCCCTCACTAATTCCTAGCCCAGCACAACACATCACAGTGATACATGAGCAATTCCCTCCCTTCTTACTGCCGGCTGCCATAAAATAGACATTTGACCTTCAGAATATTCATATGCACATCGATTCATAAATCTACACACATTCTAATACTTAAATCCACCATAGCAAATCTAAAAAACTATACTATTGAAAATCTGTCGTCAACGCATCCAATACACTATTAAAATAATTTAATTTTCAAGTCTATTACCTGTCCATACTTGACGTTCTTCCTTTTCGTTCTATCCAGTAAAAACCTTTTCAAGATTCCTCTCCTACTGTTTTCATATTTGCGGCTTCCATGAGTCTTTCAGTTTTACTAGTCTCAGGGGGTAGGCAAAATTTACAGGTATAATTAATAATAATTGGATCATTTGCAGAAGATACAAATACATCAGTATACCATTTGATGATATTTTTAAACATAAGATAATTATGATTTGTATGGTACAGGGAATTATTGCATCCTTAGCTTTGATACTATTATAACAATCAAAATTCAGATAGATGTAACTTAATTATGGGTTACGTCACCGAAAATAGGAAATAGAAAGGATTTCAGAATTGGAGGTAGGCATTTTTATGAATCATGTTATTCCAATTCAGTGTCTCATTTAGCTCATCTATCTATTGAAATCATGAGTTCTGTGTTGGTTATTCCCTCTCTCTTCTCTTTGGTAATATTTTATTATATTTATTACAATCGAAAATAATCACAGTTAGCTATTACAACGATTTGTCAAATGAGAATAGTGATTTTCTTTTTAGGGTAGATTCCATCCAGTATTTGCTTTCCTTTCGGTCAGGAGTTAGCGTAGACATTGTATGAAACCAGTCATATAGTTCAGTCTTATCACTATTGAAGGGTAGATTTCTTAATCACAAATACTAAAGGTATATACTAACTTCACACAGAATGGTTTGGAGTTCTTAGCTTTCGAGATGATCCTGCGTCAGACTTTCCGGAATCGTGATCAACTCGAGAAATTTTTGCCTAATAAGCACTCAGTATGAGCCAAAATCCCTGCTTTTTTCATCACCAAAAAGTAAACTTACAAACTCTTTTTTATCTTATTTTCACGATATTTCTATTTGCCTCCACAGGTCATTGACGGCTAATTTCATCATTATTCAGAAGGTTGCTCTCTGTTTTGCTGCTAACACGCTTAAACTCCATTCGTTAGCTTAGATCAGAATCCAACGAACATACAACAGGCAGCAATCGTATATGAATTAATTTAGTTATATTAACCTCGTTACAACAAGGGTGGGTCTAAAGAATCTTGATAATGGGTTGTATTTACCAAGGTTTATTTAAGGTAATATCAGTTGCAAATTTTAATGTGTAAAGTAATTATTTGGAGGATAATGTTATTTTTTCTACTTGACTTATTTAATTCAGCCGACAACCTTATTGGCATATGCCAATTTCGTTCTCCAAAACGCCAAAAATATCTAAGTCAGTGAGAGTAAGTAAATTATAACTTACAAAATAACGGATTAATATTTTGGATTTTCGTTATTATTCAATTCACCATCATGTTTCATCATTTTGTTTCATCATCATGTTTTATTTCGAATTTTATTACGTTAAATAAGCTCATCATCGTTGGAGAAAATAAATTCTCTTTCTGTTACGTTACGCTCAATGAAATTAGTGAGAGCGTCATAATCTTGTGTAAAATTTCCACATTTAAATATAAATACGGTTAGCTGTAATGTTAACAAAAGCTAACATCGATAGAGTTGGCTAAACAGCTTTGGTACCTCTCACCGTCAAATGACAGTCAAAAATGACCCCGATATTCTAAAAATTTATATTAACATACATGAATTTCAATCAAATAAAAATGATGACGTTTACAGTTTTGTGACTGTGCCGATCAGATTCGCTGATTTGGTCAGTCAAAACGTTTTCTTAATCATGAGTTCCTGAATGAACGCGTCATTGTCGCTTAAACGATAAAATTCCTGCAACCAAAAAGTGGGAATTTATATAATGAATGAATCTGTCCTGGGATTGGTTTCAGCTAAACAATTCCAGCCTTTTCTTTCTTGCGTCTGCTTCTTCAATTGCATATAACTCCGTTTTATCTTCAAATATGAGAGGTTGTTAAACTTTTTTCCTTCCCTATTCGCACTTACCCTTTATTTTCCCTTCAACAATCCTCTGCACATTAAATTATTGTACCTTATGATGTGTCTTATCCAATTGGCCTTTCTCCTTTATATTGTATTCATAATATCACTATTCTATAAATAATTATTGTTCTTTTCTCTTCTATCCTTTCTATATAGTATTTGATCATTCCGCACTCTGTCTTACTCTCTTATCTTACTCGGTCTATCTTCCTCCATAACCGCATTTCAAAGCTCTCAAGATGTTTTTCTTCCACGTGGTCCAACTTTCAGGACCACACTCACTATTAATTACCATCATATTTGATAAAAATCAGAGGTTCACACGTATGGAACACCCCTTGTTAATTATGGCTCATCATGTTTATTCTTAAGTTACGCACAACCCTGAAATATCTAGGATAACCTACCATGGTATATTTTTATTTATAAAAAATCGTATTTTTAAATTAGTGATATGATTATGAAGAGTAATGTTTCCTCCTGCATGTTAATAAAGAGCAATCTAAGTTTTTACTATTATTGTTATTAATTAATTATCTTATCGATCAATGCATTTTGATATGTACTGTTTACTCACATATTGCATAATTATGTTAATGCATTTAACAATGTAAATTACTTATTACTAAGATTTTGAAATTAATTAGATTTTATATATTATAAGTTTAAGTATTAGCAGATGTTTGTCTAACTTCGGCGAGCTTTGTAAATAAACAAATTAAATATTAAATATTATTTTTATTCACATATTACTATATTGCTATACATATATTACTATATTACTATATTCGTTAATCATCATAGGTGATTATGTATATCAATCCAATGAAAAATTTCAACGGTAGAAAGAGATAGATTACGGTTTTGTTTATTTCGATTCGGATACGTTCAAGCATTCAGAAACCACTTACCATCTCTCAGCGGCTTTCTTAACTTTTTCGAACTCTCTCTCTGTCCTTGCTGCATATTAATCGTCATTATCTAAGAGTCTCGTTTTGAACGAAGGGTCGCGAAACTTTTCTGGACGCTATCGCTTTAAGGAGGTCAACGGGACATCCTTGCACTCGATCTGGGGAGAGGGGCTATTTTACCACTCCAACAAAGCAGTCCGTTATTGTCATTCCTCTCGCTGATGAGAGAGGCAAGAGTAGCTAATTAGAAGGCAGATTACTGATACTGCACGCAAAGGACTTCTCTCATCCAAGCTTCTTTTCCGCTTCTTTCTAGATAGGACTGGCGTGTCTTTCTCCGAGTAATGGAGGCAAAAAGTGTGCATGCTTATTCCGAGATGGACGTGGAAAAAGTTCGGTCGTATCCATTCGTTAAAGTCATGATTTATCTTCGCATCATGAACGCGAATAACCTATCCATCAGAGGGTATGGTATAGCTACTCCGTCTGAAGAATTATAAAAACAGGAAAGAATGATAGGGCATATTCTAAGCCACGGAAGTTTAACCAAAGTATTTCGCAATTACTCGCCCAGGAAAGGTTTCTTCCCCATTCTTTTTCCATTTTTGTCGCTGCATTTCTTAATAAAATAATCGTTAGTTCGAAAGAAGAAGTAGGAAAAAATTAAAACGATACTAAACTGTGAAAAGGAAAAGGTTCAAGATACTTTACACATAAAGGCGAGCACCCAGTAAAAATCCCAAGGAAAATCTTTTTCTAGTCCGTTTTTCCTTGCGATACTAAACTATTTTTATTAAAAGTTTGCAATATACCACTCTCACATTGACATAAAACACGTCTGGTTTCAACGCTGAAGCACCATCTTCAAGTCTTAGTTGATTTTATTATTAGTTTTTAATCCGTTGCCATACGATTGACGTAATCAGTTTTACCGCGTAATTCTGTGAACAATTCCCATTTATTATAATATAAGTTTTTCTTAGAAACATCAAAACACTAACTGGAAAATTAAAATGAAAATAAAACTTCCACCTTTACCGCAGAACAAGTTTTATTACACATTCTATGGTAAAAGTAAAAGTTCTTTTGATCATTCTATAGATTGGAGAACTACCACAAAGTCGAGATCGAATTATTAGGTTCTATCGAAATAGCCATGACTGGCAAAGATATATCAGATAAAAAATATAACTCATCCTAAAAAATTTCTATAAGCTATTAATTGAGAGAACTATAAAGGGAATGAAGGTGCGAAATAGAAAGACCTCGTCTAGTGCATATAAAACTGTTAATATAGAGTTAATAATAACATTAAAACGGCTTCATTAGTGCGATATTAAGACTAAAAGTCTCCTCTTCTATCTAACCAATAATGTATGGCATTAGCATTGCCAATCGCACAGAATTGAAAATGAAATAGAGCCAAATGGAAGGCTGCTACCAATCCAAGGATCCAACACCAAAGAAGAAGAAGAATAACCTATCTGTTTAAACATCTACTCCTGTCTTCATCATTGGTTATTAATCCGAGAATTGGCTAGCTGCAGCTCTCCGACTCATTCCACTCCATGCCAATTGATTCATTCCATCGCAGTTCCTAGCTATATCACTTTCCATCGTCTGCCACTCGTTATTCAACCTAGATCTTCCTCTATCCCTTCCAATTACATCTTCAAGAGACTATCATGCTTAACCATTTGCTCTTCAATGTTACCTATTTCTTCTGTCTTTATCATCCTTCATTGATTTTTTAATCGAGTTATTCTTTAGTCACTGTCTATTTAATTTCATTATCCTTCAGGAGCACAACCTTCTCTGGTCAAAATGTATGGTTCTTGGGTTAAAAGCTATCCACCAGAAAAGCCTCAAGTCTTTGTATGGTTCCTATCTCACGTTTTCTTTTCCTATACAGACAGCATGAGACAAAATTTTTCATTTTCGGCGAAAGATTTCCGGGTTTGCACGAATCTTAGGTGATTTTTCTGCCTTTTTCTGGTGTTCCGCACCCAAGGAGAAATGTTGATTACCCTTCCCAAAACATCATAGGGAGTTTGTAAAAAGAGGTATTATGGATTAGTGAGCTTGAAGTTTACTAGTACATGTGCAGTGAATCAATATATATTTTTTTGTAATTCAAAAATTTAGATGGGATTTATAATAACATGTGTAATATAAGTATATGTATATGTGTTACCACCGGACGATTAGTCCACTTGTAGCATTTTTACAATAATAATAATAATAATGCAGGAATTTACGTTTACCTGCGTACCATATTCATCAATTAAATTCTTTTTAGCCCATAAGTATAATCACACATTGGTTTAATTTCAGTGAATAATTCTTAATTGTGTATTATTTTCTGGATGATCTTTCTGTATTGGTTTTGATTTCTCATGCTTTTATTTTCAATTTTCTGCTCTCTCTCGATGTTCATGAATAGCATTTAATTTAATTTACCAAGTTATTACGATTTTTGTTTATTACGGAAATAATTATTTATTTTACGAAATTAATTTTTAACCCTAGTGGAATTCTTTTGATTGGGATCCCATTCGAATAGGTTTATCTTGATTCGGGCATGTATGGCACTCTACAGTGCTCGCACAGCGGATTGCTTCGAAAGCAAATTTCATCGTTCCTTTCTGCTCATGTTTTGAGTTAGTTCTAACATGATAGGCCTCAGTTGGATATAGTGATACTTTGGCTATGGAAGATAATTTGTTCCAGAGTCTAATTTGTCAGCTAAAATGCTGTTATTCATAAATTTTCAATATTTATACTCATAAAAATACCGTCCTGTAATCTATCTTATATATATAAAATATATTGTGGCTTTGTATGTTCGCTAAAAATTCGAGAACCGGAAGACGCAGAACTTTGAAATTTTCTACATTATTTAAAGTCTACTCCGCGCAGAGTATAGGCTACTTTTTATATACAGTCCTGGCCAAAATTAACGCAGCACCGGCCGTAAGGATCGCTAGGGAAGTGCTGCGTTAATTTTGGCCAGGAGTGTACCTTGTCCACAGTTCGAACCCACACGGGTCAAAACGTTTTCATAAAAAATACACTTATAGGTAATTTTTTCGTTATAATTTTTAAACAATTGTGGTCTTCATCGAAGAAATTGTTCATTCAAAGGATATGAGATTCAATATGTAGTCGAGGTGACTTTGTAGACTTAGTTATAACTTTCTTTTCTTTGTATATTGGCTTGGGAATAATTATAGCTTGGTATTTGTCTATTTTAATTTCCCCGTTGAGATTCAACAGGCACTTCAGCTAGCACCTCATAAAATAAAGACTGTCACTCCATAATACCAGTAAGTAATAATGGGGAAAAAATATTTTTTCTCAGTCCTTCGTGAAATTTTCGTTCATCAGTGGATCCATAAAAACTTTGGCCGAGTCCGAAAAATATCTTCTTTAGCTTCGTTATTAGGGTCACTCTTTAGCCATATATCTGTAGTTTGTAGTAAACTGCATATACTATTACCTCTGATGTTCCGAGAGCAACTGAAAAGATGGGTCTCCATCATGTTCCGGAAAGTCCGTAGCACAGAGAAATACAGCGAAAAGCATTTTTAGTAGCTATGAATTATCGATGAAAGTGTATTCTCTCCGTGAAATGATCAGTAGATTCGTCGCTTCCAAGAAGAGTGTAGGATACAAGACGCCGTTCGCTAGGGTCGCGTTACCCGCCGACCGCAAAACCGCTAAAGGATAAATGTACATACGGAAAGAATATTTCTTTCGGTATCCACCGCACTGCGCAATTTTTAACCAACTTTTATATCAACTTCGAAAGTAGGATATACACGCGCCAGTGTAGAAACACTCTTTCGTCCGACACAGATGTATATCCTCCAACTGGAGATAGTCACACTTTTCTTAAAGATGGAAAATTGTCTATGGAAAACTCATCATCTTGTATAAGGTATAGAAAATAAAAACAACGTAAACTTCCACACTATTGGATTTTATTCCCGACCGGTTTCGGCGCAAACACCATCATCTGGTGCAATCCAATAGTGTGGAAGTTTACAGTGTTATTATTTTCTATAACTTCAGAATGTCCTTCCTCAAAGTTCGGCACTGTTATGCTACATGCGATGAATGAATAAATAAATACATGTGCAGGAACATTCATCTCACACTAGAAAGAAATGCTGCGTTATATTTGTAAATGGATTCATCATTCTTATGGAAGCATTTACAGAGTTGATAATCAAAAAGGTAGAATATAATTCTCGTCCGCTGTTTATGTGGATTTATCACATTGACTAAGAATAACAGGGAAATTGATTACAAGCATAAATATGAACATATGAATGAATTTGCATAAAGGTGTGGTCGGTATCCAGCTAAATTTGGAGGAGGAACTATCAGCTGCATTATTGCTGTCGGCCTCTTAATTCACAAACTTCACTGTACATGGCAGTTTTAATTTAATTACAGTAATAAATTGATGTACTTCGCGCTCATAAAATACGAGACAGTTCAGTTATTATATAAAATTTTCTATTCTGCTATCCAGCTTTTGTAGTCTGTCTGATGTCTGAAAACTGCATTTAAAATCTTCTATTGTTGGCAACAAACTGTAATTTCAATCGCATGACCGAATAACTCCGCATAGGGACAACCTAGATCGAAGCTATTCTTGCAGTGCGGAGAAAAATACATAGGATTTCATTACCATATAATCCTACCTTACTAAGTAGAAAAACTGGAGCACATTATAGTCTAGTAAAGCTTGGAATTAATCGGCTGTATTACTGCTAAAATTGAACAAAAATAATGCATATTTTTGTAATGGTAATGGTAATGGTATTTTATTGAAATAAAACTTTCACAGTTACATTCAGGCAAAAACACTGAAAGTGAATAGATGTCTCGTCATAGTAATATGTATCTTATGAAAGATAAAAAATTATACATTCCATTTGGTCTATTAACACACACCAACATCATATTATTATTTCAACTATACATTAAATATTAAAATATTACTACAAATGTGATCATATTTTGATTGATACATATACCTTTTATATATTTACATATACCTTGTTCATGCCAAAACTTACAGAATTTATACAATACATAGTGAAAGCACTAAGTTATTCACAATTTAACTGTAGCACATAAACTGTACAATTATATCAAATTAATTTAAAAATTCATCAATTGAATAATAGCATTTACTTATCAACATGTTTTTTTAATTCAACCAAGAAACTCTGAGAATTATTATCAAATCTCTCCCTGATCTCCACAGGCAAATTGTTCAAAATTTATATTCCCATAATATATATGGAGCACTGTTAATATGATTTTGATCTATGTATAAGATAATGTATTATATCTTTGATTCTAATAAAGTAACTATTATCTGTGGTCTCCAAAAACGTTAGATTGCGTGAATCTTCGACTAATATCGATCTTTTATTGGATCTCATTGTGAGAAACGTAGGCTCGAGATTGAGCACTGAATTAAATTAACGATCCATATTTCTATTATTACTAAGTTAATTGGTGTAATAGTGTTAGCTGTCAACTAGTGGGACCGTGGTTAACCAAGGGGAGGGAAGGATACCATTTATAACGGTGGGACATGAATTGTCAATAATTTTTCGTCTGAATCTAAGAGTAGGCGAGCGTCACGTCAGGCGCAAACTTGAAAACTACGAAACAGGAAGTTTTAGGCTAAGAGCACATTTAATCTCCTTTTGAATTTTAACTGTAACCTTGGGTTAGTTTATCTTATTATGACATTAGTTATGTTAAAAATAACTCAACTTCAATCCAAAGGCTAAAGGACCTCAGATAAGATCATCTTCGGCATGTATTCAATGGGTTTTCTGTTAGATCTTCCATCCAGAATATTTGTATCACAAAGCGTTGGGAATTAGCGCTGAAGAGACAGCCGAAATATTTATTTCCCAATCGTTCATTTAACATGAAAGGATTTAAACTATAAATGTGTTTTTATGGGTGCCTCCAGAATGCACACTTATTTCTGTTGTAATGATATCGCGGGTGTTTTCCTGCAGTGGAGACTTTTTTTCTGTGTTTAAACCTCACTGTTTTTTCCTCCACAAAATCAGTCTTTCTTTTCCTCTTTTCCTTTACTATTACGTCAAAGGTTAAATAGAAGATGAGACTTTTTAGCCCCAATTTCGCCCAATAAAGACGTTATTATTATTATTATATTTATATTACATTCTTCATGCAAAAGTATGATTGTTTAACTATATAGTTTCTGTGTCCTCAAGCTTCAATTATTTTAGCCTATTTATCACAAGTTACGCTCTATCGGAAGTAAAACATGCAATCATGTTTTTAAGCGTTACTCTACTTCTTAACGATACGATCTTTGAATCATCAGGAATAAGTAGTTTAGAACTTGAGTATGTCTGTAAAGTATTCAATCCGAAGGCCGATTGGTACCTCACCCCCTCCGACACAAGCTACTAAGAGCTTGCAGAGAGGAATGAGGTTTACTAGGCAGGATGAGGAGTGAGGTAGTTTGCCTTTGCTTTCCTCTCTGAGCCAGAATGCTATAAGTGGTACACATCCACGCAAGTGAAGTACAATTACTCCATGAGTAACACTTTTGTTGGCATTCCTGAAGGAGATACCTTGATTAGTGTAATTAATCACTCATGCCTCGATAAATTTCATTTCATCACAGACATGATCAAGACTGGGACAATAGAAAATTAAATATACGTTTTTCTCTATCCTCTACCGAATGAAAAATGAAAATATTCCATTCATCAGAATATGATAGCAGAAACAATTTGAGTATAAATTAGCTAATACTGTTCGTCCCAATTTATTATTACATTTCCAGAGTACATCCTGAAATATTAAGGATGATATTCCGAAATTTCAGTTTAGTTTATTAATTGACTTGTAACATTCACAATAATTTCAGATATTGCACTGAATTGAATAGATGTCTCGTCAGATACAAAAACAGTACAGTAGTAAAATAAATTACTGATTACATATACCAATATCACAGTATTAATAGTATAATTATGTAAAAATAAATATAAATTTGCATACTTACATATAAAATAGCATAATTTTTCACAAAGGAAGAAAAAAACATCAACTTATTTACAATACAACAATGACAGTAAATTAATTATAATAATGACAGTAAATTAATTATATAATTGAACGGGTTTGTTTAAAAATTCATTAATTGAATATAAACATTTGTTATCAGCGATGTTATCTTTCATTTCTACATTTCAGATTCTAATTAAAATTCTGTGTTCCTTTCTTAGGGTGTGGCAAGGGATTGAGGTATTGAACCCTATTTCTTATATTGTGCCAATGGTTAGACTCTGGATCGTTTCAAATGGATCGGAAGTCCATCGTTGACGCACAATTTTGTCCTTCGACAGAAAAGTGAGTTAAGGAAAACGTGGGAAGATTGTTCCGTATTATTTTCCTATTTCAGAATACTCATGAATATTCATATTTACATCCTTTTCCTAGAATGTTACCGCCGCAATTATCTATTCGAAAACAAGTTCCCATGGACGATTCTGTCCTTCCACGTAATTAACGAAAATTCGAGCTTCTAATTTCGTTGCTCAACAAGTTCTAAAAATTCTGAAAGCAGATTCCACAGCTGGAGAGAGGATGCGTATTTGTGCGAAACTCGTCTTTATGCGGGCGAAAGACCAGTAATTATGCGAAATAATGAAATGCCTTGCCAATAGGTAAAGAAAGACAAGACTGATTTTGAAACCATTCTCTATTATGCTCTCAATAATATCTATGAAATATATTTCACGTATTATACTTATAGGCAATGTACTAGTACCTACACCTACATAGTATATGTTTAAATTAAATTTTACGGAAAAGCTTTACAGAAGCTTGAAGGAGAAAATTTGAAATGTAATAGCGAAATATTAAGCGAAAACCATACCCAATACACCACTAGCTCCTTATCTTCATGATACACAAGGACCATTATGATATCGCTCCGAATTTCAAGGGCAAATATTACATGAGGAGTGGTTTATTTTTGGGAAGAATTATTTAAATTATTATCGTCGAGAACATTTATGTAAAATAAAAATCTGATTGCATAATGAGTTTGATAACTTAGATTTTTCATTAGAAAGATTTGCTAATTTTCCTTTTTGACGAGGGGTCCTGTCTTTATTGCTTTTATCGATATTTACGCTTCTAATAATAATAATAAAAAAATTATTGTTCCAAAGACATACAAAATATGTATAGGAAATATCACTGTAAATAATGGCATTGCAATTAATTAAAACTACATACAAACTGATCACTAAGTACATTACAAATCATACATCTTATCACAACAATCACATATACATTTACAACCATTATTCAACAATTACAAAAAAGCTACACTTCCATACATTTTATTACAATTACAAAATATAAATTTACTATAGTTCTTATTACAATACAAGCAAAATAAGCAAATCGCCTTAACTAAATTACATTTTCCTTTCATTAAAAAATTCATCTACACTATAAAATGACTTGCAAAGCAAGTATTTTTTCAGTCTCTTAGAAAATAATTCACCCTTAACTTTCTTTAGTTCACCTGGTAACATATTGTATATTTTTAAAGCCATTATCACAAAGCTCCTACCAGTTAATCCTAGCCTGATAATGACCCCTATGTGATGGGGTCGTCAAAATAAACCTACCTCTACTCTGACATTCAGCCTTACGAGATTTTTTTCTTAGTGGAGACTTTTTATTCATAATATTTCGCTTGATATTTCACTCTTGATTCTTTTTCATCGCTATTTGCCGTTATTTCCGGCGGAAATGCGAATATTTTCGATAACGGTAATGTCGAACTTTAAATTTTCTCCAACGAAAATGCTCTACGTTGGACAATCTTTAATCTGAGATTAAACCTACTTCACGCGGAACCCAAATCATGGTCCTCAATGCTAAGATCGTGTCGATAATTAGAACCATAGTCGTTAACCAGATCATGGCGCTGTTGAAAAAGTTTCACTGAACTACCGCTCCTTCGTCTTGTCACCCTCCCATAAGGACGCTGATCCTCGGCAGCGGTCGAAGTAAATTTCCCGCACGAAAACAATCAAGCTCCTTATCGTCCACTCCCAGTCGATCACTTTCACCATAGATGACTCTCTGCATTCCTCGGTACTCTTCGAAATAATAAGTTATTACGCCCGAATTGGCGATCAGATCCTGGAGCACGTGTGCCATCGGAAAAAGGGGACACTCGGGTGTGAATAACGATAACATTGTATCACCCAAGGACTCCTTAGTATTCACCTTCGCGTCGGCCATAAAATACCTTAGCGTATGCGACGCCATTCTGTTACTACTGATGCCGCTCGTGGTAGCGTTTGACTGCGTAAATAAAGGATTGCGATCGGAAATTCATGACCAGCCTGTGACTCTTTTCCGCGATTTTTTCGCGGTAGCCGCGAATCCGTTGCATTCGGTGTGCACACACCGGTTGTTTCACATCATTCGTTTTGGCCATCTCCTTTATTTACATGCTTTTATAGTAATAATACAGTAATGTCATGATGGTGAAGTTAATACGACTTAAATGGGTAGGAATTAGGGGATAAATATATCGAAAGTCGAGATTTCAAAATAGTAGCCTAAATTGCCCTATGTGTAGTTATTTGCACCTTGAAAATTATAATTGATTGCAAATACGAGATTCGTACGGAGTTAAAATAATTATAGAAGTATGTATACTCTGTCTGTGACCGGCTAATGATTTCAACTTTATGTCTAAACTTTACAATATAAATACAAATTCAATTATAATCATGGGAAAAAGATTAAATTATTATTTTTTACAATCACAATAGATATTCTATTAAGAGGCGAATACATCAATAATATAATTCATTTGATTTGGTATGGTTTTTTCAATAATAATATAGACAATATCATAAACGAGAATAAATATATACATTCGAGTCCCTCTGAGCATAATTTACTCATCGGGGGTTTCTCTATTCGAAAAAATGGTTCACTATTTTATTCAAAAATGTCATATTTCTTTTAACCTCAGACGAGGAATTGAGACCATACATTTTGTCAGGCAGACTGTTAAACATTCTAGGGACCACAGCATTTAATCTGTTACTACCATATTGTTTGAAGAGCCTAGGTACACAGTTACATTTATTCCTTGTTCCCATATGATGAACTTATGAACGATATCAGTAACTCGGTGTTATTATTTATATATAATAACCTAATTTATTTAATGGAGAAGAACCTGACTTCTGTCAGGGTTATGATTTATTTGTTTAATCAAGGAAATGGGGTTATGTGATATGTAAGGAGCTTGAAAACAAGCTGGATTCCATACCTTTTTAAAATAATCTGTTCCATGACTATCTCCTTCCTAATATGTGTATTTGATACATTAGATATTTACATAATTTATATAGTTTATAAGGATATAATGATGGGATTTACTTGATATATTCTTATCGTTTTTAGTATACTTTTATCATTTTTATTACACTTAACCTTGGTATCTACCAAAGTAAAAAAACTAAAACTAACCGATTATGTGTACATATTGCGTAAAATTTTAATTATATTTTCTCGGAAACAAAATAATAGAAGATAACAGAGAAAAATATCATTGAATAATAAATAATAGAAGTTAAGTTCTAAGAATATGTTGATAACAGAATCATCCTCACCCTCTCCTTCAATGAATCCGGAACTAAATCGCGGAATCGTACGTGACGTTTGAACTATTTCTTTTCTATTCTAATGCATATCCGCTTTCCTATTGTTCTCCGTTGCTACAGATCGCATGTCCCGACTTACGCCACGCTCGCCGGTACGTGACAAAAGGAGATATAAACGGGTCATCGCCTCCCCGATATGCATTCTCGACAAGGGTGACTTTTTCAGTTTCCGCGTTATTTATCTCTAATCAAATAAGACAGGCGTCGTTTGTATGTATCCTAGAAAGGGTTTGAGCCTTAGCGATGTCAGTCGATGACTGGATGGTAGGCGACGTGAACCCTGAAAGACTTGTCGGAAGGAAGACAGAACTTTGTCTCTTCGGTTCATTTCATCTCTGATGAAGACGTTTGCTCCTGAAAGAACGCTTTATATCGCTGTAAAGTATTTACTCTTACTTGCCGCATACTTTTCCAAATTCGCAGTTTTTCTTTTCTTTATTTATGCCGGTGCTTCCTGTGATATTTTATATGATATGATATGATATTTATTATTTAATTTCAATTAGATTTACTTTACAAAATAATTTGAAGTATGAAAAAAATTACAATACAAAAATAGAGCCAAAAGGTAGAATACCTTGTCTGGCTCTAAGTTGTTAAAATCATACATGTCTTGTTATTACTAAAATTTACCAATTTTTTTACATGATGCAGTCAATTGTTAAATTTAAATATAAAAATACAATATATACATCCAATTACAATATAAATAGTACTAAAAATACATATATAAATATAAAATACAGTATATACATCCAGTATACAACATAAATCTTACAAAAAATATTCATACAATATATATGTACAATAAAAATCTTAATTTGATATAAAATATTATTTACATTAGTACCCATATTTCTTAATTTAAGTCATTTGTTTTGTTCAAATATAATTTTCATATATTATCAAAAAAATTGAATTTTATCCAGCTAACAATTTTTTATATTCATTTTTAGACTACGGCGTCTTTTTTCCATTAATGTCCTTATTTCTGAGGTACATACATTAAACACTTTTCTTACTGTGAAAGTTAACTGTTGTTGTATCCTACTGAGTTTGCAACTTTGCAACTATTTCTACATTTTTATTAAATTTGGCTCTAGTCTCATAAGCATGATTGACTGTCCGCATAATAGCTTTTTTATCTTTTAAATACTTTATTACATTAAATATATACATCTGTTTCACGGTCATACCATCAAAATCTTGGAAAAATGTTGTGGAGGGATATCTTTTCGGCTAATTAAGAATTTTTAAAATTATTAATTTCTTCCGAATTTTCTATTTACTTTAGCACGACTTATTATTTTTACTTATCTGATATGGATGATAAAGGTTAATCATAACCTCGTAATTTTTAAGATACATTTTCATACATCGAATGAATGATAAATCACTTTTCTATTGAAAAGTGATACTTTTTGTTTTTGTTCCTGATGTTATGAATATTATTGACCTTATCTCCTCTGTAATAGAGTCGCAAGCGTTTCTCGTCGATGACAGAAGCATTATACGAATGTCAAAGACAACAGATAAATGTAAAAGCAGTAATTAAATTTACGATCATATAGATTGTGAAATGAGTGAATGAAATGCACAACTTTTCAAAAAGAAATTGGTAGTTATTTTATGCACAATGAACTACCAGTTTCTTTTTGAAAAGCAGTATATTTCATTCGCTCATTTCGTTATGGAAGTTTACAAAGTGAATTGCCGTTCTGTTGAGTTTACATATAGATTATTATATGCGATTATTACTAATGCTGAATAAGAAAAGTATTTACGAATATATATATATTAATCATGTATAAAGGCGACTTGCATGCAACACAAGTTGCATGTAAGTCGCCTAGTTGCAACTCATAGAGTCAACATTAAATTGCAGCGGCAACAAAGTGAAGCTAACAAAGGTCCATTTAAAGTCCAAGTAAACGTATGTTTACGTTATACGGTAACGCCCATAATCGCCCCTCCAGCTGGAGTGCAGCGTCAGCAAAGAAACTGTAACTTCGTACAATTTGCGAACATTTTCATCTGACAAAGAGCATTCAATAACCAAAACTTTAATGCACATAATATTTTTTCAAATGTTCCTTCTTTGGGTAGCCTATCCCCTAAAATACACATAGAGATATTTTTCTATCTATTACCTCAGTGGGGCCTTCCCCTAAAATGCGCTTAGAAATAAAAATACAAGGAAAGACTATACAGCCACAAATAGCTTTACGTGAACTTTATCATGTGGGCATAGAATCGTTGTGCCTCGGCAAAAGAGTAATCGCAATGAAGTATTTTTCAGCTAATGAGGATTTCTTTAGACTGATTTCCAGCAGGGCACCGAATCGAAAACAGGATCCAAACAATACCGTTACAGGTGCCAGAAAGAAACCCGAACCAAAACCAAAAATGAACCCGATCCGAATCAGAAAAACAAAAATCCCTAAACCAGAAGCCATTGAAATTCGCATCCAAATTTCCCCTCTTCTTCTAATTAAGCTTATTTACGTCTACTAATCATGCACATCAGTTACTTATAACTTGTTGTAATTTATTTTAATCGGATCTGATATAACAATAACCTAATAATCCATCCGATTTCAGTAAATCTCGGTAAAAATTCACGTACGCTTTTTTTGACGAGTCTCCCGGCTTACTTTATTTTGCAGGATTAATTAGAGATAATAATCCGACGAAATCGAGGCAAAAACCAGAAGAACGGAAATTGAACAAAGATTCTTATTTTGGTCGTGTTCCTTTTTTTGAATACAGAATTGGGAGAAGCCAGTTAAAATATACGATAATATTGTTAAACATTACGGTTGTAAACAGTTCGTCTCCTTGAAGTTCAAGGCGATTGTTGAATCCGGGAACATGCTTATTCCGTGAAAATACTCGAGTAATTCAGACAAGAATAGCTATGGCAAAGTAAGCCTTCTATAAGAAGAGAAATGTGCTGTGCAATAGTATTAATCTAGAACTGAGGAAGAGATTGGTGAAATGTTATGTATGGAGCGTTATGTTATATGGATGCGAAACATGGACCTTGGGAAGAAAAGAGAAGGATAGGATTGATGCTTTTGAAATGTGGGTGTCGAGGAAGATGGAGAGAATAAAATGGGTGGATAGAATAAGAAATGAGGAAGTGCTAAGAAGAGTTAGGGAGGAAAGAACATTACTCCGCACAATACGGAAAAGAAAAGGAAGCTGGATCGGACATATTGTAAGAGGGAAGGGGATTCTAACTACAGCCATTGAAGGAACGGTGGAAGGAGAAAAGAGAAGAGGAAGAAGAAAGCTAAAATTAATAGATGAGGTGAAGAGAGGAGGATAGGAGACCAAAGAAGAGGCCCGGGACAGGATAAAGTGGAAACAGTTGTGGGTTATGGGACCTGCCAACAGGCAGAATATCAGAAGATGATGATGTGTTATAATACACCGATAAATAAGAGTCACATAAAATTAAACAAGATGGATGCAAATTTGGTAGACAAAGACAAAAAATAAAGAATGAAAAATTAAAAAATGCCATCATTTCGTGGATTCGTAGAGTTTTCACCTCGATATGGGCAGCAAAACACTAATGAAATCCGTCTTGGACACTGGGAAAAATTCGTTGGTTTTTGTAAAGAGGGGAGATTGAAGTGTTTACAGAATATAGAATAGTTCTCATCCTTATACTGAAGGTTTGATTTGGTGCAAATTCATTTCACGAATCTTTGCTGATTAAATTGACTGAGATCACTACTAGAGTTACGGTCGATTAGGGTACATCTTCCATGTGGAGAGCCAGATCATGCTCTAATGTTTCGCAGCGAAGCCGTAACCTATAAGTAAAAGCATGTTTCCTGTTCATAATTTGTATAAGCAATCCTCGATACGCTCTGAAATTCTTCGCGAGAAGTAATCTGTTAATGTATTCCAAGTAGACTTCGCAAGGCATTTCACACATCTTCTCAATAGATGTTTTCCTGTCATCTCTTCCCTCTAGCAAGGTGAAAAAACTTGCGCATCGTGTTCCCACGAATATTTGACTGATCTCCTTTGAGAGATAAATGTGCTTCCTTTCTATCGCATCCTAACGAGCCGATTACCCCCTTTAGTCTCTTTCTCTCTGCCTCTTCTCCTCTGGTATCTCTTTGATGCTCTTTGACTTATTTCTCCCCCACAAGCCTGCTCTATCTCTTGGTACTCTCTCGAGCACGGATGAAGCATAGTACACTCCTGGCCAAAATTAACGCAGCACCTCCCTAGCGATCCTTACGGCCGGTGCTGCGTTAATTTTGGCCAGGAGTGTACATGGAAAGGTGTCTTCTCGAAAATTTTAATGTTTTGGTTCGTTAAACTTTTATTAAAAGAAATGAGGAGGAAGAGGAAATAGAAGGACCAAGATTTTCGTATTTCAGTCTTGATAAACTTTTATTATCAATCAAAAGAAAGTATGTAATATAGAGAATTAGCTGAAATGATATTAAGTACAGATTTCAGGACTTTAAAATTTGAAGTTTAAGACCTTTTTAAGCGCAATTGGATTCATTTTCAAATGATGGAAAGAAAGAACTGACTTTGCACATGAAAGTGTGCGACTTAGCCCAAAGTTAACCAGAGGTGAAAAATAGTGACTTGGCTGGGACTCGAAGCAAGGTCTCCCACTTTCCGGGCAGATATTCTAACCACTGAACTACCAATGATACATTTTCATTTACGTTTCATCTTTTTGTAGTTAATCTTGTATTTACCTGCTAATTTTTATGGTTGAAGGAAAGGATTTGGAACACGGCCCTTTATAGATTCCAGAATCAGTCACAGTAACGTTTAAACCTCTAAAAAATGGCGTAGTTTATCTAGCGAGAGTAAAAAAAATCCTATTATTTTATCTCTAAGTTCAGAGATGAGAAACCTCAATTATATTCATTACCGAAAAAAGCAGGTATGCTCATAATTTCGTTTCCCAATATCGTTTATCACGTAAAAAGATAACAAAGCGAAAATTATAATAATTAGGATTACTTTGTGATTAAATTCGCCGTATTTTGTCCAAACACGAATCTACTACAAGTAAGTATATCGTATATTTTATGATTTTAGTACACAACTTCAATTTGAACATTATCGAGGGTAGATATTATTTTAACTGTAATGGAAAATTATCGAATCCAATAGACTGAGGTATAGTCATTCAAATTTGAAACTCCCGAAATTCGAGCTATTGACAAGTGACCCGAGTCTTCGTTCTTTTTTATTGTTCCAAGTATCGCCATTCCAACTCATCCTTCCCAGGATATATTCAGTGGAATTTCGAGGAATTAGCCTCAAACGCTTACATCACCTACTAAGAGCAACGCACTCGCGAGTTTTTTCTTGGAAACCTTAGTAGTGGTCCCTCGAGAGATGGATTTACCAGGGAATATCCTGTCCTTGCCTTGCTGCTGAAGTGGAGAACTTTTATCTCTTTCAGATACTCTTCTCAATATCAATGCTCATACTCCTTTCCATTTCGTGAATGTTGGCATATCTCGGTTTGACGAAACGAATTGATTCGATCATAATAACAGCTCGAAAAGTGATATTTTAGAACACATAGAAAATTACGTTTCTATGTAAGCACTTCTCAGTAATATCTTTCAAAGAAAGGTTGTTGGTACTTATACCAAAGTCATCTTCATCATAAATAGACGAAAAACGAAAAAGTAAATCTATCAAGCTCTCTATAATCATCATTTCGAGCAAAATTACTGATTGTTAGTGCACTTCACCGTTGCTAACAAAACTTTAGCATAAGGATGGCCAACCCATGGCGCATAAGTTGTCCATTGATGATTTTAAGTGGGACATTTAATAGAGAGAAAAATTAAAAATAAATATCTTGCCACATTTACTTATTATGTACACAAATATTCGTACTTGCAAAAGTATTACTGAGTGAATACCACTGAATTCTGAGGGGCGAATTTTTTGCAGTTTCTTATCATATTTTATTATCATTGTTTTCTTTTTTTTAAACATTAGTTTATTATTATTGTTTACTGTTATCATTACTGGTATTGTTATTGTTTATCACTATCATTGATTGTTAATGTAGTCCTCTCTTATAGTTTCTTACTATAGTTTATGATGATGATTAATGACGCGTTATTGTACTTTGCATGGTATCTCATATGGTGTAATAAACGACTAATGAACCATTAAAGATTGGCCACGCCCGCTTTAGGGAAACGTAGGCGAGCAGTAAATGAGTAACAGTGGCAGGGTCAACGAGGAGCATGAGAATTCTCGTTGAATTGGTGAGGTCCCCCTTCTTGGCGTTTTTTAAATATTTCACTCAAGTCTTTGATGACATAGAGTCTGAGCCCGTAGAGTTTACTGGTCTCTCCTTAGTAGTACGAACCATGGAAACAATCGAATTCCTTTTATTTTCGATAGCTAGCTTCATTAACAGGAGCATATTCGGGGTGAAATGGAGAAGAATTTAGGCGAAACCAATTAATTTGGAAGTGCTTACAAAACTAGTTTTTGTAAATAGGCCATAGTAATATAGCCAGTAATAATTCTATAATATATCTAATAGTATAGTAAGTAATAATTTTGTAATTTAGGCCGTTCTGATACTACGAGAAACATTTGAGAAATAGATACAAGTCGTTTCAAGACTTTATTTTCTTCAACGAAATCCTTACGAAAGTAATAGATTAGAGAAGGAGAATAATGGTGTAATCCTATCACCAAAAGGTATCTTTCAGGTTATATATGTAGTAGTTCCATCTATTTATAGTCAAACACATAAACTATCAATTGAGAAATACGGCGATGTACTCCTTAAGATAAAATTGACTTCTTTGAGAACTTATGGGATCAAACGTATAATTAAGTTCGGTGCCACTCGAACTTGACCTGACTGCTTCACGGTTTCACATAGCGTATCTCTCTATCATTTCGGTTCCCCGAATACTCATTTGTATCCATCTCCACTTCTTTGGTTCCAGGGGCATCAATGCATATTCAAAGAGGGCCCTCTGATGTGACGATTTCGTAACGCATTGATTGAGTGCATCCATCATTAACTTTTCTGGAACCCTTTTTCTAGATTTATGGATATCCTTAATAGGGTGATCACATCAGAGAGGTGAAGAACAAGCGTTTAACGGCATCAAATACATTGTCTGACACTCTCTTGTTGTCAAGCTATTTTACATCGCCTTTTAGGTGTGATTCTCATTTATCTCTTTCCTTCTAATTTACATCTTCTCTTTTCCCTGCATGTCACCTTATCAATTAGTCCCTCTTCTGTCTCATTTTAGCTATCTCTGTCATTGTCTCTTCTACATTTTTTAATTACTTCATCCTTATTCCCTTTTTTCTTATTTTTCAAACTTTCCTACACGTAGACATTAGATTGCAGCTTAATAATATCAGTATGATTTTTTCCCAACGGTGATAAATTTAGTAATTGCTTGATGTCAAGTATAGCTTAGTTGATGTAAAGTACCAGGTAATACTACACATAATAATACAGTAAAATATCACTATATACATAAAAAGCAACGTTTCGTGTTATAAAACATCTACGTGGGTAGCAATCCTACTACCATATCTTGGTGAATGGAATATTATCATTGGGTTTTTGGTGTAGGATGGAAATATGTTTCTATTTGCTTTGGTCACAGACTTGTTCGTGGCTGTAATAATATGAAAGCTTCGAAATCATCACTTATACAGAATAATGTATTTGATAAACGTGTGCATTTAGTATTTGCAAATGAATGTGTTACTCATTGAGAATTATTCACATATGTTAATTATATACACCAAAGTAGGCAATTTGTGATTGAAAATCCATGGTAAACTAACTTTAGTTAGACCACTATTTATGTTCAGAATAGCACGACCCAGGCTCCGTAGCGTCGCTACGTCTTCAGGTCTGCGTCGTTACATTTTCAGGTGTGAAGATGTAGCGGCGCTACGAAACCTGGGTCATGTTATACTGAAAATAAATAGTGGTCTAGTAAAAGTTTGTTTACTATGGATTTTTTACAAGTTAATAAGTACCACAAAATTAATCCTGAATCTGTATCGTTTAATTTGTGATAGTTATATAAAATATATGTACGTATAATTACATACATATATATATGTATAATAATGTATATATGTATGTATAATTCCTAATTCTATCAGAATAAAATGTAGATTTTTGGTAATTTATCACTATCATAGATGCATTTGTTTGGGATATCCCTCGTTATATACGCAAGAACTTGAGCGCTTTGTCATTTCTATGTGGATTCTTTGTGCCTTCCTCGCTGTCCTTCTGCTGCGAATTTCCACCGAAACGGAGAACATAGTCTGCCCCTCTTCTCGCTCTACTTAACTCCCCTCTTTCCCTTTGTTCTTTAAGACGCTTTATCTCATTTCTCTTCTCTCTTCTTTAATAATTTCCCTCTCTCTAATCTCATTACCTGCTCCCGAATCGATCCGTCTCTTCTATATTCTATTTCTATTTCCCCATCTTTTCACCAGTTGTCGTCATCTCCACATCTTAGTTCTGCTCGCTGCATCCGTCCTTCATTTGTCTAAATTTCCGTTCTTCTCCGCCGCTTCTTCTTCTTTGTATCTCTGCCGTTTCTTTTCACGTTTCAATCACTTCGTTTTAATTCATTCCATTCCGATCTTCTCGCCTTTTTTATTCTCATTTTCTGTTCTTCTTTGATGTTCCCTCGCCTTTTTGCTCCGTCTACTTCTTTGTCCGTTATGTGTTTTTATTATTTTTTCTGTCATATTGTCAGGTCACTTTTCTCTTGCTTTCGATATTGGGTTGTACAGCTCATTTCTCTATAGTTTGCTACTAGCTCTTCCTGTTTCTTCATTTGACTATTTTTTAGGATATACGAACTGCGTTGAATGAAACGGTAATTTTGTAATTTCGCATATTGTATTAGTTCGGTTGGCGTGATATTTTAGTTGTTGTGTTAGTAATTTTGATTAAATTGTTGCTATAATTTAAATAATATTATTGGATATTTAGTAGATCTTTTTTGGCCATTTTTCAAATAAGAGGTGTGTTAAAAAAATTATGGGAATTTTGTAATGTCTCATATTGTATTAGTCCAATCTGAGTGATATTCTTGTTGCTGTGTGGTAAACTTGTTTGAATCATTACTGTTCTTTCTCAGCCATATTTGATGTTTAGTATATTTTCAGCTGTCAAAAAAGTTACATTTGTTTTGGTAGGATCGGCGACTTTGAAAATGGATCGGAGAATTCATACTGAATTTTCCTGTAAGAAAGGAATAAATCGACGCAAAGTCTTACAATTGTTAAATATAGCTTTTGGTAAGTCTGCTATTAGTAAAAGAAGGGTTTGTGTATGGTAGATTTGTCCTACTACTGTTTCCTGATGGGTGGTATTTCTTTTACTAGTCTTTAAGTGCTGGATAGAGAAAAAATGTCGCTTTCTTGTTTATGACTGTGATAACGGGAAAGCTACTGATATATGAGTGATACTGATTGTGAATAATATAATAAATTATGGTTTCTTTCGCTATGGAATGCTAAGGAAGATGGACATGGATATGTTCCGCTTACAGTATTCTTGGTTAGTGAGAAAAATAAGGACAAAATACCTCACTCCTCATCTTTCGCTAGATGCCTCATTCCCTTAGTCAAAGAATAGCTTTCATGCCATTCTTGATAGCTGGTGGTTGATGGTTGTGTGGTTCCAACCGGCCTTCGGGTTGAATACTTAACAGACAGTTGCATTGAGTGATAATTGAGGAAATATTCGAGGCGAGTCACTTTGTCACGAAGATTTTGACCGTAAATCTAATCCGTTGTCACTGGATTTCTCCATTCGTGAATCATAGGTAACTTTGCTGTGAAAATAGATTTTAAGAATATAGAAAATTTTGAAACTTTTTTGTTGTGTTGGAAGAAAAAGTAACTTTGCATCATTGGTTGAAGACACTTAGCACTTTAACTGAGGACCTGTCAGTCTTTCCTTAACTTTCTCTTTAAAAAGCTTTTTTTCACTTTTCAAACGTTTCAGAATATATGAAGAATAAACCACTTGTACCTTTAGCAAACTGTATAAATGCTTTAGCCTTTTTAATGGAGGACTACCACAAAGTAGGGGCCAGATTATAATCTATCTACTTTTTATGTGAGTTATTATTACTCTGGCCTCTACCTCTCTATTCTGGATTGGATATATGAAATATCTATATCAATATAATATAATATTGATGTATAATTATAGAATATACCTGGATGTATGAAATAATTATTAAACTTAGAATTATAATTCTGAAACATGAGTCTAATAATTATTATACTGTAGCTCCAGAATCTCTGAACGGATAATCCAACACAGATAATGATGATAATGACAGAAGTGCATCCGTGAAATAAATCACTCGACATCATCACGGATGCCAAGTCTGAGTGCTGACAAGCTGATTATTTCATCCGAAAAAAGAATAACAAATTGACCTATAGTCTTCAGACTTGTACCACTTTTAGTACATAATATTCTTCTTGTTTCCACGGGCTGATCTTTGCTCTTCGCCTGAATCTTTTGCGAAGGAATGTCTGGTTTCCTTGACGTATGCACCGCCGAGGTCATTTTTATTGTTCGCCTGCATGCACTTGTGAATTGTTTTCAAAGACCTTCTTTTAAGGAGTAATCAGATCGGAAAATATCGCGGGCATTGTGTTAACTTATGATAATTTCGTTATTCTCTCTTCCCTTAGCATGTCTCCTTGAGGTCGAGATTTTTTTCACCGCGGCTGCAACTTTACGTACCGTTCCACTTGAAAACTGAGAAATTCAAGGTTGTTTTTTCGTTTCCTATCTTTATCAGTCTATAATTATAGTGAGATGAAAAATGATACCTCGGCTAACGAAGCTGGAATCACCTATATTGGAGGAAAAGTATTTGATTTCCGAAATGCAATTATCCGCAAGGTTCCAAATAAAAATACGCATAAATACGGAAATATACTACCAACTTCTTTTGAGTTATTATTGATTCATATGTTACATAATTACTATACAATTTTACATTTAACATTTAAAAATTTCCATTTCATTGTACTCTATAAAATTTTAATTGAAGTAATGTTATTGGCGATTATAGAACATGAAACATCAACTCCAAATTTTCTCGGCCTTAACTTGGTGGTATTCAATTTCTAAATCCAAAGATATTCAAGCAAAACATATTTTTTAATTTATACTAGCCATATAATACATTATATTCTGTGTTCTGTATAAATTAAAAAACAATTTGTTGCTTGAAATTAAACTTTTTTTGATAAAACAGAAAAATTTTGCAATACATGTATTTTGTTGCTTGTAAATAAATGTATTGAAAAATTAACATACAGCTGTCTTCTATACATCAAGAGAGAACTACAGCCTCTATGTTTCGGACGTTTTCGATATATTTTATTGTCGAACACGCAAAAGCATACGCAAAAATATGCCGAATAAATGTTCTCTAGAAGAACCCGAAAAACCGAAAAAAAGTTCAACAGCCATAGTATTCGTTCGCAGGATTACTCGTTAGTTAATATTTCACCGTGCGATATTTCTTTCTGAAATATCATTTCAGATAAAAGAGTTAATGATAAAGACTGGAAGAATGGTAAAATGTTACTACGTAGATACTATTTCGGTGTCTTGCGGCAACTGTAGGATCTTTAAAGTTAACCTCTCATCATTGTTCTTGCAAATCATTTGATTAATTCTGCATTAATAAATCAATCCTAGGACTGTGAACTAGGAGCGGCTGACAGCCTACGATTCCCTGTTATTTACGACAAATATTGGTTTGAGAAGTTGAATTCTTTAACCTCAGGTAGCTCTTCACGAAAATTATTGTCCATACTAATCTAAATGAAATGCAGAGAAATCTTTTCGAACATTTGGGTCAATTCCCTTTTAATGCTATCCACCCAGAATCCCATTCGGTAACTTAAGAGTTTTGGTTCTCCCCAGATTCTACTTCTCTACACTTATTTCTTCCGAAGGGAATGAATTTTCTTAGGTAAAATGCGTAGCAAAACTATCAGCCACCCGCTAAATGACGATTTTCTCCGCTAAGAGGCAGCAAATGCCGCCACATATAGCGAAGATAAAGCCATCGGTAATATTGAGGCGCACACCATTCCGTATTTCAGAAAAAATGCTTATGTAAATCGAGTCAGTGCGCTTCAAATCTTCAAATATTATCTTGTGAATCATGTGGGAAATCATGTACGATGGAGTCTATGCACGATGCCCAAGAGATGCATTAGGGTTTTTTTTAAAGCAGACAATGATTCTATTATAAAGAAGTAAATGCGAGTAAATTTAAAGTCATATTCTTAGCATATACAATAATAAGAGGAGGCGTTTATGGAATTGCGCAGCATCTAGACTGGTGGTGCTATTAAGAGGATTAACCATTTTTAGTTTTTTGATGTTAGTGCTAGTGTTCGAAGTTGAAAAAAGATAGATATTCTCATTGCATTTAATCCCGCCATTTGCACTTAAGAATACACATATACACGTATTTACAGTAAAAAGGAAATAAGGTACCCAAGAGAGCGAAGATTTCAGAAACCTGTTTTGGAGTCACCGTCTACATACATTAGCAGAGATTTGGAAAAGAATTATATCTCAACATTTTGTTTTAATAATATATAGCATGTTTATGGTCTTAGTGTAACTATAATATATTTATTATGTGACGACTAATTAAAAGTATTACTTTGTCCGACCAAAGCGCCGCGAAACACCCAGCACTTCGGTGTACCGTTTGAGATCATCTGCCTTTATGCACATGAAACTTAGATTGATCAGATAAATAGTTCACAAAATAATTCAGCAGAGGAAACCAAGTCGTTATCGAGTAATATCAACCTATTCTGTCGCATGCAATCGAAATGACGCTCACAATATTCTTTGACCCATTTGCCAACAAAATCAACGCATCATTATTGGTATTACCAACCACGCATTAATGTATTGCCACAACCAACACAAAAAAGCCATATCGAGAGTAACAAAAGATAAAGAACGATTTAACGCAATGTTAGTGAGCATTTAATCGATAAGGTTAATAAAGAAGCTGTGGTTGGAGTAATCCGAATGTAACAGCTCTATCCTTCGGACATCCAGACAGGAGTCATTATCAGCGGATTAATGTCCCGCTAATTTCGCCCCCTTTTGCCCGCACTTAGCATCCTCTCTTATCATCTTCCATTCATCCCAAACGTGTTTATTAAGTTTTCTTACCTTCCTCCCCTCGGCTTCGCCTCTTGCCCGCTGCTCGGGTTCCCACGGTTCCAGATCACGCACCGGAAGTTGGGTTCTGGAATTCGACCTGCCTCCTCCTCCACATCCTCTCAGGAGGCCGTCCAACCCTAGGGGCAAGACATGGCATTGGCAGTCCCCCCCACGCACCCAAGCCTCATATCAAATATTGCGTGCCGAGCGAATCTCTTTAGCACATCCATTTCGGAGGGAGAAAACGTGCTGATATCGGCCTCTTTGCCAGTACTCTTTGATAAAGTTGGCTGTTGCAATGGACGTTTGCGTGGGATTGTTTTCTGCGGAAATTTAGCCGCGAATCTGATGATTAAAATGGCGAAAATCCACTTTTAACCTCCTGTCTGTGAAGGATTAAGCGTAAAGGCAGCTTAGTACCTCACTCCCTCTAATATTATACCAAGAGACAAAAGAGGGGCTTGCTATTCAAGACGAGGAGAGTATTTATTCGCTATAGCATTCCTCACCAAGCTATAATTCTATAAGCAGATCATGCTCACGTAAGTGAAGTACAGCTATGTGAAAAAAAACCTTAAAGTCCTGCGGGCTATATAAGAATAAGGATTAAAGTTTTTTTGCACATAGCTGTAAAATGACTCTACTATAATATATACTATATATACAGTCGAACCTCGATAACTCGAATCTCAAGGGACGGGCTAAAAAGTTCGAGTTAACGAGGTTCCGAGTAATCAAGGTTTCGACTTATAGAGGTTTTCTTATGATTACCACTGCATTAAAATTTTAGTTTTGATTAAGATCATCCAACAAAATCTAGTGACTTATTAAGAATTTTTTGCAATACTTACTTAAAAGTAGGGTAATAAATCTGGGGAAATAAAAGAAACAGATGGTATTAGGAACATTTTAATTACGTAAGCTTTTTCAAAGCGGAAGGTTCTTGGAAAATTCGAGTTATAGAGGTCGGGCTACCGAAAATTCGACTTATAAGGGTTTTTACGCTCAAAACGTCGTCAGGAAAAAATTCGAGTTATGTACTGTTTTTTCTTCGACTGATCGAGGTTTTCTCAAGGGCCGGACGATTTCTTCGAGTTATCGAAGTATTCGAGTTATCGAGGTTCGACTGTAGTAACTCTTTTCTTGGCATTCCTTAAAGATACTTTAATCAGTGCCATTGTTTAGTATTACCCACATCTCAGTGGTTTTCATGTCGTAACAGCCTTGAGCAAGACTGTGCGTAACGTAAATGAAATATACCTACCTTTTTTCTACTCTGTTCCATAAGAATGGTGAAAAATATTCAACTCGTAAAGATATGCCATTAGAAATTCACCTTCCCATACGTTCATGCGCTCCCCAAGCGCTGTTTAGTCTAAAATGTATGTTTCCTCCGCTTAACACAAGAAATGTGCTATGAAAAACTATCTGGTAAAAAGAATCCGTGTTCAACGAATTCTTAATTATTCAGATAACTCGCATCCTCCGTTGTGACCACATATGAGAATTACATTAATGAATTATTAAAAATGATTAATGGAAAAGAGGTTGAGTTTATGTATCGATTTCCTGCATTTGAAACTCGTTTGAGTGGGTATTCGAGTGCATCTAATCGTAAGTGAACTCATCTGACTTCGTTTTTAAGCGGGAAATTTGTTCGTAATATTCGACCGCGTTAACTTATTATTACTCGTCCTTACTGCAAATTACATGTAAATGAATTACCTGGGGTTACCTCTCCATCTATTTTCCATCGTCGCCCCAAGATGCCCGATTTGATATCCAGGGAGGGCCTCCATACCTCACGCCGATGAAGTATCGCTTATGCATCAGATCACGGCACTTTGAAAAATTCTTCCATCGGTTTGTCTTTATCCAATTCAATAAAATTGTCCCAAGAATCCATTCTCAAATAATAATGAAAAGTGTCTTATGCTTGTCTTCAGCCTATTTTTTGCCTTTATTCAGTCTTTATCATTTTTACTCTGTCTTTCCACTATTATTTTACAACTTGACTTGCTTTCATCTCCACGTATCTTCCAATTTCTTATGTCGTATATTCCGTCAATTTGCTTACTCCGTTCCCTTCCTCTGTTTCACAGCAACTCTTCAGTCACTGGGGTTTTACTATTACGTCGAATATTTCTTCTCGTACAGTTAAGTGTGTTCGTTTTCAAGAGGTGTCGTAGTATTCTTTTTGAAATACTGAAACCTTTGGGCTCTTTTCGGGTTGAAACCATGATACGAAGGGATAAACACAGATTTTTCCTCACATCTTTAGTATTGGCCGTATGGTTTTGTGAACATCCATAAGTCTGGCACTTATTGTTTGACATGAAAAACACACGCATACTCTTTGACAATCAAACAAACGTAATACAAGTCTTGTTTTTATAAAATATCATTTTCCATTCGTTGCGGTATGATCTAGAGGTTATATTACGCTATCATACATATTTTAGGTGTTTTTACTGATTTTACATAATTGTACTCATATTATAAACTCCTGGTGTTCAGGCCTGGCTTTGCGGGACGCCATTTAAAACTACTAAGAGCAAAACTTAGTATTTTCCACAAATTGTATTCAACAACAGGTTTCGATTATTTCGAACATCATCAGGTACTATATTTACGGGACAAACTAATAAAATTCCAAATGTAGTGTACCTGATGACGATCGTATTGACCAAAACAGATCGTTGAATAAAATCTATGTAAAATACTATGTTTATTCTTAATTTTTTTAGTGATAAGTAGTTCATAATTATTACCTGTGCTGTATACTTGTTGTACATGCTAATACTCCATAAAAACTTCATAAAACGAATGGAAGAGTGGTAAAACAGGATTAAAATGCTCGCTGGGCTCCTGTTACGGATATTTTTGCAGAGTTGCTTTAGAATAGTGGTGAGCCCTCCCGTCATGTATGGTAAGCAGGAAGTAGTTGATGGTTGTGGGGGCCCCCTTCGTCTCTCGACCTCTTCACCCATCTACTCCTCTTCTCTCCCACAGCAACCAGCTGCACAACAATTTTTCAGAGTTCATCCTGTTAATTTAATGTTTTAACCGGGTATTCTTGTGCAAAGAGAAAGTTTTCGTCAATGAAACAAGGCATGAGTCATACAAAACCAGAATTTGCATATAATTAATTCCATTATTTGATCACTTGGTATTAAACATTGTTTAATGGTCTGATATTTAGTTCCCATGTAATTCAGAGCATCTATAATATTCATCAAATACATCGATTTCTAACTAAGTTTGTATAACCGACATCAGCATTTCGAGAAATAAGTCTATTTAGGTTCCGTACACGTAATAGAATCGGATTCGAATCCAGATTGATCGGAATGGTGAATAAATGCAAATTAAGTTCGTTTTCATCTTTTGCAGACTTAACTTCTTTTACGAAATTGTAATTAGAAATGGAGATCCAACGAATCGAGACTACCACTAATTCCCCCTTAGTAGGGAAATGGAATATTTTTTATAATAATAATAATAATATAATTTATTATGCTCTGGGTAGATTCCCATAGAGCAATACGAAATAAAAAAATGCATCAGTCAAAGAATGCTAAAATATAAGGAAAATCAAAAGAAAAAGCACCGAGAAATGCAAAAAATGTGTAAATACATAAATACAATATTAAGAAAACACAACATAAATAAATAGAGAATTTAGATCTTAAAGACATACAACAAAGATGGGAAAAAAACGAGATGCAACTAGTCTAACACAAAATACTCATTTAAACATCAGCATGTTATATACTAAAAAACAGCAAATACTAAGAACAGCCTATGTAAAGGGCCTTCGCAGTGAATATAATTACAAATGATTAAACATAAAAATCAACAAGAACGGTAAATTAAATAACCATGAAAAAAAAACAGAAAAGGGAAGAAAATAATAGTCACAGAATTGGAATTGCCAAGGGTTATTATAGCTCATACTATTATCGAATGTGGTCTCTATCCCTACGACAAGAACATACAACTATTGAATATTGTTCTCTATCTTTCTTACTACTGCTTGCAAAATGTGAGAGGGTACGCGTCCGTAATACAGAATATTAATTATTATTATTATGTTTATCTGCTAATAATTATTCGTATTTTAGTCATAGAATATTTTTTTCGACTCGAAATTGCGAAAATCTTCATTCCATCTTCACTAAAAATTTTGAAAATTGAAGAAAAAGCTTTTGTAACACGGATAAAATAAATTATTTTGTAGTTTGCTGTTTCTTGTTGAAAAGTCAGTTCTATTACTCTAATACATATTGTACTGTGTTGCTCAGACGTATAGAATGTGGCCAGGACACTTACCTGAGATTTTAGATTATTCAAAAGTTTTTTTTCTGTGAATAATTTTCCTGTTACTTTTTGGAAAATTCTTATCTTTTGCTTTGTGAATACTTTACCCGTTAGCTCCTTAAATCGATGTTTTCGTGAGTTTATCACTGGCTGCTACCGATTTCTTATCATTGGAACCATCAGAGAGCTTCCTCATGCCAATTTTTCGATCATTTTTATTTCCCACTTTTCGGCGCTTGAAATTCCTCTTATATTCCTTTTAACGGCGAAAATATCAGCTCGTGCGATCTCGGTCACTTTAAACTCTTTCCTTACAAACAGAGTGATTTTGCAGCATTCCGCCACCGTCTTTTGCAACAATTCAGGTAGTTCTAGGAGGTCGTATCCCTTCTTGTTTCCCCGAAACGCTACTAAATTAATTTCATGTCTTATGGTCCCCCTCATAGACTCCCAAATTTATTTCGTACGATTCAGTCACATTTCTTAGAACAACTATAAAGCAAACGGCCTTCACTTTTTGACTACCTCTCCACCGTGGTGTTACACGCTCGCTGCCGGATTTTTTGTCGATCGCGGAATTCTTCTCGAGCCGAATACCGGGAATTTTTATCCGAAAACAAACTTATTTATTACTGCCGGCGGGTAAGTACGAGGAAGCGGCTATTTCGGCGGTGCATAATGGTCGATTTATTTGACAAATTTCTGGAAGGAATTTCGCGAACGGAGCGTGGTAGACCTTCCACCCGTCGAATGTAAATTTTCGTAATCTACCGAAGTGGTATTCGGCCTGATGCTCCCCCCTCGTCGCCGGTTTTATGCTATCGATAAAAGGAGTAATATCGAACGTAAAATTTTGATGGCACCCTCGAATATTTTTAGGTAAAGTAGGCAACCGGCGCTGATGGCGGAGTGCTAATGGAGGGCAGTTTTGCTCGATAAAGGAGATTCTGGGCTTTAGGCGACCGAGAGTGTTATCTGCTTGGACGAGCAGGTTGTTTTGATGCGTTGCAACTCCTGTGTTACTCCTATGATTGGTGGTGTTAAATTTAGCCGGTCGAAATGCGTGATTGATTCGCTCATTATTATGTTATGTCATGGAAATTATGTTTTAGTCTTTCGCTTATTATAAGTATTATACACCTCATTTAATGTTTTAAATTTAATTGTTGCTTGATTTTCTGCATTATACGCAATTGACTGGGATAGGAAAATAATAGCTGTCTTCAACCACAGGCATGTTGAATAAGTGCCACTCCATCCAAGAATTATTAAAATTTATAACTGTATTAATTGTGCTACAATTGCATATAACAGATATTCGTATCATGAATTAGAGTTTATTTTTTTTCATATCAGCAGAAAAACAACCAAACTTGGCGAATTAAAATAAATAAAATAATATAAATCTACGCATCAAAAAATTAATAATCGTTTACAAACAAACTACAAAACTAATGGGTCTCGATTCGGTGAACAGCAATAGCTTCCTGTTTTTACTATTGCTATTATGATATTATTTATTGGCATGAGATCATGATAGCAAACACTGCTGCTAATGGCAGAATAATCAACAGAGCTTTGCTTTTAAAGTGACACTTTATCTAGCTATCGAGTCACTTGGCTAATATATTTTTCGATCAAAAAATATTTTTTTGCTGTTTTTTCAGACTTAACCAACGAAATCTTGCCAACGAAATCTTTGAAGTATGCTTATCCGTGCCCAAAAAATACTGTATCGACCATAGCAAAACGATCACCTCTAAAGTGCTAGCGATAGAGTAATTTTGAATGGATTCCAAGTACACTAATGGATGCTACCTTAAATAGCATAAATCAAGCGATGGCTGGTTTCTAAGATCATTAGCAGATGTTTTGTCTCTTTCACATGAAACATATGTCTGGCTCAGATCTTTTCCTCTTTTGCACTCTTCGAGTAATCCTCCTTATTCTTCCTGTTTACTCAAATATTTTCTACTCACCGTTGTCCTTCAATCTAACCTTTTCGTTGAAACGTCTTCGAATACACATCCTTCAACTGAGATTATGCATTATACATTATTTCAATAACTTAGATACATATAGTCCAATGCGCAGTTATCATTGAGGACTCAACGTTGCTTCCACAGCTCGTTCTCGAAGAAAAACAAAGAGACCAAAGGTAATGGTTTTCTAACGAGGCGATACTTGTTTACTTTAACGACCGTATTGTCATTACCAACTGTCGTGGAAAATGAGCTAACGTACCCTACTACATACGTCTTCTCAGAAATAGATTTCTATTTAATCTTTAAATGTTAAGATGAGTGTGTAAAATACGATAAAGGAAACGTATTGTTCTATCCTATCTCCTTTATCTTATCATTAAATGAGACTTAAAAAAAACAATTCTGAACCATAATGTATGCGCAGTAGGAATTTGAACTATTTAAAACATAACGAAAAGCTTTTAGATGGCAGTTATTTCGTAATGAAGAAAGAGGCAATTTTAGGTGTAGTGTATCTTCAATTGATTCAACATCAACGATTACCAGCGCTATTTTCTGTAATTACTATGAAAGACCATTTATCAGACTTGAGCTGAATACAATTTTAGTTTAATTATTCCTTTAATTATCGTTACTTTTCACCCGGTAGTACTTTATCTCAGCAGTATATAATACTTATCTTTAATTGATTAACTTGAAAACCTAAATATCATAATTTCGATGTAAATTATACCTAATAAATAATATATATTATAGCGATTGTGTAGTTAATGTATGATATTCGTTTAAGTGTCTTATAGGGGGGGATCCGCTGAAATTCTGAATTAATTTTTGGGGAAAATGTCTAGAAATCTTAAACAGAGAAGTCTAATAAAGTTACCAAACGAGATTCAAAACTTACTCATTGAAAATCTTTCTCATTTTAGCATCAATAAAATATGTGAAATATTGATGAATAGTAGATTTTATTGCAGTATCACTGAAGTATTATCATTTAGATTTACAAAAACATTTTATCAAAAACAGATGTGTCTACAAAGCAACGCTTGTAAAATGTGAATGTTTGTTTTGAAATGCCAGAACATAGGGCTAAGAAGATTAGACATTGTATTTAATTGGAGTAGTTTAATTTCAATCAGTTATGGTTATTTTATTATGTAGTTGTGGTTATACATTGATTATCTTCAGAAAACTAGAAATGAGAGGCATAAGTGATCTATAGCTCGGATTGATCAGTAGCTTCCAGTTCTAGAATGGATTGGGTTATACTATTTGTGATCCACGGATATACCGGGCGAGAGAAAGCCATTTCTTGAGCTGTTTCCATTCTTTCTGAAATGAATACATGATAATTTTCAAACATTGCTTCTATTTTCTGTACATTTTCTTACTTTTGCATCAGAAAAATTCCTTCGTAATTCTTTTGTGTCTCGAATGTCTGAATTCACGAGGTTTCACGTCTCGGATATTGTGGTAGGAGAAGCCTTGAGAAGCCGCCATTTTGGTGATGTGTCAGACTTAGAAGAGAGAAAATATCACTCCCGTTTGCGAAGTGTGCTTAATAGGACGACAAACGACTCTAAATTATGGTCTTTCATCCAAAAAAAACTCAACCCCGTTCATTTCTAAATTCCTCCAAAATCATGCCACACAAGAAGCATACGAGTTTAGGAATGGACACACGAGGTTAGCTCCTGGCGTTTTCGTTTCAAAAAGTTTCTAGCTAGAACTTTTGCTACATGCTATATTTGCCTAAAATCTAGTTTTCCCATAATCCCATTTTTTTCGAAGAATTATACTGTTTTAATTAAACCATAGGACAAAAATTGGAAGATACCAAATTTTTTCATTTTTTGAAATGTCTATTCCAATCCACGAAGTCTCGCTCGCTTCAGCGTATCAATTTTAAACCATAGGAATCGAAGTAAACGACTTTTTGTTTCATTTAGAGTTTAGAGTAGCTGTATAAAAAAGTTAGTTGTTGGATGCATGTTTCATAACGGCGCCGTGGCTTAGTTGGTTAAAGCGCCTGTCTAGTAAACAGGAGATCGGGAGTTCGAATCTCCCCGGGGCCTTGTGAAATTTTTTTCGACTAACCTGTGAATAATGGATGAATATCTCTTCCTGGTATTTTCGAATTTTACGTCATTCGAAGAATTAACTTCCCAAAAGTTTGTTTTCGAGGAATTCGTTTTCGAAGAATCAATCTGCAACCGGTGCAAGAGCTTGGTCACAGCACAATACTGCGCTGCGGCACACAGGTTGGGAAATACTGCTCTATAAAACAAATACATCATTGCTCTCCTAAGACATATATAAGACATAAGACCCGTACGCCTCAAATCAAATTTCGCGAAGGCCCAGTATAGATTCAATTAAAAAAGACTTTTAATTGAAAGGAATATTTTTAATATTGGGGATGGTTACATGGTAAGGTAAGGGATGTTAATGCTGTAGTGTCATCATAACTAACGGGTATTAATCGGAAAAACAAAGGTAACGCTAAATATAGCGCTTATGAATTCAATGCCACTCCCATATATTACCAACAGCTTAGTCATGGCACCCTAACGTACCGCGGCAGATTTGGGAAACACTTCTCCAAATAATCTGGCCTTACATGGAATGCTTTCTAAAAAGCTCATTGATCCCCATGATTTTTTTCAATATTAGGAAAATTAAATCTAAATTAAACACACCGAAAACCATATAAAAATAAGCTTATCGCTTATGTGCGTTTCGTTCTATATGAGAACATACTCTCAAATATACAGAGCTATAACGACAGTCAAAGAATATATTGAGAAACTTGCATTGACATTGGCCAATATAGGAATATAAAAGGAATAATAATACAGTGGAACCTCGGTTCACGAACTTAATCTGTTCCTAGACCCTGGTCGTGAACCGAGACAATTTCTCCCGTTGAAATTAACGTAAATACAAATAATCCGTTCCAGACTCTGAAACTTTGTATTTTTTAAGTGTATTTTTGTTTTGATTGCACGTAAATTACATGTAAATTAGTTATAAAAATTAATAAGAAATTAAATTTTAATACTTTACGTGAATATTATTTTTTATTATTATTTCCTTAATTTGTCTTTAAGAGCGTCATTGACTGCGATCAGTTATTAGCTTGCGTATACGGAAAAAGACCCGCATGGGATAAAAGAATAAAAGAAAATTCGAAATAAATATAAAATACAGTAATTTGAATTTAAGATAGCTAAATGTTATTATATTGCTATGGAATTTGTCCTGTTTCACTGATAAAGTAATCCGCAAATTGCTCTCGAACTGTGTTCACTGATCAACCTGTCTGCAACTGTTTCTCAGGAGCGATGCTGTTATGTCGGGGTTGCCTACTGAACTGGTGGACCAATTTCATTATGGAATGGACTATACCTAATATAATAGATGTGCAAAGATGTAACTTTGTAAAAAGCCATAGAATAAAGAATGCAACTTAGTAATGTCCACGTTATTTAGATCTAGTGTGGAAATTACAAAGTTGCTTTCTTTATTTTAGACTATATCTAATCCTCCACATACCGAAACAAACACTATCCGTTAGGAAAAAAGTCCAGGGGAATATTATTTCGTTTTTTTCGGATAGTTAGGAGAGGGGAGAGGTCTTAAAATTGATCGCAGGAACAAAGAGGCTTCTCATCGCTATCTCTCGTCCACTTTTAATCGCGCCTTCCGCGATAAGCTCGCATTAACGAAACGCAAACGTCGCCTTATCTCCCTTTCCAAGAACAATAAAAATCGCCGTATTATTATCTCCCAAAGAGGATAATCCTCCAACGTCCTTGAGCAGTCGACCTCAGAGGAGAAATGATGCAAAACCCAATTTGCCGAGAGCGCATGGAATTCCGTTCGTAAATTAGCAATAATTTTAGAGTAAGCTGTTGATTTCGGCAGTTAATTATCGAATCATTTTCAGCTCAAATATGTATTATGGGATACACATTAAATATGTATATTTATGTAAATATTTGAATATACAAAACATTCGGTAAACACATATAGACCAAATTGTGGTTCATGTGCTCTACGCTGCTACTTGCAATTTTGAATGTTGGCTTACTATCGCAATGTAGTAAGTAAATATCCACATATTACTTGTTTTTAATTCAATAACCTGCTAATGTCGATTAAGATATTTTTTGGGGTAAAATTTTGGATGAGCAAGCCTAAAGTTAGAGCTGCTTTGGAAGTGAGATGACCTATTACAGAATTAATATAAGAATACAGGAACAAGAGTCCAAATGGAAAGGGTATTACATTGGAGATAAATATTGCCTATTGCAAGTAGACCAGGTTTATATGTAAATAACCTCATCTTAATTATAGTGATATATTGGCAACGAAAAGAATTGTTTCAGAATCATGTTAGGATACCGAAATTTTACATGGTTAGATAAATACCAATATACCAGTAAACATTACCAAAAAGCTAACATTTTCTTTACTTGTTATCAAGATGAACAGTTATTATTTTCCTCAAGTCAATTTTGAATTTTTAGTCCCTGTGCACTTGAAAATCTCCGTCTGCTATATATATCAGCTGAATCCGGAAAAATTATAAAATATTCGCTCTCTGAAAAACTCGTTTCTGTGGCCTGTAGTTAGCCGGTGAATCTTTGTCTGGGGTACCATTTGGTTTGTCAATCAAGCACAAATTACGAAAAAGAAGGGAAGAATCAGTTTCAATGGAAGTATTGTTCGTCAGATGGATGATGATAATTCATTTTTGAAACAAATTAAGTTTGAAAATCAACCAGATAACGTCACCAATAACTTCGGCGATGAATGTATTTGGCAACCGTCACTAGGTGTAATTCTGAGAAAGCGACAAATCAAGAGATGTAATTTGAACCGATGAATCACCGATAATGTTGAGTGGAATTACAAATCCATGACAGCCTTAACAATTTCCACGAAGAAAGCAAAACCTTTCCCGAGTCCATCACTTCTGGTAGTACCGTCGACATCGGAGAAAACCCTGACTGAAATATACTGCGTGTAGGGATAACGTACGGCCTTCCATGTTCATTGATCACATCAGAAGCCTCCTCTTTAGAGAAGCAAGGTATAGAAGCGTAGAGCAGTGTGTCTAAAAGAGTTGTCCGTTACCTTTTGAGGTCCGAAGGACCCTTTGATTGTGTTAGCAAAGTCTACATAATTTCCTGACTAATATTGAAAATCACCGGATGCTCACGTATCGTTAAATTCAAAATACCTTGTATTTCATTGAGTAAGACTGAGTCATATTTGCTAGGTCTAGGAGCTAATTTTCTAGGGTTCTTATTTACCACCATTGGAGGTCATTGTGAATATTCAGCATAGGAGAATTGTCATTTTATTTTCTCTTTATTTCTGATATTTCCCATTAGCTTTTAGTTATGATATATCGAAAGCACTGATGCCAATAATAGGATAAGGAAAAAAGTATCTTTCATTTTCTTTTGTCCCAGTCTTGAACATGGCTATGATGAAATGAAAGCTACTGAGGTATGAGTGAATAATTGCACTGATTTTGGTTTCTCCTTATGGAATGCCAAGAAAAGTGTTACTCATAGAGTCATTGTGCTTCCCTTGCGTGGACATGTTCCGCTTATGGCATTCTGGCTCAGTGAGGAAAGCAATGTCAAACTACCTCACTCCTCTTTCTGCCTAGTGAACCTCATTCCTCTCTGCACGCTCTTAGTAGCTTATGCCAGAGGGGGTGAGGTACCAACCGGCCTTCGGGCTGAATGCTTTACAGACAGATGCCAATAATAATACTTGTATTTAGCAATGAATTACTTAATCGATTTATTGATTCAACATATTCGTGTAGCTGACGACCTCAACTAGTGCTTATATTTGTGGTAGGGCTTATATTGAGTATACTTTGAGCTATAATGTTAAGCTTTAATTTTGGGTTAGGTCTATATTTTTGGAAAGCACGACACCATCATATAAAAGATAAAGAGATAAATTTTATTTTGACAGGCCTTAATTCCATTTCTGTTCTGAGCTACATTTATCGTGATGATAGTTGAAGAGGTGATCTGCAAATATCCGGATAAAAGAATAAATAAATAAGTTTTGTTCGACTAAAAAATTACAGTCATCAAAATACATCGCACGCCATTATTATTATCATGTTACTTTGGGTAATAGTTAGCTATCGATCTGTGAATTTATCAGGGAATGTAAGAAATTAATAATTCGAATATTCAGCAAGTGATTGATGCATCATTATTTCTATATAATTGGGTCTCACTTTTGGTGGTACATTTACATCTGTAACCGGTCTTTTCCAAGTCACATGTCCGTATACCCTGTTTTCTATGCGTAGCGTTTATTATACGTATTGAGGACAGAGAAGATATCTTGTTAGTGAATAGATGTCCGATAATTGAAGACTTTCGCAATGATTTATAGATTTTTAGGGGCAAGTGCAAGCCCCTAAGGTAGTTTATTATTATTTAAGTATTATTATTCATTACTGGTAGATATTTCTGTGTGTAAGACGGGCCCACATGTTCGAACTATACAGTTATCGTTTTAATCGGGTCAAAAATCCGTGTGTACTGATCGATTTCAAGAAGTGGCATTTCCTGCAGAGAGTGTCCTAAAAATAAGTTGTCTGCCTCCACGGAAACAGCGCGGAGCTCACATTAGTTATTTATCTCTTTTTTTCTCGTCGTAGCGCTCAGGTGACTGTATTGTTATCACAAGAGATAGGGAGAGCTAATCTCGGTGAGGCCTTATGGAATTAATGGCAAAAGGAATGTAGGGAAGAGAGGAAGGAGGGGCGGGAAGGAGGGAATGTAAGTTTTGAGTGAATGGCGAACAACGGGTCCACGATGCATGATTTCATTGATTGAAGATCCTCGAGATTGGCTTGAGTGCAAGGAAAGGCTGGCGTTGCCAATTTGGTCGTTTTTGAGACATTTTTTCTTCGGTTATTGCCATTGCCATTGCCATCATATTGGCTCCTTGTTTGATTAGGTATCAAGAGGTAGTTCCAAGTAAGGAAAGGGTTGAGGTGACCTTGCACATAAGGGCGTGCACCCAGGAAAATTCCCAAGGAAAATCGGACTTGAAAAAAGTCTGATAGGGCCGGGAATCGAACCCGGGATCTTCCTCTATCCGGGAGGTATCCTTAACCATGTAAGCTACCCAGCCAGAACATTTTAACAAGCCGTTTTGGGGACTTTGTGCGCAAGGGCAAGTGTAGTTTCGTCCGTCTGAGCGGTATCGTCTACGGCCATGGTCTCATGGAGGCACCGGCAACACAAAGAGGTGTAAGGAGAAACCCCCCTAAGGAAATACATATAAGGAAAGGGTTGAGGTGACTTTGCTCAAAATCCCTGAAACGGCTTATTAAAATGTTCTGGCCGGGTAGCCTAGATGGTTAAGGCAGCCTCCCGGATAGAGGAATATCCTGGGTTCGATTCCCGGCCCTGTCAGACTTTTTTCGTCCCTTTTTCCTTAGGTAGTTCCATGGTTATATAATTCTGAACCTGTAGTAAATTTGCTAAACATTTCTTGTAAATTTAAATTATATGATGCTGTCATTGATCCTACTACCATACTCTATGAATAAATCTTTCATTTGTCATTTGATACAGGGTAGAGAAACTTTCTTTTACTTTTACCGCAGTAATGAAAGAAAATTTGGAACACGGCTGTTAATGATTAAAATCTCCAATAGCCGTCTTTGTCGGCGTTCCTCGTCTCATTCACCGGTATTCGGAGAAAACAAGAAAGGATCACCGCTCTTTTAAGAAGACCCTAGCGGGTTTTTCTCCGAATACCAGCGAATGAGATGAAGAAAGCTGACTAAGACGGCTATTGGAGATTTTAAACCTCAGATTTTGTCCCAGTCTTGATTATGGCTGTGATGAAATGAAATCTACTGATGTATGAGTGAATAATTGCAATGATCGATGACTTTCCTTATGGACTGACAAGAAAAGTTGTTACTTGTAGAGTCATTATGCTTTACTTACGTGGACATTTTTTATAGCATTCTGGCTCAAAGAGGAAAACAATGGCAAACTACCTCACTCCTACCTAGTGAACCTCATTCCTCTCTGCAAGCTCTTAGCTGCTTACGATATGTGAGAGGGAGTGAGGCACCAACCAGCCTTCGGGATGAACACTTTACAGACACAAATGGTGCCATTTGTTGTATGAATTATAGCAATATATTGTTTTAATGTTTCGTGACTTAGGAATCGATGGAATACCTTTAACCCGTGGCCGGTGAATCGATCCGGGGGAATTCGTACGCGGGGAATTGATCTCCCGACAGATTGGTACGCGGGGAATTGATTCCCGCGCTGATGTTGTACTACTGCTATTCAGTCTTATGTTAATCTACGCGCCCTGATTATTGGTTAATGTTATAAATACATTAACCGGGGGGGGGTTGGGTGGGGTTGGGTTGGTAGTACAACATCAGTGCGGGGGATCAATTCACCGCGTACGAATTCCCCGCGTACGAATTCCCCGCGTACGAATTCACCGGGCACCCTTTAACCAATTTTATTATTGTGAAACCCATGAACGATGTTGGCGTCTGTCTCTATTCCATTGCTTTAGAAAAAGATTAATGAATTTCAAACAGTCTGTTTTATGCCATGTTATCTTTTGCTTTCTTCGCAAACTGGGATACTCGTTTAATATTATAAATAATGCCTGCTAAAACCTGCGGTGATCTTGCTTTGGCCCACTCGCCTATTCGATGAATAATGAGGCAATCCCTAAAATTGACAGACCTTTGATTTATATGAAAAAATAAAACCTTTCGTTATTTAAAAATACTCTATGAATGCAAATCGTTTGACGGGATTCAATCATCGATGGAGGATTCTGCGAGTGAGACTTTGCGTGGACGTCGTTCACATATTGAGAGGAAATGAATTGCAAACAGGAGATGCCTGAGGAAGAATGGCAAACGCATTTGAACAAGGATATCCCATTAGAAAAGACGCAATAGCGGGCTCCTGTAACAAAAGCGGATTCTTCTTTGCTGGAATGAATGGAACTGATTCCTTTCGGATGAATCCATAGAATCGGACGTCGAGTTTACATTAATTTCGTTGCAGCTAATGTAAAGTCTACCTCACACGGTCAATATTATTGACTCAATATTGAAATTATTCCATGTATTGATCGTATGAGGGCTATATCGAAGCCATAATATTGATGGAAAAATATTGACGAAAATTAAAACGATTTAATTTTTATAGAAGCTCCGTCAATATATTGATGGGATTTCAATAATATTGACCGTGAGGGGTATTATGAGCAATATTGGTCAATAATTTTTGTAAATTCAAGAGGAAACCAATTTTAATATACTACTATAAATAAATGGGATCCGAAGAAGAAAGGAATATCTTTCCTAGCTATCAAGGGGTTGATACCAGATGGCGACAAAAATCCGATTTTTCCCATAAGGACTCATTGTGTGAATTTTTGAAAATGTTTTTTAGGTAGTTCCAGATAAACAAAAATATTGGTTCGAGAAGACGCAGTTTTCTAAAGTAATAATTTAAGAAATGTCACAAAATGAGTATGGCATTAATCCAATTCCATCACACATATTAGACTAACATCGTTACGATGAGTTATGATTCAGTATTGGCTGCTACGATGTACTACGAAATGGATCTGGTACCAAAGAAGTTCTCTTCTTTCTCCTTGGATACTTGTAATTTTCCTTATTCGACAAATAAACACCAATCAAATTTTGTGAATTATGTCTTCAGCTATTTTAAAATTCTTTCAGAACCTTATGTATTCTGCAGGTTACTGAATAAGGACTACGGAAATTTTGCGCATCAAATATACCTATCAGTGAACTAATTCCTAATGCATTCTTATGCCTAATAAGGAAAGTAAATTATTTTTTTTACCTTTTTCAAGATTCATTAGATTGGCTAGGAACTATAATTGCGTTCAGCGAGGATTAGTGTTATAAATTAATGTACATTTAATTTTTACGCCCAGATACTGGCAACTCGTAGCGGGAAAATTTGACTGTCTATGATATCGAACCCGGTACAGCTTCCACCAAAGGAGGACAACTACCAGTCATAATAAATCGTAGGTCTATTACGTCTAATAAATTGGTGAAATAAATTTAAAATGCAAAACTCAATTTTACGCATCACATATGTGGCGTTTCTTTATTTAGCGGAATTTAAGGCTTTATTGACATTGTTTTAGCGAAATGTATTTCTTCTGATACCGTAGTGTATAATCAAAATTGAAACTTAGTACATACGCAACTAAAATGTAAAAATGAATTATACCGGGTATCCGTGTTGAACATATAACAATACAAAATGTAAAAACTTGATAAGTGATCGAGATATGTATTAGCGGTTTGTTTCTACAAGTATAGTAACTCAAAATGTTTTTATGCTTGCTTGATGATGGTGCACCATGCCATTCTGCAGTAATTGTGTGAGATTTCATGGACGATGAGTTCCCAGATCACTGGATTGGGAGAGGTAGTCCATCGATTACTTGGCCTCCTACAAAACCTTACCGTGAGTCCACTTGATTATTTTCTGTGGGTGCTTACCAAGAAACGAGTGTATCAGAAATCAGTTCGTGATCTACCAGAACTGCGCCATAAAATGTATGCAGTTATTGCAAATGTTTCGCCTGCAATGATGCAAACACCTGGAGAGAGTAAAATACAGATTAGATGTATTTCTGCCACGAATTATGCACATACCGAGGTGTATTAACTATGTAAAGAACATTTTGGGTTACCATACTTGTAGAAACAAATATCTCAATTAATTCTCAAGTTATAACAATTTGTATTATTATACAAATAACCCGGACACCCTATTTTATTAATGTATTCGTACGCAATGCATTTAAGTATGCATTTTCGGTATGGATAATTTTTCCGTAGATCCATTCAAGGGAGCAGTGGTCATGAAATTGTTCAATGGCGAAGTACGTGGAGTTTTCCACGCTCAGCCAATAGGCGATTTTTATCTTTCGTCGTCTCAAGGCCGCGAGGATTATTATCATATTGGCGAGATAAACGCATTATTCGAATCTCTTTGTTACCTCCACTATCATTTCCTTGGCATCAATCTTCTTCATTTCTACTTCTCGACCGTAATTTTTTCGACAAGGTGATTGTAATAAGATCATAAGGATTTGCTAATAAGTCTAAAACGTATTATTGGAGTAATTTAATGCTTTACGTCGAGTTAAACCTACCTTAGGTAATTAAACTGAAAAGTAAACGAAATAATTATTTAAGGACTTAACAAAAATATATTGGCGATGGCATAAACTTGGCATGATTTTTGTAATTTTAGCCTTTTAAGGTCATTCCTAGTTGTATAAGTTTTTATATGATCTTTATTTTTCATTTGAAAATAGTGAGTACATCTGAAATCGACTGCAGAAGGCTTTATTTTCATAATATCTGTGATACACAGGATTTTGATAGCAATTTACATGTTTCTAGAAGATGTATTGTTTTTAATCTTAAAAGATATATTCTTTTGGTAGTTTTCTATCATGATTATGACAGATCACTGCTGAAACCTGTCATTTTAAATACCTCTTGTGGAAACACTCAAAGTACAATATTTATGCCTACATATTCCTCAGAACTGGATCATTTAATGTGTTTGATTTAGAATTATGTATGTAAGAATTATAAAGGATTTTATCCACGTGATTTACAATTAATTATTCAAGTTTGGAGGTCGAACTGTTTCAAATTAGCGATTGCCCATATTGAATAACTAATGAGACACTAGCAATGTGGCACATTTTTAATGTTAAAATTGTTGAACGTGGGGTATGATGAAAATAAGAGCTTCGAAATTTTTTAAAGGAAATTTATGAGCTAGAATTTTGTATATTTTTATATCCTTCGATTTTCTTCTCCTCTTTGTGTACCACTTAAAAATTTTGAATTACCTCAACAAAACTGCTTGCGAATATAATACTCATTTGAGATAAGAGTTCCTCTTAGATTATCACGTTGGAATTTCGGAGACTTAAACGACCGCAGCAGCGATTTCGTTTTCGCTATCGCGTCAATGGAAAAATTTGTAAAGAATAAGATAGCCCATGGTGATCTTAATGTGTGCCGTGAATTAACAGGCATTGATGAGATGAAAAAAATGGCATTACAGCTCATTGCTAACATTGAAATCATTGGGAACTTACTTAGCTGATATGATTTGGTGGGTGCGGAGTTTGCAAGTTGCTCTCTAATTGAAATCTCCCGCTCATAGAAGTGCAGCGAAGTTTTGTTTTGAGATACATTTAGTATGTATTCTAAATTATTTGGCTGACTTTCGTCGAAAGATGTTTTAGACATCAAAAAACTTTTTTCACAGTTTTTATTATTACGATCGGTTACGGGTACACAGCCATCATCAGGTAAAAGCATTAGAAATGCAGTCACATATCTAATACTGCAATTCTGGTAAAGTTTGGCCAAGGTTGCCATTCTCGTTTTACGAATAAATTCTAAATTATTTGACCGGAATTCGTGACTGCATTTCTAATATTATGTTCTAATCTAACTTTTATTACTTCCTCAGTCCATTGAGTATTTTCGTTTACTTCTGCCAGTATAAAGAAGTGATACCCCACCTTTCTTAAAATCTTAAGCGACCTACTTTTAACAAATACCTTGACTTACGTTGAGTTTTCAAAAAGGTTTGGACATTCTTCTTCTAAGGCTGAAATAGCTTCTGCAGAAAAATTTATTTCACCTGATGATGTTACACGGCAACGAAACCTAGGTCGTTCTTATTAAAATTCTTTTTGTTAACTCTACGTTTTACTTTCTTGATTACGAGGAGTTCCACCGAGTAACACTTCAATCCATATGTAAATGAACGTTTGTCGTTTCGCTTAAGATGTCGCGCAAGCTCCATGAATCAAAGGAATGTGTCGAACGAATAATCCGGTGATAATCGAACTCCCCTATCGACCGATATATCTTATCGAATTCCGGATTGATACTATCGAAATTATCAGAACCAAAATGGACGCGGAGACGCCATTGCACAATCCCCGCCATCGAATCCGCCGATCAAACGCAGGAGAGAAAGCATCCATTTATTCAAGGGATGTAGTCGTTTTAAAATAAACTATCCTTGAGCGGAGCACGCGACCAAGTCCAGCACTTCCTATCGCCAATGGATGTATAATGAGGTTACGCTGCGGCCGGAGGATTGTGTAAATGGCGATGACAAGAAGACGCGTGGCCCGGCATGATTGGCAGTGGCGGAAACCTCACCCGTGGCCAATGTCGGATTCTGCTCCTAGTGGACACTTTACCGTTATTTGGTTGTGGGGGGAGTACCCTGCGACCTCGCTCATACCCCATTCACATCGCTTGCAACACACAGTGCTGCTTGACATGAGCAATGTCTCGGTGTGAGAGTATTCGCGGACGAGAGGAAGTGGTGAAATGGGTCCGGTCGAATGGGGAGCTAGGAGGCCACGTGACCCTCTGCGGAATTGCCTCTTTCGTATTCGAATGGGTTTTCCCAGAATGTGCCATGAGGTTTGGAAGTTCTTTCTCCATTACTCCGTGGGGTCTAGAACAGGAAATCGCCGTGTGGAGGATCTCATTAAGGACTAATCAATTAAGGATGCAACTCCTGGTAGTTAAAGGGAGGTTTATGTACCGTTGAGGTAAGTCAATGAAAAACTTCTGATATGAATGAATTGATTGTGGATTCACTCAACTCGGTTAAAAGTATAGGGTTGGGAATAATAGCAGTTGATTATTGGAGTCAATTTCTTCTAGGTAGAATTTGGCACGAAATTAATAATGAAGAAATTAATTAGGTGTTTTTCTCAGACGAAATTGAGATTTCAAAGTCTCCTCTACCATTGAACTCAATACCAATTTAAAAGAAAGATCTAATTAGTATGTATTAAGTAAACTGGTATGACATAATTAGAACATATTTCGTCCATTAAAAATTCATTTTATCCATTAGTTAAAATAAGTTCAAGTTCATTTTCATTATAATCTTACCGATTTTCACAATCACTGTCAATATGTTAACTTAAAGTGTGTGATTCTTCTGCTTCGTAATTATCTTATCTTCATACACTTTACCTAATTTCACTGAAGTTGTGTATTGCTGGATGATAAATAAGTGTACTAACAATGGCATTTCACATCCTTCGATAAACTAGCAAGTCATAGAAGGTGTTTCAATTTTTCGTAACTTAAAACTCGTATCTTTATACACTTTTTCTAATGTCTTTGAAGTTATAGGTTGCCGAATAATAAATAAGCGTAATTCTTCAGCGGCATTTTACATCCAACAGCAATCCTTCGGTAAACTGGCAAAAGAAAGTCATTCTTAGATGGGGCAGAATTCATGTGCGTTTCTTTCCTGTTATCTCATTACCAAGAATATTTTCCTTCCTTTCTTGGTACAGGAGGGATTAAAATCTTTTTGATCTTTCATTAACTTTTTCATTATCGTTTATCTTATCTTTCATTAACTTTTGTCCGTTTTGTTCATAAATGGAATAATGGAATGAAAGCAACCGAGATTAAAGTATTGCAGAGTAATGGTATTCATTTGGACATGCCTCCTTGAGTTTTGAAAAAAAGTGTGATTCATTCAGTCATTGTGCTGTACTTACGTATGTACAGTTGTTCTATTCATTCCAAGCAAAGCAAGGAACCTCATTCTTAATTCACTCTAATCACATTCTGCTATTCATACATATGTTTATTTCAATCGTATCAACATTAAATTTTTAGAACTTCCTCTTCAATACACAAGATTAAAAAACAACTCAACAAAAATGTTAATCAATCTTGTTTTTTGAATGTCTTCATTCATTTATTTAATATCTGATCCAAAAACAGCTCTGGTTAGCAACTTTTATTGGATGTCATAACAAAAAGAAGAATGAATGTATTAAATTATAAAATAAATGGGGAGAATATTTTAAAGAACCGAGCTATGGATGTTGTTATTGATAGATTTGATTGATGACTGAAGAAAAAATGTCAATGGAAGATATTTGTGAGGAATAATGTTAAATTTTTGAGTTTATCGAAAGAAAATAGATCACAAAATATAAGGAGAGATTGATTTTTTTCAATTCCACAGTGGTATTGAGACACGAGCGGTTTCGGCGAATGATCGTCATCATCATATCAACTGATGTGTCTCAATAAGACGGTGGAAAAAGTACTCTTTTGTCTCTCTTTACCTTTCGTGTAATGGATTTACACAAAAAAGCCTTTCTTCGTGTATTTCGAAGAAAATGGATCTCTGGAAGATAGAGACGGAAACGTGGTAGCTGAAGGAGAGATCCGGCTGACAAGAAGACGAGAAGGATGTTGGTAAATGAGTGGCATACATGCTGATTCAGGTAATGGTAGAGACGCTGAGAATCAAATCGGACTGAAAACTTTACAGAAAGACGTGTATTTTGGAATCGGTCCGTCGGTATATATCATAGCGACCACGCGTAGAAGTTCTAAATAAACTAAACAGATCATCGTAACTAACACCAATTATTTATTTGACGACCGGTTACGCCCATCCTCAGGATTAGAACTTTTATACATGGCCAATATGATCTATATCCAGGAAGCATTTCTAAAATACACGTCTGTCTTTAAAAATTCGTCATGGCTTACTTCAATATCGGGCCTACTCATATTATTTTTTATAAATGATAAAATCTTATACCTGATATAAAATACAAGTAATTTTAAATGACAGGGATAATCGTTCAGAAGTGATGTGTATCCCCTTTTCTATCAGTAACGTAAATACGATGTTTTCAGGGTTTCAATATATGCACGCGATATAACGTAACGTGTATATGCCATCCTTGGCTTTGGTGTTAATGTTTTTATTTATTCAATCATTAATCTATACTGCCGTTTGACTGCTGTGAGGTGGTAGCTACGACTAAGTAAATTTACTGGCAACATTTACAGCACAAATACCCTCCAAAATCCTTTACACTGAAAAGCCTCTCACTGATTGACAATTCGGAATACATCACTGTATTTAGAAACAATATTAGAGCACATTTTATAACAGTTTGATATTCGGCCTTGTATATAGAATCCGGAACGAAGTGTCTAGTATAGTATTCAGCCCTAAGGTCGGTTGGCACTGCATCCTCTCCAACATAGACCATTTAGAGCAGTGATTTCCAAAGTGGGCAATAACGCCACCCTAGGGGCGCTGTAGTAATCCAAGAGGGCGTTTGATGCTAAGGTATTTTATTCCCATTTCATCACATTTCCATTTCTAATCAATTTTGCTGGGCTCTAGGCAGTTGTTAAACATAAGGAGTAATGATTTGATGGACGTTTTAAACATGGTAGATTTTATTTTCATTTATTCTTTGGATTTGGTCTTACGGTTGGGGGCGTTGGTATGGGAATTAGGGGGCGCTTGCATGAAAAAGTTTGGGATCCACTGACTTAGAGCTTGTAGAAAGGAATGAGGCAGGAAGAGGAGTGAGGTAGTTTGCCCTTGTTTTGAGCCAGAATGCTATAAGTGGAAGATGTACTCGTTAGTGAAGCACAAATGTCTTGGCTAGCAGTTACTATTGATTTTTTTCAATATTAATCTGAATTTACACAGAAAAAAGCAAAGTAATCACGTTGTAGAAGCAGATAGGTCGTGTAGTACTGGTGGATGGTTCATATTTAGGAACCCTGCAATACTGTAGAATGTAGCTATAGCATTCACCAGCTCCAGCAGCTCATGGGAGACGCAGCCCTAACGAACTGAGAGAGCCAGGAGAGATGGAGGGAAAAAAGAAAGCCGTATAATAGTTCACGCTCCAGCAGAGAAGAGGTCACGTGACCCGTAGCCATAGCGTTCCTCGAAGCGTTTTCCTTTATTCATTTCGGTACGAATGGTTCCTGGACCAAAAACCCCTTTCCTCAAGAGGAGGGGATTTCCTCTCTTGTGCGCACTTGTAATCGGTGGAGACCCACTCCCACAAAGAGGGGTAAGGTGTGAGTGTTGACCTTGTGAAGGTCACCACCCTGGGCCACGGCGGGGTCTCGGAATAAGCGGTGTTGAATGGGAGAGAAATGCGGAAACTTGGGCGATTAGCGAGCAAGGGCGGGTGCCGCGGAGGGGCGTACTTTGGCCGCGCTTGGGCTTCGGAGATGACGCCAACATGTTGGCTCTTTTACGTGGAGGAACGAAAATGCTTGAGGACTACGTACGCAGCGAAAGCTAGAATAAGTGGTTTCTACTATGGTCATAATTTTAGTTTTACTCGGTGTTAATCGTATGTCTGTCAACTTGAGGACAATTTTGAAAATCAAAGAAAATGGCTTACTGGGCAAATAGAGAAGTGAGTTACTTTGCCTTTGCATTCCACATTTAGCTAGAATGCTATTGTTAATTAATGTTAGTAAAATAATGAGGTCCACTCTGGGAAAGAAAGCTAAGATAAGGGTGAATGGGGAAAAGCTAGAGCAGATGGATAAAATTTCTTACTTAGGAAGTACTCTTTTGTGAGATGGAAGATACAAAGATGAGGCTCGTAAAAAGAATGCATTTACATTTACATAAGTACCCCGCGAGCCGTACTAAGGTGTATGGCAGGGGGTGTGAAACATCAAACTTCCTAAATAATTTTCATACTAGCGTACCTTATAGTATCCGGAAAATACACAATCTCGCGTAATATTTTTTCGCCTGGGAGCGAAAATCGCGTTCGCTGATAGTTGGAATCACGAATCGCGTATTTCGTGTAAAACAATTTTTAAAAATTTCTCGAGTGATTTTTGCTTTTAATCAGTTCTTCTTTTCTTAAGAAATTACTATTCGAGCGTTTAGATTATTTCGGACACACTACTATCGAATCTATAGTCTCTCTTCACGGAACAAGCCGCTCTACGGGTAGTATATCCATATCTGTGTTAATTTCCTGCAATCCGCCAAGTGGTGCGCGGCAAGAGTAGACAAAAATATGTTTCTATACCCTAAATAAAATTAAAATTTAGTAAAAAAATATCTACACATAGGAACTATCAATTTAGGTTTGCCAATCACCCAGACTGCATTTTACTTCACTCAGTAAATCAGGATTTTACTATTCTTTTGATGACACCACCAAATAGTCTTTCTGTGGAATCTATGCTGTCCAGGCGCATGCTGGACAGTGTAGACTTGCATATAAAAATATTGGATAGTCTATTCGGTTGCGTGTGACTTGGTACATCTTAAATGCCAAAGCGGAACAAAGAAAACCTGGCAATAGGTTCTTACTAAAGTGGCTAACAAGACCTAATCTACAAAAATCATATTCCTCCTCCATTTTTTCTTTATTTCTCTTGAAAACTCCATTAACCCTTGAATTGCTATGCATGTCTTTAGACATAATTATGTTATGGTGGCCTTACTTCTTTGCATGAGTTCAGACGTGCATGAGATAGAACTTCAAATTTAATCTAATTTGATATTTTACTTTTAAATCTGAACACAACTACTTGCAGGTAGAAACAATTGAAATGTGATTTAAGAATAATTTTCATGGTGCACTTGAACATAAAAAACGCTAAAAAGTATTCAGCAGACAAAGGAAGAATAGGTATACATTTTATAAAAGATTTATAGTTCCCCGAATTTTTGATAAGTGGAAAGTATTGTTAGTTCATGTTTTTCTAATTTTTCGATTATGATAAGGCGTATAGTCAGTTATCTATAATTTTATATCGCCCATTCGATTATACAATCAGCGGCACGAATTGCGGGTTATTCAGGAAGTTTGTGATTTCCTTCTGAGACGTTATCTTAACTTGCAGTTTATCTGCGGTGGAAGTTTAGCCTATAAATGCGAATTATCAACGCCTAGGAATATCCTTCGCGAAAATAATTCTCTCAGAATGAATTCTGATAACATGTGTAGTTTAAAGATATAGACGGTTTTATATTGTGGTTAGACTATATTTATGACATGACACGACGAATGGCTTGATCTATGGAATAAATTTTTAATTTGTCTTTCGGTATAAGATATGGGAAACGTTTAATTCATTTAAGCACTTGTTTTACTTTGGCTGTGTGATTTGAGGAACACATGATATTGGTAATTCAATCCGATAGCTCTTCTTCGATTGCTGTGAGAAAATTCATCACGAATGTCTTTGCACTGCACTTACATGAAGTTTTTCCACTCATATTATTCTGGCTAACATAGGAAAGCAAGGATATTCTACCTCATTCCTCATCTTGTCTGGTAAGCCTCATGACCTCTACAAAACTATTAGTCACTAATTGTGGGGGTGTGAATCCAATCAGCCTCCGGGCTGAACACTTTATGAACTGACAGATTTTGTGAGTACAAATTTTCTCTACTTCTATCAATTCTAATAACGATCCAACTCGGCATCTCGCTTGGGTGGGGAGTGGGGATTTCGGCTCTTATTTAAAATCAGCATGACTCTACGAAAAAAGGGAAGTCCCTTCGATAGAGTAGGTTATGGGTGCAAAAAATGCAAAATGAGGTATGGACAGGTAACTCAGCGTAATGGAAAAATTCTTTCATCAAATGGATCTGCAAACTTTAATACTGGACGACGTTTTGTGGAGAGTAACAATAGAAAAGTACACATTTATTCTAACCTTGATGCACAAATTAGAGAGGCAAGAGCAAATTTGTGAAATAGTACAGCCTCGGGTCTTTTTTTTCTAAAAATTTCGCAGTATATTTTCCCGTGGACCGAACTCATTTATACCCGAACGATAATGCTAAATTGGGTATAATACGAAGCATGGTTGGAACCTCTACTCCATTGCATAATAATGACTTCTCGAAATTTTTGGCATTCAGATTTAGCGCATTTGTATGCATTCGTGCTTTTCTGAATTATCTGCCGTGCAAGCGTGTTCCCACAATAGAGATTAGGGCATTTTTCTCGACAATGATGGAGTAATTTACAAACGATCTGCAATCCTAAATGCCGAACTAATGTATGTCAGTTATCTACCATTATCTTAGGTTTAAAAGCATGGAATAGCCACCCAGATAATATAACAAAGCCCACTGGTTTACATCAATTCAAAATAAATTTGCTTTCATTTTTCTATGAAAAGTATTATTAATTTCTTGTGTGTTTTGTTTTGTTATCCATTAGCGTTGTATGCATCATTTCGAATTAAAAATGTCTTATTTGTATCATCATATGTATTCATAATCCTTTTTTTAACTTTCTTCTGCCACGGAGCATTTGTTATTTTTGTTAATTTTCTTTATTGTTAACATATTCCAAAGGACACTGTCCTAGAGCAATAAATCTATTATTATTTATTTATAAATTCCTCAAGAAAGTTTCTTCGATAGCGATCAAACGTATTGTATCACTTCAATACTTATACTCGAATCTTCCTCGAATTCAATCTTTCACACACCCTTAAATTCTTCTCTTATGCATCTCTCTTTACCAATTACTTTACTTGATCTGTTGATATTCAACCATATCCAAACATTTTACGATTAGCGAAGATTGATTTTCTGTTTTCCAGACTCAGCTAACGATTACACATTGGCTAACGAATATTTTTTGGAGTTATCGCCCATATGCTCAAAGTTATCAACAACGCCCAAATATTGGATTATATGAGATATGGGATGATGAGAGAATATTGGATGACGAGAGATATTCCGGCTAAATGTGAGCCCGGAGCAAATTATCAACGTACGTCGAGAAAAATCGCCTCAGGCAGACGCAAGTGAAGTATGTACTTGCTTCGAGATGGCCGGTTGTAGGGGGGGTCCAAAGAATTTTGTATACTGATGAGACACTAAACCAATCTTTAAAAATTAGGTGTCGGTGTGATTTGCGCAGTAATATTTGAATGATAAAATATAATATTTAGATGATATATAGCGGAAGTTCATTTCCACGATAAAAATATTTTTATTTTTACTTTTTATCTTGTGAAAATAAAAAAATAATTTTATCATAATCTTTACATGATAAATATAATATTTAAATAATAATGATGGTGTTTAAAAGGAGAAAATAATATTCAGGCGGTAAGAGTAATATCAAGACGATATAATAATATTTAAATGATGAAGATAATATTTAGATGTTAAAGTAATAAATCGATGATTAGATATTATGTTGATGATGTAAATGATATTTAAATTTTAAGAGAAATACTTAGATTATAAAAATAATGTTTAAGTGATGAACATATTATCTTGAAAATAATATTTGCACGATAAAAATAAAATTAAGAAGATTTTCTAATTCGTATACACAGTTATTGCGGCAATTTCCTGCATTGCGCTATAATTGTTTCCTCAACAATATTTCTCGATTTACTACAGTTAAGGGGAAGTTGATACGGAGGCAAGTAGCGGAATGCTCCTATCCATCCTTCATTTTCCGCACTATATAGCCGACCGTATCCTAAACAGTAAATTCCGCATCCCGTTAAACATTTCCAAAAAACAGCCGCGCGAGACCTCCATCCAACCACGAGCGCCTTTTTTCGGACATCGGTCCGCTATTAGAGCGGCGATATTTTTTTCGTCTCCTCGCAATCTCTTTGAGAACCGGAATTCCATACTCAAACCCTATTCCTCCCCAAAAGCACTCTCCCAAAGGACTCTTTCATCCGTCACAGCACGTACCGTTCGGAGACCCTGCGGAGGCCGGCATTGTGGGCAAGGTCCCTCGCGTCCTTATTAACACTTAACCAGCTGGTGTGAATGTCACCTCCAAATACTTGGCAAGGCAAAAATGTCCCGGGCATTGTTGGGCTCCCAAGCAGAATCAACATCCCCCGGAGGAAAAGATGTTAAACGGCGAAAAAAAGGTGGCCCGGCGTGGGAATTGAGAGGGGACCATCGGGAAAGGTGGGCCTAAACAAAGCGCCATCTTGTGCTGGTGGTCCTTTGAAAGAAGTCTCGCTTCCGATGATCGAATCTGCACCTCGCGGGTTAACGGGCCTCTTCTGTCGAATGAATGGCATTATGGTCGGTGAGGCGAGCTGGTTCTATTTACCGGATTTCTCGATTTGGAGTGGAGAATTCCTCCGAGTTATCAATGGTCGTGGTTGCTGCATTACCAGTGACTCGCGGTTTTGGGAAGGCGTCGGTTAGAGGCGCCGTTGAGCATTCGGGTGTTTAGCACGTCGGTGAAGGGATTCGGTTTTAGATGTAGGAATATGTGGAAGGAAAGAAATAACAAGAACGCAACCTTATGACTGAGTTTTCTAACATTTGCCCAGCGGAACGCTCATATTCGGTGTACTGTAGTGAAAATTAGTAAGGCACTCACTATGTCCAATGCTAGAATAACTAGAAATATGGCTCCCAAGGTAGGCAAGCGTTCGCCTTTAGTGAAAGTGGTCCTTGGCGATACAATACCGTTAATTTACTCCTGTATGTATTTTGCAAAAACACAAATAACTTTATTATGTAAATATGTTAGTTCGTTGATGGTCATTGCTGATGTTGACACGGTCGTCATGTACTTGTTTAGACAGCAATAGTTAAGAGATTTTTGCCGTTATATCGAAATAAAACGGGAATAAAAAGCTATACGAAGTGATATAAAGAATTTATTTAATCGCTTGTGCATTACGGGTTCGATTCCCGGTGGGAGCCCTTAGGTTCTAACAATCTCAGCCGTTGAAGCACTTTTAAAGCTATGTCCACACTTGTGCAACTTTGTATTCAACATAGGTATGCGTCATAACGCATGGTATGATGGAGGAGAGGCATGCAATAGCGCACGACTCTCATAAGTTGACTGGACCTCTTTTTCATGACGCATGCCTCAACGCACGTAAATCCAACCAGTTGGATTTTCGTTCAACATTCTGTGCGTCTTTCCATTGATTTCCATATCAGTTTAGTTTTTAAATAAAATCGACTGTGGCCGTATTGATATTGAGGAAATTCATTACGAATGAAATAAAATGGTATTCACTTCTCCGCAAGTTTCATTGGAATAATACAACGAACATGTTCAGGTCCACAAAAACAAACTCATATGTTAAAAAATAAATAAACAAATACATTATGTTGTTAATAAATACATAATATTAAATATCAATAAATGAAATTTCCGCTATTAAGCGTGACCCCACCAAAGCAGATCATTGCTGTGTTAAATTCATTTTGAATCGAATAACTTAAGAGCGCTAAACTTACATCGCGCAAGAACGTATTTAATGCCCTATTGATATATATACATGTAGATAAATTTAACAGTGGATACAATGATATACTCATGCAAAAGCAGAGTTTTTCTGCACAATTTTTATGCAGAGTACAAGGCCCCTCTTCTTAAACTCGAGGGAGGGCTCCCCTTATCAGTTCTCCCGTAGTAAAGAAGCGTCATTGTCGTAAATCGGCTGGGAAATTCCTCACTTGCTCATTCAACAATTCCTTGTCAATTCTCTCTTACTAAACTACCGATGCCTCAATTACTGTAATTTCATAGCTAATTATTTTCATTGTGTAGCAGTACCTGCTGCATTTCCCACCCTTGGCTTATATTCGACTCGGTTACTTTTCCCAGTTTTTTTGGAATAATATTAGGTACCTCGGCTTATAATGAGGTCGGCTAATATTCGAGTATAAAAAGTATACTCTATCCAAAATACTGCTAGTAAGACTATTGAAATATCGGCTATTCTGTTCCACATTTAAGTGGAAATATAAAATCTGGAGGGGAAAACTCTAAATATCGATTGGTGTTTCGGTTGCCTCAGTGAGGAGCCCCAGCCAAGACACTATTTTCACTTCTTGTACAACCTCAATATTATATCTTCATTTTCATCTCTGTGTAGAATTGATTGAAAGAAATGTATTTTCACTTGAACAGTTTTATTGCAAAAGGAAGCATCAATCTTAATTTTCAATATTTTAAAGTGAGAATGTGTGTCCGTTTTTCTTCTCCCAAAAAATAAACATTTTGGTTATGATGTTTCTAAACTCATAGAGCAAAAGCATAATTCAATTTTCGTGCAAGTGAACTCCAGTGCAACTTCTGCGGCTCAAATATTATATTTATTCCATCATAACTCATGATAATCCACTCTCTGCTGAGACAGAAAATTAAATGCATAACTTACCATTGCTACATAAAACAAAGGCAATATCTCACTCTAAAGACGGTGTAAACCGCATCACGCATCAGTGTAATTTAATTAGTGAAACCGAAAGACTTCTGCAACGATTAATATCTCTAAGAAAGTAAAGCGCAATCGATATAAAGATTTTACCATCTTAATTATACAATGTTAAATAGTTTTGTATCGAAAAGGGATGAGACGTTTGAGCTCTCTTTCCCCGTATTTAGTTTGAGGGAACTGACCACCGATAAGAATATTCTATTGCGCAATTAGACCGAATGTTTCAGCCTGCTTTTCTGGTGGCTATTCTATCCCTATGGGTAGTGGATAAGGGGTGACGTGGAAGGTGGATTTCGCAAACAAGAAATATAGAAATGCTTTGCGTGTAGTCATGTTTTTGGCCTTCATTTTGAGTTCTTCACGTGCAATCGAGTTGTTCACGTCGAAAACGTATCTTTCAGAGGACATACCTATATTGGTATAGTGCAAATACGTGTTTTGTGCTCTAAGAAACTGTACTTTCAGATTTTCTTGCTGAACATACAAGGATTTTAGCCGGTTTAGGAAGTGCTGCGGAAAATGATTCGAGTGTCGCGCAATTGCCCTAAGAAATATTGTGGAATTGTGTCTGCAGTGCTTTTTTTAAATATCATTAATTTTCAAAGTACGCTTAATCCACTCAGTTAACGGAGAGTGCTAGGCGAAAGAATATACGTGTTAAAAGGTGTTGCTTTTGTGAGCGAAAATTGATACAGTGAGGTTGAGAAATGACTTGGCAAATTGTTTTTTTTCGTCGCCAGTGGTCATCAGATATGTTGTAAAGTTTTCGCTTAAAATAAAGTTTTGTAACGAGTGCTGCGATTTATTATTTAAAAGCGTTACTTGAGGAAATCCAAAGAGGTAAGAAAATACTATCAATTGCTTCTATGCGAGGCACTTCTTGCTGTAAATATAGCAAGTGACTGATCATATTTCTCACCTTCTTTCCATATTTTTTATAAAAATTATTACTGCTTCAGTTTATCTGAACAGAGACTTCCCGGAAACTAACCGTGCTTTAAATTTATCTGTGCAACGCAAATGCCTGGATTTGATTTCTAAGGAAATTAACGCAAAATACGGAAGTTCTCACGTTCCAGTAATTCGCTTTTTATTGAATCACAACGTTATTCAAACAAAAGACCTTAAATGCATATGCTGATATGCTTAAATATGCATTAGCTGATATAATGGCGATATGCAGATTTTATCTAATCACATGACGGCCCATGTAAAAAAGTAATTCTTTAGAATCGAAGAGAACTTTTCTGCTGAAACATCCGACCTTAAATTGCTCATACCTGTTGTATAGTTTCATCTATAGAAACGACTGAAAGCTATTAATTTTAATTTCAGCATAATAGTTGTTTAAATAAATGTGGCTACGATGGAGTCAAACTGCTATTCTTTTGATTATATATCCACACGATCTAATTAAAACACTGCGTCTGGAAAGCATTATTATTTAAAATAAGATTTTTAAATACATCCGTTTGTATTTTTTAATTAATGTTGATTAATGAAATTGATGAAAATAGACTTTAATTTCACAGCACTACGAAAGTCGTTTTTCGGCTATTTTCTTGATATTTAATTGGGAAGCTTTGATTTAAACTATTTACTCTGGTGAGCGATATAATTTAAAACACGATTTTCAAATATATCTTTTTGTTCTTTTAATTGAAATATGCTTATAAATAAAATAGGTTTTATTTTGACTACTATCACGACTACTTGAGACGTTTTCCTGCTGCTTTCTTGATTGTTAAAATTTTTTAAATAAACTTATGATTGTAGAAAATTTTGATGTAAACTATTATTTCCGATAAGCGGTATTATTCAAAAAAACATTTTAAAATGCGTTTAATTTTCATTAAAATGAAAGTGGACTATAATGTATGTAGATTTTATTTTGACTTGAAACACTGAATTCAAAGTGCTATTTTTGGTATAATATATTATATAATTATCATTACACTTAATACAAGGTATAGTTATTGTACAAAAAATCTTAAATAAAACGTGAATTGGTTAAAAGAAAAGAGCTATTGTCAAATAAAGTCATATGAAAAATAAAGAATAAATTAATATTTACAAGAAAAGTCAGGGAAAACAAGATAAGGTCCATGTGAGCCTTTCTTGGCTCATCTGTTAGTTCCTGGTTTTAAATTGTTGTAAGGTATACTTATGTTAATATTATATAGACTGATTTAAACTATATATAGATACAAAATATTAAACAGGGCACAGAAAGATTGATAACATTTAATATGTTTTGTTCCACACTTATAAGAAGTCACTTAAAAAGGGTCCTTTAGGCTCAATTTATAGACAAAATCTCTCTTTGGAGCTACAGCCCTATGTGAGCCTCCACCCCGATAAGCCTCTATTTCTCTGTCTTCTCACTTTCATCTACTTCATGTCCTTTATGAATTAGCCATCTCAATTTGGACCTTCCTCTCCATCTAGTGGTGTACAGTCTCCCTTCTATCACCTTATTGGGCATTGCTGTTTCATGCATCCTTTCCACATGGTCCAACCATTATATTCTCAAAGATTTTACGAACTTAACTACATCTTCCCCTATTCATTATTGTCTTTAACTCCTCTTTGGTTCTACTTTGCCATAATCCATTCTCAATAACAGGTCCGTATGTGCTCTACAATAATAGTCTGCTTTCAAATCTTACCAGGGCCATACTCTTGTGTGATTGTGAGTGTCCATTTTTATGCTCCATAGGTTACTACTGGTCTGGTAATTGATTTATATATTTGTATTTCAGTGTTTCTGTTTATTAATTTCCTCTTGAGTATCTTCATATTTGTATGGTAAGTTTTATTCTGTATTCTTTTATTCATTCATATTATGCTTTTTTGCAAGTTATACATTCTAGATATTTAAACTGTTCCACACCTACAAATATTATCTGTTCTATCTCCAAATCCTGTGTGACTCTAGGTTTGCCAGATGAGTTCATAGGCATATATTTAGTTTTACTGGTATTAGCTATCTATCCCATTTTGCTTAATTCTTTCTCTTTATTTGTTAAATATTGTTCCTCTTTGATCTATTTTTTCTTCAGCTTTGTGTAATCCTAGAATAAACAGTGTGGCCCATATGCCATCTTCTTGGTTTATCCCAGTGCTGAATTCAAATTCATTTTATATTTGATTATGTATTTTTACTTTAGCCATGCTCTTCTACAATGTCATTTCAATCAATATAATTATTTTGGATGGAATTTCCATATTCTCCATTGCTTCTCAGAGTTTGATCCTGTTTATACTATCAAGTGCTTGTCTAAAATCTACAATAGCATATGCAGTTCAACATTATGATCATAGCATTTATCTAAAATTTGTCTGATTACAAATAGTACTATTGTACTTCTATTGGATCTACTCCCACACTGAGATTCTCCAATTATCCTCTCAGTTACTACTTTCAGCGTTTCTTTTATGATGCTGGAGAGTATTTCATATTTAACAGTATTATCCATCTATATTTCTTGAGATCCAGTTTATTTCTCTTTCTATATATTGTGGGCTTAGGATTCCCATGCTCTATCCTTCTGGGATTGTTCTGTTTCCTATATTATACAACTAAGTATATGTAATGCATCACTCATTATATCTCCTCCATATTTTACTAGCTCTGCTGCAATATTTTCTTCCCTGGGGCTTTATCTTAGCCTGTCATTTTCCTCAGTTGTTACTCTCTCCTTATCCTCTGTACAGAGAAGTTCTTTGAAATGTTCTACCAATCTTTCCAGAACTTTATTCTCTTCTTGACTAAATTTCCCTTCGTATTTTTAAATCCTTCATTTCTTGGTTGGTATCCTCTTTTCACCTTTTCTAAAACTTCGTAGAACTATCTCCTTTCATTCTGTTTGCTGTATGCTTCTATATTCTTGACCTCACCCTACGTCTAGTTAATCTAAAAATCGAATTCAATGTTTATAATTATATTACAGTTATTATTATACAGAAAATCAACTTATAGTAATAGTGCCATCACCTTTACTTCCAATCACCACTACTCACATAAGCTCGCCGCTTTTCACTGCCTTATCCACAGATTATTTAATACTTTCTTTATCTACTATAAAATTTCTTCGCGAGCTAAAAAACTATTGAAGAAATAGCTTTTACAAATGGTTATCTACCTACTTAAATAGATAAATTGGTTCAACGGAAAGAAAGACGCATCATCGACAATCGACTTTTTCCTCTTGCATCCCAATCTCAGATGGATTCCCCACGACGTGTTGTCCATCCGTTTAAAGGTAATATTTCGTACAAACTTGCCAATCTCTTCAAAATATTAAATACTGTGCCAGTTTATAGAAATAATAATAACTTAAGGAAATTTTTATGTCTTCAAAAAGACAATGTAGAACCTTTTTATAAATCCGGCGTCTATAAATTAATTTGCGACACTTGCAAATCTCTCTACTCCCTAATCTGTCATACTCCCCTAAATTTTAACGTTCACATTGAAGAACGATTCAATGCATTCCTCAATGCTTCAGTTTATTCCCACTTTGCGAAATCCTTTAACGTAAATAAACATTCCAGTAGTTTTTCGCCCGACATTTTCCATTTTGAAGATAATGATAAACGCATTCGAACAATTAGAGATTATTTGATACTTTCTATCACCTAATTGCTCTCTCACAGAGATTATTCGATACTTTGTATAAACCTAATTGCTTTCTCAGTAATGAATATCTTTTTCAAACCCCCTCTCCTCAACCTCAACATTGTCAATAGTTTCATTTCAGCTGAAATAGCTTCTCGGAAACTAATGTTTTTCTTTGAAATGACTGGTTCTATTATTCGTAACAACTTGTAAACATTTTCCTTTGAAATGCGTGTAAAATTACGGAATATGTTTACATCATGCTGAAGTTCTCTGAGTAGCCCAATATTTCGATTTTTGTAAAACTGCTTTGTCCACAGGACCGTTGCTTTTTTCTTTTACGTGAATTTGCATACAAAACACTCTTGCATAAATGGGTATCACACTTGAAGATTCTGTATCCTTCATAACGCACAGTAGATGATGCAGTGTGGACAACAAATTGAATGCCTCATGAGGCATGCCCGAAAGGCATGCGCGACGCATGTTGAAAGGGAAAGAGGAAGCGCAAGTTAAAAGGGAAGGGGAAGAGGAAAGCGCACAAATGTAGACATAGCATAACAATATTACTACTGAAATTGCAAGAGTTTTGAAACACTGTAGCTCTTCTTGACTTGTATGAACTTGCAGTAGCTATTCATTAGCTATTTATGATAAATGCGAACCGACGCCAAAATATAAAACAGGTGCTGCTATGAAATCTTTGAATTGTACACTCCTGGCCAAAATTAACGAAGCACCTCCCTAGCGATCCTTAAGGCCGGTGCTGCGTTAATCTTGGCCAAGACTGTGCTATTAAACCTACAGAGGAAAAGTTTAGGAAACGCTCCTTGAAGTTGTATTCTTAGAAAGGCAATTTATCTTAAATGCCGTTCCATCCAACGTGATGAAGTCGATGCTTGAAGGCAGGGCTTCGTGGAAAGACCATATAAACAGAATTCTGTTATTTACCACGGAAATTTTAACGCGCGATTGGACATGCAAGCATACTTGCTAAAATTTTTCTCATTAATTCTCTAATGGGTATATAAAAAATTTTCCGGATGACTTGGCATTATTACTCTCTAAAATTCAGTCAGTCTGTCCGTGAGTTTCTCTACATCTTTGTTGAATGCTAAAAAATGAGGAAGTTACTTGGATATCCTCATCTTCAGGCGGACGTCCTCGGTCACGGGATGAAGACATCCTAAAGAAAAATCGGGGCTTTTAGCGAGAAAAATACACGCGATAAGAAAGCGTTTAGAGACAAGTCTCCGACAAAACACATCCCTTTCGAGCTTGAACTCTGTATTATACAACCTTATTTCTAGAATTCTCGCTTTGATACCACCGTTCGGTTGACATTTCTCATCTCTCTCGAGAGCTGTTCTTCGAAGAGCACTCGACCCTTTCCCTGCCGCTGATAAGTGTAAGCGAAATCGTATGTGGTTTATTTTTGTGTACAGCCAACTTTATCCAACCTGTCAAAAATTACATTACCGTAGTAGTGCATTTACTCACCACGAAGAAACTACCATTTTCGTAACGTAAGTCAAATTCATAAGAAATCAAAATTTCAAATTTTCGCTAAGTCGTGATTTCGAATCCTTTCTTCAGTTTGTTGCATCATAAAGTTTTGCAATTTCCAAATAAAATAATTTTCATCAAATCGGCAATTACCTCTACCACATCAGTAATACTATCAATTATTTCATAACATACGTGATTCCTGTTAGAGAGGTCACAAAAATTCAGTTTCGTAGGAAATTTCTAGGAAAATCTTTGACTTTAACAGTCTGGGAAGCCGTTGATCGAACCTGTATAGTAAACCACTCACAACGAGTTACATTAGCTTTCCATGAATGAAATTTTCACTGATAATAATCCAACCTAGATAAATACTTTTACTCTATAGTCCTTATTTATTTACTTATGCCAAACAATGCTATCGATATTTTCCGATAGACTCTTAATCGTCTACTGAGAAGTATTATTCAACTCCGAGCTTTTATTTTTTTATTCATCTTTAAGCTAAGAATTTCTGCCGAATTATATGAAATCTGCCAGATCGCTTACGTTAGTTAATGGTTCAAGTAAACAGTTGAACTAGCGTTTTTTTCCCTAGGGTTAGCCTAATATCTATAACTGGTCAACGAATAAGCTCTCTGCCAGCTTAATAACAGCTTACAGAGTATTTTAAATCTCTATTATAATAGTATCGGTGTAAATTTTTCATTTATCATTGAATTTTCATAGTACAGAAATCATTTCCTAAGAGCTTGGTTGGCTTGGATTTTAAGCCGTAAGTGGCGAAAAAATCAATGAATACGACGACAGAGAGGAAAGATAAAAGAGGAGAGAAAGGAAGAAGCCGATGAACGTGCAAAGAGGGAGGGGAGAATTAAGAGAGAAGGGCATGCAAGCGAAACAGAGTAGGATGTGACCCACATTGTGTCCAATCAACAGCCCTCTTCCCTCCTACTTATAAGCTTCCCATTTTCTTCCTTCATCCAATATTCTCCTGATTCTTTCGCTTTTGAGCCCTTTTTACAAAAAATTCTCATGTAATATCCTTTATTCCATAAAATTTTACATTTTCGAATTTAGCGGGCAAACTACCTGTGATATACGGCGGTGAAATGTATTGCAGTACCGGTGTATTAGCCGAGTTTTTCAGCACATTCTTTTGCTGGAAAAGCTTCCCTCGGCTCATACTCATGCGTTGGTCCCACTTACCTATTTTGTGGTGAAAACAATCTGCCGTAGTCGGAAATTGGCTTGTAAATTCCTTGCTTGCTCAATTAATAATTCTTTGTCAGTTTTCTCCACATTTGCGTCCAGTCCGTCGGGCGTTGTCGGATTGAAAACAAACATGTTTTATCGACGTCCTGATTTTATTTTACCAGTAGCTATTGCATTTCCCACCCTAGGCTCATACACAAGTCAATTAATTTTTCCAGTTTTTGTTATAATATTAGGTGTCTCTGCTAATATTCGATTTCGCGTATCCTCAAGTTTATACGGTCATAACATCAATATATTTGAAATAAGGTTTACGATAAATTTCGAAGCCCTAATTTTTTTCTATTACCAGAAAATATCAGATTCATGTAGAAACCTGCGAAAGTTTCGTTTATTTAAATTTGTTCCTGCGTTTTACATTATCCTACATGCAAAATATTAACGTAACTGCAATAATCGGGCACTCTTTATGCGTCTCACATTCTATCTCCTCTACCATGAAAATAATATTTCGTTCAAATTGACGGAGCATCTCCGATGGTCTCTCCTTATCAGTGAAAACTGTTTGGTGTGTTATTCCAAGTCGCTGCGCACCAATCACGGGAAACGACATTCAAAGCTTAGAATGTCAAATGAGAAAATAATGTATTTTTCATATAGTACTCACCGGTCTTATCTTATATCAACTTCGGTGAAGATGGTGCAAATTATTGCGTGAATACACCATGGATATTTCTTCTTTCTGGAATCCAGATCTCAGCCAAAAATCCCCATTCATTGTCTATATCTATGTAAGAACCCTGCAAGTTGCCTTTCAGCTTGTGGCAAGGGGTGCAGGCACCTTGGCTCTATTTTTTCTAATCGATTACCTTCGAGTATCGCTCGCGGAAAAAAATAATTCTTGAAACGATTCGTTCTAGCATCTATTTCCCTGATTTTCTTTGATTTCCCTAATACCTGGTGTTGACTACATGCTTATGAGTTTTATGTTACCAGGTGATCAAGTTTTTCACAATCTGGCTTCGGTGGTAAAAACCGCATATCAAGAGTGTCTAAAGATAGTTGGAAAGAGCACTCGATAGAACAGATTCTTATGGATAAGTGTTTGCAGGAAAGGATAACGGGAGGAAAGATCGAAGGTGAGATAAAGGGAGGATAAAGAAGAACACCAAATTTCGGTGACACGTATGATGGGATAGATTATGAAGAGCTGAGTGAGTATGGAACCAACATTCAGATAGCACAGCAGGTAGCATATCAGAACCTGTCCGAGGACGGATCCAACGAAAAAGAAAGTCAACGATTTCGTCATCAGAAACAGGAAAATTCTGGGAACCGTACGGACCTATTCCTATGTTCGTATACGACCAGTGGGCAGCATGGTGTAAATTCACAAAGGGAAAATCCGACTGCTTTCTACATCAGTGCAATATTTCCTCTGCAATAACCCACTCTATCTCTTGTTTTGACGTACACGCATCACGTCAGGTGCGGTAAGGAATCGCGTTGATAGAAGGTGTCGAAGGACTGCATCGAAGCAGCTTGACCTCTTTTGTGCGTGCCCTCAGATTAGACCATTCTATCGCCGACGCATTTTACGACCGACTCCTCGTGAATCAGTGGGCGAGCTTTATGTCACTTCACCTTATATGCTGTACACCGTCAGAAAAGAAAGTGATAAGGTCGACTAAAGTAGGCCGACGCAAGATGTGCGTACGCCGACTGATTCTACGTCCGTTTTCATTGTTCTAGCGCACTGGTACACGAGCCTCGGTCATCGGGTAGGATTAGACCTACCTCATATCTACTAACATATTAGTCGCGTAAATCATACATGATCATTAACCGTGGGCATCCTAAACAAATTTGCTATGCTATGTTTATTATCATCATGAAATATTATTATAGCGGAGGCTTATATTTGTTAGAATTTGAGTGTAATTGTGCAATGGCGGTGGTAACGAGGTTACTAAGTTAGTATAGTTTTAAATATTTTATTTTTAACAGGAAGGTGGTTTTATGGAAATATTTTGATTGACTTGTGTGTGTAGCACTATCGATTATTATTTTGTGATTTTGGTAATGTACGCGTTCCCTTAATTTACCGACTACCGAATTTAACTACTACTGACTTAGGGAGGTTTTTCCAATGGTTTCCCTCCCTTCTAGGGCAAATGCCAGGCTGATTACAAGTGCTACCCTCAATCAATGTTATGCATGTTATGAATATTGTATTAATAATTTAAAGTTTTAAATACTGAAACCAGATGATGCGCCTACTTGAAATGGAAATTATGTAGTGATAATCAATAACTACCTCACTCCTCACCTTGCCTAGTAAACAAATCTCACGTGAAAACCTATACCACTGAATGATTGTTATAAAATGTAAACAGAAAATACATACCAGTAGCTGTAGAAGTACTTGGTAGGTACTGACGGATAGTTTCAAGGAAAATAATTGACTCAGCGAGCCATGCCTTGTGACGAACGAAAAATCGCTCATGAATTCCAAGAACATCCTTTCCGCCTTTTTTGATAGGGTACCATGAATTATACTCTAATAAATTTACGAAGAAAATCTAGGGCCTCTTCATGAGACTAAATTTAAACTCCGCGATATAAAATTAGTCAAATATAATATTTTATCACTTAATGATTTCTCCTTCATTTGAATTATTCGTTTGTGGAGCTCAAGACGTGTGATCTGGCATGAAGGCATTTCAGCGCAGAAAAATGGGCAAAAAAACCTGCACGAAAATCTGGCAAGTCAAAAAGAATTTAAGGAAAGTTAGATAATATTCGCACTTTCCCATTCCCCAGTAAATACCGTTAAGGATTGCGCGGTGCCCCTTTTCGCGTGGTCCTCGTCGGCGAGGGTGGAAAGGGTAAGTGGTAGAAAAACAATCAGATGGTGCCTTTTCTGCAATGCATGAACCCATTACCGTACATTCTAACTTACTAAGTGTGTCAAAAGTTAAAGGATATTTCTAAATTGCGGCAAGAATCCGTTAAGTATCCAAACCAAAGCGTATTTACCAGAGTACCGCATCCAATGACTCTTTCGCACGATCAAATATCCTCTTCATATCTTAGATATGGAATTTATGAACAGTGACAGTGATAGTGGCAGCATACTTAGCTTAAAAACTGCGATTTTAAAGAGTTAAGGCCCAAAAAACTAAAATAATCCAACGAAGCTGCCGTACTTCCACGCCCAGCAGCGCGGACCCGGATCGTGCAGCGCGATCGAAAAATCGCGTTTATTTTCGTGGTCGGTAACGTTCATAATAGATCTCTGCTGGATATTCTTAAACTGTCTTCATCAAATACTCTGGTGTAATTTCCCACTGCACATATTTTTTAAACAAAAGATATCGACTACTTTATGTCAAATTTTGTCTGAAAAAAGCGTCCGCCATTTTGTGATGGAACACCACACAAATATTGACCAATATGGTTGAAACTGATGGATAGTATAGATAAAGTACCATTTTAATCGAACATAATGTTTTTTATTCCACTAAATTCCTTCCACAAGTCCACTATTAGCTTAACTTATAAGATTTTCGAAGAAAAATAGAATCGGGCGTGTTTTTGGAAATTTAGTCATGTTTGACCCTCCGTATCTAAGTAACGCATACGATTTATGAAAAATGGCTTACCATTCCATAATCAGCAATCATTTGGCTGTATATATGCAAAATTTCAAGTTTGTATCTCAAAAAAAGCAGTTTTGGACTTTTGTCCGGCTTTTTTCGATTTCGGACCACTGTGGAACGGTTCGGGGATAGATGAGAGAAAATGAAGTCGTAGATTGAAGAATTTTTGAAATAGATGTTGCACCTGATATGCCATTGGTATACATGGGAGATCTCTCTTTCTCCACTTGAAGCCTTGTTAAGATTAGGAATTTATTTAGGAAATGACGAGGAGTATTAAATTAAACTGATAATGAATTATTTCTTCTGTTGTCATACATCTACTTTATTCATCACGATGAAATGAGATTTTTAGTTGTTTTTAGTGGAGCATTGAGACACTACAAAATTTTATTTTTTTACAACGAATAGGTGGCCCTATGAAATGCAAATACACAACCCGGATTGACCCAACGAATATTGGTGCCACGGAATAGTATTCATGTATTAGTCCTTCCATGTAGATTGTAAAGGATTGTCCATTTTTGAAAGATCCCTACTTTTACAGGAGATATTTTTTTTTCGTTAAAAGAATTCAAATCATTATGATTAATTTAAGAAAATAATAATGACACATTTCCGTTAATAGTGCAATGATTAATTGCAGTTCATTGGATTAAAAAGAGATTGTAAGATAGAATGCGAATGCACTGTAAGAATCGGCGATTGGAAACTATTGCGTTTGATCGATTTTATTCGAATTTTTATTGTATTGAAAATCGAAAAACTTTTCCTAAAACACTTCGTAATATGGTATATTGCTATCAATGAACAGAGAAAATTTCTGGCCATGTATTCTATTGAATATAACACCGCTAAAAATAAGGATTTTAAATTTAAAGACTCAAAATTGATCAAAATAAATCTCCAAAGTAATTGACGTTTATTGTTTTATGAAACCCCTCGAAAATTACATGCTCACCCTAATCACCTTGGGGAGCAAAATTCTCCTCTGTCTAGGGCGGAAAATGTTATCAATGCGACTCGCTATTAATAAGCTGTCCTACGAAGATAATATACACCTAATGACAAATTATATTAAACAAGTTTTTGTAATGAAGCACTTGTAACTCTTATGATGCAGGCTGTAAAAATGAGCTTTCGTTCCAGCATAAACTAATCGTTATGTCGCTGCGGCATATCATAAGGCAGACCGAGGCAACCTAACATTACAGGAATAGCACCAGAAATCGGCGCAGCACAATAAAGAAGCTCGTTGAGTCACTTCTCCTAACGGTTTTTCGCATTCATTCGCAATGAGATTATCTAGTTTCTCGGGTGAAACCTTTTCATGCTGGTGACCAAAATATATCACAGTGAAGCAAAAATGTCGCTGGGCATTTGTGTAGCGAAACGTTTATGCGTATACTTACCTTTCCATTATTTGTTCGTAAACCAAACTTGATAAAGCATAGAATTGTTGCTTCTGTTAAGAAAATTCCCGATTTAATCCAAGATGATACTCTAAATAAGTGAAAAATATTATTATAGTAAGATGAATGAATATTCGTTGAATATTTCGTAAATTTTTAAGGACAACAGACTATTACTATATTTAACTGTTCAAAGCACCACGCTATAAAAGTGCTATTTCACTAAATTCAGTTTACATTTTAATAAATTTACGTATTTTCAATTTATTTTAATAAACTTAAATAATTAGAATAAATTTGTACACTGAAAATGATTCTTTTTCCGAGGTTTTTTGTGAATTTCTTTCCCTAGAATTTCTTGCGCTTATATAAAAACATTTCTTAAAATTGATCTATGGAAAGTCTCAAAAGAAGATCAAGACCCAATTTTTCTTACCATTTCCTTTGACTCAAGATAAGATCCAATAGCTGTAGCCGTAACTTTTGCCACGCAAATTTGATCAAGAAATACCCAAATTGCTCCACTATGAGTATTAGAAAAACATGTGGATAGTTGTGGATATATATCGCAGAACCTAAGGAGAAATTATTCAAAGCATGAAAAATCATCCACTAAGGAGAGGAGTGTGAAAAATCTGTGGAAACCAACGGATAGTAATAGCTAAGAGATGAGAAGGAACATGGCAAAAACAGAAATGGATAATCATTTAGTACGAGTATGGAATACATCAATGAATATGATAAAATTCACAATTCAATAAGTATAGTTAATACATATCAAAATATAGTCAATGTTATATAGATAAGAATGCAGTTAAGTTAATTCGGTTTATGCATATGAAAATACAATTAAGAAGAAATGCTTAAAAATTAATATAGGAATAATGCATTATCCTAATTACATGTTATTTTTTCCTCCCTCTATTTTGTCCTTTCACCTGTTTTCAGCAATACCTTTCATTTCATCTTCTTCTATATTTTGTAATTTTTATCTTTTTTCATATTCACTTACTATTTATCGTACTTTTTATCAATTTATTGTTCATCTAATACAACACATCTGTGTGGGAATTTATCCTGTATGTGATAGCTTTGTACTCAAAATAGGTTTGGTATATCTCTCGCTATTGTATACATATATTAATAGGAGAGCATATTACCCAGTATTATGTACTATCCCTCTCTCGCTATTGTATACATATTTTAATAAGAGAGCATGTTACCCAGCTCTTATAATTCATTTTCATTTTTATCAGTTTTAATCTTATTTTTAAACATATATACGTTTATCTTATTAAATATCATTGAATTATACGTAGGAGTAATTACACATCAGAATTATACATGTATTATGTTTTTTATAAATGCATGATTTTCCACATTTACTTTTCAAGTAGATTACCGATTACCTTCAGAATGAATTCTGTGATAAATAATTATTATTTCGCCGACATGATAAAAATTGGTAAAAGATACACATCCCTTCATCTTGTAAGGAAAGGTAATTGAAAAAAGTTAAATACCTGCAAATAATATGGCAAAAATAGCTTTAAATGTATCAACTCTCGAACAGTTCTATCCATTTCCACGCCCGAAAAGTATTATCGTAAACATTTCACTTTTTTTATGGTCACCTCACCTCTTAATCTTAATAATCTCTTTATTTCTCTTCTCTCTGATTAATCAATCTGTTTTTTATTACCTGCATACTTCCCCGAGGTAACGCAGCTCGACGATTCAACCAATCGCCCATCAGCTTTTATGGGCAGTATGAAATAAGGCAAACCGCGAAATAACAGCGTGGCTCGTCCTTAACACGTGTAAAATGGGAGGATATAAAGGATCATCAACAGTCAGGGCGACTTTCGCGAACTATGGGCGCGGCATATGCCCACATTCCCGCCTCGGTTCAATCTATGTTCCCGTTAAAGTTACTGAACGTTGGCTCGGTGTCATATAACTGGGGGAAAATTTTTTTCGCCGTCTTTTTCATAAGGTCGCTGCTATCGCGGCTTGCAATCGCCTTCTAACGAAAAATGTACGACGCATGCAATTTTTTATTTCGCAGCACTGAAAATCATGTTTCTACGTTTAATATTCGTATAATTAATCAAAATTACTATGCTTAATTGGGGAACACCAGGTTTGTGGGAAACGGATTCCAACGTAACTTTCAGGGCACATTTTCTGCTTAAAAATAATGGACATGAGTCCGACCGTTCAGCTCAATGGGCCTTTGTTTGTGAAAAGTTAGTAATAGAAAATCAGAATTAGGCAACCCCGCCAAACACACGCATTACCATGCAGATCTCACGATTTTCCACTTAGGAAATTATTTTCTTTCATTTTTTCTGACAACTTACCTTTTGGCGATTAAATTTCATCTTCTTTACCTTCCTAGCATTCTTTACCTTTTAGTTATCATTCTTTCTTGTATACACAACGACGCACTTTGTTAGTACGGAATGTGTGTGTGGATTGGATGCTATGCTCGACAGTTTGTGATCATTTTATAAGCTGTCTTTTTCCTTAGGGTACATAATATACGCAGAATGTTTGAATTTTTGTCTTAGGTCAGTAATCTTACAAAAGGAGGTTCGGAATGCAATGCATTACGAATCGTATGACTGAAAGGGCAAAATTAGGACTAAAAAAGCCCTTTTACATTTTAAGTATTTGTAAAATATACAGGCAAAATCATAAACACACGGTCTTTTGAACTAAGCACTATCAAAAAAGTAAAATACATCATTGACTTTAAGGAGGAGATAGATACCGCGATATAGATAGATAGAGATATGAGAGACAAGGAAAGAAAGAATGGGTATTGAGGATAAATATTGGGATATTATCACGGAAAATGTATTTCAACTTCAGGAAAACTATCATAAAGAGAAGGTGTGAATAACCTGAGAAAGTTATAAATAAGGAAAAGAGAGAGATTTTGTAATGTAGAGAATTGTAAATATCATTAATCTGTTAAATGATCCAATGAATTTTGGAAAATGAAATGAAATTCCATGAAAAGTCCAAAAACATAGTTAATACGCTAGAAAATGAATGATTCTTGAGAAAATTTATGGGTGGAACAAAAGAAAAAAACTGACTGCGAATTATGTTAGCATAATAGAAAGGGATGGTATACTACTACTTATGATTGGCCTCGTTTTCTAATTATTGGTAAACAAAAATATTTTTGCCGTTTTCTGGACTAGACTAGAGAATACGAAATCGGTCAAGGAATGTTTTTTCCGAAGATTGTGATAAAATAAATCTATAATTGACCAAAACCAAGTTGTTTCAACCTCATCCTTTTTTTGCTGATAAATGAGATGAGTAACTTTTAGGTTTTACTTTTGTAACATATTTGTAACATATGCAAAATTTCATTCCAGCAAACAAAGGTTTCAGTCATTCTGAAATATTTATGCTTTAGAAAAGAGTGAATTCTCTTCCTCTCTAGACATAACCCACCATCTAAATTCTCTTGATATTTTCCCCTTTTGTTATTATATCTCTATTAGTTGATGTATTATATTTGGCATTGTAATTTGAGCCGAAGATTTACGGTATATTTCCAAAATGTCATTTACTGATCACAATGAAAATCGTTTTACGATAAAAGATTGAAGTATAATAAGCGTGATAAAGCACACTGCCCTGCAAAATAATAACCAGTTATGTATACGCCGCTATCATCTTTCTTCAACGCGCCCGCTTTATGGTGGTGCTTCAGTGGGAGTTGCTTTTATAAGTGCAGAACTCTACATTTGTAACATCGCCCGCATGCATGGCATCCTGCACCAGTATATAACACCAAGAATTGCCGGATCTTAACTACCACGCTCTAACTTTCAATCACCGCTCACACTCGGAGATAACTGAACGGAGATAGCATTATCCAAAAAAGTTTCTTGGACGTATTCCACCGAGAACATTCCGGTATTCGAAATTACGACCATTGATCGCAAGAACCTGCTCTTTGAGCCGGTGTTGTCATAGAGATTTAGTAACCGTGTGATTTAGTAATGAACCTCGAAACATTTTAATCTGAGAATGCACATAAGTATCTTACTCATTCGACCGAAGTAGTTTCTCTTTGAAAAACTTGAATATCCTTTCAACCATTTGGTATGGCAAAAAAGACTTACATTTATCTACGTTAATACATACTGCTTCTCTTTATATTTCAGTGTGGTGAAATTAACTTCGGCTTAATCTTAGAATATTACCGTCCTCATTGAAGATTAGAATTTATTTGTAAAACATAGCGTTCACCTTTCACCTTAAGGGTGTTATTATAAGCGGAGAGGTATTTAATTGAAGTAATAACTGGGAGGATATAAATGCAAATTACTTGATACAACGGGCATGATGCTAGATTTGAGTTTCAACTGATAACCTAACTAAGAATTTTAGTAAAATTCCAAACGTTCATATATACTTCGTAATACATACATTGAATAGGTACGTAAATATGACTTTATTTAGAACGAAATTGAGAAATGATTGTGCATCTTACATTTAAAATATCAGTTAGTTATTGAATAGTTATTTAGAATACGACATGACAAGAGCAAAAATACTAATATATAAATAGGAGGGATATGATCAGCAAATCTACACGTAAGAACCATTCTCACCCTTCGCTATTAAATGAACAGTAAACGATTCACATGTGTAGATCTAAGACTTGCTTCAAAGCTGAACCTCGGTAGATTAGGATTCAGTTTGAGGGAGACCGACTCTGATTCATGATTATATCTGCATTAACATCAGTACATTAATGTATGTAAAAGTGTGTGGCTTCGCTATGTATTTGATTGCGACTTAATTTTGATTTAAATCTCGATTGGAATTGAAATAAATGATCTTAATCACTGCTAAGAGCATGTATTCGAGTTCTGATTCCGATCATGGTCACTTCACTCGAAAATTCAAATATTCTCACCTAACTGCTTATCTATTTGCTTAGCTAGTTGACCTAGCTCTCCTAGTCTGCCTCATTCCCTCTTCAATTAAAGCTATTTGTAGCTAAATAGGGAAGAGATGAGAATTTTGCCAGCCTTTGGATTGATGAATTAAAATAAGCAATTTTCCAACTTAAATAATATTGTAAAATATACAGTCAGAAGGAAGGTTAGAACTTTGCTTACTTACTGGGTTTATTAGGCAAAGATCACTAGGCTTATTAGGCAGTATATAAAGAGTAAGGTGATTTGTCTTAATTAGTATCCATAATTTGCCTTAATTAGGCACTTTTGGTAACATTTTTTAACATTCCACGTTTTTCTATTCCATAAGGAGAGCAATTAATTAGGGCATAGCATCATTCATGCATCAGTAGCTACCATATCACAGCCGTGAACAAGACTATGGTAAGAATAGATGAAATTTATTCATGATGAAAGGGTTAAGGGTATATTGCACATAAGAGAATATACCACATTTGGCCCTGCACACAAACTTTTCAAAACGGCTTGAGAAAATGTTCTGGCCGGGTAGCCTAGATGGTTAAGGCCCCCGGATAGAGGAAGATCCCGGGTTCGATTACCGGCCCCGTCACTCTTTTTTCAAGTCCGTTTTTCCTTGGGAAATCTATTCACTATGAAATATATACATTTCTCTCAATCCTGTACCAAAAAAGACTACTGAAAATTGCTCCATTGATCAAGATATGGTAACACGAACGAACTTAATGCGGGCTAAGACGAAAAAAATGTTCCCAAAATTCAAAAAGCTTCAATCTCGCCCATTCATTATTTCACACGCGACTTTCCCCCCTCCAGCCCATCCTCGTCATCTTCACCTTCTTGCATCTTCGACATCGACCTCGGATATGACCGCGGAGGACCCAATCGATCTCTCGCAGCGACAGATGTTACGGGTGCAGTGGGCGTCGAAGAACATCGGGAGGCGTCTGGCCCGGATCCAAGCGCGGACGGCACCCGTGCGCCTAAATTCTCCCACGGCTGAGCACCACCTGGAGCACCATCCAGCACCTTCGCCCACGCAGTAAAAAAAGACCGATTTGAAAAACGAGGCACTCCGTGTGTCGGGTGGAGGGGACATTAATTAGCGGGGACTAGGTGGTGCATAATAAGCGAAGGGCGTGTCTGGAGTGGGAATACCGCAACGAGAGGGTCAGTCCGCGTGGGATTGCTGTTAGACCTGGGTGACCGCGTTCGAAGGAGCGGGAATAACAGGCGGAAGATTGGATGCCGCGCGAATTTTATTCCGAGAATCTCTGTGTGTGTCTGATTGCGTTTAAGCATCCCCCGCGTGGGTCGGTGATTTATTGCATTCTGTTTGTCTCTCTCGTATTGTATGTGAGAACTCGGAGTTGAATGCAAAGTGGAGAAAATTGTGTAAATAATTTCTTAATTTATCGCGATTCTCTCCCCGAGATTTTTTGGCCGTAGGATTTTCTGCAAACTCGCCCGAAATTACCAATTACGAGGTTTGTTTACGGATTTCATCCCTGAGATATTACTGAAAAAGTTCATCGTGATCAAATATGGTCTACATTGAGGTCGTTATGAAAAGGATAGGCAGGCAGAACAATAGAGAAGTATTTTGCTGTGCTAAAACCAGTGGATTAAATTTGTTTGTAATACTGTTTGAGAAATGATAGAAATTATTGCGAAAGATTTTTATTTTAATGATAACGTCATTTAATGCAGTCTCTTTGCACAATTATTGTACTAAAACCATTGAATTATATATGTTTGAAAAGTTAAGATTAAGTTTTCTAAGATCTCTCAATAGTTATTGATTTTTTTAAAATTTTTATGATATAACGCCGGAATACTTTAAACCAGTATTTCTCAACGTGGGTCCCACTCCATAGAGAGGGGCAATTTATAAGTTAAGCCTGGGAAAGGAAAACGTCTTGTAAGTGTTGAAAATTTACATTTTTCTTACCCTTTCCCAATGATTTATTTGTCAAACCTCTTTGTTACGTCCTCAACAAGATGCCGCAAATACATCATTTAGTGATTAATGCAATTATTTAATATTAAATTTCACGTGTATAAGGTTTAGGTGGGAAATGAAGCATTAGACACATTTCATACGCATCATATTTCTGAATCGATTGTCATTGCAACCCACGCACGTCACCCATGCAAACCTCCCCCACCAGACGCACGCCCGCAGTCGATTGTTTAGAAAAGGATAGCCATATTTACATGCACAATCCGGAACCAAATTTATCGCATCCGGTCGCTGCGATAATGGCAGCACTTTCTTCGCAAATCAAGGAGGAACCTTTCTCCGAACGTAATCGGCCGAAACAAACGATAGATGTCGTCGTTGGTGGTTTCTGGATAACAAAGACGCATCGGCAGCGTTTCGTTTATAGTACACTGCGGATGCTGGCTCTCCTTTATCGTCCCACTTCCGTTGTTTATTCCCCGTCAGCTGTTTCTCCGAGTCGCGGCAGTTCCAAAAGTGCATGCATCACTCAATCCGGAGCGGATGTGACGTCAAATAGCGGCCGTAATCGCATTCTTCGATTTCTTCGCCATTCATCAAAACCGAGTAATGAGTTTCGTGAGGCGTTTCAATGGATGGGATTTTGATGAGAGGGCAATCGGTTTTTTCGCGCGTGGGCGAGCGATAGAGAGGCCCTAAGGGTATTGGGATATCGCGGGGCTGTCGCGCTCAAACTGCCCATTGTTTTCGGGTGTCTTCGCACAAAGAATTCCATTATCTTACTGGGAATTTTCGCGTTTACACTATAGACTTATTGGTGTCTTTAATCGGTTGAGACAAGGGGCTTTTTATTGGAGATTAAATCCCTTTTAGATTCAAAGAAATCCCGAATTATCCAAATCTAAATATTTTATACTCTATCCGTTTCATTGACACGAAAAATTATCTCGATATACTCGGTAGACAAGCTCGAAACCTAGAATCAGATTGACGGAAGCAGCAGCCAATTCTGTTTTTACAGAATTACAGATTTTTTTCTGTTTGTCTGTTTTTATAAAGTATCTTTCTGTTATTTGTAATTATTTATCGCTTGCAATTTTTATTTGATATTATTGATTCCGTATAGGCACCTTTTGTTTGCCGTTGCATCGATGCAAATATTTCGTTTCTCTCTTGAATTTTTAATCTACCTTTTGAGTTTACAAGTTATCTTCAACCATGCATTTTTAATCTATCAAGTCATATGTCAAATCATATACTATCAAATCAGAAGTCAACGATGCATTTTCATTCCATCATTTCAGTGATATTTAGTTGTGTCCTGCTTTGACTCCCTTACTATTCTAAAATTCAGCCACATCTCTTACTCTTCTGCCAGTATACACCCTGGACTTCTTAAAAACACAAGTGAAGAAATGTAGTGGTATAAAATAAGGATTATCTTGATGCACATGGGCAATTCTGTACAATTATTGCTCATCAAATTCGTTTCTTATTTCTTTGTTATCAAACGTTTTTACTTTAAATGTCACCAGAAACACTTTTTTATTTTTATTATCATTTGAGTGTATCTTAAGCGCAAATTTGATCTAGGGATTCCTACATTGGTGATAGGATACGTACACACAATTGCTTATAAGCAATTGCTCACCGGAAATAACGTATCATTGTCTATACACGCGCTTTGGCTATGAAGGACTTTAAAAAATATAGTATATTTTGGAAATAAATATCGAATCTTTAACACTTTGGAACGGCTTTACTCAACGTGGATCCCACTCACCACAGCGGGGCAATCTGATAGAGGGACAATGAAAATTATCTTGCATGCGTCTTTTTTTTTCAAGTTCCTAATGAATTATTTTAAAAACTTATAGCCTATGTCCTGAACAAGTTGTCGTATGGACTTCATTCAGTGAATAATTTTTTTAAAATTAGAAATGACGTGCACGCTACAGGCGGGACATTAGAAGTTAAAAAAGCCTTAGGTGAGGCATGGCGAAAAAGAGGTTTGGAAGCACTGCTTTAGTACGTGTATTTTTCATGAAAAAATCTATTAATTTTGAAAGATCACAGGTTACGAATGTAGTAAAAGAAAATTATAGAATTGAATTGCCCAAGCGATAAAAGCACTACCAGGAAATATTGTTGATATATGACAATTCAAGCGTGGTAAAGATCCACAATGCGTGCAAAAGGGTTATGAGCGGCAGGTAATGTTTATTGGCAGGAATTGCGAGGGAAAGGAGTAATTGGCTCAAAACAATACGGCTTAGAGATCAGCGACTTATAAATCCTCGGAACTCTTGATAAAGAGAGCGATTTCTATGCTCTAAAATTCACAGCATAGGCGATACCAGAATTCCAAACCTTCGCAGCGAATGACAAAAGAATTACGAAACTCCGCATATATCTAATCTTTCGAAACGCGGGCAGTGAAGGGGAAAAGTCCCACCGTCGAGAAGCGAACTCGGCTATGCTGCGTGGAAACTGGATGGTCGCTCTCCCATAACAGCCATCCTTGAAAGCCCTCGAGAGAGAAAAAAAGCATCGACCGCCATGGGGTTACGAACCCAAACCTGTGAAAACTCCTCCACGGTTCGTGTGCTCCATCGCGATCAATGCCTTGTCGTTTTTATTTCTACAACAGGTGTAATGGTAAGTATTACGTAGTCTCGGACTGGATTGGCGTATGAGCTAGTAAGCATTGGTGCGTTTGTGAAAAGTATTCCTTGTAATGCATTGTATTACATAGAGTTATAGATCTAATTTTTTAATGTATATGTTACACCCCAAACGTGTAATTGCCCATTTCATGAAATGGGCAATTACACATTTGGGGTGTAACATATACACAACCACATTCTGAGGTGGCGAAGTGGTTAGCGCGCTAGCACTCCAATGCCGAGGTCCCGGGTTCGAATCCCGGCTAAGCGAAATTCTCCGGATAGGGAATGGTTGTGTGTCTTTGTAAATAGTAATAATTATTGAAATGGATGTAATTGGGGTCTTCCTATTTCCATTAGAGAAGTTATTATTAATATTACCACAAAATACATGCACGCACGACCATGGAATCGATGCATAGCTTCATCATCCGGATCATAGGCCTGATGATTATGCTTGGTATGCATCGAAACCATGGTTGTGTTTGCATGTACTTTTTGGCTGTGTACAAATTAAAATATTAGATCCATTATTATTTATATTTTTATAATGATCTTCCACCAAGTGAAGACCGAAACCACCAACGCTATTACATAAAGTTTTCATATTTCTGAATTGCATTCTCAAAGTAATAATAATAATAAATTGTCTTTATTCGGGTAGTGGTTAGCGTTCTAGCCTTGAAACGCCGGGTCCCCGGGTTCGAAGCCTGGTCAGGGCACGATTGTTTGTGTCCTTGAAAGTGGTTAATTGTAAGAGTTTTCTCTCAAGACTAAAAGTCGCCATAATTATTAGATTAAGACTAATAGTCTCCTCTTCTATTCAACCCATCCTTATAAATTATACATAAACCATTGAATAAAATTAAAGAGATCGTATGAGAAGAATTGTGAGTGTAAAAACCTAAGAGAATCCTAATAAAAAAATTTTCCACTGCAAGAAAACACCCTCATAGAATGGGGTATGAAAAGCATGCGCAAACCTACCGATGGAATAACTAAAAAATGAGAAGGGCATTCTATTTGGACATATTTTGTTGTTTCTATATTAAGGTTTTCCCTGATTTTTCAGTCCCCGTCGTGTACCACAAAGCTAATTCTTAAAAAATTCCCAAAATTCTGCAAATAATTAAACAAAATAAGAAATACAAAACTATTTTCTTCACATTTTCTTGCCAAGGAGCACCATCAGGCGAGGAAGAAGGGCTAGAGCATTTCAAAAGATTTCATCCACACAAAATATTCGGTCAATTTTCATAGTCGTAATAAATTTTACAAATGTAGACATCAGTTACAAGTCCAGATTAGATGATACGCGAATTATTAACCGATCCTTAAACTTTACGAAGAGTAAAGAGACAATCGTTAATTTACATGGAACTCTGGGAAATATTATAAATGTGTTGTACCATAGGCATTCTCTCTGGACTATAAAAGCGTTGATGTTAATTTAAAAGTTAGTTTTCTTTGATAATTATTACTGTAACATTAAATCTCCTCCTTGCCGTTTACTTAGAATAATATATTTTTCTGAGATTCATGAAATATTCTGCCATCTTATAGAACTGTTACGAGTTTACCTTCTCTACTGTTACGGGAGTTCCTCCCAGCCTTACAAGATCATTTGTAATTACCCACAGCTTATACTTGTCTGCCAGGGGTTGTGCAGAATTCGCAGTACTTTCGAGAAGCCCCAATTATGCAACTCTTTTATTTTCGCTGAGACTTAAAAGGTTCGCAACCTTTCGAGAATATGACAGAGGATTTTGCTGCAGTTTGAAGAAACCCTATCAAGTCATTGCCTCACGATTTCCTTCTTTTATTCTACAGCTTATCTCTTGCAAAGCGGCGTCACATTTACTGACAAGACTATTTGTATACGCTTTCACCTTTATTATATGCTCTCTTGGCGGAAACTTTCCTAAATTTAATCGTTGCAAATACAGTAATATCTCTAATTACTAAGGTAATTCGTCCCGAAATCAAATTCCTAATATAAACATAAATATGGCAACAAATATTAGCTCTTTTAGCCATTTTGAATACTTCTATTTCTTTTTAGCAAGCACATATGCACAAATATCTGAGCAAGTTACTCAGCTTACTAGTTCGCCTATACAGTGATACTGTCTATTTATACATAAAATAATAAATACAAGCACGTCTTTATCTCCGATGCAATTAAGACCTAGCCCATGTCGGCTCTTATTTCACCGTCATACTATGACCTACAATGATTAATTAATGTTTATCAATAACGAAAATATTAAAGTATATTGTTAATGTATTTATTTTCAAAGTTCGTCGCAGTTTGACAAGAGTTTAGTGGCATCTATTCACACAGTACACTAAATATAATTAATTTCAAATAATAATAAGTATTTACATTGCTGAAAATATGAACATACTTAAAAAGTAGGTGAGTAAACAATACACATTATAATGCATTAATTAATAATGTATATCATATTAATGTATAAACCAATAAGTGTATTAGCTTGAGAGAGGAATAGTAAAATAAGAATGAATGTTGTATCACGGTGACGGTGTGTTACGACTACTTTGAATAATATGTATAAATTTAGATAAAAATAAGTAATAGTGATGACTGTATTAATGTATGCACTATAATATATTCATAACTACGAATCTATGAACACCTCAACGATACGGGGCATACAAAACCTCATCACTTATCAACTCCTATTATTGCAATCCATTTCTATTCCTCCATCTTGATGGAAAAAATCCACCTCTCGCGATTGATTTAAGCATTTTTCGGGAGACAGTTCTCTCAAACGATAATGCTCAGTTTGTTTTAAGACTCCGATCGGCAGCTGATTGCAGACCTCCGTCGTTCATAACAGTATTCGGTCTTATAAGAGACACGCTCGGATTTATTCCGTAATCGTATCTGGGGACGTGCGCGAGTTACCAAACGGAGGATAGGGCGAAGGACTTCGACCTTAAAAACATTCGCTCAATGGTTCTTAACACCACACTTCCGAGGCAAGCGTTTGGACGCAGCGTGGAACATCTTGTCCTCTCACCACACCCATTCCGATGCCATCATCATTCACTCAAACTGTCTTTATCCCATCTTAACATCGCTTTAATCTTTCATTCCATCATTCCCCGGAAAACTACAGTAATATTCCCATCTGACGGTTCTTTTTCGCCTGCGATATTTATTGTCAACGCAGATTTTATCGCTGTTTTTCTAACTCGACTAACGATAATGGATTCGGATAAGGAATGTTTTAAAAGCACCATGGATGGTTTAGGTCTTAATTGGTGAAATTTCATAATACAAATATAGCAATAGTAAACAGATCCATAATATAAAGGTTTACTACACCACAAGAAATAATCCAAATACGACAAAGGTTTCGTATTTGTATTATTTCCTGTGGTGTATTAAACGGTTATATTATGTGTCTGTTTATTGTTAAAAACTACCACGAAGTGAAACCTGAGTCTGTCTTGTTTATATTAGTAGTAGTTTATTGACTTAAAAAATGACAATTCTATTCAGATAATATACTTAAAGTGAAAATATGTCTCGTCAGATACACTATGGTAATAAAATTATACATTTAGCTATATATCAATTCATCATCTATGCATAATTATCTATACATTATTATACTATATGTTCCTGCAACCACACTCTGATGAATTGAATATTTTAATTTGCCATGTGGTACAGGATAGAGAAAAATGTATCTTTCATTTTCTCTTGTCACCATTTTGATCATGGCTGTAATGAAATGAAAGCTACCGAGGTATGAGTAAATAATTGCACTAATCAAGGTCTCTCCTTACGGAATGCCAAGAAAAGTGTTACTCATAGAGTCACTGTACTTCATTGCGTGGGCATGTTCCATTTATTGCATTCTGGCTCAGTGAGGAGAGCAATGTCAAACTACCTCACTCCTCATTCCGCCTAGTGAACCTCATTCCTCTCTACAAGCTCTTAGTAGCTTATGTCAGAGGGGGTGAGGTACCGGCCGGCCTTCTGGCTGATACTTTACAGACAGATTATACTATACTATATTCTATATTACAAAATATATACAAATTAAATGCATGTATTATTTTACATTAAAAGTTTACTATAAAAATACACCACTCTTCTCATCCGAATTTTGTTAACGGTTAATTTAAATATTCATTCATCGAATAATAGCATTTTTCAATCAATGTTCTTTTTTTCAATTCTCTCAAGAAACTTTAAAAAATATAAGATTCTAATCGTGAAACAGAATTCATGCTTCGTCTCTGCTAGACGATTCTTTCTAATTGTCTCTTCATTTTTCCGTTGTTTGTACTGAGAAACGAATCTTTTCGATATCACACATGCATGAAAGGCTTGTTTTAACTTAATTAAAGTACTATATCGCAAACAATTTTGCTATAATCTTTGACTATATGTATTATGGCCGATGTAGCGATATGTTGTAGCGATATCAGACCCTGTATGCACAAAGTTTTTAGATTACATTTTAGAAGGAAAGGCAACCAAGAAAATCAATTCGATCCTTTGCAAATATATGTTTATTTTTGACCTTCTTAAAAGCATTTAAGAAATTACATTTTTTGATGATGATGGATTCAGTATCATTCTTGTTTTTTGACTGAGCAAGATTTCAGTGTTTGCCTCTGGATCTCGAATACCTCACGGGCTGCAGAAAATGGCCAATGCATAATGCTTGTCCTCATTCAGCTTAGGTTATTGAATTTTTTGCCTGTAAAGCATTCACCCCGGATACCGGTTTCAAACCCAAACATTCCACCATAAGCTTTGAATAGAGAATGAGGCTTATTAGGCAATGTCTATGTCTATCTAAGGTTCCTGCGAGACGATTTTCGGCGTGTGGCAGGGGGTGCAAGTGCAAGCACCTTGACTCTTTTTCCTAATAGATTGCTTTCGCGTATCCTTCGCCGAAAAAATGAATTCTTGATGCGATTAGTTCTAGCATCTATTTCCCTGATCTTCCGCACAGTATCAGAACGGCCTATATAATAGGGAGGTCGCGTTATATCGTCAGTATCCTCTGAGAATGTAATTTCCCTGAACTTATTTAGTAAATTTATCCTTTGAATTAGTCTATATATCTATTTCCCTGATCTTCCGCACAGTATCAGAACGGCCTATATAATAGGGAGGTCGCGTTAAATCGTCAGTATCCTGATGTGATGACATCGTCCATTCAATAATTTGTTTTTCAGATGTGGATTTTGTGAATGAAAATGGGATCAATGTGTTATTTTGCGTTCGCAGGAAAATGATTCATGAGAGGCAAAGGTTATTGTTATCTATGTTAAAACAATATAAACATGTTAGCAATAAAAAAATAAACTTCGAGTAGTAGTTTAAACGCTTTTATTCAAGGTTCTGTTAAATTGTATTAAATTGTTTATAACGCAACGATTACCTGACGTCCTGTGTAAGAATAATTGTATTGACTTTTTTAACAATTCATTGAGATCACCAAAACGGGAACTGTACTCTACATTGTTTCATTAGTGATATTTTCATTGCTCTCTTCCCTTTTTTCTAGATACATTGCCTCTGTTTTCGTTTGTATCTGTATATATTTTAATGTTTTCTTATTGCTATTTATTATTATTATTTTTGCTTTATCATATCACGTTTAATTGGCTTCTTTTGTAATGTATAACACTTATTTCCATCATACTCATTTCTTACCCTGTTTCCGATCTTCATTTCTTGTCATATATCATCGGTATATTCTTTAGTAAAACAATTTTAAATCAATTTTTAACGTTTCCAATATCTACACCAACGCTTTCGCATTTGCATGGCTGAGTTAAAGATCCTAAAATTATCCACAAAGCATTGATTATGAGAGGCGTTTATGCTTTAAAATATTTCTATTACCTTTTCTTTAATCATTCATTGAACATTGTAGTAATTGAACTGTTTGAATTAATCCATTTTTTGTGGGTAGACACGTTATTGTGTATGTATTTTGCTCTCATTGTTCACCTCTCAGAGCATAACAAATATAAAAATATTACCTTTTTGTAATTTTCTAGCAGATTACACTTGTTTTACCAACTTCAGATGTAGCACATTCTGAAATCGTGTTATTGTTACAGATACTTGCAAATCGTCTCTTACGCAAAATCTCAATTCTTTCTCTTAAGAGAACACTAATTGCGTCAGATCTAGTGAACAAAATCAATCCAAATTAACCAACTTGAACATTTTTGTCTTTGTTTACCTTCATATTACTATGAAGTTGCAATAATCACTATCATTGTCCAAATATATAGTGCGTATTATTTTAGTATACGTATATCTTTGCAGTAATACATTTTAATTTTGAGGCAATGTATCCATCGATGAATTTATGAAGCCACCTCTTCTAACTATGCCATGATCTTTTTCCTCCTGTAATAACTTATAAGTAAGTTCTCTAGTGATGTATATTTTTAACAAAATCAATTTTTGAACATGTTTGTATGAAGGATTCTAGCTCGCGCGTTTGTAAAGTAGCGTGATATATCGTAAAATTATTCACTACCTATGAATCATGTGAAGTGTTTTTGATAGACACCCCTTTCACTTGCTCAAACTAATATTAAGTTTTGTTTATAAGATCCGATGGCATACAATTATTGTGATCATAAACTCATTCCTCATTTCAAAATATCCTATAATTTTCGACTTCGGGGAACGATTCCTTTGAGGAAATGAGCCAAACCAGAAAATTCCGTGTAACTCCGGAGTCCTGGAAACCACGGGGAAATATTGTGTTTCTAGTTCCGGGAAACGATGAAAGACGGGACCGGAAATGGTTTCGACGTGTGGCAATCGTTCTCAGAAGTTTGCATTGGCGCAACCTTTCATGATTTACGCTAGATAAAGTCCAAAAGCACCGCTCAGAGTTATCTACCCTTGAAATGAAGGGTTTAAATGACCATTTTCATGAGGGGGAATGACACGGCTGAATGAATGTGAAAGTTGATGGCCCCTGAGATGTTTAGTCACGGGGCTGTCATCTCCTACGTATAAGAATGAAGAAGTACCTCAACTGATTACTCTAATAAATTCAATGCATTTTATTGCTCTTTATCACCACGTAAGGATATTATAAGAGCTAGCAATACAATATAGTCATTATATTCTCATTGGTGTGTAATTGATGACACATTATCATCATTTTACTATTTTTGTAACCTTCCCATTACCATGAAGGCTAAAATCATGTGACAATCGTTTAAAATCGACGACTTGGTGAATTTAACAAAATGTTTTTCTATTCAACTCAACCTAATGATTTTAATATGTAGTGAAGCCGGTCGTGCAGAATAATAAAAAAATTGTTCGACATATCAATAATAAATCTAATTTGGTCAAGTTCAACTATATGGAAGGGAACCATACTAAATAGATCAATTAAATAACATTTAGTAACTTCCACTAGAGCTTTATATTAAACTTAAGGTGCGACTAGTTGCGTCTCATCGGGCACATCGGAACTACGAAACTAGTGCACCTTAAGTTTAATAAATAATTCTAGTGGAAGTTACTAAATTTTATTTATTTGATCTATTTAATAACAGTAATAATTAAATAGTAATAAATAAATTTTTTGTGCAACCGATTTCCTTACATCGTTAAATCATCAGGTCCAGCAGAATAGTGAAATATGTTTTGGAGCCCACCAAGTATATTTCTTTAAGTGCTGTCATAAAAAAGTTTCTCCGTGCAACATGCAGTATGTTGCAGTATGTTGTGGTTGTTATTAAGCATCGATTATACATGGATGTATGAATATATATTAAACATCGATTATGTATAGATCTATCTAGTAATACTGTTTTAGTCTATATGTTTCTTAGAAGCTATGGAGAAAAAACGACCGGATTTAATCATCTTTTAAACGATTGTTTCCTCCTAACGTTTTGCGATTTCTCTTTGAGCTCACGCTCTTTCTTTACTGGAAATAGAACGTCATCTATTTCGTAAAAAAGTTCTGCACCGATGAATCAGTTGGAAACCTTTCGTCGGTTGCTTGAGTTTTATAAAGAGATGAAATAATATTTTTTTCAAAACTGTATATCATTATACGTAGAATTTAAGTAGGAAGATAAACTATAAAATTCAAAATCAGGTCACCATTAGCCGAAACAGCTCATCAGGTGCCTTTGAGTTTGTTATTATTGGTCAGGTTTATTATTTTTATTATCGGCGGTTTATTATTGACATTATTCTACTCTTTAAGCGAGATTAAATCAAAATGGCCTCTCATCCACATAACCTTTGGAGTTTTTACATTACGATTTTACAATAATAATTTTTTTTAAAGTTTGCTGCAAAGGATCAACTGCTTGGGCCGTGACTTCGTGGTATGGATCCATCAGGAGCGAAAGTGAAACCAACTCTTACTAGACCACAGAATATTTTGATTAAAATATTCTGTGGTCTAGTAAAAGTTGAATTCACTTTCGCTCCAATTTGCTGCAACTAAATTACATCAAAAAAAATAAATCAACATCTTCAAACAGACAGACGAATATCCGATATTTGATATATGGTACGAAATAATTGATACAAGATATTGCTACAAGTATTGCAGAGAGGAAAACGAATTTATTCGCTGACTAAATATTATAAGGATATTTGCCATTTGATTTAGACTTGATGATATAATTTTTTAAACATAATTTTTCATGCGTGCGTTTGTTTCAGGAAGCGACGAATGTCGCTCTGAACCACAAAGTCTGCACGCGGCCATAATGCGTTAGAATCATACCTCTTTCATCTAAAATCGGTAGAGTTGAAAGTGAAATGCGTAGAAAAATGAGTAATACATTACGTACTCTTTTAATTATCCTCTTTACATTTCCTTTTTGAATGATGGACTTTCCTAAGATTTTCTCTAAATCTAGGAGTTTCAGCGACTTCAGATCTCTTTTCTTTTCAACGTTTTCTATCCTACAAGAAGCACCTACATGCTACTTGTCAATTTTATCGCTATATTTCTTTTTAAAACAACAATCACTGGGAATGTCACAAACGCTACCCTCGTTCATAGAATCTTTTAGACAGACTTTTCCTCGAACCAATTAAAGCTTACGGCATTCTCGTAAACACCGCGTAATTCGTAAAAAAATAATTACATCAGGAAGTAGAGAATTCCCGCTCAATGCATTACCCCTTTCTGATTGATTTGTTACATTGTGTCTCTTAGTGGAAGGGATGGATCTATGACACTTAAGAATGAAACGACGAGTTGTTGTCTTTCATTTTGATGGCGCAAATCCACTGAACTGATAAATACATGGCGAAAGGTGGGAGTTTTTCATAATCTCGACAAAATGCATCCGATAATTTATCAAGATCGAAACCATTGTAGTTTGATAACTTATTTACGACAGAATGTTCTCGGAAACTGTGACGGAAATGGTTCAAGGGCTTAATACATACAAGCCTCAAAAGATTGAGTAATAATACAGCAGGACGACATTTTATTTGTTTCAGCATTTATCAAACAAATATCAACGGAATATTTAATGAAATGATAAAATTGTGAAAAGAAGTTTCGAGTAAATGAGAAACGGGTTAATTGATGAATTATTCGCTAATATACAGATAATTATTTCAGATTTTTACGATTGTAAATTTTTCTGAATGACAGATACCATATCAATTTTTATCGATGATAATTTAAAAAAGTAGAACTGTCAGGAAACAGGTGATTGATTGATAAATTCTGTCTCAGAAATAATTGGATGAAATATCTTTTGAAAACCCAAATTATTCAATCGATGTGAGAAGGCGTGACTTCGTGGAAGTCACTTCGTTCGTTTTCATTCTCCAAATTATTCATTCAGGTAACTGTTTTTTTAATCAATTATTCAAAAATAACGCAGAAGGTTGAAATTCAGTTATAGTTAGTGCAGCAAAACTATTTTAAACTGCAAATTAGGCAAAACTAACCGATAAAATTTACGCTTCATTTATATTAAAATTAGTTTTTTTCGCTAAGAAACGGTGATGCATGGGCAACGGAGAATATTGGACAATTGAGTGACGCACTTTCTACAGAATCAGTTTTGCTTCACGAACGAATGACGAAAGATTTTTACATCACTAAGGTTCGTTATTCTAGTCGTTGAATAAAGGGATCTGTATTTGATGTATCATGAAAACAATGCTGAATACAATGCGTATCAAAGAAGGCATTTTTTAACTTTCACTTCATTATTTTTAGCAGCATAATTTCTACAAATGCATCATTGATAAACGTGGATTATTTATTGTAAAAACATGCAATTAATTTTACTAATCACATCCGATTTCTCTGGATTTAATGCACAAAAAGATAACTTGTCATTATATTGCCTGCTTTAATACAATACGGCCAGAAAATTAGGATCCAAGAAGAAATGAGGTTTCTCTATAAGGAATAATTAAAAAAATATTTAGTTGATTCTCACGCCATTCATTCCCTGAAAGATTAAATTTTTTAGCTTTCCAATGAAAAAGATAAGTAAGTTTTCCTTTCAATATTCCTTTTCATAATCGTCTTTCAAATACATGGAGATGGGCGTTTTTCAGCTCTCTAGCCAAATCGATTCCCAGCTAACACTATCGCTTTAACACTAGCGTTACTAATTAATACTGCATCAGCACTACTAATTACCTTAAGGACCTAAGTAGGAATTGCATTACATGTTTTTCATGATTCACTCTACGTCTTCTATACTTAGTATTACCCAAAATTCCTTCCAATATTGTCTTTGGCAAGCATGGGGCGTAACCAATCAGGTTTTCTTCTCTTTTTAAAATTGTTTTCCAGAGAATTTCCTTTTTATTTGCTCTCCAAAGTACTTATTTATTAGTTACCCTTTCAGCTCGATATATTTTCATTATTTGTTATTTATTTACACTTCACTATTCTACTCTTCTGTCATCTTCTGTCGCTACATTTCACTTGACATCCATGCATGAGGTGAACAAATATTGCTTTATGACTTAATGTTAAAATTATTTTAGGATAATCTATGACAGGTGGTTTTACTCTCAGAATAAACCTCAACCCGCTTCCAAGGGTGGAGCGTGAACGTCCGCATCGGATTATAAATAACATTCTCTCCATCCTGTTATGTCATAACTCCTTGCATTTTCAATGCATTCTACGCCCACTTTCCTTGTTGGAGATTTATGGCTATTTCCCGTTTATTAGGAAGAGATTTTGCCACACACCCAATTCTTGTTTCCCAACCGGTGGGATGCGTCCCACTAGTGAGACTAACGATGGTGGGACTGGAGCTGATTGAAGTCGTACAATTCCACTCGTTTCGAAATATATTTTCTAACATTTTGCTTCATTGCAAATAAATCTTCAAAAACCAAGTATCGAGTCCGGGTTGCGGCAGACTTTTCTTCCTTCATTTCTTCTCAGAACTAAGACTTCATAAAATATTGAATTCCATCAGTTGGTAAAGCGGAATCTCTGTTCTCAACTTATTAATCAAATCAGAATACAAATGTCTAAATTTATGTTAAGGAATTCATGAATCTTTTGCAGAGTCAATACCTGTATTTAGTAGCCTCTACCCAGGATTATAAGGGAAACAAACAAATTTATTTCTCTAATGAAAACAGTTTATTTTTACGACTATCGGTGATACAAAGGAATTTTCACCAATCTTCAAATCTTATAAAAATGTTGTATTTTCACTCCGTACCATAGTTTTCATTATCTGAATGCATCTGCCCTTTCTTTATTTTTATTAATATTATGATTATTTTTAATATTTCGTTAACTTTTAAAAGTTATAATGACCTATGACCACGTTAGGTCAGCATAAAAATGGCAGAATATTAATTAATATTAAATAACAATCGAAAAATTCTTTACTATTCATTTGCCTCCTTTGATGCTTTCAAATAAAATCAACATTTTTTAAAAACATGTGTAAAACTAAAATCAGAAAAGTATTGGCGCCGTGGCTTAGTTGGTTAAAGCGCCTGTCTAGTAAACAGGAGATCGGGAGTTCGAATCTCCCCGGGGCCTACAAAAACTTTTTTAAGGTTAAAAGATTATAAAATTTAAATCTTTATATATATATATATGTATATATATTTTATAGTTTAAAACACTTTATTTATTAATAATCCTTGGAATAAGAAAATAGTTCCATGTAGTACAATTAAAAATGTAACAGCCGACTGTATCTGTGTTTGGTGAAGGTGTTTGTATATTGTTTGTTTGACTTATTGTACTAAATGGTCTTATTGCTATTTTTAAGATGTGTACTGTCCACGGGAGGTTTTTGGAGGGGTTTCCCTCCCGTCCTTGGGAAAATGCAGGACATACTGTATTGTTATATCCCCCTAAACCGTTACCACCTGGTAATCATACCAAATTGCAGCGTTTAGATGAAATAAAAAGAATAAAGAAAAATAAAAGTACACAGATATAGCTTAGTACATAAATTATTTGAAAACAGTAAGAATATTTTTCAAGCCGGAATGCTATTGCGCATATGTTGCCCAATTCTGAAGTACTACCATGAAAAGTCAGTAAAACTATCGGTTTTCGTGTATTACATAGTAACCATAATATACACACAACAAAATAATTCTAGGGCACAATTAAATATGTAATTATAGGATTATATTAAAAATTTTTGTATTAACACAATATGACTATTTACTCATATTTCCACATTATTTTGCGGACGTAGTCATATTGTGTCTTATTTGTGCTAATCATGGAGAAGTTCCATCAAATATCGCCAGATTTAATTTATTTATTATAATACATAAAGCACTATAATGATACATATAAATCTAGTCTCAGCCGACCAAATATAACAACAAACGCGGACACGTGCAGCCACGCGCAAGTCCCATCGCGCATCTATATGCATATATGTAAACGCACGTAGATATCATACTAATTGATACCTACACATTCAAAGCGGGTGCAGGCGTTCGCGGAAAGTGAACAGGATGTGGGATTGGGGACGTAGCACTTGTTGAATGGAAGACACACTCTTGCGGAGTCTGAAAAGGAGCGAGAACACCAGTTGCTTCCTCCTCATCATTCAAAAATCTCTCCGCCTTCGATTTCCATCTTATTGTGCGGACTCCCCCGTTGGGCGCCTCCGCTGAATTAACATCCTCCGCAAGAAGCCTCTTTTTTCCTCTTTCATTTCAGCGACGAGAGGTTGGAACAAAAGAATCGGCCCTTTCTTCCCCGAGTGGGATTTATTTTTTTTCGTGGGAAGAATTGCGAGCCTTGTAACCGCCGCGAGCGCGTGGATTGGCGAGACTAACCAGAAAACAAATTGCCGCGGAATTGCGTTTAAGAAAAAGCTCTTTTTTGTGTTAATTTTGCGAATTACACCTTTCCTGCATTGTTGCTTCCCTACCTTAATTTTAAATTGTATTTTACCTTTTTATAGTATATATATAGTATACTATTTTCTTCCTTTTGTCTTTTGAATTGTTTAGACCGTTTTTGATTGTTTGTTAACTAGTATACTTTTCAGTCTATCTTGTACCTACTTACCTTTAAATGTATAACTGTTTGTTCTTTTATTATTCTTGTATGATACTATTGGTATGTCTTCCTGTCTTTTAAATTTCATTTAATATGATTTCATCGCTAAATATAGTTTTCGTATCTGTAGGTTTCGCAGGTTTATTACACCCCCCTCCTTGAGGGTGTTTTCCTGCAGTGGAAATTGTTTCCTAATCTTTTAGTTTAGGTTTTTTAAAACCACATAGTAAACTTCTACTTTTTACTGTTTTTTAAATTTTTATGACGAAATGTTAGATGTAATTAGGCTTGTATGTAGGCTTTATTATCTCAATCTCGCCCTAAATAAAGTCCTTTTATTATTATTAGTATCATTTTTGTTACCTCAGGTCTTCAACGACACACAAACTTAATGGCACGCTTAAACAGTTCGTTTAATTGTTTAGATAAATTTAAATTATAAATGACAAAACGCAGCCAAAATCAATTGTGATAACACTTTTTAATTACTAGAATTTTAATCATAAAGCTATCATCTTATGAAAACACATTTCAGAAGGAGGGAAAAAGAATTATTGCGTAGTGAGACTTTCTCACCAAAGTTTTTCGTAGTACTCTTTTGATGAGTTTCTCTCTCTCCAGCTTCGTAAATAAGCTAAAACTTAATGTAAAATTCACAGTCGCTGGCAATTTGTTGTGAATATACGACTTGATGAAAAATAGAATAGTTGTGCTTTATCCACTGTCTTTATTAAAACGAATACCTAATAACAAATTCAGGAATAGTTTCAGCGATTGATCTTGTTGGTGGTGAACTTGATTGACGAGGATGGCGATTAATGATTTAATATCTTTTGATGATACTTCATTTAAATATTTCAAGAAAGTGCTTTTAGGAATAAGACTATAAAATAATAAGAAAGAGGGTATGATTTTGTAAACAAAGCATGCATATACTTAGAAAAGAAAGTAAAAACTCGCTGATAGATGTAAATAGGATTAGAAACAAATCTTCGCAGTTTTATTCCTTTTATCAACAAAAATAACCTCCACGTAATATGGAGAACTACTTTTTCGTTGAAACAATAGCCACAACTCAATTCTTGGTTTCGTTTTAATAACCGAAATAATTGATTTTTGATAGAAATGTATACCCCTTTCTTTCATCTGATTAGTACCCCTATTTAATATCAAGAGCTGTATTAATTATAGTAGTATCTGCACCATTCAAGTTTTGATACCCACGAGAAAGGGACGTGAATCTTTATAAACCTATATCAATGACCTCCTTGACGCCTTGGAAAACCGGTAGCTACTCATATCCAAGGAAATCATAGAATTATTGAACTAGGATTTCTTCCAGTAAATTCTAAAAATTTCCTCCGGTAAGTCTAATTTCGTCCTGATTTTGAAGTACAAGGGTCTCCTGATCGTGGGCACTTACCTTCCCGCACGTGTCTGCCTCCTTATATCCCCGCGCATGTACCAAATGTTTACGACACATAGAGCATCCCTCCTATTCCATCCCACACACCTATATCCTCTTCTGGCCGCCTGACGTCATATGCGCCGGATATAGACTTCATACACTTCCCCCCGCCCCATCCGACCAGTATCTTGGCGGTTGTAGCTGTTGCCATCTTAAAACGTGCTTCCGGTCCGTTGTGAAACGGAGCTTCCTGTTATAATCGCCTCTCTCCATATCCTGCGCCCGACACCCATCTTTACACTTCTCCACATCCTTCCTCCCAGGTTTTGCATCTTCAAGAGGATCTTCTCAAAGAAGGGAGAACCCGGAGGTTAAACTTTCCTTATTTTTCTCTTCCCACGAGCGATCTTTCTATTGGGAAAATCATTGTTCCTTGCATCCTCAATTTTTAATTGTAGAAGTAGAGTTGAATAAAAATGGTGCCTCGACAACTAAGGTCATATACACCGGTTTCACAGCATTTAAAAACCCTCTTCTCTTAAGTAAGAGTAATACAATATATTACAAATAAATACTCAAAAGAAAATATTTCCTTCGTCAGATCATATAAAAATTTAAAGTTTATATAAAAAATAAAATGTAATAAAATAGGCAAGTAAATCGTACAGAAGCCAAGCAAAAGATTTTACAGCACGTTGAATAAACCAATTCCCTTTTAAAAAACTTATAACTCAGAATTTTTCTTCTGTGTCACCTCTTAAGATTGAGGCTAGGTTTCTTCCAATGTTTAGCATATTACTTGTAGCATGCTAAGTGTTTCCATTGTCCTATCTTACTTAGTGGATTCCACCAACGTACTAAGTACGATCGGACGCGAAATTTTTTAATTTAATATCCTTAGTTGCAAGTAAATCTTTCCAGGTGAATGTAATTTATTGCATTGTCTTTCGGTCGTTTAACAGGATAGAGAAAATGTATCTTTCACTCATTTTTATCAGTCTTGATCATGGCTGAGATGGCATTAAAGGTAATGAATAGCTTTCAGCCATACTTGTAGGAATTTCATTGTATAATAATATTTAATTTGAAAACTTGTACAAAATCCACAGTAAAATTACTAACGAGTACAAGTTTGTATAGTGCAAATAAGTATAAGAACAAATTAGTATAATTTATACACGCTTTGATAGTAAAGATTCTTCTGCCATTAAAGGTAATGCAGTATCAGTGATGCTGAATAATAGCACTGTTTAAAGTCCCTTTCATTTGTTATTAAGTTATCTTTTATCTACTTTCGTCATATATTTTATGAGTGAAAAGAGTAATGCTGAATATTGACACTGATTTATGTTTCTCTCGTAATAAAATGCTAATAATGGTGTTATCCGTAGTGTCATTGTCCTTCACTTATTGTGTACTTGTTCCGATTATAGCATTATGACTTGGTGAGGATACCAAAAGCTAACTACCTCACTCCTCATCCTATCCTCATTCTCTTCTATTAGCTCTTGCTATAGCTTATTTTAGAGGGGTTGAGGTACCAACCGGCCTTTGGGTTGATTACTTTGCAGCAATTAAATCTTGCTTTGCGAAAGTTTTCAAGAGTAAAAGTACTGCTGAGGTGAATGTTTTACTATTACAGAGTCGTTTTGCGCTCGTAGCATAAATTCCAATTTATATTTTTAAATTAATAGGCCATGCGTACCCTGAACAGTAGCTAAAAAGTCGCTAAACCGAAAAAAAATTCGTTGAGTGAAGAAAAGATGAGCGTTTTATCATTCGGTGAGTCCACATGCCTCAATATTCCCTATTCAATGCCATGTCTTTCCTTTCTTGGTAACTTACCCCACCCTTTATGTCATTAAACATATTTTGCCTTTGTCTTCGGGCTAATAAAGACAATTGCTATAGTTGTAGTATCTAATACCCAGGAGATAACGCAAGCTATGGTTTTCTCGTATTTCCTGTGGCTTAGTTAGACGTTGCGGGATATATTACCGAGGCTTCCAGATCGGCCGTCTATTTCTTTCCCTTTATCAAACCGTGGCAGGAAGTGGTATGAGGAATTCCTGTTTCCGGCCAGATTTCTCAAGAGGCGATTCTCTAAAAAAATCGGAAAATCGACTTATCTCTCTGCTTTTCTTGCGCCGTTCTCCTTCGAGATATCCTTTGGCGGAAGTGGATCGTTTTAAAGTCCCCGAGAGCGGATTTCGTGAGCTCCGCGGTACCACGGAGCGTTGCGTGGAGGATGGTGAAGAAATGTCGGTTAGGTTCATTATATAAACATTGGAATCGCGGGGTTTAATAAGGTTCTCGCCAAGGTTAAGCGAGGAGCGGAAACGAGTGCTTTTTTGTATTCATCAGCCGGTCATTGTTCTCTGGTGGGAAAAGTCCCACGAGCGGTGAACCCATTGAGGCAGGTTGGAAACAGCGGTGGACGTCTGCAGAGCTGATGGTGGTCACGTAATCGTAATATTAAGCACCGTTTTATCCTTAGAACATTGGTCCCCAAAGTGGTACGTATAGATTTACAAGGGGTCCACGTCAGGGAGGAAGAAATGAGTATCCGAGATATTTTTTCTAATTTTGCGAGTATTTTGGAGTTTTATTGGAAGCCAAAGATCCCATTTTAGAAGATAATATCACCAAATGGAAACAAGATATTGCTTTTTGACAGAAAAATTCAATATTAAGGGTCCATGGAAAATTATAAGGGGTCCACAGGAAAAAAAATGTTTGGGAACCTAAGCCTTAGAATGACCAAGAGGTCCTCATTTGCAAATATATCACTCACCCCATACCTGTTTATTACAATACGTACGGAGTGTTACTTCTATATGCGAATAGTCAATTCCACGGATAATCAAACGAAAATTTACTCATACAGTGGTACCTTGGTTAACGACGGCCTTAGTTAACGACGGACTTGGTTAACGACGAGTTGCTGTAACCAAATAGGATTTGGCTTAAGACGCCTCGTCGATTGGTCTTTCCGGAGTTTCACTATCTCTATATTATAAACTAATATTTGGTGTACGTTACGATGTTACATCATAAAAACATACTGAATACCAGCTTGCAGAGAATATTAAAAATAGTTCAATGCTAAATTGTAGCTAATTCACATAGGCACATGTTGTCTCACCGGAGTTAAATCGGTAAATATTATAAGTTTTGCTTCCAATAACTAGGGTGCGTCCTCGACGCCGGGAAATACGGTAATCCATTACCATTATTATACCTGTGGAAAATCGCGCCTTGGATAACGACGGTTTTGGTTAACGACGATTATCCTGGAACGGATTAGCGTCGTTAACCAAGGTACCACTGTATATTTCTTTAAATATTTCATTCACCCCTGAACTGTTTTTGACGAGACTGCCATGTGTGTCAGCTCGCTATGTACACACGGGAAATTCCACGGATAATCGAACAAAAATTTACCTCTATTATTTTTATGTTTTGAAATTTTATTACATTAAACTTACATGTTTTCTCAAGAATATCATGGAGGCTATGCTTCAGCTCATTGATTTTTTAAAAGATGTTTTGAACAATATATGGAATTGTCATATATATTTTAATAATGGCGCATTCAACCCCTATCAATAAAAGAAATAACAAAATACTCAACTTTCAAAATCTTTCTATTTGAAATTTTACAGAACTTCATTCAAAAGTTATGGACGTTCAATAAACTCCATAATCGTAGAATTTTGAGAAAATGCCGAAATTTTAAAAGTTGATAACTTTGAAAATAAAAACATATATTGATTTGAGGCATAGCTGCAATAATATTTTAGAGAATTAAAATATGCGTAAGCATCTGTAAAAATATTTAAAAACTTAAATAAATAGACACCAATTTCTTTTAGTGGAATCGCCCATACATACAAACGTCTTTATTGGACCTAATTGGGACTACGAATTCCCATCTTCCATTTGAGCCTTAGTCTAATACAAACAAACGTAAAGACGAGAACATAACCAGTAATATCTACAGATTTTGAAACATTATAGGAAAATCTTCTGGGTATTCATATACCTAATCACATAGGGCTGGTCCAGATAAATGACTGATTGAAATCTCATGGCCACGGTTAGAATTAAAAGTTAGAATAAAGTTAGAATAAAAGATCCGGAGAATAATAAAATGTAGTCTTTTGAGAATTAATTTTAGAAGATCCTCAAATCCCACACTTAAAAATAAAAAATGGCTTCTTGGCTTAGCCCGATTCTAGCCCACTGTGCCATACCTTTTCATTTCGTATAGATATCGATAAAAGACTTGGAGAATAATATAATCTTTCGAGAATTGCTTTTAAAATCTTCAAGTCCCGCACTCAAAAACAAAAAAAATGGTATCTTTGTCAGCTCTTTTCTAATCCTGTACGCTTTGCCACATGGTGATAAACAAGTGAATGAAACAATTCATCGGTTCATCCTATCCAGCAGCACGCTGATCCAAGTAAAAGCTCCCTCGATACGGCGAGCCAGGAGGCGATTCGTATAAACATGCATATCCTGCTTGAATAAGCCACTCGCCCATTCATCCGGTCGGATTCATTCATTGTATATTTCATTCGCTCAATGGAAATACCATGCGAGGTTCAAGGTTCCATTCTCGGCCTTTCCGATAGATTTTCTGTCTCGACCAATCACAGAGTGATTTATCCCCCTTAAAAGTTGTTTCCTCCTCTGTTATACAATGTAATCAGGGTTCCACATAATTCCTTATCTGCGGAAAATTCCAACTGAATCACTCCAATTTCCTAGTACGCATGCGATTAGCGAGTTGTTTAATGTTTTCCGGAAAGACAACTATTCTGCAAAGAATGAATGATAAAGGTTATTCGCGCAGTAAACGAACTACAAACGAGATCAAGATATCGAACACGGTCTTGACTATTCCCTTTAATAAAACTACATACAAGCTACATTCTATTCTTTTTACAGAAATATGCAATGGGACTGTTATGCAGCAAATTTAAATATGCATACAATCCAATTCCACCGGAAGCTAATTGAGCTCATTCTGATGGAAATCAGTTCTGATTTTTTTAAATGTTTGGAATGAATGATTTTATTGTAATTGTCAATTTTTTACCAAGCAACTATCGAATTGTAAACTTGCTCAATTCTATCAAAGCAATATCCACGAGTACCCGTTTTCTACCTTCTGTAGTTTCATTTTAATCGCAAATGAAAAAAGAAGAAACAACATGTGTGAAATTGGGTGTATCAAAGTTCTTGCCCGTTTATTCCCCTAGACTTTACACCAATATTCTGCAAAATATGTCTCCTCTTATCGATGAACGGCTCTTCAAACGTATTCCTATATCCATTTTACTTTTAATATTCTTCTATTGCATCAAATCTCCAATTGCTTACAAATATTGCTGCTCATGCATTCCGTATTTCGCAGAGGTATAAGAATAAAAGTAATCTGCGTTGGCTCCACTTAGTGGAACGCCATAACAGATGTTATGTTTCCTAACAATTTATGAGGTAAAAGAAGACTCTTCATAACGAGGATGTAAAAAATGTGGCTTCCTTGACCAGCGTCAAGAAAGTTTACCACCATAAGTCTGCCACCGTCATAATTGGATTCATAGACGGGGTTTATTAACGCACCGTTTTTTAAAACGCGTGCACAAATGAGTAAAATAAAGTGCATCTCCAGGAACAGTCGCTCGAGGACAAAAACGCAACGAGGCCTCGCCTTTTTAACATTTCTCAAGGCGGCTTATTCCAGAAAAATTTTTAGCGCCTCCTCTAATTTCATTTCCGAGGAAAGGTGCGTCTATTAACAAAAAACGCGCGACATCGAGAAAAAGCATCGGACGCATTTGGCGGCCATTTTGCTTAAGTTAGCACGTGGCTCGAGCGCGCTTTAGTAAACTTACTATTTTCAAAAGTTAAAAACGAATACTGCGACGCTTCCGATTGCATTTCTATGGTTGTCATCATAAATATTTGTCCGTGGAGAAATGAGGGAAGTCAATTATCGAGACGTCGAGACGTGTGTAAATACAGATGCAATGTGCAGGCTCGTTGCCTTGGGCAAAGTAAATAATGAATGTACGCCGAGGTTTTTTCACAGTATTTCGTATCCCCGTCTTTCATAACGAAATCAGGGGAAACGAAAAACTGTGGTGTTGTGAAAGACGCCAAAATGAAACATTCCTGCAAAGAATCTTCCCTTATTATGCGTTTTAAGGTGTTTAACTAATTTTTGGCGGATTAAAATACATACATAAATAATTTTTCCATTGATCATTTTGGTTTTCTTGTAAGTAAACAAGGGGAAATCAAAAGTATTGGTTGCTACCCATTGTTTCTTATCAGTGAAACAGATTGGATCTTTTCGGTCATTTTAGATTTACATTTCGGATTTGGATATCTATCCCGGGAGCTGCCAGTGGCGTATGTCAGGGGATGTGTTAACACCAGCATCCAACCCAATCTACCCTATCAGCTTTTTTAATAGACTGTAATAACTATTCGTCTTTGCGATCGCTCCCTTGTAACGTTTTTTCATTCCATCTCGGAGATCGCGTTCGCTCCTTATTGGAACTAAAATCTCATTTGATTAAAACTAAACTGATAACTGGCTAAAAACTTTGGACCGATGAATTTTTCGAAAAGCTTCCATCGATAATTAAATCTTCTCATCCGAAGCGAATTCCACCCAAGGTATAATAATAATTAATTATTCCATAATAATAATTACCGTAATGCTACTGTCGAACCTGAAATCTCCTCTGAAGAAACAAACTGCTCTACGTTGGGCCATCTTTAAATCTGAGATTAAACTTACTTTAATTTGTACGTAACAATTCGAGTGCCAATTTGGAACCACGTCTCGGTCACCGAAAATGATTCTGGAGTCATACATCTAACTATTTGGACAAATTTTTATCACTGTAAACTTCAAACCATGGGCAAGGAATACTATTTTTTCATCGGAAATTCTTTTGTGAAACCACCAAACCACTCATACTGAGTTGCGTTTTACTATGTTAAAACTACCACCTCGTAATTGTACCCAAGGAAACCGATCTTATTTTACCGTTCATTTCCATTGACCTGGTAAAGCTGAGAAAAATCCATTTAAATGTCCGAGTTTGTTTGTAGAAGTAAAGAGAAGGCCATACTGAACAGGAGGCCGCATCTGCTCACCCATCAAAAAAGGAGGACAATTAGTGATTTCCCCAATTTATGCTAATTTAGCGTGTTGTTCTTTAATTTTTCAATAATGCACATATAAATATTTAAAAAATACTCTACACAAATATTGTTTTATCTTCACAGTAGTACATCCAAGGCGTTTTGCATTCTCAAAATGAAAGGAATCTGCAGAATAAATAATAATAATAAAAATTTATTATGATTGAATAACTTTACCTTAAAAACTCTCACCGAGCTGGTATATCTTATAGAGATGGGTAAAGAGTTTCAAAATTCAGAGCCTTCAATCTAAAATGAATTTTTTAAATTTTTGATTGAGGGATAGGTTATGTAATTTGCTCAGGTTCACTTCTAGTTTATACAGTATTGGTAGAACATCCGAGGCGTTTTGCATTCTTAAGATGCATTAACATTAATAATGCATTAAAATTAAATTAACCGTTTCATAGCAGTAGACCTATTATCTTCACTTTTTATCTTATTATTCCATAATAACTTTCTTTGCTTGCATAATTTAAGTACCCATTTATAGTTTAATATATATTGCCCTTTATGGTATTTTAATGATGATTTCTGCTGGTAATGATCAGTGGGCTCAAAAATTCCAAGCGCTGTACCAACAATGAAAAACAGATCCATGGAGGTTAAAAACCAATTCACTTGCAAAACTTGTGTATTTAGCTAATTTAATATTTTCTATGGTTGCCAACTTTCACCATAGTCTGTTATTTTAATGAGTATTTAAGCAAGATATTTCTCACTGGATTGTCATGTTCTCTCCATTGAACTGTAACTCTCTGAAAGCCTACCTCTGATACTTCAAACACAGGAGATACATATATCAAAAGCCTACGGATAATGAAGTTTAATTATTTACAAAGGGAAGAAAGAGTTAGGATGATTTTTGAAAGTGAAAATCATTCAGATGTGATGACATGTGGAAAATTTAGCTTTCCATAAATAGCTTGTGGTAACTATGATAATATTACAAAATCACAAAGCACTATTCCTATTAGATGTTTAACATTAGAACCAAATGCAGTCTTTTTCTCATAGTTTTTTATGCAAAAACATCAGTGTTCTTAGGCAGTCTACGAATTATTCATGTTTAATGTAGTTAAGGGACAGCTGTTTCATTTTGTTCCATCAAACTATCATGGGCAACATTTCTCATTATTATGGTCTCTATCTCAAGTAAACAACCCTTAGATGGTTTTGTCATATCACATACATCACAGCTCTATACTTATACCCATTGTTTGACTTTTATCTAAGTTGTCTGTATATGCAGCATAGAGTATCTACCATAATTACTGTATACATTTCCTTGTGGCCTTCCTATTCAGTTCTTACTTTGCACCAGTGGCGCAGCGAGGGAGGAGGTTTAGGGGTTCAAACCCCCCCCAAGAGTCAAGCCCTATGACTAGCTCTGTGATTTTTTCTGCTGGAGAGTGCAAAACCCCAATCATTTGCTTGATAACATCAGTGAAAGCTTTGCATGCCTATAAATATGGTTCGGATTTCAGCTAAGGTAATGTTTTCAGTAGCAGAGTAGGATTAGAGCCGACATCGATATCAATGGGACGCTACGGGGACGCCCGCTACGATATGGGCGTTTCCTACACAATGTTCAACGTTTGCACTTCTTAAGCCTATCCTTTAGTTAGATGACTCACAACATAAGATCCCCATGAGAAAAATTCGAAAGGGCTGATTTATTTACTCCTCGCAAAAATACAAGGGAACATTCGAGAGGTAATTCGAAACTTACACTCTGAAAACATAGATTAAGATTACGTTTGAGAGACAAACAGATTGATAAAACGCTCAGTTAGATCTTCTGCACTTGACTGTTTTGAGGGTGCGAATGCAAAGCTAGGCTCGTGAATAGTACTTTTTAGAAATTCACAGTGACAGTTCGAAAGAGAGTTTAGTTCGGATTTCATAAGGTACAGATTGACATCCGAAAATTTTTTCTCAGTCCGCTAATAGCTCGAGGCCTCTATCGGAAAAACGTAAGTTAATGTCTAAGTAGTTTTTTGTAAAATGACCATTATTAGTTGCATAAATTAGGATTGTATTATTTTAGGGCTGTTATCAGAGGGCATATCTCAAGATGAGTTTAGCGACAATTCCAAAGTTACTGGTTCCTTTATTAAGCATTCTGAACGATTGAAAGTCTGTACAGTAGACTCTTCATTACTCGGGATGATATAAAATATACTGATCCTTATTTTATAATTACCCGTTAATTTGCTGTATAGTTACGAAAATGATTCAATAACCGGATTTCCGTAGATATTTGTAAAAGTATTGGAGCAATAATAGATATCAGTAAAAATTAATTTTCGATGATATTATTAATAATACACCATTTCGAAAGAAAATCAGTTAGCTGTACGGTAATTTGCACATACGGTAAGCACAGATTTATCGGAACTGTGACTTGATGCCTTCAAATAAATTTGAGAAATTCTTAAAACTATGACTTAAAATCTCCAACTTGCTTTTCGATACAGCCAATTTTTTCTCTGGTGATAGAATCCATGACTTATCCTGTTAACCACGAGGTTATGGAATGCCCCTTCAAAATTTCAATACATGGAAAATTTTTGCATCCTTTGAACACTCAGTGCATAAGACTGGGTTTGCATCAGCTCTTTGTAGCTCTCAGCTGTCAGTCTAAGTAATTGTAGGTTGACGTCTTCATTTTTTCTACCTTGTTATGTAATTTGATTTCTGCAAATTCAATTATAATACATAATATTATTTACAGTATATTTTAATGCAGCCGAATTTTTACGGTTCGGTACGTGACGCATTCAATTGAATACTTAGCTAATACATAAGTAACGAAATCAGGCTTAATTGTAAGCCTACCCGAAACGTTCATTTGATATAAATGATTTTTTGTTTCTTAAAAGAGGAGGTATTTTAAAAGCAACGGATGAAGTCACTCCTAACAAAGCTGCTGATAATATAGACTAATAACGAAAGATATTCAAATAAGCATGGGTGCGCCAATGTGGTGATCTATTGAGACGTTTTTTATCGCTTGCCAAATAACCGTAACTATTTTTTTCCTTCTCACGCTTGGCAACCCCTTGGAAGAAAGAACTCTCAAAGACTCGGGAAGTTTATATCTGCAACACCAAAATATTTCAGCATAGAAAAAAATGACTTTTTAATAGAAATCGGACGTATCCAAACTAGAAATCCAAACAAAACTTAGGATAAGTTTCCAGGAGTTCGCTTATGTAAAAAACTATCTTGGAAAGTTTAAATAGTTGGTCATATGAGCGTTAAACTCCTCTTGTTTTCAATGCATTTAGTTTTTGAAAGATTTGACATATATGTAGTAAGAAGCGGGCATGAATAGCCCCTGTAAGTTAGGCATTTTCGGTTTCTCGGCAGCCTTGGACCCCCCCCATTGGCAAATCCTGGCTGCGCCACTGCTTTGCACAATATTTACAAATGATGCACATAAATGGTTCTATCAAAGCACTGTGAGGTACGTCCTTTTATTTTATTTGGAAAGATTTTGATGGGGAGCAAAGCAAAAGCAGGATAATTAATTAATTGCTAAAAAGCAAAATAAAGCAGCAGTAATTTAGTAACCCAATAAACATTTTCAGGTTTGTTTAACAGAGGTATTTCAAGAGGTCCACAGAGGTGGATAGGATTTAACATATAAAACACAAATTCTTCCCTTCATTTGTTGAAACGTTTTTTGGAAACTCTCTGTGTTCATCTCAGACTACCATGTTCATTTAGATCTCAAACCCACATGTCTATAATCTCAATAAACTCATGAAAATTTGAGTGAAAATTAGGGATTTAATTACCATATTCCTAAAAGATAATTACCATATATATTATTCTTTTAAAGTAGATAATTATAGTTGAGTTATAGCATTAACTTGTATCAGACTATACAGAGACATGTTCATAAACATTACATTGATTAAACCAAAACATAATCCTCCATTTGATTGGCAAAGAGTGTTTTAACTTGAAATAATATGGAATATTATATTTAAGCAGTACAGCTATAATTCAAATCAAAGAAATTATTAATGAAGATATATGTATTACCTATTCCTAACATCTTTATTTACCGCATATGCCGGCGTATAGGTCGACCTTTGAAGAATTAAAAAATCTCTCAAAACCAGGGGTCGACTTATACGCCGAACATAAAATTTAAACCTTTGCCACCAAGAGGTAAATAAGTGAATCTGCCTGCTTAACACTTGTTGTCTACAAACACAACTTATCACAAATCTTTCTTTCTGAAACTAATTTTTGGCAAGTCTAATCAACGTAGATATCTTATAAAACAAATATCATCACAAAATACAATTGTGGCCGAAAGTAAAAATGTAAAACCTTGCAAAATAATTATCCGCAAGTCAAATATATTTAGAAAATAAATTTGACGCATTTTTATTCTTCGCAAATAATATTCATTTTTCCCATGTATTTTTATTTTACAAAAATTTAATATGTATCACAATGTTTTCTTTTCACAAATGAAGATCAATAAAGTTTGTTTTTGTTTATATAATCGTTATCATCGATATGTTTCGACTTAGCGCTAGGAGTTAATGGAAGTTGTTTTAGCAGTATCATGATTTGATATTACCACACTATATTACCATTATTTCTATAATAAATTTTAAATACCATTGTGTTTTTGTTTCATAATGCATTTTTATTTGTGTAGCCATGAGCGATACCAACGAAAGAAACTTGTGTAATAGTTAAGCAGAGGCGAGAAATTGGCATGGCAGCTGAAAGAAACAATTATAGCGTCTTAATCTTATGCGGTAAATATATATAATTATGGGTACCGTAGTACCGTACCCATAAAATAGAGCTGAGGAAGTGGTGTTGCCTTAATTTTTGGGTCAACTTATACGCTGGCATATACAGTATTTATCTTTGGAACGAATGAGTTGATATAACATAAAATTTTAAGGAAGTTATGACAGTTGCTATGAAATTCTTAAGAATAAAGAGGCTTTGAATTATTAAAAATTTTAATTTTGCTTAAGCATATGGACAAAGATCAGCAATTTTATTTAAGGTATATAACTGCACACAACTATAGCTTTATTTAAAATTCTACTTTGCAATTGAAGAAATCTCTAACGCATGCATTAAAGTATAAGGCATGGCATCCCATTGAGGGAAATGGCCTATGTCATTCACTTTGGATGACATTTGGTCAACACACCAAATATAAGTTACCCTTTCAATTTTGGAAAATGCCCCACAGTATATCACTTCTGCAACTTTTACAATCTTAGATTCAATTACATTTTAGACTCACTTTTAGAACCTCTTCTTTATAACCAAAATCTTATTATAAAACCAAAGTAATGACTTAGTGACTTGTTATAATGACTTATTTAACACTAAAGATATACCAATTAATGAAGTTAACATCAGAATGGATTAGCAATGTCTTATTTATTTTACTATACTTCAGAAAACATTATATGTTATGGCATTGCTTCAGTTGTTCCACCATTACAAGGCAAACTAAAATGTTTCCCTTTTGGAGAAATAATATCATTATAATTAAGATAGTTTCTAGATGTTATGAGCTCTGTGGCTCAGGATAGTCTAGTTACATTAGTATGAAATTTCCCATTCCCACTTTTTGACATGCCTTCACCTACTCATTTGACTCACCAATCTTTCTCTCAAGTAGCATTTGCAGTGTTGAAGTTAATCAATTCATAGTTCATCATTTGAAGGATGAAGGTTTCTCTGGAATTAAGTATCATTATCAGTACATTTAAGCATTTAAATCAGAGAATAACTTGGTTTAATTCATAGAGTTCAATATAATATCATGCCTAATGTAACAAGCACCCTCTTTAAGAAACATTGTTTGAAACCAATAATTCATAAAGACAATAATACATATAGCCTACCTATTTATTCAAAGAAAAAGAAGCCACGTTTCTATATCTTCTTATGATTTTTATTGTTGCTAGAAAAGATATTGGTTGATAACTGATCAATAGTCTCAAAAAGAAACAATGAAAAGTATTACAATTACTTTCATTTATTTGCCTATGATGAGCTTGTACCAAGTATACAAGCTAGTAATATTTTTTTTATACATACATTGTTTTATCATGACATAACTTCAGCTCATTACATGTGCAGTAATTTGTAGTAATCTATTCTGTGTGTCACATTCCATATTCATTCAAAAACTTAATTACTACGGCGTTTTTGGAATTGCAATGAAAGCGTTGAGACCTATTTGTCAAACAGGAAACAATTGGTGGACATCCATGTCACACAATCTAACCTACTGAATGTAAAACAGGGTGTTCTTCAAGGTTCCACCCTTGGGCTTTTGCTTTTTCTTGTGATGATCAATGATCTTGGTAGTAATATACCTACTAATCTAACCATGTATGCCGATGACGTTACTTTCCTGCACACCTTCAATGATTGTACTGAAGCTGTTAAATTTATGTACAAGATTCTCAACCAAGCTTAAGAGTGGTTTAGAGTTAATAGACTCCTAATGAATCCTGACAAAACTAATCGGCTTGTTTTTAGCTGTAATGCGAGGTATAGTGATATTGATAATCCTTATGTCAAGCTTCTTGGCTTGAAAATTTACTCAAAGCTAAAATGGGACAGCCAGATTTAGACTCTCTAAATGCCTCTATGTTTTGAGAAAACCTCGGCTCTTTTTCCCTAAAGAGCACCTTAAAACAGCATATTCCTCTTCTTCTGTCATATTAGCTGTGGCCTTCTACTTTGGGGAAATGCTGCCAATGTAAGGCACATCTTTGTGGTATAAAAAATAAAAATCTAATGAATCCTGCAGATCCTTGTTTTCAGGTTTGAAAATAATGACAATTTACAGTTTGTATGTCTTTGTTAATCTAATCTATGCTAAAGAAAATATTGCTAATCTAGCCCGAAGGTCTAATGTACATAATTTCCACTCTAGGTATGAAAATAACTTTGATGTACTTTGATGTAAACTTTCAAAGCTCCTTGTTCACTTCAATATGAAAAGCCGTCAACTGTTCAATGAACTTCCCACAGAAGTGTAGAATCTCAATTTAACTTTAAGACTACTATCTCTAATCTGTTTACAAAAAATCTGCTGTATATTGTCAATTAATTCAATGACTGTGTAAGTAAATTATAATCATTTGAAATTGTTTTTCTTTTCTTTTTTATGTTAAACTTTTTCTTTTTATATTCTTTAATTTATGTGTTTAACAGTGTTTATATGCCCTATATGCTGGCGTATAAGTGGATTCTGCATATAAGTCGACCCTAAAAATAATGCAGCACCACTTCCCCAGCTCTATTTTATGGGAAGAAAACTATGCTATCCATATTTATATGATAGCTTAAGGAATATTTACTGCATACGATTAAGATGCTAGAATTGGTTTTTCAGTTGCCTTGTCAACTTCTCGCCTCTGCTTAACTATTACACAAGTTTCTTTTGTTGGTATCACTCAGGCTACACAAATAAAAATGCATTACAAAACAGAAACACAATGGTTTAAAACATTTATTATAGAAATAATGGTAATATAGTGTGATAATATCAATTCACAACACTGTTAAAACAACTTCCATTAACTCCTAATGCTAAGTCGAATCATAATGATTATATAAACAAAAACAAACCATGATGTGTTTATTGATCTTCATTTGCAAATAGAAAACATTGTGAAACATATTAAATTTTTGTATAATAAAATACATTTGAAGAAATGAATATAATTTGCAAATAATAAAAATGCATCAAATTTATTCTAAAGATATGAAAATGGTTTATTAATTCAACTCTTTTAATATTAAAACATGTCATAACTCATGGGTGGTAATTTTAAAACCCTAAATATTCCTCATCTTCATCATCTGACATTCAAGTAAACAATAATGCTTCGCCAGCTAGTGTATCATCATATGGATAATCTTCAGAAAAATTTAATTTAATTATTATGGCTTTTCATGGCCTTCTCTCATTGATTGCAAGGAAAACCTTGTCTGTGCAATGATATTGTTATAGGGTGGTTTTTGGTGGTACTACTAGCTTGCTGTTAATTAGTTTGCAGGACTTTACATTCTTACTTTGGGGCACAATTGTATTTCGTGATGTAATTTGTTTTATATGACATCTATATTAATAAGACTTGCCAAAAATTAGATTCAGTAAGAAATAATTGTGATGAGTTACAAGAGTTTGTGTACAACAAGTGTTAAGCAGGCAGTTTATCTCTTATTTACCCCTCGGTGGTAAAGTGTTAAATTTATGTTCAGCAAATAAGTCGACCCCTGGATTTTGAGAGATTTTTTTAGGCTTCAATGGTAGACTTAAACGCCATCATATACTTTATATTTATATCTTTTTATTTTTTATGTATTGATTTTTTCCACTCTCACATGACAATGTCTTGCACCTGTTTCTTTGACTGTTTCTTTGACTAATAAAACTTTATTATAATTACTATTAATGAGCTAGGAACTGAGTTGACCAGATGATGATTATTTGTTAAAAGTAATGGAACCAATCAATCATTTTTGAAATGCAAGTACTATTTTTGTGATTTTATTCAACCATGCCAAATCTTTCTGTACAATTTAATGGATTTATAAGTTATGAGTATGATTTGAGTCTAAACAAACATGCACAGTACAAGATTTTTTCACCTGATCCCTATGCGTACCTATCCCCATAAGGAGCTTTTATCATGTAGAATTATCACATATTTAACATTCATCATTGATAGATTAGCTAATCATTCATAGCTATAAATCTTCACCAAATTTTAATGCCAAATCACTGGTTAACATATAAGTTAATGTAGGGCAGGGTGGGGCACAATGAGAAACAAAGAAGTTTGATTGATTGATTTTTCCTTCTCACATGAGTGAAGATTTTCAACAAATAAAGGATTTTTATGAAGTGCATGTCTGTAAGTAATAAAAGTGCTTGAAATGGTTATGTATAATAATAATAAAAGTACTTCAAAATGGTTATAACATAACCAAAACGTTGCAAAAGGAAATCGAAAATCTAAAATTTTAGTCTTCAAGGCGATATTAAATTCACCCTAACAAGGCAATATTAAATTCAAGAAGACAAAATAAAACTCCAATTATGTAAATGAGATAATAAAGCCAATGATCTCTAGTGGTCGAGGATGGCGTAATTTTACAAATAACAAACAATTGTAAATAAAAAATGTAGTAATAGCTGCTGTGTTGCAATTAAAAGTTTCATTGCGCCCCATTTGCTTGTGTTTCAAGGTACTCCAAACCCGGTCATTGTTATTCATGACTCTCCCGACATGTTTGTGGAACTAGTAGTAAAATGAAACCTGTGCAACATTATCAGCAATAGTTATAAAATATATTGCACCAACAATCATTTGGAAAAATTAATTATACTTACCTGTGAAGAGGAAACAGTTAGGTGTAAAAAATAAGTCTGAGCACCAAAAACACACTCCTTTCACTCTGACACACATTTTGATTCATTTTTCCCATGCTTCATTGTGCCCCACCCTCCCTATTCTATTTAAATACCCTGAATGCTTCAGTATTAAAATTTCTTAGAGACTTTCAAAGAATATATCAAATTTGAAAATTGTTCTCATCACTAAAGAAATTTTCTCTCAGTAATGTATTTAAACATCATCATAAGGTACCATAAAATCTTATTCAAAACTAGTTATCTCAAATATATGAAGAATATTATGGCAATAAAATCTATTGGTTGATATTTTGCGTTAGACATTTTCAACCAGGTAGAAAATCTATCTAGAAATAGGAAGTTTTGTACCTGGTTATTTGGACAAGAATTTAAAGGTACAATGTGTTTTTTATGGCAAGAAAGGTATTAAATACCCCTCTTCAATGTTGGTGATTATGATAATTACCTTCCATCATGAATACATTAATGCTTTCTCCTACATCAACGTCATTTCAGTTTTGGTCATTTTTAATTTCTGAGGTATACGTAAATACCAATATATAAATATGCTGGAACTTGGATAATTTGATCTTTTATAATGCAAGATCATCTTTAATTCAATTTTTTCCTTGGTACATAGCATTGCATATCCAAATAATGTTAAACAATCATGGTTTAATTCTATTCAGTTGATTTGAACTTTTTATAGCTAAGATAAAGTAATATCACAGCAAAGATATCCCAATTATTGGCTTGTTGATGCTAAAATGTGACCATGGTCTCTCACACTAACCCTTGGCTAAAAGCACTTGTACACAATTTGTAGATTTTGTGTTTTCCTCAGTATTAGCGACCCATTAATCAAGTTGGAACTTGCAAAATGGTGTATCATAAACTTTTTCATTAATGACTTTTTGATTATCAATAGAACAATTAAACAAAACAAGATATATGTATTTAATAATAATTTAAAAAATTAATCTCTTTGTTTTAGGTATAATAAAGTGTGTTTTCAACTCAAAGAAAATTTTTTAATCAAATGTTTAGAAAATTCTTTCATGTTCTAAATATCCAAATTTCACTGTAATGATACTCAAACAAGACAGTTATATAAATTGTATTTTTTTTTTACATCTCAAATTCTGTGAAGCTATTATCTAATCAAGTATCTCATGAATTACAAGACAAAAAGGGTAAATTATCTATGAATGATAAAGTTAAATCTTGCCTCTACTTTTAGGATATAGTACTTCCTAAAATTCGAGGATTTCCCTTGCTTTTTCCTTAAATATATTTTGCATTTCGACTGTGATAGTATCACCTATTCTGTGTATTTGTAATCTCCAGTGACAATCAAAGATCCATAACCATTTATCAATTTAAGGGATATGTGCATGGAAGAAGTTCCATGGTTTGTCTAATCATTACATGACAAAAATTGTAGCATGCTAAAGAATTCATGAAAATTTAATGAAAGCAGTGATTTATATTCTTTGTTATTTAGAATGCATTCATGAGTTATCAAAACAACCAAGTTAGCTCAAAGTAGATGCATGAATGGTTTAATGTTATAAATTTAATGTACATTTATTATAAGTGCCATTAAAAAAACTGCAATTGGAATTAATAGTACTTCCTAATTTCTTCAACATGTAGAGATTAAATGTAATGCTAGTAGAGAAAATATAGCCATTGCTTTATATTTTATTTATGAATTGGCGTTTTAAATTTACCATTTAATTTTCATGCAAGTAGAGAGACAACAAACAGTGAATTTATACCTAACTTCACTCACTGTAGGAGGAAAGATTCAAAACAGTACAGTTTGCATGGGGAAAATAAATGTTTGCAGTATTAGGAGTAACAATAAAACCTAGGCACCCTTTTGATATTGTTGATTACATGAATTCAAGAATTTGGATTTTAAAAAGTGAATTTAAATACATATTTGTTACAATTGTGAAGTGAATAGAATGGATGAAGTACAATGATTGGGTTTAGCTGGGGTCGGTGACCTATCTTCTACCTCATATATAGGGTTTTCTCAAGACAAAATTTAATCTCTTTCCTTAAAATTTTCATCTCAAGTTATTTTACGAAGATTTAGTTGAAGTTAATCAATAGTTTATAAAGTAAAAAGGATTTATTAATTGAAGTAAATTGTTTTTGAGCGATAACTAGTCTGACCATATGTCCTGTTTATCGAGCCTTCTCCAGACCGTCGCGTAGTTTAGGTCAAAATATGTATTTTGTCCCGTTTTAAAGCCTTTTGCGGATAAAATTTATAGTTTTCAATTTTAGAGAAATTAGGATAGTATTTATTTGAGTATTGTTTCAGTCTAACAAAGTGATAATTAGATGCGTATAAACTTCACACAAATAGGAACACAAATAATGATGAAATATCTTTCGGCGTTTAGGCTGAATCGACTCTCTTTAGCTGCTTCTTTGTTACGGTATTGAAACATACCAAGGTCGAAGAATAAGCATCTTTGCAGATTGAAGGTGCGTTCTATTTCGCTTAAAGAAACAATATCTAAGGAAGACTTTGGTTCAAATGTAATCTCTTCATTCCCTTCCCCTATGGTATCAGTTCAGTGATGTGAAGCAAGTTATAGTATAGATACACAGCGTGTTATTAGAATAACATTATGAGAAATTTCTGTAAACGGTAAGGCTATTATTTTACTTATTTAATAAAAATATGAGGTGATACTTCAACAGTAGATAATGAGTAATTATTATGATAACTCATAATAATTACTCATTATCTACTGTTGAAGTATCACCTCATATTTTTCACCAGATTCCACATGACCTAAGATTGCAACCAGTAAAGCTGATTTTGCATTTCCTACAGTGCGCCATGATCAGAGTTTTTACATAAACGACTGTATGTTTAGTCTAATCAAAAAGATATATTAGCCTAAGTTTTCATCTGCCCTTACTAAATCGGAAGCAATTATCTGTAATGTTTTGTCACCTTTTGCGTTGGAACAAACTTCCCTAAATTTGATTACATGCAGCTAATTGACTATTAGTTTTAATGCTTCAAACAAAAAAGAGAACACATTTTTTTCCAGTGGTTGTTCGGTATTTCTGACCAGATAGCGGTGTACAAACTAAAATCTTAGAGTTTACTTCTTTACCCAGTGAAATATGATGCGAAGATTATCCTTCGTTCGTTATATGTCAGGGCAAATATTATATGAATGAAATTCATTTAAGGTTCTTTTTTTACGGATTGCAGGTTTTGCTACCCACTACCGTCCCTCTACCCCACCCACTACCGTCCCTCCATCTAACCCACGCACTCCCATCTCTACCTCTACCCGTCCACTCCCATCCCTCCATCCAATCCCTCCCACCCTATCCCTCTCTCTTACCCAACTACTCCCACACTTCCCTCCCACTGCTCCACCTAGACCATTACCACCCACTTCCAACCCTCTGTCCTACCCAATACCTTCCCATCCTCTATAACACCCAACACTCTCTCCATTCCACTCCTCTCCTAATCAATCGCTTCCTCCCTTTCCTCTCCCATTACCGTCTCCCATCTAATACCTTCAATCTTTATTCTCAATTAAATATTAGGAAAAATAACGGTAATCTAATAAAAAGGTACAGAATATATAAATTATACATAGCCCCGCCTTACACATCATAATAAATCTATACATTCTGCAATATTTAGTTTGGCCAAGGGTGCAAAGTTTTTTATATTCATATTATATACATTTCAAGTCATGGTACATTATACAAGTTCCGGCCTTACAAATTTTTATACTATGCATAATTGATAATATATTTTGGCTCAGAAGATAAAAATGTATTTCACTTCTTATCTTCCGGGGTAGAGTGATGCTTTAGGAGTTTCCCTCCTGGGCAACGCTCCCACAACTTGGGGTCGTTGTCTGGTTGTGCAGTACCCAGGTGATGTGCTCAATGTAGAAGTACTAAATCATCCTACATTGGAGCGCTTGGATTTTTCGGGCAGGATTGCAGAGACGCTAGAGGATGAGGGCTTTTTAGACCGTGTCGCTGATGCCGAATGCAAGGACATCCGCACCCAGAGGTGCTGTGCAACTTCCTCCCTCTTCTTTCGTTTGGCCGTCGAAGGCGTTCTCCTGGTATTTGGAGGGCACCATGAAGTCCTCGATATGGAAGGAAGATTGAGGAAATAAATCTTAAAATGTTAGATCCTATCCAATTATTAATGTATGAATAGAGAAGTAAATATAAGCATACATACAAGGAAAACAATGTTATTAATACCTAATCTGTATCATTATATAAACAGAAGTAGATTGCAAGAACAATATAACTTCCCATTAAACTAATATGTCATATGGAATGTATATTTTCATCTCAATTGCAGGTGTTTAGAATGTGCAGATGCAAAATATAAACAGAAATATCTAAGAATCTCAGTAAATTGTACTTATTCCACAATTTGTATTTTGCCTAGCAACATCAAAAACACGACCGATTTCGACAAATGATTGTGATAATCTGATTGTGTTTTTGTTACTAGTTGAGAAAGTTAAATTTGTGGGAGAAATATATTTTCCTAGGAATTATTCCACAATACCTCGCCTGTCCTGGGAAGTATCACATTGTGTTTTCAAAATCCTGGGACTCTGCAATGAGGTTATCAACTTTTTCTGTGTGGGAAAAGTATTCATAATAATCTATATTCATCCATCGGTAATCAGATCTACACGTTTGCAATTATGTTCGAAATTTTTATCTTTAGGGTAGATTTGGCTGAATTAGTAGCAATTTCAATGTATTATTATGTAAAAACCCAAGGAGAAACGGACATGGAAAAAAGTCCACCACTGCGTACATGATAAATGAAGTAGATGGTGTTGGATGTGGCCAATATTTAGCTGGACCAGTTTAGCTCCATAAGTACCAAAACATTGCCAGAAAATTAAATTCCATTTGATAATTTGGACTCTCTATCGAAACAGGGGCAGGATTTATCTGAATATTTGTTTTAAGAATATTTTCAAAGATACATAATAAAAACAAGGAAGAGGATGGGTGAAAATTGCACATTAGGATGTGCACCCTGGAAAAACCCAAGGAGAAACGGACATGGAAAAAAGTCCACCAAGGCCGGGAATCGAACCAGGATCTTCCTCTTGCCGGAAGAATGCTTTAACCAGCTAAGCTACCGAGGCAGAAAAATATAGATAGCCGTTTGGGGACTTTGTTGGTAAAGGGCGGTATGGTTTCGTCCGGCTAACGGCATCGTCCGTCCATTGCCGGGCCTCATTGAGGCACCAGCCAATTGCTATACATTTGCTAGTGGCATAAAGTTAAGATTTAGGTCACATTTCACATTTATGAGATATTTGCGGATATCAAGTAAAAGTATAATGTTATCGTCTACGTGATACAATTAAATGTACATTGAATTCCTTGGCTCATCTGAGGTAGGTAATACATCACATTGAACAATGAAAATCGAAGCGAAAGAATTCAAGGCCATGGAAAGAAAACATAGAGATAAACGTAACACTTAAAGAAATATTGCTCGTTAATTTTGAAAAGATTTTTATCGAAAAAGGAAATGAAAGGAAAAAAAATAACCTTGTGTTTGCATGTAACTCTCACTTCTCTTTACAGAGATATAAAATGAGTCGGGAAAGCGAAACTGCATATTTATGACTCACGAAGCAAAGCACCAAGGCTAATCGGAAAAATCATGGCTTCCGAAATGAAGTACTTAACTGTGACTAGTTATCCGGCAATAAATTAAGGAAAAAACGTAGCCTGGTTAGATTATTTTGAAAAAAATACAGTGATAGCAACGGAAATGGAAAGCACAATATCAGAGACTGTTGATGAATCTCAGCGTAGAATGCTATATAAACTTCGAATTTATAACTTACATCGATTACTCTCATTGAGGAATGGTATGAACTATTAATACTTATAAACCGAGTAACTTTTTCCATATTCGGACATTTAGAATAAACGCGGAAAGGTATGTGTTTATTAGTAACTAGGGGAGCAATGTACCATAGCTAAATCTAATTGGTAGGAAATGAAAAGAAAATGAAGTCAAGCAGATGATAAGAATTGTGGTGTCCTACTGCTTCGATTCATAATGTTCAAGAACGATATCCTATGAATGAATTTAAGAATTTAGTTTACGAGAAAGCGTAACTATGAAATAATACTCTAATACAAATGAATTCCCAATAAAAATCTTTATTAATCTATCTTTCTCTATGTGAAGGGTTTTTCATACCCTTACGCATGACAGAGCGCAATACATTTATTTCTTATGTTGGCGTTCATTGGCACTCCCCTCCTTGACGACATAATACGAAACAGCGAAGAAAGAGAGGGTTAATCTATGAAAGGCGTAAACGAAATTTTAATGAACGATTGCGTCGCAGAGAATTGACTTAACGACCAAAAAAGGCTCTGAGAAGGAGAAGAAATTGCCTAGGCTCTGGTATAATTATATTACATTTCTATCGTTGCTTAGACAGCGAATAGATATTAATACCGAAGAGCATGCTTTACTCTCGGTAAGCACTGGAGTTAGAAATAGTATAACGAGACCATCATCCACTGAATAATACGATAAAGCGTGCAATCGCAAAGTAAAGGTTTGACGTTTCCATTTTAACATAATTTATTGTGGTAAAGTTACAAAGAAACGAATAGTTAGAATAATTCGTTGCTGTAACGAGGTGTTTGGATTTCGGAAAGAGCGAAAACTGAAGGCCGCCTGAGCCTATGATAATCACTTTCTCCACTCCTGCCATCTGTTTAACTACGGCTGGACTCCTCTCTCAAACATCGCCTATTCTTTCTCAAATATTTCCAAGCGGATGAAAGTTTCGGTACGATATTTACCAATACCAAAACAATATAGTAAATAGCTAGTAAATGCCTTAAATTGATCGTTTCACATGGGTCAGTTCCATCTGAAAAGGCTGACATGTAGTCTGAAAAATATTCTTTGAAACGATTTTAAGTTAACGCTAAATCTGTAATAGACTATTTTTCTACAGAAGGTGATATTAAATCTACGCCTATGTAAAAGCATCCTAATTCTATAAGAACAGGGTAAATGCCAGTAACAAATTTCAACAGGGATTGTGATAATTGATAAGAAAGTCTATTAAAAATTTTATCTGATTAAATTTTTACGATGCCGAGATACACATACACTGTAAGTTTAAGCTGATGGACAGTCGAGATGAAGGAGAAGAAACCGTATATCCATCGGATATAATTGTACTTAAATACGTACTTCGATGCTAACAACTCTAATTCTGCAACTTCCAGCAACGAAGAACCATCCGTAGGCCATGTCTACCTCAAGTTTGAAAAATTACTATCAGCATCAGTGAATAACTATGATTATCCTCTAAGGTTGAAAAATAGAGCAATAGCCAGTAAATTGACATGTTCGTAATACTGTTACCTCGCGATGTAACGAATTACTCCTTTATTTTGATGCTAAAAAACGAATATAGGGACGAAACATTTGCTTACGAAATTGACTTGATAATATCGCCGTAAAATATGTGGAAAGTTTCCTTCGAGTTATTCCCTATTTTATAAATCGAATCACTAACACTATCTGTATAAAAGAAAGCAAGAGATAAATGCTTATCATAATCTTGAATAATACTAGCTCCACACTTAAATTAAACATTATTCGCAGAGCGGAAGAGCATTCGAGTAAGAATTTCCTCATCATTTCGCTTTAAATTGGAATGCCTCTTAGCATTGTATTACGTAAAAATGAAAAGTTACTTGATTAAAACTTACTTTCTCACCCCTAAAATTAATATTGGAATCTCATTCATTCTCTTAGCTTCAACTACTACCGATTATTTACCAAAACACATTAAATCCAATCAATGGCACACAGTTCTTCTCAATGGTTCTAGACGAGACGATTACAACCAAACATTCTTTCACTTGAACGGCGAATTGCAAAATATTTAGAAGTGTCATTACATGACGAAGAATACACAATGAAATATAATGAAAGGTAAGAGTATTAAGTGCGCTTACCCAAATTGATCCAACGTCGTCCTTTGCGATTCTCTCCCGGAAGGTCATCCCGTGGCCATTCCCTTTCGAAACGAAGTATAGCAGACACCCATCGATGTGAGAGTTAAAAGTTCAGTTTTGAAACCAGGGAAAACAGAAATACCAAATTAGTAAGAAATCAATTTCATTCGGACTGTACTCAACGCCCATGAGCAGGTATACTTCATAGCAGATAATTTTCAAATTGGGATGTACGTTATATGAAACCACTATTTCCGCGACCTCTATGGTGTTACATATATTAAGTAAGGGACAGGTGGAATGCTATCTAACGGATAACTAATACAATAAATTTCCAGGGACAGAGGTAAATATTGAAAAAATCATAAATTCGATATCCTGAAATTATATAGCTGCGATCCATTTTTGGATTGAAACACGAAACGTATTTATCAATGCAATATTAAAGAAGGGTAAACTTTAATCAGAGGCTCGAGGAATAGAAAAAATCATGGTTCTTATCTAAGAGAAAACTAAAGGAAATGCAGATCTCATAGAGAAAGGACACCGTTAAATCTCAATGGTGGCATTACAAGCATTTGAAATAGAAAAAGGAAAATAATAAAACCATAATGAAATATATTTGAGCTTGAATATATACAGTAACATGGAAAGCTACCAGAAATTTTGAAATACTGATTTCCGATAATTTTGCCGCAGCGAGTGTGTAAGAAATCCCCGGGTTCAAGTCCCACATGCGTCTGACTTTTTTTCTTGCGCTATTTCTATTAAATTAAGTATTTAAAGCGGGTTTTTCCTTTCATCTTTTTAGTTTAAACTGAGTTTTCCTTGATAATCAAATAGTAATTAATTCAAGAATAAGTGATAGTTATTAATTCAAGAACTTAGGCCAGAACGTAGTTATCAAATCAAATTCAAATATGCTTACTAAATCGAATTTGAATCGAAAAATACGTGGAGGCTAAATTTTACGCAAATACATTACGCATGTACGTTAGGATTCTCCTTATTTTAGCGATGCCCGAACTTGATATATTATACAAATACGCAAACTACAAACGAAATTCCGCAACGACTACTTTGAAAATATGGATACTTATTGCTCACGGAAGCAAATATTTCTAAAAGCAAAAACGCGAGAATATTTAGTTAAGTTTAATTTGTACTACTTACCATAAAATGGAAATCCTTGGTACGATCACAGAAGTTTTCTTGTCTTCAAACCTCGTTCTTTCATTGTAAGGAAAATTAATTTACGGAATAGTTATTATTGTAAAAAGAAAACAAAAGGTTATAAATTTTCACTTACGTTTTCCAGTTTCCAAATCCAACGGAAGTCACAAGATTTAAATTGTAACCGAAATTTGAAAACAATTGACATAACTTCCGCACCAGAAGGGATCTAAGCAGCGACTGAGGAAATTTCCATCAGGATAACCGTTGAACAAGAAAGCTGAAATTTGATTGGTCAAATTTGGATGTTCCGTCAATGCACCCCCAACCCACAGCTTAATTAAAACATTTACATTTACATTAATAATAATTATAATAAAATTGACATTCAATTTATAAAGTACATTCTTAATTTTAATTTATAATTGTTTGGAAAATTAATTTTCGTTAGTAAAATTATTTATTTATATTTGGAGTTAATTCTGTCATTTCCTCCAATGGAAATGCTCGAATCATCGTAATTGTTAACTGTTTAATTACTAGTTTTGTAATTATTTGTAATATTTCTTAGCATGATTACTAAAGAATCATTTAAAGCATTTTTAAATACTAATATAATTAATTACTCCTCATCAGCCATAATGATAGAATGGAGTTGGCGCATCAATTCACTATATCGATATAAACAAAGAAGTAATTTTAAGATTTCTATTCGAAGACATCAGAAATTGATCGAAAACATATTTAATCATAAATTCTGCTCATCGAAAAAACGATTGCATTACATGATTCGAGAGAGTAAAAATTGCTTCCCAGATTGAGAATATCTACATTACCTTTTCCTCCTTCCTCATCAAAACAAATATTCGTTGCATAAATACATTCAAACCTCACAGTTTTGAAGTTATGAAAGATAATCTTTTAATGCTTAAAACTCACAACTGATTCCTTGTTATGATGAAAATGGAGCTTAAATGTTGAAATTTCTTGGAAAGATTAGGTCCAAGACCGATAAGAGGGACAAGAGTGGTCAAATATTAATAGAAGAGGGATTGCTAAAGACTGTGATTAAGGGCATAGAAGTGAAAACAGAAGTTAAGGTAATGGTAGACGTTAGATGCCCTCAACTGTGGGGTAAATTACTTGGATAAGAACTAAATGGCGTTGAATAGGCAGTTTTGATCACATGAACCCATCGAAATGTAGAACGATCAGGAATGTATCTTAAGCTTACATTTTTCTCACCAAACACAAATATGTAATATATCTTACTCACTTTCATTTCATATTCTTCGCTGTCTGTGATTCCGTCACCGAGAGTACAAAATTGCAAAACCATTAAAGTCAGAAACTTCACAAATCCCAAAAGAGAAGATATCACAATCACGTGTCACTTACGTACGATGAAATCAAAAGATTGAGGTCTCAGTTTTCACACCAATATTGCTTACACTTCGAACATTCAGAGGATAGCCATTTCGTCTAATATTTTAAATATGCACAGTACCTACATTCTCAAGAATATATTCCAGGTAAGTTTAGAAGGGCTGAAAAACCGTCGTTGTGAGAAACATAATGAACATCACCTCACATTACTCCGAGTTCCTCGCACACAAATTGCGTAATTCAGACTTTTCATGACGATCGAAAAAACTCTCAAAAGCGCGTTTTAAGACAAAGTAATCACCTCGTGGTTACAAGGAGTTGGCGAGTGAAATGGCGATTTTTTTTTTGAGAGACTTTCATGTTATAATAACAGTCGATGTGAAATGAATTAGTATTAATCTATCAAGACGGTGTTTCACTTTGGATTAATCTCCACAGTTCGTGTGCAACCTGTTCATAGTGAGAGATAACTCATGGAATACACAATTGAAAAGTTACTGTCGACAACGAGCAAAGATAGAGAGGCAAGTACTTTTCCACAGTTTTATTATTGGATTCATTATTATCCATAAAATATCATCATGGCGATGGCGATTATTCGCTGAATCCGGCATGATGATATCAAATGGATAATAATGAATCCGGTAGTGGAATGCAGGGAATGTAGTTAAATTATTTTATTTCGGTTATACCATATATAACAAGAAAAATACGTTAGCTAAATGTAATTGATCCCTCCTTCATATTTAATGTTCTATGGACTAATATTTGCAAATTTTCATACTTCAGGTGTTTCCCCGCTGATCTATTGCCCGATAGGTCGTGACGTAACTACGCCTAATCGCTCTTCTTTCCTTGAAAACTCATTCAGTCTATGCGCGACTTTCAGAGCGGGAGGACCTACGCATGGGAGCGTCTCTCTGGCTTCCGCATTGTTAACGTCTCGTACTTGTCAGTAATATTTCCAATTTTTCGAGGTAAGTGTCACTGTGTATATAAATTAACTGTGCACAATATTCCTCAAACATTATTCAAGAGAATTGCTACCCCTCTCGCATTCCAGCACCCGCGAGTGAGTCACCGTGGCTTGTAAGAGAGGGTCGAAAAGCCATTCACCACCGCCACAACGTGTAACCTCAGGGAGGTTTCCATACTATTACGATCGCATGGCGTTTTTTCAGTGCTGAGAATCCGCGGAATTGTCAAGGTAATGGTCTCATTTGAGAGGATGTCGGAATTAGTGTTTAGTTAAATTTTAAGTTAGCTAATTTTGTTGCAACTTCTGATGTTACTGGTATCGATGAAAATGTATCATAATGTTCGCGCTAATCCTAATTGAATAAAATTGTGTAATTTAATTGCCAGTGTTTTGTTTAGAATGTACTTTTTTCTTCACCCATCATGTCTTCGCCTCTTGATGTTAGGTTGCCAAATTCAATGTTTCTGCTGATTTCGTCGCGTATTCTTCGAGTATGAAAAGAACCATTTTTAATTATACCTGATAATAATTGGTCACCCAAATAATATTTCACTGGTAATTCCTCAAACGACTTAAGGCCCAATTTGACTACTCAGACAGAATCCGGAAATACCTTCGAAACTGTTTCTTTCAATTTGCGTTTCGTTAATACTTAACTTCAATTCGAATTACTTGAAATATATTCGTCAAGATTTAGCTTAAGAATCGGAGGAGGAAGAATACAGAGTACTTGTGATTTGCGTGGTTCATTAGATTTTCCCTTTTGAGAATATTTAGACCAGAGGTAAGGTACCTGCGGCTTTCCGGCATCAGGGGCAGTTTCGCTGATGCCAATATTATTTTGAAAGCTCGGAACAAATTTATCTATCTCGATCTCCTTTTGTCTAGATAAAGTTCTCTCGAGGTTTAGTGTTCCTACTTGCATTGTCAACTCCGGAATATTAAAATATATGCATTTAGCCACTGCACGCGTCGTGGTTAAAAAATTATGGTTTAACAGTTCCATTTACTGCATAATGATTCGTGCGGCCTTCGGACGTGTTCATAAGACAAATACGTTAGTCGTTATTGATCCCACTGTCGTACGAGATATATGAAACGTGTTCTAGAGGCCACTGAATGAATTTCGGCGATTACTACTAAAATACATTTTCTTTATCCTTTTCCAATCTTCGTACCCCTTGCACGTGTTTCCAGATGGGGGATTCTTGGAAACTTCGCGAAGTTAAATCCGCCAAATCGCACTTATCTTCTTGAAATTTTTTCAGTTTAGACGTGAGATTTGGAGAGGAGTGACGCATAAAAAGGTAGCTCAGGATACCGCAGCTGCTCCCCTCGTTGGACATACGTTAAACTATTGTTTCCAATGTTCAATATTTCATGGTAAGTAGCATTGGGCATATTAGATGCTTGAGCAAAAGGCAAAGCAAAATATTAATCAAAATAAAAGTTCATCTCACATTGCAGGGTTCGAGAGCGAGGCACCAGGGGTTGCGTAAAGGGTTTGAAAAGTCATCGATTCACCCTAGTGAGGGTGACCTTCATGGAGAAACCTCCCTCCTCCTAATCAGGGTTCGCAAGGTGGTCGTTCAGTACTGACAAGGGAAACACCAGGTTTGTGTGAAACGGATTCAAACGAAACTTTCAGGTAACATTCTCTGCTTGAAAATAATGGACATGTGTAAGACCGTTCGACTCAATGGGCCTTTAATTATGAAAAATTAGCAACGGAAAATCTGAGTTAGGCAACCTGCTATGCACATGAATTACCATTCATCTCTCGAGATTTTCCACTTAGGAAATCATGTTCTTCCATTTTTTTCCTTGATAAATTACCTCTCTTGATTTAATTTCATCTTTGCCTTCCTATTATTCTTTAATTTTTAGTTAGCATTTACTCTAATATAAACGACGCACAGCGAACTAGAATCAAAAAGAGCAGGCCGAAAATAGAAAAGTAGTTATTTTGAGTGCGGGCTTTGAAATTTCGCTCTTAAATTCGTGCAATGGCAATTTTATAGGACTACGATCAATTTTAAGAGTACAGCTAATGTTATTAGTACCAACGAGTTCCGAATTATTGCAGAAAGCTGTGTTACGAACCATTATTCATCATCCTTTTCGTGAGGCTCTCCGTCATCAAAGTTCATTTGGTTCAAATAAGGTTATTCGATCATATATCGGGTGCAAGAATGGAAAAATTTACCGTTAAGTCTATGAGTAACAAGGAAAAATATAACGAAAGAAAATGAAAATAAGATTAGAGAATAACTTGCAAACCGCACATTGGGCTGAAATCGAAAAAACCCGGACATACCCAAAAATGGTATTTATGAGCACGGATCTTGAAACTTCGCATAGCTATTGAAAAAAGATCGAATTTTATGTTTCCGTTTGCCGTTTTTAAATATTGTCATGAATCAAAAAGATACAGGGCGTCAAACTTGAAAAATCTTCACAGAAAATTAGTCTCTCGGATTTTTCGGAGAAGCATTAAACAATGTTGATTTATGGAGATTTTCGGGAGAAACTGTTGGAAAAATCGAAGCCGCAGAAATTTAGTATAACTCTTACTCACTTGACTGGATGAAGTATTGTATTGGATGAGTTCATTTAACATTTATACTCCTGATTTTTAGGGATAGAGAAAGTCGTGCTCTAGAAATTTTTCGTTAATTGAAACTAAGAAAAGCCGTGTCATTTATCATGAATTAAAAAATCATAGAGGTGATTTCCATTTTTATTTTCTTTAGTTCTTATGTTGGTTTTTCATTTGGTGTGTGTATAATATCAATTAACACTTTTGTTTGAATGTTATGGATGTGTGTGTGTGAGGATGTATATGAGAGTTCAGAATGCTGAATTGACTTGTTATCTACAGAGGGTTAATGGGTGAGATACTAAATTATGGGGAGGGTCTCAAGCAATTAGGCTAAGGTTAGAATGAATATTATTTACGTATGTGTAGTATATTAAAGATGGGACAAAATAGAGAGCTCTCTTTGAAATGCAGGGTTAGTCTTGTCAAGGGAAGTCAATGCTAGGCATTAAATTGGTGTCTGTGTGATTACATGTGAATTGAATGAGTGATTCTAATTGTGAGTGTGTTAAATCTATTGTTGTGATAGTGTTAGTTATGTTACTAATTTAATTAACGTTTAATTTTACATGAGCATTGGTATGATTTGCCATTCCATAGCTGTAGTATATGTTACTCTTTGTTTAACACATAACTGTAGTAAAAATGGAAATAAAAAATGGAAATCCCATAAAATATTCTCTTGTAGGGCAATGTGACAAAATGAGATTACTTAAAGGTCCTTACTTTAGACTCAGATGGGATTATTATTACCTTACTTTTTTGAATCTTCTGAGATAAGTTCTCTAGGTCCATTAGAGTTTCTGAAGAACATTGTGATAGGTTTAAGATTAGGTGTCTATTTTTATGGTCAGGTAAATTGTAAAGACTTTTTCTGCGGAATTAATGCTGCGCTAATACTAGAATTTAAATATTCATTAAAATATATTATTTTTCACTTCAACTTTAAAATAATAGAGAAAATCTGAGTAGACCTTTATTTTGAGCAGCAAAACTATGCACAGATGCGAAGATTGGTTATCACAAAAGGATGAATCACGGAATGAGTTTCAGGAATTTAGATGTAGAACCCTTTTAGAGTCTTTAGGAGTTGATTTGGGAGCCTCACAAAGTTGGTATAATTTATTGAGTGCGTTCATTGTAGAGCAACTAGGTTTGTCAAGTGAGATTTCAGATTCGACAATAGTGTTTTGGCTATGATAGAATCCCTCGGATGGAATACTTCTAGTGATAAAGACAATGAGTATCGACGGAAGCTTTTCAATAAATGTATCACTATCAACTTCAGGGAGGAGATAGCTCATATTGTTATCCCAGTTATTAACTTTCGCTTTGTTTGAGAGAAAACAAAAAAGCGATTCAAGAAGTAGTTGCCAGGAATTTTGTTCATTTTTTTCTGCGAAGTATTATGTAAGCTAATAGCTGTATAGGTTAGATAGAGATGTCAGTGTTTTAGACCCCCTGCTTCGCGCCACTGGCAGATTGCAGGGTTTAAACGTAAATGTAAAAAAATTTCTTTTTGGTTATTTGAATGTCAACTAAATGTATGTTTTAACTTTCTCCATATACGTATTATACAGAAAGCACTGTTTTCATGAAAAAAATCGACTTCGAGATTTCAACGGAAATACATGTTTTGGGGTCCCTAGAATACGATTTGACCATTTTCAGAATGTCTGTGTGTGTGTCTGTATGCGGTGTGTGTGTGTGTGCTTGTGGGCTATCTAACGTAAAACATTTTGGTCATATCAACCCCAAACTTCTTATATAGCATTGTGGTAGATGCTGTCAGAATTGATTAGGTTTTGAAGTAAATCGGTTAACCGAAAGTCTAGCTTTATTCTACGAAGCAAATTTCCGTTTTTGCAAAATATCTCCATAAATATTATATTTAGGAATATACTATTTTTTATTAAAAGTTTTAGAAAATGTAATTTACTATAACTTTTGTATGAAACATATTTTTGTATCACTGATTTTTTAGGAGTTATTTGTGAAATACTGATAAACCGGAAGTTGCTGACTATGTACTTTGTGGGCGCTATAACTTGAGAATTATTTGTCGTATCAACACCAAATTTCATATATAGTGCTTTGGTTGGTATCGTTAGAGTTTATTATATTTTGGAGTAAATTGGTTAACTAGAAGTCGAGCTTTAGCTAGACTATTCGAAGATTCGAAGCTTGTTTCTGTTTTTGCAAAATTCCTCCATTAATCTGATGTTTAGGTATATAAAGCTATCTACAAAAATTACAAAAACTGTATTTGTATGCATCTTCTAAGTTTAGATTGAATCTAGAGTTCGAAAATTCTTTCGTAGATAAATAGTTAAATCTTATATATGGAGAAAGTCATGTGCTGGCCACATCAGATTTTTATATCTTGGGGAGATTATTATTATTACACCAACTGCAGGTAGGCTGAATGCCTGGTGGTTGTTTTTACTATAAACATACATTAACATAATTAATGAAAATATATACATGATAAACATACAATCCCCACAAAATTTCAGAATTATAACATATAACATTTTACATTAAGATGATAATATATCTGAATCAATGCCCCATTTAGGTAATATATGGTTCAAACCCAAATCTTATTATATAGTATTAAATTTACCAAAGCTTCTAGAAAATGAGGCCAAAAAGTGCATCCACTAATAATAAGAATTTAATTTGGTATCAAAATTATCAGTGAACAAAAGTTTTACTAAAAGAATGTATCTTGCTAGTTATATTTTACCTTGAATGAATTATATATATTTCATTATCCAAGGACTTGATGAACTCATTATCTGTATCATATGAAAATCAAGATAGGTTTTCATAAGACTGAGAGTGCATCTTATGATGAATCTTAGAAGCCAACGAATTTAAAAATTCTGATTAGAGGGTAGTTGAGTTTTATTCTAAATTTAGCAGTGCTTGTTTTAGGCATTCAATTTTAACTCAATACAAGATGACAATCTAATTCCATCAAAAGAGACAGTCATATGAGAGTATATTAATCTAGGAAGCTCTATGGGATTATAATTATATTATGTCTTTAGAACTCAATGCAAACATACTTCATTTATATTGAAATGTATATCATGCGATACATAGTTTGTTTACTCACACTAATTATGTCTTTTGAAAATAGGGCTATAGCTTCTATTTTTCTGTAAGATAAATAGATTTTAGGAATACTGTGAATTCTAACATGACCTATTTTTTCCTTCACTCAGTTTTAGAATCAAAGGGTTTGTGTTTTAGATTTTAGCTGTCTAAATCATTTGAGCAGAAAATAAGGCAGACTCTAAAAACGATTGCACATATTTTTTATCGAACCACTTGCGCTAGTAACCACTACTAATCAGTGCATGAGCAACAATGTCATTTAATTTTAATAAACGAGAGGAAAAATAAAAATAACTAATTGTCTTGTTAATTAATATTTTGTTCAACAAAATGAATACTCAAGGATTTTAAGAACAATAATGAGGCACTTAGCATTTAAATTGTAGTGAAAAACGAGTCAACTCCCAAATAAGAAGCTGTAATTAGGTAGGAAGACCAGAATAACCAGAAGAGAAACGCAGCTTCAAATTTTCTTACTCTCTACTTAAGATTCCGAATGATATTATGAACAATCATGCTCTCAGAATAACAACACTAAAATTGTGAAGGTTATTAAAGTTAGCCATTCTTTTATTCATTCGATAACGTAATTTTTTTATTTACCCTTCCGGTAAATGGGAAATTTGCAGTAAGTAACTGGCCATTTTCTACATATTTAATTACGCTAATTTCGCCGACTCGATTGCATAAATCATCAGTTTTCTATTTCCATCCCTATAATATAATAATATAATATATTTACGGGGAACAACCACGGCTTCAAGTACAAAATCCCGATAAATTATTTTCAAATAAATTCAAGAGAGATTTGTATATTATCGCTTTACCTTAAAATGTACCGATATATTTGAAATAGAACAGCATATAAGTAGAATAGATCTTTCGGAATGGATTTTTGACATTTGCCCCTAAGCATCTAGAATATTCCCATACAGTAAGGGGAGCGAAAAAAAAAAACGCGAAAACACAGGAAGTTAATAGCTGTGTTTCAAATTTTCTTTGCCTACAAAATATTAGTTGATGAGGTCCACGCAAACTACTGGTGTCAACGTAAAAGATAACGTAAATCTTCTAGAGAAGAAGTAGTTTTTACAGTTCAAAGAGGTTTCACCACATATTCACAGAAACTTTCCAAAAACTAACTTGATTAACAAGAAAATGATGCTACTCAATACCAAATGCAACATTTACATATACAGTTTATGATTAAAAGTACAGTAAGTCCCCGACTTAATATACGGTTAATAGGTTCCGAAACTTTCTGTGTAAGTCGAAAATTATTTTCTTTTACGTAGCCTATCCGAGCATCAAAAGCTTCGCGGCTTCCATCTTTTTCCGCATAAGTTCTTTTGCTCTTTTTTCGTACTGTAGAGCTTACCCAGGAAAACTTCATGACACCCAATGGGGTTTACGGTTAAAACATTAAGTAGCTATTACCGATAAAGAAGTTTCCTCGTTTCTTTTCTGGTCGATGTGCGTATATATTCAGTAGCTATAATCTTTTTCCGCATAAGTTCTTTTGCTCTTTTTTCGTACTGTAGAGCTTACCCAGGAAAACTTCACGACACCCAATGGGGTTTACGGTTAAAACATTTAGTAGCTATAACCGATAAAGTAGTTTCCTCGTTTCTTTTCTTGTCGATGTGCGTATATATTCAAGGTCACGCGACCCTGTTGATATGGATATATATCTGATTGGGTAATGGGGGCAATTGCCACTCTTCCCTTAAGATTCTTAGTGCATCGTGGTCAGGATGAAGGTCCTTCTCGTCTTTGGGATTGTCCTTGTGAGCATGGGCTTACACACGGAGGCATACGTTGCAGTTGGATTATTCATCGAGGATCCAGGTAAATTCTACAGGAAGTCACTTCGACAGGCGAATATAAATTAATTAAAAGGTACCTCATGGTATGTCATTCCAGATATTGAAATTAAAATTCAATCACGGATCAAAGAGTTTGTTTCATGGCGTATTCATGATTTTTCACGAGATATTATATTTTACCCGCTAGCACTGTAATAATTCTTTCTTAGTTAGGAAAAGAAAAATAGAAGAATACATTAGTCATTTTAACTTTTAATAGTACGACAAACCATTAAAACATCTTTTTCCTATTCAACTACTGTATATCTATTATATATAGATGCTTCTCCGGATTCATTCATGGATATATTATATTTATCTATTATATATAGATGCTTCTTCGGATTCATTCATGTATCCATATATATAGACGCTTCTCCGGATTCATTCATGGTTATAGATAGGATACTAATTCATAGGCTAAACCAGAAGTGTCATTGACTTGAAATTTTTACGACGTATTGGCAATAACGTTAAATCACCAGAAAAATTGCGATTTTGAACCTCAGTGTCATGGGTTCGATTCCAGAGGGCCCCAAAGTCCCGATTTTTTCCATTTAAATACATTGCTTTGATTTTCCGGAATTAAAAAAAAAACTTTCCCGGATAGGTAGAGAATCAAGCCACAAGGAGCCTATATATATATGGTAATAATCTATCGAAAACATTGAACACTTATCGAAATGATAGGAAATTCTTGCTTGGCTAGAAGATGTATGGTAAGAATTGGTCAAAGAAAAAGATTTACATAAGACCGCACTGTTCCTGGGTTCGATGCCAGAGCACATTACATTTTCTCTCATAAGGAATATATGTGCAAAGTAGGACGTCGTTTGAGGCAGATGCAGCCAATATTTCTGCTTGAATTTTCACACATAGTTAGAGATGGTGATCTTCTGTTGTGCTGCATAGAAAGTATCACCGTTAAGACCCGGGTTCGATGCCGGGTGGTAAATATATCTGCTATATAAAACACATTGGGGTAGTTTTTCATAATTTGTTCATGCACTTATCGAAATGATAGGAACTTCTTGCTTTGCAAGAAGATGAATATTAAAACATTGTTTAAGAAAAAAAAATATATAAGACCATGGTTTTCCTGGGTTCGATGCCAGAGCACATTACAATTTATCCCATAAGGATTATAAGGGAAAAGTTGGACATCGTTTGAGGCAGTTGCATCTAATATTTCTGCTCGAATTTTTGCACATAGTTAGAGATGTTGATCTTCTGTTGTGCTGCATAGTAAGTATCATCAGTAAGACCTGGGTTCGATGCCGGACGATGAAATTGCAGCGAATTTTAAGAATATTTTGAATGCTTATTTTTTTTTCTTTTGAGGACCGTCCCCATATGATGCCGACATGAAATTAGTATTGTCGATCTGCTTGCAGTATGCAAGCAACATTTTACTCGTATATATATCCCTTTAAGCCCTGACCCTCACGATATTGTGGGTTCGGCATATCTCGCGTATTTTTCCTCCCGCGTTCTCAGACGTAGAATACGCCTGGCGCAAACGATTGTGAGGGTATCTCTAGAGCTCGCAGTACCGCACTTACAAGGGGAAACTCCCACTTTTGTCCGGAGATTTTGATGAAAATTTTTGTAGTGATGCAGGAAGTGAATTAATGTAAAACTGCATTTCCGTTCGTCTTATATGAAAAATCGCGCTAGTGAATAATATATTTTACGGGATTACTATCAATTTTAAGAGGATAGCCAATGTAATAATAACCACCGAATACCAGAGGATTCCAGAAAGCTATGTTACGAAACTTCATTCATCATACTTTAAGTGAGGGTCTCCGCCAATCGAATTTCATTCGGTTGAAATAAGGTTATTCGATCGGATGTCGAGTGCAAGAATGGAAATATTGCTCTTAAGTCTATCAGTGAGCAACAAGGAAAATAAAATAAATAAGGAAAGGGCAGGGCCGGATTAAGGGGGGGGCCAGGGGGGCCAGTGGCCCCGGGCCTCCACCACTTGGGGGCCCCCACCAGCAGTGATAAAAGTTTCTGTCGAAAACAATTTTTTCTGTACCTTGGATCAAATAACTAGCTTCCAATAGTTAAGCACATCATAGTAAATCTGAATTCGAAAAAATAGACGAAAACTTCTCGATGAATTGTTTAATAATCAAGTTTTCCAGTTACTATAAGTGTTAAATGTAATGAACTAATGTACCAAAATTTTGAGCATTCAAAAGCCATGTACACTTTATATTCTTTATATTTGCAGCTGACTTGATACTAGGATCTGTGTAAATATAAGTATCGATATGGCAGCAATTTTGGCAATTTTCTATCAAAAAAAATATTTTTGAAATTTTTTTTCCGACCCCATACGTCTGTCCTAGTCAATTCTTATATTTTTCCCATGCGCCAAACCGGTCAAACACCATGTTTTTCTTTGAATATTCCCTCTAAAAATGGAAATTTCACACGATTAGCTGTTGGCGCCAATATGGTGATAACTTGAGTTGCAGGTGGCGATTTTGGCGATTTCCAGCGAGTCGACTGGCGACAATCTATATTTTAATACTGGCAACCTTGCGCCCTGTCATGGCTGCTACGGAAATTTATGTTCCGTGTATTGTATGTATCATCAAGTTTAGTACCTCATCGAGGTTATAAACATAACAGTTTTGTTAACATTCTCGTGACAGTTATCATGGATAAGAGTAATTGGTGAGGTAGTTTTTTTTTTGGTATTTTATTGCACATTTGTCAAGAAAATCTTGACAATTTTTGTGATGAAGTCCAGTGTTGGGATTTCTAGTATTTTCCATTTTACAATTTAGGTTAGGTACGAGGGAAAACGGAATGTCTTTTGTGTAGCAGTAGATTAGTATTGCGGAATAATTTATTTTATGACGATTTGTTTTAAGTTGCGTTTATTTTGTAAGGGAAAAAGTGGAAATAATTTTGTGCCATGATTTTCTGGTTAAAAGGATTTTGTTCGAATACAGATAGCCATGATATTTATTTTGCCTTGTTTTTGTAATTTATGAGCGTAGATAGAAATGATAGGGGAATGATTTTTGTTTATCCTTTGTCTGGGATACATGTTTACATAATACGCATATTTTTTTATTATATATGTATATGACTTTCGAGTAGATTTTAATGACATAGTGCTTTATAATTATTCGCACTTAGGTTGAAAAATAGTGCAGGGGGACATCAAGTGGGACTGTTCCAAAACAAAGAGCCGAGCTTGATGATAAAAATAAGAATTAGATTGACGAAATTCAAAGCTGTTTCCTCGAATGATAAGATTTGAACGAGGGAAAAATACGAAAAATAAAAGTGACATCGATATTTCCGAGAGATAAATTTAATGGTTACATAGCTCAGGGTCAGAGCACTCGCCCGGAAAGTGAGAGGTCCTGGGTTTCGCCCCCAGTGGAATCAGGATTTTTTTCTCGGAAATATCGATTAATTTTTAGTTGGATGGCACAAATGGTTCAAGTTGATTCATTCTATGACACAGTTTATAGATAATTAAACAAGATTTTTTTTATTTACAAATGAAACGTTTCCGAATTACAGAAGTATTAGCAGTTCAATATGGCTGATCGAAAAGAAGATCAACGTAAGTGCGAAACCATCCATCTGGAGCACAAAATAGAAAAGAAGCTTCCGAGAAGGTAATACACCATGAGCAATTGCTGTCGAAAATTCCAAAAATAAGCAATTATTTTTGGAAGCAGTCAAAACACTTTATTATGGTTATCATCCAGTTCAAGAAGCTTTGACTGAAATCAGCATTGATGAAGAGCAAAAATATATTGTCAAAAGAGAAGCTCTCGGACTTCTTCGATACATGGGTCATCTCGAAACTGCAATTAACACATGTATCTGGCACAATATCCTTGAAAGATTCAATGCTACAAGCAAATATTTGTAAAGTCCTACGGTCGTACTCAGCAATGCTGTAAAATCGCTGAAATCTTTCGTTGAATAAAAAAGAATTCTTTCGAAGCCTACGAGAATGAAGGGAAAAAATTGTCAAAAAATGAGCAATATCATACAAATTCAAGAATCAAGAAACCGAATGTTCGACTGCAGCCACTTGACTATGGAAAAACACTTCCTGTGCAGCTGTCACCAAGAGATAAAATTCGCACTGAAACCTTTCTCACAGTTGTAGATTCCACACTTACGTCACTGTCGCAACGCATGGCAGCATATGAAGTCGTTTGTAAAAGATTTGGTTTTTTGAGTAAGCTTCCGACAATGACACCTGAAGAGTTGAATGCCGCAGCGAAAAATCTCATCGAACTCTATCCAGATGATTTAAAATCAACTCTATCTCTCGAATTGCTTCAACTTGCCAAGTTGTCAGAGTTGTATAAACAGCTTGAAGAAGAATCAATTGAGACATTTCTCTAGCGCATAATCATAGAGAATGATTTACGCTCAGCCTTTGTTAATGCGGAGATAGTACTTCGCATTTACTTGTCCATGATGGTGACAAATTGCAGTGGAGAAAGATCGTTTTCAAAAATGAAAATCATCAAAAACAGATTACGGACGAGCATAGGACAGGAACGTCTGACTAGTTTGATGATTCTGAGTATCGAAAGCAACATATTAAAAAGTTTATCTTTTGAAAATCTCATTGATGTATTCGCTAGGAAAAAATCGAGAAAAATTCATGCGGGTTGAAAAGACGTTGAATTAAAAAAAAAATGTTTTACTTGAAAAACAGACCCTTTTATGAAAACTGTTAAATAAAAAAAATTTGAACATTGAAAATTCTTTTCATTCTTATAATTGATAACCTTTTTAAAAGCACACTTTCACCTATTGTTTGAAATTTCATCCTCTATCTTTCAATTGAAAAAAGGGCCACCACCATTCTCTGGCCCCGGGCCCCCAGAAACCTTAATCCGGCCCTGGGAAAGGGTATAGGTGACTTTGCACATAAGGGCGTGCACCCAGGAAAATTCCCAAGGAAAAACGGACTTTAAAAAAGTCTGACAGGGCCGGGAATCGAACCCGGGATCTATGTATAAATATATAATAATAGATAATGGAAATAATATTACAGAATTACTCGCAAACAGCGGGTCATTCTTTACCGATTTAGCAGGCGCGGGTGTGTAATGCAGGGTTGCCTATATTCAGATTATCGATTTTCAATTAATTATTGCAAGAAAACAAGGTCCATTCAGACGAACGGCAATACAGTTTTTCATTAATCCACTTCCTGCATCACTACAAAAATTTTCATCAAAATCCCCGGACAAAAGTGAGTCTCCCCTTGTTAGTCGCTAGATTACTCTTTAAATATTTGTTTTGCTGGTAGTCAACTGTTTTTCGTGTAATTGGAGCGAGAGCCTAGCAGCACTGAACACGTGTCTGTCGGAAATCGGTAAATTTTAGATTCGCTTTATTTGCTAAGATATATATTTGTTTATATACTCCTGGACTTTCTCAGGGATGCAGATATTAGCAGTCTCTTTTTTGTTTACTTTACAGGTGTGTTTTTGTAGTGACCATCACGTTTGCGAGTGTTGGGCTTTAAGTATTGCTTGATTCGCAAATGTAAGTTTAAGACGACGACTGGTAATTAATGAGTTTTTGCTCTCCTTTTGCAAAATATATTATCTTCAGCTTTATCTATCGCATCCTTGCATAACTGATGCACACCTGTTTTGTTCTTTCCATTTTATATTGGGTCCTAACTTTAGAAAAATATTATGTCTTTTAGATGTCAAAGCGAAACAGACCAATTATCTCAGACAATTATATTCAGGAGATACTACTGAATTCTGACTCGGAATGCAGTATTTTATCAGATGACGATGATTACTTACAGTATCGGGATATTGCATCTCAAGAAGCGATGGAGAATAAAGGTGAAGATGGAGATAAACATACACATGTAGAAATGTTAGATAAATGCATATTGTCAACTTCTCGGGACAGTTCGGATGGTAATGTTCCAAGTGAAAGAAAAATAATAAAGAAGGTAAAGGAAAGCAGAGTAAAATGAACTTGGAAAAAAATATTATTTTGTGTCTGTGCATCATCTTGGGCCCCTGGATTTTGTTACATTACAGGTAATTTTGCTTCCAAAACAGGTTGTAAAAATGCTTTCATTTACAATACTGAAATCAAATTTCAATTGGCTCGGTACCTTTTTTCACAATCCAAATGTAGTGAAAACACCTCTGCAGTACTTTGTCCAATATTTTAGTGACGATTATTTTCGGGAAGCTGCTCTCTTTACCAATCAGTACGCTGAACTCAAATCAGGAAAATCTCTGGACACTGACTGTCCAGAAATAAAGAAGTTCTTTGCCATAAATTTAATTATGGGAAGTGTGTCTATGCCACGCCTGAGAATGTACTAGCAGAGACATTATGGATATCCGCCAGTTTCCGACAGTATGTCAAGGGATAGGTTTTTGGCTTTAAGGAATTCATTCCATGTGGTTGACGTGAGAAATCCAACCCAGGGCTTACGTCAAAATAAATTGTGGAAAGTTGAACCAGTCATTCAGGCTTTTCGAAATGTGTGCCTAAGTTTACCTCGTGACAATGTCACGTACTCTATTGACGAGCAGCTGATACAATTTACTGGCCGCTGTCCTATCAAACAGTATGTAATAAACAAACCTAGACCTATTTGGTTAAAAAATTTCGTCCTTACAACCTCATCTGGACTGTTGCTAGATTTTGAGGTGTATCAGGGGGACACGACAAAATTGGTAAAAATAGATGTTGGCCTTGGTGCATCCATCATTGTGAGGTTAGTAGAGACCTTAACCCCATTTAGTTTAGTTTACTTTGATTGGTACTTTACCATTCTACCATTACTCCTCAAATTAAGCAAAAAAAAACATCCGTGGAACTGGTACAATAATGCCAAATCGTGTAAATAATCTTCTCTTCACGGATGCATCAAAGATGAAGCGTGGGCAGATTGAGGAAAATGTAAGTGATGATAGAAAGATAGCTGTTTGTCGAGTGGAAGCATACCAGCAAAGCTGTCATTGCATCAAACTGCTGTGGCGCACTGACCACGCAAAAGTGAAACGATGGTCAAAGGAGGAAAAAGAGTACAACCAAGTGCCATGCCCTGCTGTTGTGAAAAAGTAGGGGAAGATTATAGTCCATTTCATAGACTTGGCAGCAGCCAATGCATGGGTCGAGTATTCACGGGATGCAGCTGCTGCAAGAATTCCACAGAAAGATCGAAGGGATATGCTGAAATTTAGGCTGGAGGTATATTGAAAATATTTTCCAGACAAGTTAACTAAGAGAAAGGATCTGGTGCTTTCCCGGCGAATGTTGTGGATGAAGTTCTCTCGGCTTGCAACGCAAGAGAACTTCACCCAAATTAACTAATAGTTAAGCAAATAAGTTAACTGAAATTTTTCTCGTACTAGGTAGCAGAACGATTACTGGCAGCAGCCATACAAGCAAGGCGATTGCTGTCAGACAGCGAAGAAAGCGATCTTGAATTTCCCCAAAAAAAATCAAAATTTTACAATCCTCCCGCCAAATTACCTTGTATAGAAAAGAGATATGACGGGACGGGTATGACCATTACCCTAATCACGATGACATTCAAGCCCCTCGTATGTGTCGTAATGAAGGCAGCAAGAATCGTACAAAGATTAAATGTGAAAAATGCAACGTGTACCTGTGCCTTGCAAAACACAAAACTTGTTTTAAGGACTTCCATATTAAATAAATTGGTATGTAGCAATAAAAGCAATAAAATATAATTTTTTATGGGAATAACATTTTTCTCACATAACGCCTAGCCCTCACAATTGTGTGGGTACCATAATGATTCTATTACTGATGAAATAATTTTAAATCTATTTTTAAGAAGTATAATGGTTGTCAGTAACGTCGAAGAAATGTACGAAACTATTTTTTAAAGAAAAAAAAATGTTCAGGTCTTAAAGAGATATATAGATAGATAGGATACTAATTCACAGGCTAAACCACAAGCGTCAATGATTTGAAATTTTTACAACGTATTTGCCATAACGTGTAATCACCAGAAAAATTGCGATTTTAAACCTCAGTGTCATGGGTTCGATTCCAGTGGGCCCCGAGGTCCCGATTTTCCCCGTTTAAATGCATTGCTTTGATTTTCAGGAATTTTTAAAAAATACTTCCCGGATATGTAGAGAATCAAAACTCTACGAGCCAATATATATGGTCATGATCTATCGAAAACATAAATGACTTTTACGAAGAATGTCCTGGGTTCGATGCTAGGACGATGCAAAAATCGGCTGTTTAAAATACATTGAGGTAGTTTTTCATTATTTTTTTCATGCACTTATCGAAATGATAGGAAATTCTTGCTTGGCTAGAAGATGTATATTAAAACTCTGTTTAAGAAAATAATTTAGATAAGACCATGCTGTTCCTGGGTTCAATGCCAGAGCACATTAACATTTCTCTCATAAGGAATATAAGGGAAAAGTAGGACGTCGTCTGAGGAAGTTGAAACCAATATTTCTGCTTGAATTTTTACACATAGTTAGAGATGGTGATCTTCTGTTGTGCTACATAGAAAGTATCACTAGGAAGACCCGGGTTCAATGCCAGTCAATTAAATTGCCACGAATTTTAGGAATATTTTCAATCCTTTTTTTCTTTTCAGGACCGTCCTGATATGATGCCGACATGAAATTAGTGTTGTCGATCTGCTTGCAGTATGCAAGCTACATTTTACTCTTACCCTTTTATAAGTAGAGTTTTTCAGCACATTTTATGCTGAAAAACCTCCCCTCAGTTTATACTCGAGTGAGACAGTCACTTATCTGCTTTCTGGTGGAAAAAGTCTTACATAGCTGGAAATTGGCTTGTGAATTCCTGAATTAACAATTCTTTTAAAAGTTAATTGGTAGCGGCTGCATTTTCCACCCAAAGCTTGTTCTTATGTCAATTACTTTTCCCAATATTTTGGGATAAAATTAGTTGCCTTGGCCTGACAAAGGTACCTCATTACGTCAGTGCATTTCTGCAAATTAGAACATTATACTGAGGTTAACGAATTAAAAAACAAATTCACCTCAAAGAAGCACTTTGCAACTGTAAGATATTCTCTATCAAAGTGACAACAGTTGAGAAAGTTAAGGGAAAAATCTGCCAGTTGAATCAATACATTAGTGATTGTCATGTTCATCAGAATTTTGAGTCCATTAAATGTCCACTTCCCAACCTATAAGATTAAAATTTTATTTCAGCAGTCACGACACCCATTTTAACGTACCAGGATTCATTCCTTCTAACTCTTAAAACAACCTCTAATTGGTTTGGATCAGGTTGATATACTCTGACTATATAACATGCTCTTAGAAGCGGCTGCAAAGGAATCCATTGATTTTTACTCTAAACATGTTTCTTTCTCCTGAAAAGCACATCCTGGTCAATGTTTGTCAGCTGCCTATCCAGACACAATAGAGACATACCATGATATTGGCTCAACTTGGAAATCAGGCCCCTGTGAACGAAGTTCATGCGGAAGAAAAGACAGTCAGACATTACAAATTGATGTTGAAGGGTAAGAAAATTCACTTATTAAATGATGATGATGGTGGGTTTAATACTACTGCTTATAACATAGTTTATGGAGGAGTCCACCATGTGAGACAATACGCAAATAAAATAAATGTATAAAGTTCCACAGGTTTAAAAATGTAAAATTATGCATTCAGTGAGAGGAAAACGTAAAGAATACCTGCAAGATGTATATTTAATTATAATTTTAGATTACATAATAGCAAATACATTCTTATTTATTTTATGTGTGATGGTAAGTCCTTAAATGAAGTCTCAATTTGTTTGGGGATTTCTGATGCTCTAAAACAGGGGCATGGGCGTACCGAGGGGGGGCAAGGGGGGCAGCTGCCCCACCCTGGACAGCCACCTTTCCATGGGCATTTAGAAGTTGCACCTGCAAATAATTTCCGAGAAATACGTATTTTTTTAGATGCCACAAAAACAATGGAACATGTAAATGCAAATTTGTTGAATTTTTTATTCGCAATTCTGATTTTTCATCAATGGAATGATTTAAAAGAGAGTAGCAACCTCATTACTCCCTCTTGTATCAACCTCATCCTCCTTTTACAGAAATTGCACCTTTTTACTTTGGTGTACTTCTGAAATAATAGTTTAGTTTTTTCATGGTTTTGCTATAATTTGTTTCTGAATCAATCTAAGCAATTTTTCTCCTATTTCTCTCAGATGCAGTTCTATTGGCATCCCTCCTGTATGCACTCCAGTGCCAATGGATTCCTCTAAACCATTTCCAGATTGCTGCCCATCTGCAATATGCCCAGCAAGAAATGCTTAGTACAAGAAGAGACAATGTTCTACATTGTATGATAACATATTAAGGAGTGTGAATCTATCTGAGATTCATTTCATTACTTCAAATGTAAATATTTGAGGTTCTCCATTAAATATTTCAAACTTGTTTTGTCTGAAGTTTCCCTACCAAGTTATGTTTTTCGATCTACATATGTCACACCAATATTTTTAAAGCTCAGTGCCCTGTGACAGATATTTGATTTTAAATGGATAGTTTAAGATAGATACGCTTACATTTACTCCATATAGAAGCTAAATGCAAACACAAAGCAAACGAAAAAATTGGAGAAAAAACAAAATATCAGGAACTGATTTCTTGTTCAGCAATGAGGAGATGCAATATTCAAATTTGTTCAAATTGTGATTTTCAAATTTTTTATTCATTTGTGTTATTCATCAATAAGATTGCCTTTGAAGCCAATAAAATAATAATAAAAATGAATGTTACTACTATACCATATATGCTATGACATACAAGCTGGGTTGAGCAATTGGTCAAATTATTACATACATAATAGAAATAAAATGCTCACCAAAATTATTGAGCATGGCAAAGTGTTAAAAAGAATGAAGCTAGGAATATTCCTTCGACCAGTCAGTTCAATGATTAAAAAACATCCCCCTCCTTTGACTTATGACGTAGTTCTTTGATTCAAAACCAATTTATATCAGGCATTATTGCATGTATATTAAAACTTCCTTGCCTCGCCTTGCAATCATTAGTGTTTCATAATTAAAATCAATATAGAAAACAATGTAATTGAACAACAAAGATCTTCAAAAGTATTTTTTGTAGGATTGATATCAGGTACTGATACACTGAAAATGGAAAAGATTAAGTGCTTTACTGGTTTACAGTCCTGAATTAAGTTATCTTCCACAGGCGAATGAAGAATTATGGAGAGCTTTAAACCAATCCCTTTTCTCATTTACCTTGTTTATTCCTTCTTTCATACATTACCACTGAGATCTACACTACCGAATAGGTTTCAGAACTTTGTTAGTGACTATACATGCAATTAGTTACAAACATGTCCCATAGCACTTCAGTTCACTTCTCTTTTAGCATTATGTGTTACTTTCAAGTAGACAATATCAACCCTAAAGAACATCTTCATTATATTCAAATTATTGTTTCTTTGAACATTGTGCCTTACCTTCGTGATGAGATTTTCAGCTGCAACTTGATTACTTAAAATAAATGATTATTACTTTAGGATGACAAGAATTTGATATAAAAAATATTTCAAACCTTCGTACACTATTTCATAAATATTTATCCTGCCACGCAAGCTGGAAAAGTATTATTTCTGTTGATCTCAATCCTCAAAATTTTATACCTCCTTATCTAATACATACAATACTTTCCTTTGCTGACGATAATATTACAATAATAGCTGAGAAAGTAGAACTGTATAGATTTAAAGCTATAAATTCCTGCTCTAAGAATAGAAGTGGCATCATAAACTCTTGAAGTATCTTCTACAATGATAAATTGATTAACGACAGCTTTACTTAACGACAAGTAGCTGTCAGCAAAAATGTCTTGTTTAACAAAGCAGGATTTGATTTACAAATTCTTCTCCATTGGTGGAGGATTTCAATGAAACATGAACACAATGAGGAAAATAACAGATTATTGGCATAGACAGTCAATAGCACTTGAAAAAAATATTTAACACAAATTATGTGCGTGGGAGGGACCCAGAAAGAATTAATGTATGACCATTATTATACTAGTGAGAAATCGCGCGTTGGATAACGGTGGTTAGTTAACGACAATAATCTTGGAACAGATTACCAAAGTTAACTAAGGTACCACTGTATTATCAATGGTAAATTTTATCACCCAATATCAAAGGTAAATGTTATCAACCAAAGTAACAAAGATTTTAAATCTTGAAGCACTGATCATAATAAAGAATCAGGGATATTGCTTTGGATTTCTATTTAAGGAGGATAGATAGATCATGAAAATAACATACAGATGGTCTCAGTAAGGTAAATTTGAAGATTTCTTAGTAAAATAAATATGCTTTGAATATAGTTTAAATTTAAAGAAAAATAGTAATAATAACAGCAATTTCAGAGAATAATAGCATTACTAAAAAGATAAGGATCGAAAACATTCCTGACAAAATAAGAACCAAACAAAAAAACTATGAATATGCATGAGATAGAGGTTACAATGATGAAAACGTGGATATTTAAAAGAGTATGCACAGGATGAATTTTAAAGATTCAGCTGATGCTAAAAGTATATAACACAGAGGTAAGATAAAAATTAATACAGTAAAGAAATTATAAAATTAGAATCACTCAATTCATCAAAACTTAAAATCCTCCATGAGACACGAGTAATTGTTTAATATACAGCCAATATTAATCATAAGCAGAAGAAAGCTGGATATTATTTATTTATACAATACCACAGTATATAAAATTAGTTACAATTAGTATTTAAAAACAGTTTGGAACATAAAGATGATAACCTGCTTCAAAACCCAGGGCATATGTTTTTTATAAACTGTGATATTGTAAAAATAAATTATATTCAGACATCAACGGCTTTGAAAGCCAATGATGCTACCAAAAAAAGACATGCAATGCTTCAATATAATATTTTATTAAAAGAGGAAATGCTATTTTTGAAACCAAAGCAATCACAACAAGGCATTTGCACTTACATAATTATTTGACTTGAATTGCATTTTTCTTTGTCAATGTAAATTTCTAACAATAAATTACTTCACTGAAGTCAATAATAGCCATCCTGGCACTGGAGAATCAAGGATCACTACTTTTATTAGTCCTACAGTCCAAAGAACTGGAAAAACACACCTCCCTGGGTACTCAAAATATTCTTCCTTCTGTACCTTCCACGTCCTTATGTTCATTTATAAGTCCCTTGAATTCCACTGTATTTATCCTCACCATTGTTAACTCCGACCTATAAACTGCAATGCAATAAAGATCAAATTTAAATGAATATCCATCTGAGTCACCACATAAAAATTGAAATTGGTTATCAAAATAAGAGGGTAGAATTCACAACTAATATTGAAAGGTGAAACAAATAATGTTTCTATAATACAGTCAATAACACAGCAAAACTTGGCAAATTATCATATCAGATTACTTGGATATTATATTAATTCAAAATACCATTGTATTTCCTGTTCATTCAAAAATTTATCTGGAATTTAGATTATCAATTCGTATCTAGGAATACCAATTTTGAATCTTACAGTATGTACTTGACATTCCTTAATGTTACCATAAATGGTAACATTAATGTAATGGTAATCACATAGTTGGGATTTGGTTTTGCTTAAAGCCACATGAAGACTCTGTAATTAACACATTAATATACTGCACATGACTTTCAAATACTATATTTATAATCTATAATGGTGATGAAACTTAAAAATCTTCATTTTATCTCCATATATACAGGGGAATGATCTCAAATTTGGATTATATGAGATAAAACACATTTACAAATATAAATCCAAGTAAGCTGAACTCAGAAGTAAAGAATATTCTGTTAGGGCTTAGATTACTTACACTTCATGCGTTGAAACTGTTTCCTTCTCTGCTTTCTAAAACGTGTTTTGGTGTGAGATAACGCTTTCTCTATAACAGTTCCTTCAACATTAACTAAACTGGGTGATACAAGTGGTCGGCCAATGACTGTGAAGTCGGATGCACCGACGAGCAAAACCTATGGATTTGAATTGAGAAATTAAAATTACATCTGATTTTCCATTTACTTAGATATTTATTTAAAAATAACGAGCCTTTTGGATTTTAATTTTATCTCCAGGTTCTGGATCCCAGTATCCTTCAATTACTATGATATCTTCATTTGTTACTTTGAATTGCTTCCCCATAATATGAATTACAGCAAAAAGTCTCCCATGGCTATCATTCTTGATCTGCTGATTCACTTTGGTTATAATTTCTGTAAACATAACCATTATATAATAATAATATAACATTTTGCAACTACGAAAATTAAGCAATAAATCGTTACCTTTTGAAGTTGAACTGTCCTGTTTTTCATCTTCCATGTAAACTTGTTCCACGGCAGCTTTAGGTAAAGCGACATTTCTTGGAAAATTCGTCCGTACACTCCTCGCATTAACCTCGTAAATACCAGGAATCCCTAATTCCAAAATCGGTTATTAGAATCATCCATAAAAGGAAAGTAAAATACAACAACTTAAGCGGTAATATTGCACTATATTATAAAAGTCTTACCTGATACTCGCTGTAAGATATTTCTACATTCCTTGAATGCAAAATTAACGAGAGCTTTTTCGCAAACTCTAGATATAAGGAAGGCCATTTTAAATTGCTGTTTTCAATAACAGTATATCAAAATTCAGTTAAGACAGAAGTATTAACAATTTTCATGGCCAATTTCGGCATAAACATTCACATGAGGAAGATCTTGTTTCGCGTCCTAGATTGTCAATTGTTCCCCGAATTTTCCTTCTTGCAGACAGCTGCGGACGATTCAAATTACGCACGGGTCGTAAACGGCCCCAAATTACAGACGCTACGGAAATAATTGGACCACATTTTTCCTTATATCTTTAACTGAAGGATCTGTCATTTGATTTATTACTCAAACTTACACCTTATATCTCTATACTCGTCCCGTTTTGAGTGCAAGTTAGTAGCTTTAGGATTGTCTTCTTTCTTCCGTATAAGCTAAAGGGTCTATAATTTTGTCATTACTAGGCTTCCCTCTTACAATCAGTAAGACCTTACGTCCCTTAATCATAGACAGAATTTATTCAGTTCCTCCCGATTTCATCACATATTATAGGAGGGAAAAGTGAATTATCCTTGATATTCTCATGAGCAAGTGTCAGTCAATTCAAATATTTATTTGATGTAATTAAGTGATTTATTGGTCATATAAATTCATCACTGATGATTGTCCATTCTTTTATTATTTAAGTTTATAGGATAATTTATTTTATAAATGTATACACTTGATTATTTATAGTATTTAACCGAGTTACAGTTATAAAGATACATATTAAATAAACCCAAAAGAATTTTCACATATATAATGCCAAAGCTTGGCTATAACTTAACTGCCTGTGAATCTTATAAGTTGGAATATAAATCACAGTTCTATAAATAGGTTGATAATACCCAGACAACACAGGATATGTAATACATCTGTATTACATAAAGAATACGCAGGAAATACGTCACGAGATACGTATGTATAAGTTGGAATACGCGTGTAATTAGTACGTATATTTGGCGTAAAAGTGGCTCAAAAGTTCCATCAGATGTATGCATACGAGCGTATTACGAATTGTAAAATTGAGTAGCCTTACGCGAATAATAAATATGTATGTATACGTCAATTTCCCAGTTAACTGGGAATTTGTTGCATTATTAAATTAAATTTTCCATATATCACCCATATATATATGGGTTAAATATAACATATATTGGGGCTTCCGGATAGTCATGTGGACAGTGCGTTTGCCTTTGGTGAAAGCGGTCCCGGGTTCGAATCCCGGTGGGAGCCAATGTGCGAAATGACCTAAGCTGTCGAAGCACTTTTAACAATACTACTACTACAACATATATTGATTGCATGGAAAACTAGAGCTATAAAAATTATAGTTGTGATGAATAGCAAAGAATGGAATATTGACAATATTCTTTGGCATTTTTGTGATATATATTAGGAAAATTTATTTTGAAATACCCTTATATGGCTAAGTGAAGGAAGGATCTTATCTTAAATGCAGTTTCAAAGGCATTTGTATAGCAATAGACATGCAATTCTCATTTTAAGGATATTGTTGATCAACTGATTTCAGTACACTCTTCCAAGTTCATCAGCAATATTTTCTTAAGCTGCAAGCTAACTTGACAGCTGGAAAAACTTCTAGTTCAATAAATTATTCTTGTAAAACCTTAAAGAGTATGCTGGAATAAAACATGAAGCTTATTTTTAGAAGTAGGTCAAGTATTTCTTTAAAATAAAATGGCTGACATTAGGGGTTACTCATGTCAGATTAGGAAGGAAAAATCATTCTATCATTATAAGTTTTTTATTACAATGAATGTAACTCTTAGATTTGGCAATACTGTGTTGTTGGTTGATAAATAGAATGGGTCATTCTCTAAGTAGAGTTCATACTTACTTGCTTAGCTATTTAAACCATAGATCCAACCCACTTAACACTGCAATCAGTAGTTTGTGAAGAGTAACATGCTCACAGTTACTGAAGAAAAGTTATTTTTTCCAGTTCTATTGTTGAACATGATCACAATTTATCTTTTGCAAGAAATCATAACTGAAGTTTAGGATTTCCTTCTTTTATGATATATGGATGTGACAGATGAAATTGGCGATCTTGTGATCTACTCTAAAAATCTTAAAGGCTGAAAATTTTGTATTAATTTTGCAATATGAATAAAAACGCACATATAAATTTTAAGTATGTACAAGTTAGATCAACAAACATTTTTCACAGGAAAGAGAGTATCAGCCATTCAAATAAAAATTCTAAATTGAAGCATACAGGTAAACCTAACGTACAAGTCAACATCATCATTTTTATCTCAGAATTCTTAGATACCTCTATACCTACCAAAGAGGTTTTCCCTTAAGCATAAGGTCAGCAACCAGCAAGCTTGAAGATGAGCTTTGGATAGCAAGGTTTCATGATTCATTCTTTCCAAACAATTTGTACAGTAGAACTCATTCGGCAGAACTTTAAGGGCAACCTTATGCTTTTCTTACTTTACTTTCCACTTCAATTTATTCCCGAACCACTTATGGACTAAACTTTGGGCTCCTGTTGTTTAAATACAGATAATGGAATACTATAAACAGCTGATATTGCTGTTAGTTGACCTGTATTAAAAGTGTGAAAGATATTTTAACAAACCTTTTTATTTTCAGAAAATAGCGGTAATATCTCTCTGAATGCATGGTGTAACAATAAGCCTACATTTGAATAAATTTTGTATTAAAATATGTTAATTGTTGAATTGAAACACCAACCATGTTATAATGAGATTACTTTGTAGCTACCAATGGTAGATATGATAGAAGCTGCACAGCTATTATTAGAAAAGTTGACCCTCTTTTTTATCCAGTATTTAAGTCGACCCTTTGTTCAGCAACTAAAATGTGATTTTTTTATCACTTTTATTTTTTTAAACCTATTCTTTACCTCTCAAGTTAACACAGAGAATTTTTATTACATGGGAAAATTCCAGCCTCTGAGTAAAGTATGACAAATTACTCTTACCATTCTGGCTATAATTGAAGTAACTGAATAATTGAGTCTTAGGACATCCATGGTATCATAATACTTAACTGGGTTATTCAAGAATTTTTGTTGCAAATCAGAATCCACCCATATTTTTATAAACACATATGGTTTTATTTACTAAAAATCAGTGCAAAACAAAAGCTGTGTAGTTAACAGCAGATAATCTCTATATCATTAAATAATGAAGGACATTTTACAATTTACTGAAGGGTTATTAATGGCATGTGCAAGAGATTAATATTGTCTTAAATGTATATACCGTCACGACTGAACACCAACATGGGATGGTTGATTAAAAGTTTTTGAAACTATCAGCTCTCACTGCTTCACAAGCACAAAGCATTAAAATTTACAAAGGGCATCACTTCTAAAGAATTTTTCATAAATGCTGCTTCTTTTCACAGCCTTCACTCACTCAAGGGCCCTTTCAGTCTCTTTTTTGATGATTCATATTCACTCATCTCTTACAATTAATTTCTGAACATCACACTGAAAATCTAAAACCTGTCCTTTGCTCTGTCCCCTTTTCCATTGTGGTAAACACGCAGAGGAGTGTAGTTTCCATTAGTGGTAGGACCTGTAACAGACATGAATAAAAATTACACGACTGAAATTATTAAAAAGATGAGCAATTTAAGTATCTCTGAAATCAAACTAATATTTGAAACCCAGCAAAACCTAATATTGCTACTTCTGTCTTAAATAAGCAATTGTATTTTGCCTTAGAAAGATTTCCTTTTCTAATATCTCACTAATACAAATTTGCTATTTTACTGTTACAATCTACTATTTATAAGCAATTTTCTAATCGATTATGAAGCTAAATATCATCCATAACCAGATAGATATTTTGAAAACATCTAAAGGAATGTTAGAAAAAATTAATAATCAATAGTAGTATTAACCACATCACATTAAAAGGAAAATGCTTTAAATTTATTTCCGTTAATTAAAATATCATGTGAGAAATGATAAAATAAAAGAGATATCTCAGAAACAAATGAGAAAATAATAATTGATATACTCCTAAGGAAAATTTTACTATTTGAAATAAAACAGCATGATATTCTACATCAATTGAATTCATAGTTTCAATTTTATATAAATACATTCAAAGCAATTTTAATCCCCCAGGTAAGTTTTACCCGCGACTCTTTAAAATTCTACATTTTTTTATCATCTAAACTCCTATATGACAGGAATAAAAGAAAATTGTCGACTCCAAACTCTAAAACTTATTTCATATAAATCACTAAACATGTTTTTTTCCTTTTTCTGAAGTTTGTCATCAATTGAAAATAATTTAAACGTATTTTAAAAATGGTTTCTTATCAAATTCTCTAAAAAAGCTTGTTAATTGAGATGAGAGACCAAATTTACAGAATTTGCCAAAATATAACACAGAACCCAGTACTTCTCAAAGAACATTGAACATGCTTACATGCAAATGTGCAGACACTATTTATCTATACTAAGGTATGCCAGAAAAAGAGTAAATCAAAGTATATACATTTGTTGCTGAATGAGAAGAGCCAAGAGACATCATAGATAAGAAAAAAATGCACTGAGGCAATTCCAAGGTCATTTATAACTTCATCAATAGCACAACTTATCTCTCTCATGAAATTCTCAAAATAGTTGTGCTAGATGAATGAAAGTACCTAATATTTTGAATTTATATTTAACCAAACTAAAATTATCATATATACTGGAATACAAGTATAAGGTAGAATAAATTGTCTCCTGTATTTTTATTTAAAATTTATGTTTTTGTACTAGTAGTTTTTATCTCTTTTGCAAGTTAAAGTTAGCATGCTCAATGGAATCATTTATATTTTGATAACTTCAATGTACTAATTGATAATCTATACAAGAGATTTTGTCCTCAGTTTTATTCACAACTTGAATTGCATCTTTTGATGATTTTAATCTGACTGCTGAATGCCCCTCTTGTTTAACATTTTGCTTATCATTTTCAAAGAAATTTAGCATTCAAAATTATCAGCTTGTACATGAGAATACCTAATAACTGAGATTGAAAGTTAGAGATGTGTAATAGAGTAGCAGTTGATGCTTGGATGGAAAAAGCAAAAGACAAAAATGATTTTCCTAAGTAATTTTCCAGGCCAAAATCCTTAAAGCAAACATCTCCTGAATAATTTAACTGATAGTCCATTAAAAATGCAAGAATGCATCCAAGAAAGAAGGGAGACAACAAATTCACAATACAGAGGTACAGAAAATGTAGATAACTGACATGCAAAATATTTAAAAATAGTTACCTTCCACCATCAAAGTTCTCTGTTAATTTAATTGGTTTGAGTTGAAAAATTCTTGCCCCCCAACTGCTTATGCTAATGTCAAACAAAATAAAAATCTTTCCATAATAAATATTCGTACACCTTTTCAGTGCAGACTCCATAGTAGATAGTTTCAAGTGATAAATACTTTCCTTCTTATTGGTGAGAATTACTTGCTTAGTTCTATGGATGACTATTTACTTTTCAACAAGATATTTATAATTAGTAATGTATGTACCATAAATATATAAAATAGAATTTTCTATTTAATGAGTGACTCAAGCCTGAGTAATATTAAGTAAGGGTTGGGGAACATTCAAGATATGAAACATCAAATATGGTGATAGCAAAGTATTTTTTATTTAAATGAAAACATATTTCAAATTAATAATAATGAAATTCCTATTAAATTATATATACAATACTAGCAAATATTATTACATGAAAACAATAAATATACAAGTTAAATTTTGAAGCAACGTTAGTTTTCAAATAAACGAAAATAGTCATCAACAAAAACAAGTACTACTCCTTACCACTAACAGGTAAGATACAAACAGAAGAATTTTAAAAATCAATACTGATTTGCTGGGACTGAACTTTTGTTAATCATGTTAATTTTTTTAACTAATCCAAATAAGCAAATTTATTAACTCATAAAATGCTAATACACCTTTGATTTTTTTGAAAAAAAAGGAATTGAAGCTTCATTTTCAAGCATTATTGATGTGTAAAAGTAGAGATGAATAAAATGTTACCCTTATTTTATTAGAACCAAATCAGTGGTTACATGATGCCTTTTAAAAATTTATGGGCAAATTAAGATTAAAACTTTTGTATTTATACTTGAACAACAGTTTTAACAGAGATAAAAGAGATACGTGGAAAAGCCTAGAAAACCAAGGAGGTTCACAAAGGGGTTGAATAAGTCTTTTAGCTTCACATTTTCAGAAATATATCTTTTTTCTTCTTCTTTTTCTCTTTCTTTTTAAAAACTTTTTGCTTCAACCAAATTATTTCAATAAAACTTTTTTAATTCTTTTCTTTTTAGAGACATTTAACTATGATCAATATTTATGTACACTTTGTGAGTTTAAAAACATGTAAAATCTAGGTATGCTACACTAAGATGACATTGTATTTCATGCAAAGATTCTACCCGCTTCCACTAAGATTCAAGGTGATAAAAGTATTCTTTTGTCACAGTTAAAATTTCAATCTAATCTATGGATGTGCTAATTTACAGTAGTCATAGATTTTTGCATGCATACATTACTTTGAATCAAGAGTGAAGGAAAGTAATCAAAATAAATCATGCAGTGCAGGTAAATTAAGAACAGCATACCACTACATAAGTGATATGGTAAACTCCCTGATTTAATGAAGCCAATTTGAGTTATTTTACTATGCTTCCAAAGAGATACTAGTAAAAGGAAATATGTATTAGGAAGATATTGATGACCTAAAATATAATGGCTAGATATTCTTCAGCAATTTATATTGAAGTACCTGACATTTTATGAGGAGCATACTGATTGCCATACATAATTGAATTTTATTACTTAAAAATTTAAATATTTTTAAACAAAAATTAAATTTTAGTGTTATTTTTTCTACTTTAAAATGATGAGGTGACTATTGTTTGGGGAGGAAGTACCAATTCTTTAATCTTCAAAGAGTAGTTTAAATTAAGAAAATATTTAAGGGATTCATCATGAAAAATTTATGAAACTTAATTAGCTTGAGCTATTTATATCAGACTTGTACTGAACTACAACAAGAATTAATAACTAGCTTGAATGCATACAGAAAATATTACTACAAAAATAAATTTTCAGCAAATTAGCAGCTAACAGCAATGTACAACATCAAATAGATTTTACAGGTTTAAAATATTAACTCTACACATACATTACTTACTACAAAACATGAATGATATACATATACCGTGGCTACAATACAAATCAAGCTACGCAATAATTACAAGAGCCCATCAAACAAGAGATGCAGAGATTGCAACATATTAATCCTGTACCTTCAAAAGATGAATCATTTCCTCGTCCGCCTCCCCAAGCGACTCCTCCGCTACTTCCAGATTTCATTCCTCCAGTACCCCCTACACATCGTGTCTTCAGGCAACAGTGGTAAATCAAGAAATAGAGGAATCCTATGATAGCAGCGGCTATTGCTCCTCCTTGCAAGAAGACCTTGAGATCAAAATCCATCCAGGTGAATGCTCCAATCACTGCTCCCAGACAACGGCCTGGAAGATAAACAATGAAATACAAAGGAGATTTTTATTCATAAAAAGAAAACCGAAAAAATTATTTAGAGGAATTAAACTTCTGGAAGAAAAAGAGAATACATTCAGCAAAAGGTTCACTTGAGCACAATAAAATATGCCGATAAATGTATGATCTTTACATCTACATTAATACCTGCAAGTCTTTGTAGTTTGAATACAATATTTTATCTTTTATAATAACTAGAAATAATATTTGACAGAAATTTAGGATGAACCAGGATTAAGCAAAGTTAACAAATTTATAGGAGCATGAAGACAAAGAGCACTTCAAAATTTACAGATATTATAGATGAAAGCCCATTACTATATATGTACATTTAAAAATATTTGACATTCACAGAAAATCAAATAATTAGCTCAAATTTGTGGCAGATGGACTTTACTATGCAGGTAAAGAAATCTTATTTTTTAATTTATGCTTTGTATAGTGAGGTACATTCGGAATGAAATACACCATAGAATATATTACAGAGAAGAAATGAGATATGGCAACTATTACTACATAAGTAGAGATGAAATGCATTATTTTCTCTGAAGTAAGTCTTACACTTTCAACAATAGAGCCTAAATTTTGAAACTTTTTTCATTTGAAAGGCTATAGCTTTGTGTTGCTATAGAAGAATACAAAATAAACTGGCACTGTAGCATATAGAATAACAGGCAAATTACAATGTTTGCAGTAAATATACTGTGTATAGAAAAAATTAATCAATTTGAAAGAATCACTAACCATCATTGTCATGGGAAACACAATTTCCATTTGAGATTTTAAAAAGTCACAATTTCCTGTGTTAGTGCATTCCATGAGATTCTTACCAATGCAAAAATGGGCCACGACAGCTGCTGCCTGAGCAGTTGCAGACATTCGAGGTGGGCAGAGAAGATGAGTGTAGTGAACAGCTGTGACCCATGCAAGTCCAAGAGACATGGGGGCAGCAACGGCTTCCGACAGAATACACCACCATCCGTTTTCAACAAAGGAAAACACTGTAAAGAAAGAGATACATTGACAGACTGAATAATGTTGGAAAGTAATTTCTTTTTTTCTTAGCATCATAGCATTAATTTTCATCACCTTTTTTCCATTCCATTAATATGTTTTCACACTATCCTTCTATCCTACGTTTTACCATTTCCTATTTCTTAGTGTTAGATGTAAGAAGAGAAGTTTAAATCCTAAGACTTAATAAAGACCTTATAGTAAGATTTTAAAAGTGTTTCAATAGCTGAGATAATTCTGTACATATTTGCCTTAGATCGAACCTGGGACTTGAGACTAAGTAATTGAACTTGGGGCCACTTTCAACAAGGAAAAATGGACAACCTACTTGCTTATCTGGAAGCCCAACATAAAATTACAAACAGCTTTATGATATAAATTTTTAGTATACCAGGAGAAAAATTTAATAGACCAAAAGTATTCAGTAAAAAGTTATATCATGAAGCCATTTGGTGTGAATAAAAACCACAAAATAAATTCTGAGTCAATATTATTTATAATGTTGTTATTTATCTATGACTGCGTTTAGTAAACTTTTGAGATGGTAGAGTCAACCCTTTCACTAGAAGTATTTAAAAATTAATTATGAAACATGTCTTTAAAAATAAAGAGAATCTAAAAAAGTGTTACAAGTACAAGTTACAAGTACAAGTAGCATAGTTAAATATATTTAAGGTATTAGAATGGAAAAAAACGCAACAAAAATTGCTACTATTGGTTTGCAACAGCATGAGCTATCAGCTTAAATTTTCTAATAACTTTGCAACAGTGAAAAGTTGAATACTATACCCAAATTCAATTGACATCATGACACATTTTATTGAAGAGGTCAATTCACATTTTTCTGCAGTCTAATTAACTTTGTGTAAGAAGAGATATACTTCCACTCTTGAGAATTCCATAATCATAAAACCAAATGGGAACTGGGTATAACATGTGAATACATTAAGAAGAAGCTAAGATTGACCAATTTGAATATTAGACTTTTTTCTTACCTGAGTATCGCACAATGTATGCTGTGAATGCAAGGATTAGAATGTTTGCATGGCCACAGATCTCTATGAACTTCTCTGCATACCACATAAAAGGCATGGCTGGCAGTGCTGCAGCTGTCATCAGAATACCAAGGAGTAGAAGTAGCATGTAAGGTGGTGGAGAAGGAGCAAGCCATCCATTTTGGCCATTATCTTCCATTGTTCCATTTTCAGCAATAGTGTTGTTGTTGTCTGTAACCTCTTTGACACCCATCACATCTGACAGGTACCTGGAAATTAAAAAAAAAATCCTTCAGTTCCTTTAAACAATTAATAATTTTACTATTTGGAAGCCATCTAATTTGCTGGCTTTAAATTTCAAGCAGCAAAGAAGATATTCATAATTTCAAAAAACATAATGTAAAATAATAAAAGATGTATAATAACTTATAATTTTCAAAGATATTTTAATTTCACGGCAAAAATAAAAATTGGATTAAAAGTCGAGTTAATATATAAAAATGGCTAATATTGGGCAAACTCGACGCAATTTTTCCATTAGAGCTAATGAACATAGGAGATGTTTTATGAATCAATCCACCTATTTGGACTTTGCAAAGCATTTTTTAGATAATAATCATTCTTCTGACAACTCCAGGAACGGATCTAGAAAAAAATTTTGGGGGGGGTCCGATCAAAAAATTTCAAAATAAAAGACATTTCGGCTTTCACAAAACGTGACGTTAGAATTGTGTTAGACAAATTCGAATATTTTCACTAGTGATTGCTTATTAAATTGTGTGTTTATTTGCGTTATTTGAGTTTCATTTTCGAAAAATAGGCACAAGTGATATTTCGGGGGGGGTCCGGACCCCCAGGACCTCCCCCCTGGATCCGTCCCTGGACAACTCCATTTGATTCAATTATGGTTCTTAATGATAAATATTATAATATCAATACAAATATTTTTCGATATTATATTTACCAACACATGCATATATTTGGATAATTTTACTTTGTTTAACAACAAAATTATGAATATTTATACATTTTGCAGCTAAATTAAATGGGGACATGCCCAGCAAGTATTAGGCTATGACAATGAAGTGACAAAACCTTATGATCTTGCACAGCAAATTACTTATTTACTGAAACTGTATTATTACAGGTGAATTTCTTATAGATATATTCATAATTAAAGGCACAGATAGTTGCAAATAAATTATCATGTTTGGATGGTTGCCAAATCACTTAGGATAAATTTTTAAATGGCCTGCAACCAATGCGGCAACTCTGTAGAACTTTGTCTTATCCCACTGCATCTTCTCCTCTCTTTGTAGCCAGGGTAGGCAGGTTTAACACTGAAACAGGTGTATGTCAAAAAATGTTGTTATGGTGTACTTACCAAGAAGAGTAGGAGCCAAGTCCTCCCCAGAACATTCCAAGCAGCACAAGTACAATAAACAGAGCGGCTGATTCACCAGCATGAGTAGAGAGTCTTGGAGGAGGATATGGACCAAGCCTAGTTCTAGGCCTCGGTCTCCTGGGATAGAGCACTGGAGAAGGCTGACTTGGCCTTTGTTCACAGTTTGAATTCTTGTAAACTTTCCTCGCTATCCTGGCCTCTTCACCAAGCAGAACTGGCATTGGGAATATAAACAGTAACACTGCAGCTATCAAAGCAAAGAAAGAAAAGACTACAAAAGGAGGCCATGGGAATGGCAGGTATCGGAGAGTACTTGAAGAGATTGTGTAGCTCCATTCGTTCTGCTGAAGAATCAACAGTCCAGATGTAATTGGAGCGGCGATAGCAATGCCAAGAGCACCAGAAGCAAGTTGTTTCCCTGGTGAAGTCAAAGATGGGAGAAGGAGCGTTGTATCCAAGACTGTCAATGCTGCAGCAGGAAAGCAATCAGCAACTGAGCGGACAATGAGGTATGACCAAAATGTGAGTCTTGGATCTCCAAGAAGATTAGGGCAGGAACCACTAGGACCCAAGAGGCTCATGCCATAATTTATGTGATTGTAAGGCTGGTCAATGGAGCAAGTGAACATGCTACAATGAAGGCAGGAGAGGTTGCTGTACTCCATTCCCTTGATATTGAATGATGAGATTGGATAAACACAAAGTTCATCCTGTTGAGATCTAAAATAGAAAAGAAATTTGGTGAGTTATAGCTACCTCCTAAAGTGTGAAATCAAAAACGAAATAATTTTGAAAAATAAATGCAGACCATTCCTAAAAAGAAAGTTAGTAAATTCAGAGCCAATTTAATGTTTTCAAAATTTTACTCGGATAAACATAGAAGCTACTTGGGTTTATTTAAATCATAGTTTGCTCTATTCCTAAGAGAGATTTTCTCAGGCTCGACTTGGTGGAATTTTTTCATTATAAAAAATTGCTGCTAATCCACACTTATAAATTAATAGCACATAATTATTACATATCTTTCTCCCTCTTATATTTTTCAAACATTCCATTATCATTTCATCAAAACAATCATTGGAGCAGATAGTAAAATTAATACCTGGAACCAAAAACTCAAATTCAAATTTGTGAAGTAGTGAGAAATGGCATATCTAACTTTCAAAATTAAGAAAGTATATACATACAATATATGCATAAAATTGACCCAAGGATCCACTAATAGGTAATATATAATGTATTGTATATAAAATATAATATATTAATATTTTATTAATATATATTATAATTTGACCGATTCACAGATACATTTCAAAATCATAATAAGAAACTAGAGTAACTACATAGAATTTGGTTGCTACAAAAACACTTCAAGCTGAACAACGATCAAAGATAGGTAAGGTTTAAGTGTTCTGTGAAGAAATTTGGTAATTATTTAATTCAATTATAACCCTGCATTATAATATGAATTGTCATCATTCACCAACGTAGGGTAGAGATGCACCAATAGTAGCATGACTGCTTTATATAAGTTTGTAACATTCATAAATTTTTATATTAGAGGTCTGGGAGATTTGAATTTATGATTTCAGTGGTCCGTAAAGTCTGAAAGATTGGTAAAGGCTACCATATATTAATGATTATTAATTTTTTTGGCTGTAATATATTTCTATAGCAGGTAATGCACATTTGTATGCTAGGAGGCTCACCCCAGCAATGTCCCTGTCAAAGTAGCATTGATAGCTAAGCTGCTCTCAGGAGAAGAGAAGGCATGGCATGTTGCAGAGCCTTGACCCTGCATTCCTTTTGCTTCAGAACCACTTCCACTGAAGCAAAGATGAGGGAGGCTTCTATTCTGAACTAATGCATCAAAAATGGGAGACTCAGTTGCAGTTTTTTCTGCCTCATCATAGTCATCTTCATGGGTTTCATCGTACTCAGGCAATTCTACTTCCAAGCCATGCTCCACAGGAAATATGTTGGGAATTGTGGTGGTTTCGGGAGGATTTTCTGTATTCTCCTCCCCAGTCAGATATGATGTGTCTGGCCTCTCCTCACATCTGCAGTCGGTCAAAACCACTGATCCAAACTGTAACGGTGCAAAAGAAAAATTACATGTTACCCATTCCCAAATGAGTTCAGTTATTTTTTATGTAAAAATTTTAATGTTTGTAACAAAATAACCATTTACAGGTTAATTAATGCCTTTTTGTTTGATTTTCCGATTACATTTCCCCATATTTATATGATATTCAATTAATTCCACATATTCCACATCAATTCGAAATATTGAGTACCTGATAAATCTTCCAACAATTACTTTCATTTTATTCTCATATTCATAACAATGGATATAAAATCTGCTCAGGTATCATCTTGGGAAGTAAATTCTTCGAGATAATTTATTGATTGTCTATATATTTTAAATAAATATAGATAATGCATAGGTTATACATAATCACTCTAAAAATATCAACAATTCTGTCAATTAGGAGTTGAATTGGATGTCTCAAACTGTAAATTGTTAACAAAAATTGACTAAAATAAATAACTGCTCGCAAATTATCAAATTAATTGTAACAATCATAGCATTAGCTTACACTGTGAATTGTATTTTGACCAGATGAAAGTATTACTCCCAAATTGTAAGATTAATTATGATTAATCATCATTGATTGTAAAATTAATCAATAATTAATATATAAACAAAAACGTTAAATGTCTAGCTAAACTAGCTATGGTTCTACGAGAGCTGTTAGAGAATAGGATTATTTTCCAATAACTATATTCTACTTACCCTTTCTCCTCCCCACTCGTGACATTCGTCGGCACACTTCTCTTGCACGATCGTGCCTCCATCTTGATGCTCACCACACCTGAAAGATACGTGGGGGGTACGGGCATCACGCCTCGTCACTATTGGCACCACAAGAAGGAGCAGACAATACGCCACCGCTGAGAGGAGGACGAGCACAGCTAGGAGCGACCTCAGGCGCCGATGACCTTTGGTTCGAGCTGCGGATAAAAGAAAATATTCACCAACTTGTGGATGACTAAGCTAAACCATATTCTAACTACGAAGGAATTTTTATTAATTTATTAATATATACTTGAAATACCCATTTTATAAAATACAATTGTATGCGATTCTTGAATCCGAGCTCATGTTATCATAAACATTTTTCCTTAAGACACGGGGAATTTATGAAAATTTAAAAGTAATGTTAAGCAATTATGAGTAAATTATGGCGTAAAATTTCACTTACCTAATTACCTATATATATATTTTTTATTATAGCTTATTTCCCTGCTTAGAATCAACGAACAGTTAAATTAAGTGTATTAAAGCAAGTTTACTCCTACGATTCTTATTATTAACTGCAATTTCTCATTTAATTAGGAATATAAATCGTCTAAGTAACTTTCAAAACATCAAAGAAATAATTTCTATAAACTTAGGTAATCATACAATCGATTATAGACATCGGTTCCATATTATGTGAACTCTGATAAGATATTGAGATATTCACTAAAAATTACCGATCAACCCTCCCATTCAACCAAAGTGAGACATTTATGTTTATATTCCGTACTAAAGAGGAAGCTGCTGTCATTTCCGCAGAGAGTCACGATTAACAGCAATTATTAACCCAAATTATATGATGAAGGAAAAAACAAGCACGATAGAAATTTGTTTTGCATATTTTTGGTGAAATTACCTACAAAGTACATGCACAAAGAATATCGCTTTTACGAGTGCGGCAGGTTGGAACATGAGAATTGTTAGAAGAGAGCATAGATTGAAATCTACCAGATTATTGACTTATTCAAAAACAATTAAAATATTTTTCGGTTCTCAAGATTCCTCATCATCAGTTCTTTAAGTTCTGTGGAACTTATCAGCAACTTATACTCTATTCCTAATCTCTTAGATAAACCCCTACCAATCTCTTTGGTACATCTTCCATCCAAAGAGCAAACAAATCCCGTAGAGGATATGAGTCTCGTCTGCTGCAGGTTCTCTTCATCTCCGTTAATCTTTAGGTCAAATAATCCTTCCTTGATCATTTGAGGAAACGACAAAATTATAAAATTCCTCTCTGGATCGCTTAGAAATCAGTATTGCTCGGTTTGCGAAAGTTTCTCGAGATTTTATTTGAAATAACTGCTATGCTGGTTGCATAAAATTTGGGATATATTTTCTTTTACTGGTAAACTTCAAGTAATTTCGTATTTTCTCAAGCTGACAGAGAACTGTTTTCTGATCATGAGGGAAGGTATAGTTGGATCATAAAGTGTGAGATTAATTGCATTTTTCATTTGTTGGTCTATTTTTAGCAGGAAACGGAAAACTTTTACTTTAAATCGCGTGTCATTTATTTGTTTCGATGGAGTGTGGAGATAGAAAAGACCTGGACACCGAAATCGGATATTTAGAATTATATATAAGGATTAGAGGCTTAAAATCGCCAATAGCCTTCCTTGTCGACGTACCTCGGCTCATTCACCGGTATTTGGAGAAATCAGGAAGGATCGCCGTACTTTTTAGATGCACCCGATATATGTACACTCCTGGACAAAATTAACGCAGCACCGGCCGTTATAATCGCTAGGGAGGTGCTGCATTAATTTTGGCCAGGAGTGTACATTTCAAAAGCGATAATAAGTAGAAGAAAGATTCGCTTTGAAATCTACATCGGGTGTTTATGAGAAGAGTGACTTCCTGCTTTCTCCAAATACCTGTGAATGAGGCGAGGAAAGCAAAAAAAGAACGGCTATTGGAGATTTTAAACCTCAAATTCATTAACATTCTTGTTCAGAATTTTCTTTCTTTACATACAAGGATTACTAGACCGAAATGTGACTAAATTGATTGTTTGACTCTTTTCGTGTAACTCTTTCCCGAAAGCAGTGGTCGCAAGCAATGCGGAAGGTCTTTCAACCTGAGGGAGTGTTCAATGAGTGCGGAGAGAGTGGAAGCGAAGCCAAATCAGTTCGTCAACAATATTTGTGGCGCGCGCGCGGGAGTCATTTGGAAGACTTCCCGAAGAAGGGGATTAGGGGGCGTGTAGCACGCTCATTCACTCTATTACACTCTTGGGCCGATTGGGATTGAAGCCAGGGAGGAATCTGTCACCTGTGGACGTGAAATATGCCACTGATTGGACACTACCGGGACTTTCAGCCATCTAGAAGCGCTGCTGAAATGTTTCGACTAACTTTGACACTAGAAGGACGGCGGAGGTCATTTTGACCACTTTTTTTTGGCATTTTACTTCAACATATTTAAAGTTCAATATTTTTCAATTTGTGTGATACTATACCGAATTTAATATGAACGAATTAAAAATTTACTAACACTAATGTGGTAATTATTAAATCTTGTTGTACCTAGAGGGACGGCTGGTGGTAATTTCACCACTTTCTCGTCCGATTTTTAAATATTCTCCTGCAGATATTTATATTTGAATAATTTATTACATTAATAATCAAATAAATGATGTTTCAAAGAACTTGAGTACAGCGTGATTATTACTCAAAGCCCTGTATAGTCAAAACAATGAACTCTTCGCTGTAACTAGAAATTTGTTTATTATCAATCGATCGGTGGAAAAGCAGTAATTTAATGTTTCTATAAGTATATAGGTATGCCTAAATTAAACATTTAACCTCTCCAAAATGCAAAGAAGCAATAAAATAGGTATTGAGAAGCAAAGTTGTCAAATGACTACCTCCCGTTCTTCTAGGCAGAGTGAAACTCCCGTCCTTCTGGTGTCAAATAATAAGTTAAGTGCCATATATTTCCGCAGATAAGAAGATAGTTGAATCATAAAAAAGGCCCCCAAAATCTAGGGTCGTCTTATTTAATAATAATCGTCTTTATTTGGGCGAGAATGAAACTAAAAGTCTCTTCTTCCATCTAACCCATTGTCATTAATTATAGAATTATTAAATTAAAGAGAATAATATGAGAAAAAATTTGGAGAATAGTGGATGTGAAAAACTAAGAGATTCTTAGGGAGTAATAATCCACAGCAGGAAAACACCCACAAAAAAGGGGGCGTGAAAAACCTGCGCAAACCCTCAGATAGTAATAACTAAAAGATAAGAAAATAGAACAAGAAAGAAAGTCTTATAGGACAAATACAAAGATAATTTGGACAGATACATAAGGATTAGATTGAAATTTATATAAATTAAAACCATCTTAAAATAAAATCACTCACCAATGTATGTAAAACTATTTTGTTCTGCAACAATAGTAAAGCGATACTAAAACAAACTAAATATTAAAAGTTGTGTTGATTGAGCTACTGATAGTCAAGTTCATTACCCGATTCCTAAATCAGGGCGAATGTTTTTGCAGGAATTGCAAGGCTGAAATCGCTGCCAGATGCAAGAAAATAAAATTTTTTCACTCGAAAAATTACAAATAGACAAATTCCGAATACGCTATACAATATTACTATTTTGATAAAGATCGCTGATCTAAACTTAATTCATAGGCCGTTTATAGTTAGGGGGTCGTCTTATAGGACAGATATATGAGAAAAATATAAAAACGTCGACGAAAATTGATATATTGTCTTCTTTGAAGGTCGTTTTACCAATGTGCGGAAATATTAGGTAATTATATTTAAAATTAAACATATTTTATTTGTCGTACTATAGTCATAATGGAATTTAGCATGGTTAAATTTAAAGAGAAGAAAGCTTGCGCATTTTTCTTGCTAATTTCAATAGCGACAAGTGCAGAGGTTTTTCTCTAAACCAATGTAGAAAATACAAGATGGCCTATGATACAGGGGCAATCACATATTCACCAGAGATGGAGAACATATGTTGAAAATATGTAAACTCATGTGTGAATGATATTTTTGAGTCTATTTTTACTGAGTTACATACGATCAAAACTGAAAGAAAACAGGCATTATTAAAGATACATGAATGTATAACCAAATTTCATTTCAGCAATTTCGATCAACATTAAAAGGGTAAGGGCACCTTCTCAGTCCTAAATAGTGACACCAAAGTCACATAGTGAATATATGTGAATAGTGAATTAATAATAAAAGTGGATAGTGAATATGTAAACATTCTACATCCTACGTGAGGTTTTTGAAAGGGTTTTTCTTCCCGTCTTTGGGCGAATGCCAGGCTTAAAATTAATTTTTCATGCTCCCTTTAAATATTGCCACCTGGCCAGAAGGCCAACTTGCAGCGCAAATTTAAATAAATATTTCGATGTAATACGATAAGAAGCTGACTTGGGTCCTAATTTGGTAGTTTCTCAATTTGATCAGACATTGATTAAAAGTATTACTCAATGACTTTATTAACATTGCCTGCCAAACATCGACCAAATCATCTTAATTTTGTCTCCATATTTCTTTTGTATTCAAGTTTAAGCTTGCTAAGTAAGGAAACCTCGAAATAGAGCAGGATCATGTCACTTTTGAAGGTTTCTTTCGCGAATGGCCATTTCCCGCACGTTTAAGACTCAAAATAAAAATAAAATAGGAAAAAAACTCACAGAGGATTCAGTACTTGGCAACTCAGGCTCCAGTGATCATAAGAATTTATACCAAGTTACGGCTTCTGCACCGGAAAAACTACGATGATGAGAGCATGAGTCATAAATCCCAATTAGCAGTATTATTCAATTTAATTAATGGGGGGTTTTACATGACACCTTCACTCATTTCCTTGCAACGTAAATGCCATAAGAAGCTGAAAAATCAAAGGTTTAGGTAAGTACAGTGTGACGAGGTTGTGACCTCAGAACCGGTCGTGTCTTACTTTCGTTTATCAAAATTGTGTATAAGTACGCGATTTGTGTACTCTTTTGTGTTTTAAGGAGAGTGATTGGAGTGACAATAGTTCTAAGTTATGGCAGTATCGAAATTAAGTTAAGAAAACTTAATTTTAAAACGAAAGGTTATTCGGAGAGATATAAGTTAGATTAAAATCGAATATAAATTCAATATCTTTCGAAAATGATTTTCATTGAGAATTTCTATCATGCCACATTTTATAATTGTCTTAATTACAAATTCAATCGAGTTGTAGTTTAAATACCGATGAAAGCAAAAATTTGAGAAGTAGTTTAAATACTAATGATTGAGAGATGTCATTAAAAGAGGGCGAAAGAATGTCTGAGCCCATCGCCAGAAAATTATATCTGTTACTGAAATACAATCACCTCGTTCTGCTTAAAAATAACCTTAAAACGATAAAAATCTGCTGTTAATGAACCATAGTAACTTTATTTTTAAAATCAGTATTACTGTCACTAAATTTGGTATAAAAATGACGATGAAATACGTACAAGACTAGCTTCGGTATATCTTCTCCTCTTTCCATAGATAGTCGCAACTTAAAAGAATTCACGCCACTCCTTTGCATTCCTCTGCCTCGATTGGTTCTCATGGAAGCTTTCCATCTCTCTTCACAGAGTAGCCAGCCAAAATTTCATCGCTGGCATTCAAAGAGCCAATGGAATAATTGGACGCACACGATGCTTCTGCCAGCGCCATAAACACACCTTGCTATGCACCGAGTGAGAGCATGAATAAACAAACACAGGATTTGTCGCCCATGAACTTAATCGGTCATCAATGCCTACAGTGAGGTTATCTCTACGGTTAAATGAACAAATCCTTTGAGCCTATTAAAATATAGGAATATTAGAACTAAATTCTATTTATCTTGATAAATTTACGCTCGTATTCATGCGTATGAACGTTAAAATCAAACATAGCGCAAACATCAGTTTAGCAAATTAAATTTGGATGTCAAAAGTACTGCGCGATAGTATGAATAACTGAGAATAATAATTCCGGAATTCTCTGCCGCCACTTGCGAGAGTTTTATTGGAAGTTTTTAGGTCGGTGGTGAGAGATAGAAAACATCTAAAACTATAAATAACAGACAATTATTTTAGTGGATTTTTGCGCATTCAGCTTAAGGGGAATTCCAGATAACCAAGCTTTTAGCTGTAAATATGACCAAAGTTGAACAATGTATTTTTCCGAACTTCCGACTTCATACGTTAAAAGGATGAAATTTGGCGATGCGTCATTCGCTAAAATTTAGATATTAATATTCTGGTGAAAGGGAACGATATTCATAGAATTTCAAACACAACTAACATATAGAAAAGAAGGAAAACCCTTCTTAACCCATCCGTACACTAGTTAAAAGATACAAGTAGAAAAGAGTAGAAATGAAAAATAAAAACGTTGGTAGAAGCCGCTTTAAATGAAAGGCGGGCTACAAACAAGTAAAGCTAGGAGAAAACGACAAGATTGCAAGTCCCGAGCATTTTCAAGTGGCCAACACACGAGGAAGACGCTAACGTAAGCAAGCTGACGGAAACGTGCCGGATAATTAGATGACAAGAAGCGGATAAGACGAAGCTGTTCCTTTGTTTAAGGCCACGGCCGTGATAATGAGCCAAGAGATTGCATTGGGGAACATTCCTCATATGGCGCCTTTATTGAATGAAAATAGAAATAGAAACCCGACTAAAGATCAATATTCACCTGGATATCCTCTATTAAATCAATGCATAAAAGTTTGGAAAATGTGAATAGCATGGGAATATTGGACGTTTAAATTACACTATGCCCAGCAATATGAGTTTTTGGCTCAATTTATCGTCTAACTTATCTACTTTGTTTACATCAACATGTGTATGTTGTTGGATCTCTTTTTTACACTAGTTACACTAAATGATGAAACATATTTTCATAATTTGCTGGTGTCGCAAAAACAGTTTTAAGATTGATCTCTGCATCGATTAGTCCTAGAATCTATTCTCCTATTTTTCTTGCGAAATCGGAACATTAGAAGTAGTGAGGTGGACGGAAAATATCTACTACTACTCCCGGAAAGATGTTTTTGCTAAAGTTATTCAGAAAAGTAAATTTCGGCCTTCTTAATTTTTCTCCCATTAAGCTATTTTTTAAATTTCTAAGTTCAAGAGGGAATTACTATTTATTTTAGATCTTGAGGCCGAACCTAAATCAGAAAATAGACCGCTGTACCAAGAACGAGTCAGAAAATAGGAGAGGTTGTGCTTACTGAGAGGGGAGTCAAGCGCAAACAGATTTTCCGCGTTGGAATTAGTAGAACGTCATCGGAATCAAAATCGCGAATAAACAATTCAGTGTTTCCAACTGAACTTCATCGTAAATTTCGCTTCGTATGAAGATGCGTCAGGTCAATGTCCAAAGCTAAGGAAGACTAACCTTTTGTGCCAGGAATGTCATATGTGACTAAAATGAAGGAGTGAGAATATTTATTTGACTTATTGATTTCATCATATACTTATTATTGCGTATTTAAATATTTTTAATGTTTCTTACCATCTTTTGGTTATTACTATCGGTAGGTTTGCGCAAGTTTTTCACATCCCCCATCTTAGAGGATGTTTTCCTGCAGTGGATACATTTTTCCTTATAAATTCTAAGGTTTCTTATATCCACAATTTTTACTTTCTCCCTATACGTAGTATAGAGAAAATATTGTACTCGCAAAAAAATTCGACCTCCAGAATTCGACGGAAATAGATGTTTTGGGGCCCATAGAGCTCGTTTTCGCTATTTTCCCGAACATGGCTGTCTGTGTGTCTGTCTGTGGTAAAAAAAGTTTGTGGGCAATCTGTCTTAAAAAGTAATTATCCGATCATTTTCAAAATTCATATTCAGTATTTTCCTAACAATGCCAAGAGTTGATTAGTTTTTGGTGAATATTGCTTAACCGGAAGTTGCGGTTTATCCGGAACAAAATTTCGTTTCTTAAATATCTCTGTAAAAATGCAATGTAGGTATATACAATTTTTTACAAAAGTTATAAGTAATCTTCTTTACTACAACTTTTGTATGAAACATTATTTCGTGACACTGATTGTTTAGGAGTTATTCTTCAATAATGGTTAACCGGAAGTTGTTTTTATCCAGAAATGGAAGTTTTTCATACATATCCCTATCAGAATAGGCATCTGTTTTCAATAAATACGGAGAAAGTCATGTGTTGGACACATCAGATTTTTCTAGTTTATTCTCATACTATCTCTTTAATTGTTGCTTAATCGATGACGATATGTTAGATGGAAAAGGAGACTTTCTGTCTCTATTTCGCCCGAATAAAGACGAATTATTATTATTTTCATTATATCAGTTAAAATTAAATATAGTACAATCTAAGACGATAGGTTAGATGGAAGACTTTTAATCTCAATCTCTTCAGTTTAAAAACTTTATATTATAGCCGTTGTAATTGGGAGTCAACGCGCGGATAATGTGAAGTTGAGTGAAGCTGAATGCACGAAAAGTAATACACGAGAAGTGTGAACTCTTCGTAACGGGACTTCGTTTCAAACATACGTAACGGCGGGTCTTTCCGTATTCCACTTAAACGCAACGGAGTCCACAGAATACATACGAGTCCCATTGAGAGGCAAACATAACGGGCCTTTGGGCACACGAATGAAATTTCCTCACCGGTGTAGTCCTTGAGTTCGCCTCCTTTCTCGGATCCTCCTTTGCTTCCAGATTGGCCCCACAGCCCAGAGGCGAGGCGGTCTGCAAGAGGGCCCACTGCCAGGGGCCCCAATATCGAGAACGCCGGCGCCACCATCGACACTATCATGGCTTCCTCCGCCGACAGTCCGGCGGATCGCATGTGAAGCGGTAGAAATGGGATGAGGCATCCTAGGGCTGAACGAGGAAATGAAATTAGTAACGGACTTTAAGAAGCATCAAGAGAGCATTAAGAGAGGAAGTAATTAAGAGCATAAAAGTGAGAATGATGTAATTCAACAATGCTCAGAGGCTGCCGATTAATTATACTACGTGCTATGAAAAGGATACAAAAGAATAAAAAAACAAAAAGAAACAGCACAGAAATCAGATCTTTAAAGTTTAACAAATTATAATTAATTAAGCAAAATATGAACAAAACGAAAATAGAAATAAAAATGAAAAAAGGACAAATACTGGAAATAATATTTAATGAGTCCATTAAAATAGAATTAAAAATCAAACGTAACAGGTTATAATTAGGATCTTCAATAGCATGAAGGGATATTTTTGTGAAATTTAATTATTATAACATATATGTGTGCTTGAATAATGTGACTTGTTACTTCTCCACGATCTCTGAATATTTTCCCCCATCATGTAGCATTAAAATTGTTTGAATGTGATTAGCAAAATGTGTTTTAAGTATTAATCGCTTTTTACCAAAATACTTGCAATTTAGAATAAATATAAATACCCCGCCCTAAAGTGGGGTCCTCAAGGTCTTCATAATTTCCCGAGGAATAAAAATGTTCGAAAGCTAAAACGCGAAGAATAGTAGAATTAAATATTATTATATGCAGCACCAAAATAACACACAGGACAAAAATATATTATTTGCTCTTGCAGCCGATACATTCCAGTCTCTTTTTTAGGATGTATGTATTATTGTTTGGAATTTTGCTAAACTTTTTAAACTTTACGCTCAAAGGCAGAAGATTAAGGTATATTGTACCTAGACTTATAACAATTCAGTGATCATTTAAGAATTTCATGCTAACTACCAAGTATCAACCGATGAAAATAGATAGTATTTTTACTCCAAATCTTATGGGCATAACACGCAAGATTCTAATCAGGGAAAAACCAGGATATAATATAAAAATCCGTTAAGGTTCCTTGATAATATTTGAGAGAATAAGAAGTCCCCGAGACAAAAATACTAAAGACAAATAGCTCTGAGATGGCCTTCGTAACTCCCACACTCATATCATCCAACTCACGCCTAATAAATTAAGATGAATGATGGGAAATTTCTTGGCTTCCGTATTAGTAGAGGAGTATCACTTAAAGATGTGAGATGATTAATCTAATCTCCGGAGTTAGAGGGAGACCACGAGCATCCGAATTCGCTGGACCGAATCGAAGGCTTGAGGGAGCGAGTAATTTGAGCATGGGACTAGATTTGATTCCAGTACGGCGGGGACTAATTTCATACGTGAATCGGCCTTTCTCTGATTCTAGCCCACGAGCAATAATTCAAAATAAGGGTTCGTGACGAGTTGGACATGACTCATACTAATGCGCGGAATCAAACCGAGTCGAAACTGCGGAAGCTGCAGTTGAAAAAACAGGTCCAGTTACAAGGGATGCTTGGAGAAAGGGTGATCGAGGACAAACAAAAAAGTGCATGAGGCAGATAGCGACCCGAATTCGAAACCGCGTTCGAGTCAATATAATCGATGTGTTACTCAGTTGAAAGTCACAGAGAGAGAAATAAATTTACTTGTGTTCGCCACAAAAAATTTGACTTGATGTAGTCGAAACCGGTTGAAGTAAGTTTTTTTGTGACTACTATTGCTAACAAATATAATTTATTATTATAATGATTTTGTTATTCATTATCAACAGTATAATAACAATTATTATACTTATTTATTAATTTATTATTTATACATCGATATAAGTTGTAAACTAATTTAAATAAGTAGTAATTGTGTTAATATTTATTAAGCTAATATTTTAGTGCGTATAATTACTTACAGGGAGTTGGATAGATAGGAAAACAAACATGGAGGTGCAGGAGATGGTTGGAGAGGAGAAGGCTTTAAGTGCAGTAATTAAGCAACGACGGAGGAAATGGGTGGGTCAAATATTGAGAATAGAAAACAAGGGAAGGACAGAGGGGAAGACAAAGCCAGATGATGTTAGATGACATAAAGGGTATTCTACCGAAAAACCAAGGAAATAGCATTGAAATTTAAAGCACATGAACCTACCGAATGGTAGAACATTTATGCACGTATTAACCATGTTAATAAGTTTACTTCTTTTTCTATTGTTTCAGCGAGTTTATTTAAATGAGATACTGAATTCCTTCTCTGAATGTCTTCTTTATGTTGCATTGTCGGGTTAAAAAATCAGGAATTATGTTTTGTTTATTATTTAGATATTTAGCGATACAACCCAGCCTGATGTTTACACTAGTTGGGAGGGAAACCCTCCTAAAGCCTGGCATAATTAGATCGAGTAAAGAGGCTAAGAAAACTAAAGATAAGAAATTTAAGGATACTTGTATATGTTTTAAAGATCTATGATTTTCTGAAACAAGAAGAATGGGCTTGGGAATTCCCTCTTTAATCTGGAAATCAAGCAAAAATTTTATAACGGTCAGCTATCAAAGTGCAGCTATGAAGAGGAATGATAGTTCATTCAATTAATTCAGTGCATTTAAATCATTGATCATCCATAAACAGATTGTGTTAACACAGTGATTCCTTATTTTTTCTATAAAATCTTTCATTTTGTCTTCTCTAAGAATGGTTGGAGCCTCAAAAAGATATACCAATGACGCCTTCGCTTGGGATCCCTTAATTTCTTGGGCCCCTTATCGGTCAAGCGAAGTTCTTTTAATGAAATAACGGTCAAATAAGAGTTAAACGACGGTGTCCGTTAGATAGACACAGCTGTTGTCAATCGTAAACTTGGATTTGCAAAATCAAGGCTTAGAGGTGTTAAAATACTAATGCCTCGTAACGCGATAGACTAGCTTAAGGCCCTTTCTTCTAGGATTATGCAAGGATTAAGGTCAGGGAATTTCCATGAAACGTGACACTTGTGTTTTGCAGCCTCCCTGCTCCACACTTAGATCGTATTAGTGAGGAGCTTTGCTCTATTTGCGGGAGACAAAGTTTCGTTATCCGATTACTACGAATCATCCGTTCCTATAGCAATCTTTCCCCGGGATTATTAATCACGTCTGTTGATGTTGACTTATCTAAATCTTTTTTCGGAGGAAACGTAAAGCTCGCATTAGCGGTGAGAATAATGGGGGGAAATGTCGGCCATTGGGAGTGGCGCCCTAATGAACGGAGAACAAAAGGGAGAGCCATTCGAAGAAGATTATCCGGCTAATGCACAGTCACGAACCTCCGGCGAAAATGAAGACGTGTCATTCAAAGTGAAGAAAGACGAGTTCTTGATCCAATTACGTCACGATAACAATGATGGAAATCCAGGAAGGAGAGATGCTGGAGTTTTTATAAAGGGATCGTCAGGGACTTTGGATAAAGAATGGTTATCTACTTGTATTTCAAAGAAAAAGGGTTTCTAAAAATTTAACAGTCAACCTCAATATCATTTTATAATATTTATTATTATTTCACATTATTTAATTTTTATTTTAAGTTTAATCTCTATTTAATTTTCTTTAATTTAATTTTCTTTAATTTAATTTTAATTATTATTTCACTTTTAATTATTTTTTTATTTTAATAATTTTATATTTTTATTATAGAAATTATCTTTTCTCTTTGTTTTCGCAAGATTTTTTTCACTCTTTTCTTGTGACAGGGCTTTCCTGAAACGTAATATTTTTCTCTATCAAAATTAAGCTGTTGAGATTTTTTCCTCCACAAACCAAATTTTGTTTTAATTTTATTTTCTCTTCTTTATAATAATATATAATAAATCTCTTCTGATCGCTTTTCCACAACAAATACTAACGTTTTAGTGACATACGAAGTTAGGTGGTAGAAAGACCAACTCGGGCCTAACCTCGCTTAATAAATGGTCAAATAATAGTTATGTCCCATTTAGATGGATGGTAGGATTAAAAAAATATTGAATTTGCAAGGATAAATTCCTCTTCAATCTAACGTGTGTTTTCGGATACAACGAAATATTGTTCCGCAAATTTCCTTCTATTGTTTTCATGTAGAATGCGATTTAAAATAAAAGTTATAATTATTGAATTATACATAAAAAGGCGCTTTTTAACATCATGCCCAATTGCTTAACGATCTAATAAATAATAGATTATTCTTTCACTCCGCAACTCAGGAATATCTTTTATTATTACCTTATATTTCTATTACGTTGTAAAATACGAAGATTAGTGTGTTATCACAGAACGATATCATACATTATTTAAAAAATCTCATGTTCTTAACAATACTGAACCCAGAGTATTATCTGAGAGTAACGAGGGAGGAGCTAGAAATTTGTCTTTGAGGAAATTTCCTAATGGAATCATCTCCAATTGACTTTTAAAATACCATTCTATGTGACAAATATAGCAGATGTATAGTGATTGTGAACAAACTTCGCAAACTCATTATTATACAAGATCCTCGTTAGATCCTTGCCAAATCGCTTGTACTAAAGTCATCAATTGGGGAGTGATTGACCCTCCTCCCTCCTTGTATTCGTCAACGGAAAGTGATTTGCATAATAGACAGCATGCTCATTTCGCATTCAGATTTTTTGAGTGTCTTACCACGTGTCTTCATAGAAATAAAAATTAGCAATAAAAATTTACATCATAGAAGCAATCAATCACGTAAGTAAACGGTTATTATCAACAAAAACAGCAACTTGTCGTCTCACGTATTAAAAATCACTAGTTATTTTCCTTTGCTATTCTTATCGCCCTTGGTTAACAATCCATAGATTAGTTTACAATTCTCCACCATGTACAGTTCTAAGCCAATCTCTTCAATTCATCGTAAATCCTAACCTCAGCACTTTCCATTGCTAACTTCTGACGAATTAACCTATATTCCTGATAAAAAATATGCTCACATCAGAGGTTACTCCTGAATCGAATAAAAAATAAAAGTGGATCTAAATCGATGAAAATTTAGCCCAAAACATATAATTAGGCAACTGCCGCTTTATTTATGCGATATAAAATAGCCGGAAATCGAATTTCCTCATACGTTAAAAAAATTATCAAATTTTGGTTGGCAACTCTGATTGACGTTAGTCGAGAACCAGTTTTAACGAAATTTTGCGCTCATGAATTTCGCATGAGCCGAGCGTTTATCGCGCATTAAAAATGCAGGTCAGCCACACCAAAACTATCAGATGGCTCCGAGGCAACGAACAACAGCCCTACACCAAAAGTCCACCTATTTTTACGAAAAAGTTTCCTGCAGCCACAAAGAATTTTCATATGAACAGTAACTCGTTAATATTGAGTACAATGTGAGAAGTGAGTGATATTGACCCATATTATTAGCGATGTGATACAGCGTAATTAAATTGCCTCTAATTCAACGCATGGAAACAATGATTATTCTTGTTTTGTAGTTCGTCTCTCAAGCAGAGTGGAAATGAATGGCCGCCATGAAATATTTAAAGGGGAATTAGAGGCAATTTCTGTCATCCCTTCGCTTCGAGGGTTGAATACCAATCAGCTTCCGAATTGTTACAGCAACTTTTCCGAGCGACGAGATCAACTAGCTTTGCGTGGCTTTTCCACTCCATACATAGTCATAGGAAAATCGAATACCGGAATAATATAATTATAATTTACATTAGTACATATTCATGACGCGCATGCTCTATAGCCGAAATTAGGATATTGCATCTGGTCCAACGAATTTGTTCTCTCTCAAACCAAGCGTATTGTATTTCCTCGACTTTGACCAAACTTTTTTGTAAGTTATCTCTTTTCAATAAATTTTATAAATGAAGGGTTCGATGCAAGAAGAGGTTTATTAATATATATCAATAGGACAGTTTTGATTTGAACCTGAAGATGGTAACATAATAATTGCATCTTTATAGATGGGCGTATTTTAATCAACCATTTTTTCAATAAATTCCACTTTTTACTTCTTTTAAATTAATTAATTAATTTTAATTTACTACTTAACGCCGAAACCGGTTGTCCAGTAATTATAAATATCGTGGAAAAGAATTCACCATCTCTCATTTGATAATTTATCATTATTAAAGAAAGACGCTATTTATTTCTCTTCACATAGAAATTTGTCTGTATGTTATACTGCTTATAAAAAAGGAGCTAAACTACAATCGTCATGAGTCTTTTATAAAGAACAAATCAAAAATAAGTAATTATTATATCTGAATCTAATAACTTACAGAGATATAAACAAAAGCAGTCAATTATTACGATCTCGCAAATTCTATTCAGGAAATAAGCAAAGTATGGAAGTGATCAGTTATCCATGGGTCTTACAAACTTTAACCAAAGCTACACGTCTAAATCGAATCTATCGAATAAAAATATCGAGTATTTATTTTATTAAAATCTTATTTTTATCATCATCATGATATTTGAAAGAGTATGCGACGTAGACATATTAGCCATTTACATTTAACTGGAAATTATTCCTGTTACAAAACGTTATTACTTGAGCAAGCTTAATTTCGGAATTATACAAATTGGCATTATTATGAGAATGTATTGAATAAATAAATCAGAGATGTGTCATCACTTATAAATGAAAATCACGCCATACACATATAATATTTATATAATACATATATGCAATGACACTATATCGATCATATAAGCTAAAGTTACAGGAAAAACTGTTTTACTTCAACTTAAGTGTTTTACTACTTAAGTATCCATATCTCAAAAATAAATATAGCACCAGTATGTGTTACGGCATAAAGTTTTTGCTCATACGTAGTTCAATATCCTTTCCAACAGTAACAACCATTCTCTGTGAAATAGAGAACCAACATCTCTTGCTGTAATGTATGATTAGACAATCAAAAACACTCCGTAATAATAATCTATTAACCGTTCGGAAATTTAAATACAGAAATACGTTTTTTAATACAGTGAATATCAAAATAAATAAGATGAGATTCATCAACCCAATACGACTCTGAAAATAAAAGCATAGGGTACGCAATTAAAACGAAACTGCAGTAGTAGTAGTAGTATTGTTAAAAGTGCTTCGACAACTTAGGTCATTACGCAACGAAATTGCTCTCACCATTCGTATCGGAAATATATTTTCCTTGGTCATTATATCCATTGAAATCAACAAATGGTTTACGATAGACTGTCTCAATGCTGAAATAACATAATATTTTCTTTAGGGCAGGAATTGTTTTCATCAGGAACAAAGTCGCCGTATTTTTATTCAATACCAAACTGTGGAGAATCATAAATCGATACAGCTACCCTTGGTTGCATGTGAGCTGATACCTTGGCATAAATAATTTACCAACATAGAGGGTTTGCTGACCCTTTGATTATGCTCTATTTGTACGCTTGGCACGGCTTAAGCTGTCTGGGGTCATTACTTTCAGTCTGCCCGCATGTTTCACGTAGCTTGCTAATGAGGGATTAGCGAGAGAAGAAAACTTTGAAAAAGCTGCGAGGGTTTTTATTTTGATAGTGGCTTGTCAGACGATTCTTGCACCAAAAAGGCATCGTGTACCATTTAAAAAACTCACAATTTTATTAAATATTTTTATATCGCAAGCACTTAACACGTTCTAAAAAGAGAATACATAAGTACTAAAGTAATTTACTACATTAAAACTGTAATCCGTGTAATGTAAACCGTGAAATTGTGTTTCAGTTACATACAGTTAGTATTTTGCTCGAACATATGTAATACACGGAGAAAGTTATGTTATTTAATTTATTTTTCAACAAAATGACGGCAAATTAATGGATTAAGAAAATTAGCATTAGCGATTTAAATTATTTTCTTCATGTAGAATCCCAAATTTTGATTTTCATTTAATTTAATTTTAGCAGATTTGGTTGTGTTGGGTTGACTTCTACGACTATCACAAACCGTACGTTCTCTTTGTAAGCAGAACATTTTATGATCGGCCATTTTCGTGCGTAAGGAAATCTCGAACCGACAGGAATGAACGATTCAATCTCTCTGATAGCAGTTCACTTTTTCTTCTTCCTCTTATATCCAGGTTTAAGCTTTTAGCTTGTTCCAAACTCACTTTAACATCTCATCCTTGATCTTCTGACATTTCCTTTGCCAAATGGGTATCTTTCAATATCCTAATTAGACAATATTTCCTCAGACATTCTTAAGACGAGTTCTTTCCATCTATCATTGTAATCTGCTAATCTATAGGGTAAAGGCTTCGACCTACCCCTTATAGATGTATTCCTTATCTACCCTTGTCTTATTTTTTTTTTTGCAGCCCAACATTCTGAGTCATACAACAGAGTGGGAACTGCCATTATATAATAAAACTTTATCTTACTTTCTTTCTTTTTTCCCCTTTAAAGTTCTCGTATTGTCCCGCATATCCTCTGAAAAACTTTAATTTTATTTGTGATATCTCTATCTTTGCCGTATATTATATCGCAACCCAAGTACCGTAGATGGGAACCCTGTTCCAATGTTTGATTATCTATAATAATTTTTGTTCCTACCGGGTTGTTTCCTAAGAAAACCATGTGTTTTTTTAGCTTTTGAATTTTCAGGCTGTACATTTTACTCAGTTTCTGTAATTTATAAGCCACTATTTGTAAGGTATCTTCTATATCTTGTGCAACAACTCGCTCATCGGCGTATAATATAGTAGTTAACAGTGATCCATTTCAGTGGAAAATGAGCCCAGAGGCGATGAACTGAAAAGGTTAAAAAGAAGCAGTTTACTGCGATCGAAGGCACGCACGCTCAACTGTCGAAATCCATCACCGACAGGTAATCAAAGTAGAACATCTGACGACGGAGTAAATTATGTCACGCAATGAGACCCGTCCTTTTAAATCGGTGTAAAAACAGGTTTGCAAATGCAAGGGAGCTCCAAATACGGCCGTGAATGAAACCCGATGATAATCGATGTTTTTTCTGTTCGGTCGTAAAAACTATTTGCCCCGCAAAAAATACTTTACGACCCGAAAATAAATTATTCTCGCGTCATCCAATCGCATCAACTCCAATATTTATGGCTGTAATTTATTTAACTTTAATTGCATCGCGCGAGCCGAGTTAAACACCAATAGAACGGACATTGATTTGCTTAAATAAATTTGATTGGAAATTTAGAAGGGCTCAAATCTCGTTACCCGCATGCATGATTTAAAGGCAAATGCATACAACGAGTTGATATCTATGTATCGATTACGGGGGTAAATTTGTTTTGAAGCTTCATCTAACAAGTAAAGAAACAATGAAAGCATGGCAAATTTACGAAATGAAAACAGCAGAATTCCAACAGTGAATGGAGTCAATTAGAATTGGTTGATTTAGGATGGATTAGGATAGGAATTTCTTGGAAAAAAGCTGTTTTCCAATCTTTCTTCCTTTTATTAACGCAATGTAGCCAACGTTAATTTTGGCATTGGTCTATTACACTCTTCATTACAGCGAAATAGGATTCGCGGAGTGAAATACGTTAATTACAACGCTGTTGCTATGCGATTGTTTAACATTGCTTACATTCGTTGCAATGTCATATTCGTTATTTATCGAGATCATGATATATTTTTAAGTATACATTTTGCAGTGTAAATTTATGATATTTATTTATGCTTAACCCTTAGTCGCGTAAAAAAGTTACGTAATTAGTCGCAAGGGTTATTACGACCACAAAATTCTCTGAATTTTCATAACCCTTTAGAACGACAAATCAGTTAGTTAAATCTACCATAGTTATATTTTATCCAAACGAATATAGCTTTTTAAAGGTTTTTTCTTTTTTAAATAATTATTAATTAAATAAAATGTTTAAATATGTACCAAAATTGCAGTTACTTATATAATAGAAAATATTTCCTATTAAAGATTGACCTTAGGATGTTCAACTTTTCAGAATATGTAGATGAAGGTAATTTTGAGTTTTTCCATCAAAATCAAACAGATTTAATGGATTAAGATAATAAAAATAATTAAATACTAATTAAAAATGTACTTAATTAAGTTTCATCCCCTTTAACTTTTGCTCACCTCAGCTGAATTTAGCTGTTAGATATGCTGAGTCGGGATAGCAAAATATAAGCATAAATTAATTGATCATCCTAGTAATTGAAACCGAAAGATGGGCCTAGAGCTTCCAAAATTATCTTTTATATTCAACTTCTCCTTCGATTGCTACTAAAAAGTGATGAACCATTTAATGGAGTCAACTCACAAGTTTTTATTTAAATAAAACAGCCAATTTCCTTTAACTGAGCGAAGGGTAGCCTGGAGGTATAGTGGAATAATGAATCTTTTTATTCATATCCGTGAATGTTTCTGGTCATTACTAGAAAATAGGAAGCGTAAAATGTGAATCATTCCGCTATGACATTTCACCATAAATATTTCGAGAGCTACGTAATTGAGATGATTGGAATTAATCCCATGTTCTGGTACGTGCATTAAGCTCTAATGGGATAATTTAGCACACTCGTTGTGATTATTGATATAACGTTGGAAGCGACGAAATAGGCTCTTTCTGTATCTAGTTTTATTGCGTTAGTAATACCCGAAATATGATTTAATTCGTTCGCTCGAATTGATGAAACTGTTTCGCCGGAAATGCCCCAAAATCCGATGAAATTCGGTACTAAGTGAATTAGGTCAGATGACTGAAATAATTTTGCTTTTTATCAAAAACATGGAAAAATGTTCATAACTGTTATCACTCACCAATAATCAAGCTATGAAACACTGCAATATGTTACGTGAAGAAATTTTTATGAATAATGTTAACCTTGAAACATTAAAAATAAAACTGCGACTGCACTGATTTTCATTATACTCTGCTGTTATATTAATTATTTTCTTGATTGTATTTTATTTGGTTTCATCTTATTTATTTTATTTCAATGATTATATTTTTTGTATTATGTTGATTTATTTATTGATTTTATTTTCTCGTTTGCATTTAGTGATTGTATTCTCTTGACAATATTTTCTGGGTTGTATTTTTTTGATTATATTTCATAGACTGTATTTTTTATATTTTTATTGTATTTTTAATAGTTTTTCTGTTTGTATTTTATTGATAGTACTTTACACACTTAAAAACACAAAACTTGTACAATTCCACAAGGTACACGTTTTGTGTTTTTAACTGTGTTTAATATGAAATTCCACCAAGTATCGCTATACAAGTTCCTTTTTTTGATAGTATTTTCTTTATTATATCTTAGTGATTGTAGTTTCTTGATTGTGTTTCTTTTCTTGAGAATATTCCGTATTGCGATAGTATTTAATAACACTGTAAATATTTTTATTGTAAACTCTCAACAGGATAACACCCGCAATAAACATATTATTATCATTATAATTTAACGCAGTTTATCGTTGGTATGAGGACGTAATGGGAAAACATCTACAGGTAAAGGTCTATACGCTAAAGACAAAAACCATCTACCGTATATACTAGAGTGTAAGCTGACCACAATATAAGCCGAGGCTCCGATTTTATCCCAAAAAAACTGGGAAAACTAATTGACTCGAGTATTAGCCTAGGGTGGGAAATGCAGCAGATACTGATAAATTTGAGAATAAAAATAAATACCAATAAAATTACAGTAATTCAGGAATAAATAAGTTAGTTTGAGGAAATTGAAAAAAAATGTTACTCGAGTATAAGCCGTGGGAGGTTTTTTCAGGATAAAAATGTGCTAAAACTCGGCTTATGCACGAGTAAATACGTTATGGTCTTCGGAAGATAACTGTATACATGAATAAAAGTATCAGAGGTCCAGAAAGATTTCAAATACAGTTTACTTCTGGCTATTTCATTCATTCTTTAGGTATAGACCACGATTTAAGTCCTTCGTTTTTTTAGTTTACCTTACCCACAAATTCGTCCCTGAAATCTCCTGATTTATGAAGGCTTCAAGTACTTCATCAGAGAGGAATTTGTCGTCGTAATTAAGAATTATGGAGCTATAAAATTCCAGTCAATCTCACGCCGAGAAATCGTTAAATTACTTGGCCTTTCTCTCTTGCGACGGGAATATAATGAGCGGTATTTTCATAAGGATTTCGGAATGAACGGATGTCCTAAATAAAGATAATTGCCACTGTAAGAGATTTTGGATGCAAACATTAATAAAAACGTGTCGCCACGTGAGATAGTCGAAAGAAACCGATTACTATACTGCTTTCCAATTTCTGAAGTCAGTCTGATATCTGAAAACTATAGCTATAACTATAATCACCCACGTAAACAATAAATGGCAATATTCTCACAAAGGAAAACTTGGAGTTAGGCTATTCTTGCAGTGTGGGGAAAAATATGTAAGATTTCATACATATGCAATTCATGATTACTGATTAGAGAAGCAGGAACGCACTATAGAAACTTTTTCATAGTGGTAACAGGATTTTAATTAGGATTGGAAGTTTTAAAACTGACTAAAGGTATTCTTAGATTAAAAAGAGGAATAAGTTTACCTTTATATGATAATTTTACCATAATTGAAACATTTGAAGTAACTTAATTTTTTTAATCGAGTCAATTAGTATTGGATATTGTTGGTAAGATTGGAATTCTTTTGTTGAAAAGTTGTTTTTCTCTATACTGTTAACCTAATGCAGCAAATTCAATTTGGTATTTGTGTATTACGCTAAGTTAAATTTAAAGTCTATTGTAATTCGTTGTTTCATATATACGCGTTAATGCAACTCAGAGTTAATTCTTATTTTACATTCCCATTTTAATACTTTATTTTCGTATAATAATCATACCAATTTTGCTTAAATGCATTGCATTAGTATACATATACATTACCATGGTGTCACATTTCAATTAATTTTAGCATCGTAATATTTTAATGATAAGTTAAGTGAGTTTATAACGAGAATATTATATTAGATCGAAGGTTTCCGCGGCGAACGGCTGATTCCATGGTCTCTCTTTTGGGATTCCACCGCGATGAAGAAGCCTACTGAAACGTAGGCGAAACGTCGTCGCTGCTGCTACGTACACCGCGGTGGAAGAGAGACCAGAGAATATTATATTTCAATTAACATTGAAATCATATTTTAAAGAAAAGTTAAATAGTCCGATGAGATTAAAAATATTATTTAATCAACGAATTTTCGTAGAAATAACTTTTCTGATAACATTTGACATTTTTACATTGATGCCAGAGGTCAAAATTAGTATATTACAGAAAATGACCCAAAACTAGATCAAGGACGATCAAGGTCGAATATTGGATTTCCTCTACGGAAGAACAGCCCTAGGCTTGCTCGAATGTAATTAGCTGTTCAGGTCACCGTTTGCCGCAAGGATGTTGCGACGATGGCCGGTTTTTGTTCGACAAATAACGAGGAAATTAATCAAACTAACCGACACGCAATTTTCTACTCATTCCCTTAATAGCGAATATTTTCTATTTGATTACTGGAAGCTAATTTTAATTATAGTGCCATCATAGAGTTCACCATTATCAGATTAAAGTAACGACTTTAATTTAGTGGATGGATTTTAAAATCCATTTGCTCGTCTATAAACGAAATCAGGAGAGGAAAAATTAGTGCTTTAGTAGAAAGTGGACTCTGGTACTATACATTTTAAATTTCAATCAACGCTACGATAGTAACTACAGCATAAATGCCATATTTTGATCTAATACCGGTCGTTGGACCGTTGCTACCAACTCTAACGACCAAAGTGAAACGTATTGCGAATCAAATAAATACATAAAAAATATAGAAGAGATATTCGTGAAAGATGAGCATAAATATTCAGCCATTTTGAATAGAAAGGATACGAAAAACAATAAATTAAGAGCATATTTATTGTGACATACCACGAGCAGTTTAAACATAAATTAAAAATCTCGAGGTAGAGATTATCCCCTTAACATATAATATACCAACTCGTAATATCAAAGGTGACAAATGTCCATCAATTTGGGCACTATCTTTATTTTCTCCATTGACATTAGCTTTTGCGCATATGTTCCTTTGGATATTTTTGTTGCTGAAAAGCGTGGTCGTGCATACATCTAATTTTGTTGAATATATACCAAATAACTTTAAATAAACATGTTGTATAATCGATTCCAACGTGTAACTTTCTATAAAAATCAATATACTAATTAATTTTTATGAATCATTCAACCATTTTTAAAGATACCTATAATAGATAGTTAAGATGAATATAGTGGTAATTAGAAAAACACTGTTTGTATTCCTAAATCTAATGATAAAAACCTCATTAATACAAAGTAAAATTTCCACGGGATGAAAAGCGACGATGGAGTATACGATGACTAATCAGTACTCGTCACCTTATTAAGGAAGGGAAAGTTCCATCTTTATATCTTGGACACTTTCCCAAATAAAAAAGTACAGCGAGTCTTTCCCATGATGCACTTCCCTGATGATTCGTCCATCTTCATATGTCGCTTTCTCTTTGCATAACTAATGTCTCAACCTTTACGCACGGATTCGGGAATCGAATCTTAACACCGTCGCATGGCTACGAGCCGCGGTGATGCAACCAAAAGTTCTTCTCCGACAAAGATGCTGTCATCGCGGAAGAAGTTGAGCGGGGGATCGAAACTTGGGATGGGGTGAGTCTGCAGGGAGCAAACAGACGGAGTTTGGACTGACCGCAGTCGGTTCCACCTACCGTAACTCAAATTCTAAGCAGAGCAAAAAATTAAGACGTAAGAAGTCATTCCACTGAAGTTTCTGTTATAAATACGACTTCCGAAAGTCTGAACGAAGATGGTACAAGTATAACCACGACTGCAGCAGAAAAAAAATATTCAGAAGATAACCCTCGATAGCTGTTGGGGTGATTTTTTTTAGAAGTCAAAATTTAAATTACCAGACTATATATTAGTAATACCATAGAGTAACTATACGTTACATATGTATGTTAATACTATACTCTATTGTGCTCTATGGTAATATTATACAATATTGATATACAATGACTGAATATTACAGCAGTTGGGTTTTGTTCTTTAGAAATCGAAATTGAAATTACCTGCCAATAAATTAGTAATGCTATTCAATCTTGCAATACAATGACTAAATGTTACTGGGTATGATAGCAAATTGGTTATCGTTCTAGCGCTCCAAACCCAAAGTCCCGGGTTGGAGTCCCGATTAATCTAATTTTTATATTATGGAATGGATGAGTGTATTCGATTTTTCCAATAATATTTGGATTATCTGCCAATACATTAATAATACTATTCAATCTTGATATACAATGACAATACAACCGGCTGTGCTAGCAAACTGTTTAGCTTACTAGCGCTCTAACCCCAGGGTTCCGGGTTCGAGTCCCAGCTAATTAGGTTTTTATTCTATAGAATGGATGTGTCTGATTTTCCCAATTAGGGTTGGCGACAGTAAGGACATCTAATCAACATCATCATTACCCATAATCATAACATATCAACATCCTATAACATGATGGGAAGAAGGCTAAGAAGGAAGATACATAATATTGAGTAATTTGAGTTAACCGAAGTGAATACGCTTTAAAAATTTCTCTTGCGCGGATTTGGTGATCAAGTATTAAAAGAAAAATTTATCTTGTAATTCTTTTAAGTGTGGAAAATATTTTTCGAAACAAACTATTTCTGAAAATATAAATATATTCGAATTGGGTTTAATTTCAATGTGCGTTTAATGGAGCGTTGGATTAAAAGAATTGCTTGCAGGGAATCTTCCAATTTAATCTTCTTTGTCATATCTAAGCTATTCATTACCTCATTTTTAAAAATTAGATTTAGAAAATTAGATTAGAAAATTAGATAAGAAAATTTTTAAAAAATCCGGAATTTCTAAGAAAAAATGTAAAACATAGGCCAATAGTACTAATTTTAGTCGAAAGAAAAAATCCTTTCCATGAAACCTTCAAATATAATGAAAGGAAATTCAAAACCGCGCATTTTACTCTTTATCACGGACTTGTACTGGAATAACTTGCCGTCATTCAAAGTTATTTGGCATCCTGATAATGATTGAGTTTTGTTCACAACCAGCTTAAATAAAATCAGTGGTGAAGCTAGTTATGTTTAGTTGTAAATCTGAGGGCTTCCCATTATATACCAATATCCCTCTAACGAATTGAATACGGAATATTAAGACTCATGAACTATCGAAAGTAAGGACACTAAAACAACAAAAGAGCCCCTATGGCTTGGGAAAAAAAGAACCTATTGGTAAGCCAATGGGTCAAGAGTAGAAGTCTCCTCTTTTAGGTAAGATAAGGCATTACTAATACTAATAAGAGTTATAAACCATAGTTCAATTTATGGCACATAACATTAACACTCACCTCCGAAGAAACAGAAGAGAAGGACCTTCTGGGGCACCATTCGCACATTTATGAACCCCATTTTGGCAGTGTTTCAAGTGTGATTAAAAGTTCAAATCGATTCTCTATCGACAGCGATATGAATGGGACTTAGGTTAGGTTTCGTAGATGAACAGTTCGTCGGAGAATCGCTTCTCCTGGGTGATGAAAACTTCCTCACGCGGTCACTCTTCTCCTAGCTGTATCCTCCATGGTCTTCCTCCGTCTATCCACCACACCCACTGCGGCTCAACATGGCCAAGGCATCGCACTAACGCGAGGCGCCACAAGTCTGCAAAAGAGAGAACGTGGAATTAATCATCGTAGTGAGATCAAACGGATAAGGAAGGCGAATTTAGGAAAAATACCTATCGAGTTAGGTACGTTATAAAAAAGAGCATGTTTATCGATAATTAACGACTGTATGAATAGTGAGCGAATTGATGTTGTATCTTACTAAAATGTATTCGTACCAAAACCCGTCAAAATCACCCAATGTGCATTTCACACATAATGAGGGCATAATAAGGGGAAATTCATCTTCTGCCGCTGAAGATGTTCTCATTGAGGGCGGAATGAGCATTGGGTGATACAAAATCATTTTGACGGTTTTTAGCGAAATTAATTTCATTCTAGTTAGCAATCAACAGATGATTGTAATGAGATAAACCCGATAAAATTTCGATATTGTCTTCGGAGAAATAATTTGTATAATTAAATTACTTTAAAGTGCTACTAACAGGTTTAATATTAATAACGGAAGGATTTTCGCTGATGGTAATGTTAATAAGATAGTAAATTCACCAAAAAACATCATAAATTAAACCACTATGATGGTCTTTCGTTAATTTATTATCTTAAAGTTTAATAGTAATAACACCTATATATACATTCACCTTTAAAATCAGAAACATATTTTTTTACGTCCACCTTCGCACATAAAAAATCGGATAAAATATCGAAAAAACGGGTTATTAATTTAATTCAGTAATTCCAGTGGTAGTAGTTTATTTTTCAAGTTTAGAAGTTAAAAAGGAAAGAAGATCTTCAGTAATTTCCACAATGTTTTTGGGACGACCGGATTTGCTTCTGCGGAAGCATAGTTAGGTAGCAACAAAAATGATTATCACCTCAATAAAAATACAGGGGAATGTACATTAATGTGTTCTTTCTCTACCCTGACTTTCCAAAAAGTTACTCCTTCTCGTATCGATTTATTCAGTTTATTATTTAGTAATATTTTCACCTAGTAATAATGCAGTAGTATTTTTCAATTAAATTTAATAATGTAGTAGTAATAACAGTTTAGTTTCTAATGCAGTAATTTCAGCAGTAAAACTACTAACGTCTTAATCTGTCGTTGTAAACAGACAAATTGTTTTAAAATGACGAAATTATAGCTCCTTTTCTTGATGCTTACCTTGAAGATAAGAGTGTTAAGCAAAGAGTGTGGAAAAATTTCCCCCGTCTTATTTGCATGAAGGGTCCACCTACTCGAAAGTCAACGACCCTCGACACAGCTTCTCATCCCATTTCGTGAGAAATCGAAAGTTAAAGCCGATCGCAATTGAATATAATTTCGACACTTAACTCTTGCATTCTGGTGCAAAGATAGCCGAAGGGCAAACTTTCATCCCAGCAACGCCATTTATAATGACTGACAGAACGAGCAAAAAGTTATAAGATTAATAGGTGTAAAGATCTGTCTGCAGCTCAAACACGAGGAAATTATCTGGCATTGCTGTCTAATTTACTAGAACTATATTTTTGATATTATAAGTTAACAAGTGATTATAGTATGCAATTTTACGGAGGGAATTCTTTGAATCGTGAACAAATGAATATTTCTTCCACCTGATGAATTTATTTGACGCGAAAATATATATGTAAGCCAATTTATGTACAAATGTAGGTATTGCATTAACCATGTTCCTATTTCGTGTTTAAATCTGTATGTTTCTTCAATGTATAGTTGTGAATTTGTCTACATTTTTCATATACCTATTGACAATGAAAATAAAATTCTCTCTTTTCATCATGATAATAAACCATTTTCTCTTCCGTTTCATTTCCTATTTAGTGATACCTTAATATCTACCTTTTATGTAATTCTCATATATTGTATGTATTGTAAAGATCATGTTTTTATAATATTGTCTAATGTGTTGTATATTTTTGATTTTTTGGATACGTTTTCGTTATTTATTTTTATTGCTTTATACTATCATTTATACAGATTTGTTATCTTGAATATGCTTATTGATGTATCGTACAAGTTCTTATTGAAAGTACTTATATATATATTTTATCAAGTTTCTACTCATTTTTGAGTTATTTCTAACGGTAGGTTTCCGCACCCTCTATTTTGGTTAATTTCCCTGCAGTAGATAAATCTTATTTTATAAATCTCCTTTTAACTTTTTACATCAACAATTCTCATTTTCCTTTTACTATCTCTTAAAATTGATTATTTAGATATTGTATGACGATGCGTTAGATGGAAGAGGAGACTTTTAGTCTCAATCTCGCCCAAATAAAGACATATTATTATCATTACATACACAAAAAATCTCGGTGAAAAACAGCATAAGATCGTGACGTCAGCCGATTAAAAAACATCTTGTGATTTTAATTCTATTCACTTACTCAAGACATGCTGTCTGCGTAGCTTTTTGAAAAAAATGTAGCAACCTGATTGGGAATTTTTTAAGCATGAGCATGATTAAAGGAAAGACGCAAGCAACATTTTGGGGGAAATAAGTCAAAGGAAATGGACTACGGGATGGCTTGGAGTTGAAACCAAGTTAGCGAATAGGGATGGAAGAAAATTGAGGATAATTCAGCTATGGAGATAATTGCTGACTTTTTGCGACCCGGCTGCAAAGAAATTGATAACCGAAAAGACGGGTTGAAGCGTCCGTAAATTAACTCCAATCCATGATATCCGAGCATTTTCCTCCAAAGATTAAACTTCCTTTAAGAAAAGAAAGAACTTGCTTGGAAATCACTTATCACTGGTGAGCCCTAATTTTTTCCTTATAGCCAGTATCCATTCCACTGATACCAAGGAAGTAAAATATACTAAATCAGTCAAGGAATGGCTTACGCAATATTAGGGTTTTGAAATTTTGCTTTGAAAATGGTATTTTAGTTGTCCAATGTTTTAAATCATATGTATACTATAACAGTAGAGTATATGTTACTTAGTTAAAAGTTTGTACACTAGAATCAGTGGTATCAAACCTTGCAAACACAAAAAGACCTTTTGTAGATCCTTAGTGATTAAGAATGCTAATGGAAGCTCACTGACAAATTAGAAGAGGTACTAGCAGTGTATTGTAGGTATTGTGATATACAGTTACGGTAGGTATATACCAAGGAAACCCTTATTGGTGTATGGAAGGGGATGTATCATGATGATGGGGTGAGAATAATCATTATGGTATGAATGAAATCTCTTTACTAAGAGAATATCAATCGTTATTAAATTAATTATAATAATAATTATTATAAGTTTGATCTTATAAATAAAAATGAAATGATGTTCGTGACGTCGTCTAAAACAAGAAAACGGCTCGACCGATTTGAATATTTTTTGTTTTGTTCGCCTCGATACGGAGGTGGTTTAGGAAAAAAGAAAATTAGGAAAAACCGAAAAGGAATTGCCGAAAAATCGATAAAGCATTTCCATAAGAAATGCACGTAAAGTTAATTTTTCTCGCTGCAGGCTTTATTTCATTTGAAAATTTGAATTAGAAATAATAGTCGTACAAAGTCGAATCAAGCACTAAAAGAAGGGTAATAGAATAAAGATTCTTATTTTGGTCGTGAAATATCGTTTACGAATCGAAATTTCGAGAATTTCGATAAAATACGTGAATATTTTATCAAAATTTCGAGGTTGTAAACAACCCATCCCCCTTGACAATGAAGGCGATTGTTGATTTCAAGTTCATGTATTTATCCATCAAAATGTATTAAGAATATAAGTCAAGTTAAAATTAATCCTGATAATAAGTGATACATTTTATGAAGAAGAAAAAATTGCATGAGATTTTAACATTTGCTGTTACGAACAATATCCTGTGAAGAATCCCACGGAAAAAAGTACGAACATTTAAATTTAAATTTTTTACAATTTTGTTTAAACGTCAGTAGCAACCAAGTTTTATTTACAGCAACGTAATTGTTTACTGAATTTTTAGTTAGAGTTTTAAAACGGTTTTACTCTCTCTCTACTCGAGGACTTTGTCTACTATAGAAATTCCCTCTAAAGAAGTATTGCTGGTATATGGCTTGCCTTTAGACCTGTAATGTTTTTCAGATATGATAACATGAAAATATCATCATATAGGAATCATGTCCCTGAATTTCAATTATTTACCGATATCACCGAAAACAATCGCAAATGATTAACAGAATTGACAAAAATTGAATCATTTCTATATTTATATTTACAATTGGTTTTGCTCTTCTTGGTACATCTTCTTTCTATTGGTGTTCGTTGCAGAGACAATCTATGACATTTTTCCGTTGAGAATCAACGGGCACTCCGCTAGTTATTAATAATTTTCATTAAAACGGCAACCTTACGAACTCATGGGTGGATTGCCAACACGAATGTTGATACAAGATTTCAAATTTTGAAAACAATAGAAGAATTACTACTTGAGATAGTAGTTTAAGAAGCTTTCAGCAATTGCCACAAACAAGCAAATAATCGATTTTCGGAAGCGGAAACAGCACCAATATACATTGTAAGTCACGCTAATTAACGAAGGAGTCTAATACGCGAAAAATATTCAATTCCAAAGAGCTGACTTGCACCCGACTGCCGCATGATGACTCACGGATTTGTGCATATAGTGACATGACTACGTTCTCGTCAGATATTTGCAGGGGCGTGACTTCCATTGTTTCGCTTCGCCGAGGCGACGCCGTCGCTTTAAGTACCGTTTTTCATCGATGGAGCGTCTGCAGAATCTTCAGTTGAGAATCAGGCTGATAATGACGGAGAAAAACAAAGATCCCCGTCAAAAGGGTCACCTTCCTTTTACCCCGGACGGTTCCGTTAGCGGGCCTTCCTTCCAGTCGTTATTGACTACAATTATATTTCCCATCCCTTCTATTCCCTTTCGCTAAAATTCAATTTACGCATGAATTTAAGTGGAAATAACCGCCTACCAACTTGAAGATTCTCACACGTAGGATTCATAAAAATATTTCTAAAGCTATACTAGATATACGGCACTAATTTTGTAGTAAGAATTTTTTAAGAGATCCCAGAGTACTTGTAACGGTGAGTTTATGCATATGATTGTTTACATTAAATCAAGGACTTTCAAAAGTAAAAGTTCATTTTTTTAAATTGTTGCTTATATTGAAATAGTAATATTCTGTAACGAATTTTCATCTTTCACAGTGAATATTTAATAGACATAAGTTAACATAATAAATATGAAAGAATACTTTTGCAGGGTCTCAATGGAAAAATATTAGATCAATATATTTACCATTCTATTCATATCGTTATTTTCCTATCGATCAAAAGTTGAAACATGGAAACTACATAAAATATCTTTTCTTAGAGGAGCAATAAATAAATATATGTTATGGTAATAGCAAATCGTATTTATTAGGACAAGATTGAGACTAAAAGTATTTCTCCATACAACCCAACATCATTCTTAATAAATTTATAATTATCATAATTTAAGGAACAAATGAAACTATAGTAGATATAAATAACCTTAGAGATATAAGGAAAGAAAACTGGAACACGGCTGTTAATCATACGAAAGAAGATCTTGTAACCTTGAAGATTCATGGATATGAAAGCATGAATATCTAAATGTACATTATGTGATTATCAGAAGATCAGTAATTCGGACCTTTTCTTTTTTTTCCGTCAACCGATGGAAACGCGATCCGGAGCGCTAACAAAGTATATTGGACAACGTGACAAAATATCGTGATGTTATTTAGGAATTTTGAATGTAATTATATATGGGTGAAATGATTCGTTAATGAATGATTGGTGGATATTATTTAGAATTTAATGATTTCTGGTTATATTACATCAGACGAAATGTAATGAATGATATAATGAGGTACAGTTATGTATGGAATTGCAACGATGTTGCCACCGGACCGTTGTCCAATTGCAGCGTATGTATGCAATAACAATAAAAAAACGCTATAGGAGATTTTTAAACTACTAAATTTAGAAATACTTAGATAATTCATCCAAAACAAGGCAATACCATTTAAGAAAGAAGGTACGAAAATCCGCGAATTTTAACAAATACAAATTTTACTCGTTGCTTCAAATTTTCCAGAACTGAAGAAAATGATGGAAAATGCAGTTTCCATTGTGGACGAAAACTGAAGCAAACCCAATAAAAACGGTTAATGGGAAAGGGATTGGATTATAGCCCTATTAATCTTTTCGACAAATTATCCAAGTGAGATAAATGTCTGAAGGAAGGAAAGAAGCGAATGGGATAATCCTTCTAGGCTCACGAAATGCACCGTTATTCTCGGAGGAAACTATCCCAAATGGAATTAATCGTAAATTATGTTGGATTTACGTTCCGATGCTGCAGACCCAGCGGCAATCGGGGCGCGGGAGAGAGAATTTAATTTTAGAGAGCATCGTATATAACCGTGGGACACAAATCAAAGCTGTATTAGGATGGGAAAAATAAAAAATGAACTTTAAGGTTACGGATGAGGAGGAGTTTCAGAGTCATCCAATAACGAGAAACGTCATGGATATAAAAAGGATCAACGTAATGCACGGCGGTGCGTGGGTGTAAACTTATGCCTTAAAATGCAGTCACGTAAAGAACACGGAACTGAGGTATGGTCGCGATGAGTTTTCACGAATTATATGTACTTTATATGCAATTGAACCAAGGTATAGAATTATAATAGGTATACTATATACGACGTGTACCGCATAGTAAACTGCAATTTTATATCGCGTTTCTATTACCGTCTGGCATAAAACATTTGTTTACTACAGGAAAAATACCACATATTCCGTGTTTTAAAAACCAGCGATTTATGAGTGAAGAAGTTTAATATCCCAGAAAAATTATTGAAAATAAAAGCCATATCTTAAACAAAATGTGGAAAAGCCATAAATATTTTAACAAAGATGCATTAAATCTTTATCAATATAGCAGATAATAAGATCCTTAACACCTTTCATTCAAAACTTATGACTCTTCAAAACTATCCACGCTCGCTGATTTTCGCGAATTCTTTAAAATTTTAAACATTTATAATTAGCAAATATTTTTCATTGAGCTGAAACATAGCAAATTTAAGTCTAGAAGTATGCAAGCATAACAAATTCAATACTATAAAAAATAGACGTCAATTTGTGTTTGGTTATCGGTGGAATCGCCCATACGTATATGATTTACAGACTTCAGTATTACTTGAGTAGTTTTTTGTGTTATTAATAAATTTGTGTTTTGATTTATTTTAAATGTCACAATCTTTTATGCAGCGATCCATTTCTAAATTTCTTTCAATCTTTCCTAAACTTTTGAAGGTTTTTAACAACCCCTTTTTTTCGTAGGTATTTTCCTGGAGTGGAAATATTTTTTGTGATCAAAATTAACTCAATTATTTATTTGCTCCACAAAACCAAACAAACTATTTTTTTCCACATTTATTCTCTATTTCCAAATAACATATTAAAAATCTCTATAATACTGGCCATGTTTTACTGGTATGTGTATTTTCCTTACTTTCAGGTTAAATGGAAGGTGGGACTTCCTGGTCCCAATTTCGCCCAACAAGGAGGTGCTTGTGTGTGGGTATTATAATTCCGTAAAATATATGCAGACAGAATCATTTTAGATACTATAATTCAAGATTATCGACTGAAGCGTTGAGTAAGCTTTAGCGAACCTAAGCAAGAGTGAGTAACATTTCCATCAAGGGTTTCAGATGCCATTAGTTGTTCCCTCGTGAAAGACCTTTTCTGAGCATTTGGTCCAAAGAGCGGTCTTAAGGCACGCGAGAACTACATCAAAGGGAAGGAACACTTCCGAAACTCATCAATTATTTAAAAGGCTCCACGAGAAATATTTCCTAAAATCTACCCGAAATCATATCTTGACGGAATAACATGCTCTTTGCATGACTTTCTGGCATAATGATTGGAATTGTTCCTTTACGAGTTAGAAAAGCATTTTATGGAAGAAAATTATAACCATGAATGATTTAGTGCGAGAATTTTTTGAAAAAATCTACACCGACAAGAGACGGATAATAAATGAACAAGAAAAATGCATTATATCGCTATTTTAAATTATATCATGTAACATTTCTGAGTTATTTTACTTTAGGGGGTTAAAATCACCATATTTGTCTTACTTATATAAACATATTACGCTTGTTGATGCTACCACATCTTTATTAATTGAATAATTTTAGGTTGTTCGTTGGCTCGGGATAGAGAAAAAAGCATCTTCCATTCCACTAAATTTCTCTATAATGATTTAAAAAATCTCCGATATGTTTATCAGCTCTCCGCACCGCATTGCCACCGGTTTTCGTAAACAACGGAATTCCCCAAATTACTGACCTTCTGACAATGTGATTCATTACAATTTTACTCACTCTGATGGTGATGTGCAACTGAAGTGATTCTAAATAATGTACTTATCTCTGTTAAACCTCATTGAATGCAATGAAAGTGCAGCACATAGGTAAATTGTGCTGCATATACGTGATTTGATCCAGAGTAAGTATTTGGGCTCAGTTAAGAAACATGGATAAACTAGTTCACTCCTCGCCTTACCCGGTAACCCAAATTCATTCTACAAAGCTATTTGTAACTAACGGAAGAGGGAATGAGGTTCAAACAGACCCCTAAGTTAAACACTTAAAAAAATGTAAACACTATTTTAACATGAGGTTTCTTCTACACCCAAGAGTAATTCCTAAGAATATACTTGGATTGATAATGAATATTTGGATGAATCAATAATATATAATAATTTATATTAATCCTTCTAGATATTCCGTGGAAGGTTTGCTACCTATTGTAGGCTTTTATATTGAAGAGACAATTATGATAGATTTTGTTTTGATGGGATTAATGTTTCACAAATTATCTTTCGCTCACTTTTATATGCTATCAACATCTTCATTCATCTTCTCAATGACTCTGTTGATTTCTAATGGATGACAGCCCAGATAAATTTGTAAATCGTCGGCATAAAATTGAAAATTCGAATGAGTGATCGAAACAGGTAAGTCACGATTAAATATTGAAAAGAGAATAGACCCGAGAATAGAGCCTTGAGGTACACTACAAAACTACTAAAAATTCGGTAATTCATCTTCATCTCTTTTTACAGCTTAGATTCTCATGGGTTAATAAGGCTGAAACCATTTAATAACTGGAAGAGAAAATTCAAGCTTGCTCAGGACTGAAGGAATGATTACAAATGATCCGAACAACCTTTGGCCTTTAGCCTACAAAGCCTTACTCTAAATTGAAAGGCAACTTGGCTTTGACCGATGGTAATCGTCGATAGCAAGCATAGAATCACCTCCCTTCGAGTGCATGACGCCATCGAGTTCAGACGATGACTGTGACGTCACCGACACTTAAAGAAAACTCGTCAAACGGCTTCTTACCTGTTTTCTATCCTTAGAGCTTCTTTTCCCCACCCCTTCACACGTTTTCAGACCGCGCGAAAAGCTCGATCATTGCTATCAATTATGCTGCTGACGCTCGTTTGCCTACTGACTGATAGATGATCCTTACCATACGTTTCAAATCGGGAAAGTTTTTGCTCTTTAATAAAATTCCACGAGTAGTGTTCGCTCTCATCGCAGAACAATATGTATATTCAGTTAAACTTTGATATTTTAATTTATTGTAAATTTGATTTTATTTATACATTTCCATGTTTATAGCTAGCATGTTTGTCTTGTGTTTTTATCTGTGCGGTTTTATTGCACCGATATTTGCTTCATAACGAACAAAAGTGGTACATGCAACGGACTTCTGGGTGGATAAAAAATGCTATAATGCATCAAAATGAACTGATGAGCAATTTTTACGTATTGATGTGTGTTATAGACTTGTATTTCTTATTGCAAGTGGTTGCCCGTTCTATGCTGTGGTATATACTGATACCATTTTGACGGCGATCGTTTCAGCTGTGTATTACGTCAGGTTAGGTCTTACTGAATGCTAACTCGTCGTGCGCTTGTAAGTTGATTTTAATTTGTGAAGTGATAAACCTTGTCCATAATGTTACCCCGTATAACAGATGAAAGGAAACATTTTAATTTTTTATGGTACAAAATGTATGAATTTTAAAATAAAACGGACATTTATCATTTACATATTTTCCACTGGGTCCTCAGTTTAAACATTTATCTAACGGAAGGCCGTATTTAGCATTTAAGGCGCTCGCGAGAAAGGCAGCTTTTGAAACCATAAGGACGCACTAGTGTTGAGTGTTGCCTACATTCAGATATTCACGAGACTAACATTTCATACAAGGAAACGAGTTATCCAGCCATAGGGACGCAAATTTGTTTTAATACGGGCATTACATTCAGGAAATGACTAAAAGTGCAGATTTAACATCCAAAAAGGCCATAAGCTCCCTTTTCTAGCTCAGTCTGAAAGTCTTATTCTCACCAGGTATCACAAAACACTTTTGTTTTCTTTCCTCTCGCATCATAACAGAAATCGGTTTCCAGGGTAAGAAAGACCCGAAATTCCTATGAACGCTTCCAAAAGCTGATCGATGAAATGAATAAATCACTTCGCGGAAAAGAAAGGGCGGCGCACGCAATCTGAAGATTTCTAGCGAACGAAATATGAGCACCGAAGAGACGCACATAAATAGCGCATCGATCCGAGGTTACATACTTTGGTGAGACTCCTACGCACTTCGCGGAGGTCGAAGTAACATTTTCGGATGTTGATGAATTTTAGATTCTTCATCTCGGAAAGAAATACGAACGAGATGAAATGATTTGGCCCCTCACCACTCTCCTACCTTGAACTGTTTTATTATTAATCACCCAACTTATAGTTCTTCTCTTAACTTCAGCGGCTGTCGACGATATTCAGTAGCAGGTACGACTTGGGAAAACCTAACGTATCGCGGATTTAATTATTGACTTCCAAGGAGTAATTTCAGAATTCAACCACCTTTGGTTCAAATTAACAGTAAAAACTGGTTGAATATCGTAGTAGAGCAGTATTGGAGAATTTATCGATAAAGTTATAAGTTTATTGGTGAATCATGCAATTGGCCATTCATGTTCAATATGTTATTATTGCAATTAAATCATGATCCTTTTTACAACAAACCTAGGGCGAATAAAGTGTTACATAATAATAATTGTCAATCAGTAACTGGTTTGTGTAGGTTGAAGGAATTTTCAAAAAATGCTGCATTCGTCATTATGAAGGGCAAATAAATAAAATCCAAGGTCCAAAAATGTCATTTTAAATAATTATCTGGTTCTGTCTACCTGACTGTATGGCTGTTACACCATCACTGAAACTAAAACTCACAGCTTCCGGCAAGATGTGGTGAATTCATCATGTAAAATGAAGGAAACAGGATGGTACTTTTTTATAACCTTGCCCGAAGATGACGAGTCTCCGCTGAAACCGGTAGCAAATTAAAATTCTGTGGACAAAGTACAATCCTGTCTCCTTCGTTTTACACGCTGAAATTACCTATCGGATTTTGATAAAATTGGACAAGATTAATGTTCGGTGTTGCTGATTTAACCATAATATTAACAGTTAGCTTCTTTTTTATTTCTCCTCCATATCATTGCTGAACTGTAAAAACATAAGTACATACGACTCAATCTCTATAACTTGAAACTATAAATAAAAATAAACAAACATTTTCCACATGGCAACCACCATCAACATCTTAAAATAACAACAACCTAGCCTCCTTTTCATCCCGATAAGTTATATATTTCAATGAGAAAATGGACCATGATGATCTATGATATGATAAAAATAATAACACATACGGCCGCTTTCATGATTAATGAATAAATTTCATGTAACTTCATCAATACATCCTCCATATCTCCACCCCACATCAAGGCTACGTTGGGGATATTTTTATCTACGTCTGTATCATTATATTTCTATTCTTAATTATATATTTTATGATTAATTGCCTGATAATACTTTAATGTATACTAACAGGGTGTATCCTGCAAATGGTATAAACAGCCTCAAAACTAAAATTTATCACCATAACCAACCATCAAAAAGCCGAAAATCTTGACATCCTTCAGAACAAGTATTCAATTCTAAGGTCGTTAATTTATACAAGCGTCAATTCTCGGGTAGCTTTTGATAGGTTTCAATTTTAATACCCGATCCGAAAGCGGAGGATTACAGAATTTAAGTGCGGATTAGGGGAAACCCATTCCAATAAAACTTGGTGAATTGATGATAAAAATACATTTTTCTCGTATGAAATGGAGAATCTGAGGTAAAAACTTTTTGTTTTTCTTTTCAAGAAGGAGATTAATAAATTCAAGTACTCCCTTATGAAAATAAGTATCTAAACAAACGTTGACACGAAAAAAATCACTGTAACTGATTAAATGATGATGAATTGATGTTGGCTTAGAATACCACCGAGAAGAAAATACTTTCTTGGGCTACATATGTTTACGAACTTGAGTAAAATTAATAATGATATTATATAATATAAAAATAATATCATAATTAATAAATATAAAATAAATAATATTAATATAAATATAATATGAATAATAGGGTCTAATATTTTCTCAGCGATTTTACTTCTTCAACTAATCTTACTCGCCCTGAATTAAAAGATAATTCACGTATATTTTTCCATTCAAATAGGAAATGCACCTTTTATAAATCATTCTTTGTGTTCGCAATCACTTCTTGGAATTCAATGGCCATAATGATCCACGAGAAACTAAAAACTAATTTGAATTTCTATTCTTTAAATATGTTTTTGAATTAATATTGAAAATTAGTGGTGCGTGTAATTATTTATGAAATATTTATTTCCTTATTTAAACTATTCGTAAACCTACACTTTTTCATGAATATACCTATATGATTGCTTGTATTTCGTACTATTATTTTACACTTGCCCTTGGGTGGAATTACAGAGGACATAATAAACATTACTATTATTATCATCTAACAGACAGAGAAAAAATACTAAACAGCGTTTTATAATTCTCAGAGGACTCAGTAATTCAATGATAATCTTAAAGAAGAATTTGTATGTACATCCTATTGAGTAGAATTTTGAAACGAGTTTTTCTTTTCCCTTCTGCTACATCCAGGTAGCTGTACCGATGACTTCTTCACCTCTCCCATCCTCAATTGAAGGATGATGCCTTTATTTCATAACGTAACACTGCCTCTGGGAACATTCCACTCGACTTCGTTGCGTCGGAAGTAATTCCCACGTAAAGGTCGAGTTAGACGTTTACTCGCGCACAAATCCACTTTCCTTTCTCATACTTCCGTTCCTGTCCAACGGAACGGTGCGTCCGAGGCATCGATACGGTTCATAGGACGAGCCGAGGTCTCTCTCCACATATCTTGTTATACTTTTTCTGGATCCAACTCTGGTTTATATCACGCTAAATATTACGCAACTGGCTGCGACTCCTCAGAAAATGGCATACGAATCTGTATGTTAAGTACTCGGCTGTAATTGTTTTTAACTTCGAACCACAACCTCTTCACTATTTGCTTCATAAAGCCCTGGAGAAGGAATGAAGCTTAATAGATAAGATGTGGAGGGATATAGTTTTCTCATTGAACCACAATGCTATGCATAATGAGTGTTCTACCTTTCGCTAGGTTCATGTACAATCAAATGTCCCTATTTAGCGTCATCTCCTTCATTTCCTTATAGTTAACCCCACCCCTTATGTCATCCAAAAACGTTTGTCTCTGTCTACCCCTCAGTTTTCCCCCCTTAATTCTTCCCTCAATTACAATCTTTACCAATCCCTCTCCCCTCAATATTTGACCCACCCATTTCTTCTGACGATGCTTAATCACGTCAATTAAAGCCCTCTCCTCCCCAACCATCTCTAACACCTCGGTGTTCGTCTTCCTATCAACCCAATTTACTATTTCCATTCTACGCCATACCCACATTTCGAAGGCCTCCAAACGTTTGACACCTTCATTTCTTTAAGTCCACGTTTCGCACCCATAGAGCAACACACTCCAGACCAGGGATTTCAACAATCTTTACTTGATTCCTATGTCAAGACCTTTGATCCTCAATTCCCTTCTCTTCATCTTCCTTGGCCAAGGCTATTCTTTTTCGAATCTCATCTTTACATCTTCCATCCCACGAAAGAGTACTTCCCAAGTAAGAAAATTATCCACGTGTTCTGGTTATTCCCCATCCACCCTTATACCTTTCTTTCCCTCAGTGAACCTCAATACTTTAGTTTTACTTACGTTAATTTTCATTCAATGATACAAGGAAAACGTTCACGCATGTGCATCACATGATTACATAATATGTATCATCATATGGATTACGTTATTCATAGGATTGAAAAGGCCAGAATGAATGCCATTAGGTCGCATAATTTTCAAATTAGCACTTTTATACTATTATTACCATAAGCAAAACTGATTAAAATATAATAGTAATAATAATTTCTTTCTATTTCCACCCAAACCCGGTCTTTTGGGAAAGAAATCTGCCATCTGCTAACTATATCTCTGACTAAATCAACCTAAAATAAGTTTCATCGTGATATGGTGAGGCAACGGCCTACCGTTCTCTCCTTTTAAAAGACGGAAACATAAAGTATATGAAAGAATTTTACTCTATTCTTCGCCACAAAACAAAAGAAAATGTTTTCAATCCTTGGGTATTGTGAGGCGAAATATTTTATATTTCAAGTCAGAATATACTAAATTAAATTAACTTCAAATTTTATAGAATATTCCGGAAGATTAGCACTTTTCCGACTCAAATATGAGAAAAATTGGAATAAAAGATTCAGTACTGTTTTACAATAGCTTTTCAAGAATCCTCTGCCTTTGAATATACTTCGGAAGATGAACAACTAAGTTCTTCCCAACGTGTTCAGAAACGAATAACTTCGACGAAACTTGTTTTGGAGTAATCTTCTCGACGAAATGCAATTATTAGCAGGAGAGGATCTTGAGAGATTCTTGCAGTCTTGAAACAAGAGTAATATGGGTTACTAATAGAGAGATGAAACGAAAGTCTCCGAGAAGAGTAATTCGGGAAGTCTAAGTAACTCGGAACTTTTACGTAATAGTTCTTCATTTCACACGAATTTCTACGGTCCGTTTCATATGCTGCATAACTTATTCATCTTAGTCTTCATTATCACTGTGCTACCAACCGGTGGTTCCATCTACTCTAAGTTATTTTAACATATACTATTTCCATCATTCCGCGAAAAGTGGGGCGTTGAGTAAATGGGATCCATCGTAAAAGTTAAAGAAATAAAGTCTGCTTTTTTATTTAGGATAAATCTTGGATATTTAGACCAATTTTAACTTGATTCAACTCTTTAACATTCGTTAAGTGTACTCGCAGCGATTTCTAATGCTTGGTTTATTATTTACAGCACAAATAAGAGCAATTACGTTATTGAAAAATCGCTATCATCTGAGAACGGTGGAATGTTTGTCCAGGAAGATAAAATGTCAACGAAAGTTGTCATACATCGTTCAATGAAAGGAATCGCAGTTAATGCAATTCCTAAACGTTTAATATTCGTTGCAACGCATTCCATAAAGAAGCAATATTTAAGCGCAGCATAAAAATATACTCATGAGAATTATTTCATGAGGTATATTTTACGCCAACAAAGAGTTAAAATTTCATTGAATACAGCACTGCATAATTGTGAGGAAACAAATTATTCATACGAAAGGTTATTTTAATAATATAAATAGCAGCTACACTCATCCACTTCTTCTGTAATATCAAATGAAATTTGACGTCATCGTTTCACCAGGTGTTACGAGATAACATTCAATAATTAAGTCGAAAAGGAAGGCAGAACCGGGCGAGGAACTAGGAGCCCTTTTCATGAAAAATGAGGAGCATTAAAGTAAGGAAAGGTAGAGTTTTGGTTGAGAAATTACGCCAGAAGAATTTAAGATCGATTTTCTTTGAGATGTACAGCTATGTGCAAAAAAAACTTAAAAAGTCCCTCGGGCTACATACATTTTTTGCACATAGCTGTTCCAAGGAAAAATATGCACAAAAAGTTATAATAATACAATTAATCGAAAAATTAAGAAAATTTCCTTTGATTATTGAGAATAATGAACATTATGTACTTAATGTGCATAACAGCATGGACTGTACGATTATACGCCGAAGTTAAAGAATATTATCCTCATGTCGAACATTATATAAAAGTACCTCACAAAATTACGTAATGGGAATTTCTTTACGGAACAAAAATTAAGGATGAAAAAGTAGAGCTCTAATTAGTTCCTAAAATAAAAACCAAAATATATAACGAAAACTACCTTAAAATTCTAATTAACCAACGCTGGGTTTGCATAATTAAGTTGTGATTAATTAATTATTTTCGTCATAGGTTCTGAAAATATCCTATCGCTAATTGGAATCTATAATAACCAATTTCAAGTTAAAAAGCATCGGTGGGCCAGACAGGTGAGCCGAATATATATAAAAATATGTAATTGACAATTAAAATAATGATCCTGGGTTAGGTAAGGATTGAAATGTTTTGGGCAACTTAAAGAGTGGAAATTATATTAAGTTTTATCCTACTAACATTGGAGATTTTCTAATAACTTCATTTGAATCATTTTATATATATTGGTGACTGACTGTCTACATTTTTGCCCAGAATAAAGGCAGGTTTTAATTATTTGGTTATAGTTACAGCATAAATTTAGTTTAAACATTCGTGGAAAGCTTCCAGATTTAAAACGAATTCAAAAGAATACATGGCTGTTGGACGTAATCGATTAAAATTTAATAAAATTCGAGATAAAAGAGTATCTAATACGTTTACTCTTTAAGAGCAATTCCGTTATGTATAAATTAACAAAGATATTTCATTAAAATTATTATTTCCAGTAATTAAACAGCTTGCATAACGTCGCCAAAATAAAAGTCTCTCCAGGCGTTTTCCAAAAAAATAAGAGCACGATTTTAATTTGATAACGCGTTATGCGGGGAAGCCGAATAAATCACGAAAGTCACGTTGGGCGAGAAAATTAAATTTTCTTCGAAAAAACATGTGCGTCGAGGTTTTTGCTCGCATTCGGAAATCTCGCAGACAGAAAAAGTTCGGGCGAAGAACGGAATCACGCTATTCTCGCGTGCCGGTTATCGTTCAGCTCGACCGTGCCTTAGTTTACGACGAACGAAAGAAAGCAAAGAGAAACAGAGGGAAATTCATTACTCGCTGCAAAGACGCACATGTGGCAGCTACAAATGCAATTGAGGACGGAAAGACTTCCTTCCGAAACCCTCTTAATTATCATTCAACCAAAATGACACGATACGCTCATGGGGAGATTGATTTTTGTGATTTGCATGGATGAAACGAGGAAGGAAAGTGAGTAGAAAAGATAAACAGAGGAACTAAAATACTCCTCGGGGCCTGGTTGCCTCAGATAATATCCGAGTGAGGCAACTGCCTCGGGGAATCTGATATTCAATCCGAAAATATGCTGTCGTTTCATTGGGCAAGCACGATCAAATTTATCTGAGCGAATATCTTCCTCTAAACACGATCTAAATACGAGAAATATGTAACTTAAAACGCGTTCAAGTTCCTCTGAATAAATATGAAACAGAAATTGCGCTATGCCCCGTAATCCACAAATGACTTGTCTCGATTTAATCTTGAACACCTAATATTCCCGCGGGAGGGAAACTTAATATTTTCCTCATCCCATATCATTAGTTTGCGGGAAATAAGAATCATAATTTATGTAGCATACACAGGAGCCTCCTAAATATGCTATAATAAATGAAATGCATAATACCAGGAAATACAAGGAGGTAATAGGTAAAGATATAAACAAATAAAATTAAAAGTAAAAACAAAAAATAGTTATAAAATGTGTATAGTGAAAATTATTTAAATACTGAACAAGACTTATTTCTAATTTTTATTAAAGAGTCTGTAATAAAGTTCACAATGTCAGATAGTTCCTTGAGAACCTTGGCTATTTAGGGGAATGGGCAAAATTTACGTAATATTTTTTTGGAAAAAGAAACAGCTAAGGAGGGGGATTAGCGAGTTCTGAGCACAGCTAATCCAAATTTATCGCTTAAAAAGATATCAAATCGTAATTACCGCTGGGAATGTAAAAATGTCAAATAATCTGCTATAATCGATAAACTAGACATAGAAAACACCATGAAATTCAAAAGAATTTTCTTAGTTATCATGCAATATTACGTACGTACGATATTACTCGACGCTAATGTAAAAGAAAAAAGTTAAGATGTGCAATTTTAACATATTATAAAAGAATTGATTCTGAGATTGCCTATAGCACTTATGCAAGCAGAAAATATTAAAAAAATTATCTACATTAAGATCATATATATAGAGATATTACATAGTAGTACTGCTAAAGAACTCTGCACGTTATTAATTTTGTTATTTGTAAATCGATAATAATAAGATACTAAAAAGTAACCGATTATAATCGGTTATTTTTTACAATCAAAATCGTCCAAGAATCGACGTAAGGTGACCTAAAATCCATTTGTAACAAAAGTATGAATCTAAAGATCTTTTTTAACCGCTGATGGACTTGATTTCCTTTACAAAATTAAATCAAAGATGATCATGAACGAAGTCAGGATTTCTTCCACAAAAAAAAAACGTGATGGATTCTAATTTACACAGTGGAAACTCTTTGCGAGTTTTATCACGCAAAATTTGCTTTAAAGTTTGCAAAAGCTTTCTTGTTATCATATTTATTGCTATGATACGGTTTTAGATGTTAAAAATCTCCAATAGCCGTTTTTGTCGGCGTTCCTCTTATCATTCCCCGGTGTTCCGAGAACACAAGACAGGACACACCGCACGTTTTGAGAGCAATCAATACGTATTTCGAATGCGATGCATTCTTCGTCAGGAGGATATTGGTATCTTTTCACTAACGCCGACAAAAACGACTATTGGAGATTTTACACCTCTAATTCCTTAACAGCCGTGCCCCAACTTTCCTTTCTTTACATGATACAGTTTGTTTACCAAAACGCTACCGTTATAAGATTACATAGTAAAACGGGAATCATTTCATGGCTCTTTTCCATTGACGAATAAAAAATTTAATATATAATTTTTATAAATTTTCGATGGTAACTGTAACGTGTTCTTACGTGTGATCAACGATACAAAAACGGGAATTCTAACTCGAGATTGGAGGGGCTCACTAATTGAAGCCATAAGGGATCAGATGGCATTCGCCGAAAATGAAATATCTAACCGCTCTATCCCTTCCGGGAAGAACGAGGAACCTATCGACTTTTGTTAGTTCGATTAATCGATTCCCTCTAAATTACATCGTCAAGGGGGACTAATAGCCTTAAGTTAAAAGCGTCTCTCGCAATTCTCTCAGAAATCCTACCTTTGAGTTTCTATGTGTCTCATCAACTCTGTAAGTGCACTTTAACGACGCGTAATTCGCAAGAAATGCGATAGAGGGTTTCCCTGAAAGAAAATCCGTACACCTATACCAGTACGTATATATGTCACTCACGTTGCTCCCATTCGGAGAAAGCAAGTAATGTGTCTCATTTTACCTGTTCATATCACAACTCCTTAACATCATCAGAAGCACTATTACATCCAATGCTATTCTTTACTTCTTCATCTCAAAGAAGCTTCATTTTCGTACAAAGTTATATTACATATATTTTCACTATGAAAGAGTTGTTATTAGTACATATGCGTATTTTGTGTTTTTGCTATGTGTATCGTATAAACTTAAAGTTTAGGGACATTTATCAGGAATTTTTCACCCGTGATCATTACGAAAATAATATTATATATTATACATACATTTTCATTAAGAATTCGTTTTTTTGCATATATACGTATTTTGTACTTTTATGTAGTATATATCAACTTAAAGTTTGTAAAAATTTATCCCAAATATTTCAAGGAGGGATCATTATTAATACTGCTAATACTCTCTACCAATCCAATGTAATATTTCAGGTTTTTCCCTCAGTCGCTCTTTGTATTATTAGCGCGAATATAAACAGCATGCTATTTAATTCAAAGAAACCAAAGCTTTGCAAAAAAACTGTTTCAGTGGAGTATACTCTGTCGGAAATTTGTTCGCGCAGCCCAATTTATGAGTCTGCGATAAGTTTTTATTTCAAATGTGAAAAAGAACTTTTCTCGAGAGAAATTGTGATAAAAATTGGAATTTTCGTTTAAATTGTTTTTGGGCAGATATCTCGTTTGGAACTTTAGTTGTTACTTTTTATTTCCGAGAGCGGAATACTTTTCCTAGCAGTTATTCACCCTTGATTGGGAAGAGAAGGGGTTAAGAGTAAATGGGGAGTACATCAGTCACCTCCGTTTTGCAGATGATATAGTTCTCTTTGCAGCTAACGCAGAAGACCTAACTTCAAGACTTGAAGAGCTAAACACAGCAGGACAGAAGATAGGACTCAGGATAAACCTAACAAAAACAAAGGTAATGTATAATTCTTTTACAGTGCAAGAGCCAGTCAAACTTCAAGGAAAACCTCTGGATGTTTGCTTGGAATACACATACCTGGGACAACTTGTAACAACAGGAGAGAAAAACAGGATTAATGAAGTAAACAGAAGAATGAAACTTGGCTGGAGCGCATTTGGAAGGAACTCACACATTCTGAAGTCAAGAATGCCAATGGTTTTGAAGAGGAAGGTCTTCAACCAATGCATTTTACCTGTCTTGACCTATGGAAGTGAAACTTGGGTGTTAAATGCTGCAATAACCCAGAGACTTCAGACAACGCAAAGGAGCATGGAGCGCTGCATGCTGGGAATCACAAGAAGAGACAGGAAACGAAACACTTGGGTGAGAATGATGACTGGAGTTACAGACATAATAGATAAGGTAAGATCACTGAAATGGAGGTGGGCCGGCCATATTGCAAGAAGAAACGACAACCGTTGGACATCTGCCGTTCTCAACTGGATACCAAGAGATGTGAAGAGACCAAGAAGACGACCTATGGACAGGTGGAACAGAGACATCATCAAGTACTTAGGTGTAACGTGGCAACGAGAAGCTCAGGACAGAGAAAATTGGAAAGTACTTGGGGAGGCCTACATCCGACGTCGGATTGAAAATGGCTGATGATGATGATGATGATGATGAACAAAACTGTCTAAAGAAAATGAAAGGGACATTTATCTCTATCCTGTAGATCCTGTAGCAAAAGAGAAATGAATGATATTCCGTTCATCAGGATATGGTAGCAGGAACTTTGTGGATATAAGTTGAATTATTTTTTGTTAATGACACATTCAAAGATGATCCATTTCCATTCAAACTTCTAAGTCCGGAATTAATTAATGTTTCTGACGCAATGATTCGATTAGAGAGGCAGAAGTTGTCAGTTTCGAGTAATTACGCCGAAGGAATAACGGAAGAGATGAAGTCCATTAAAGGAACAGTTTCCGCGCCTTTGATTCATTGTTTGAGATTTAGCGAGAAAGGGGAAGACAATTATTCGAGGACACGTGAGGAATCAATTGGAAGTCTTGGTGAAGCAAGACTCTCGTACCTAATTACGGTCGCTATTGACTAAGGGAAGAACTTCTCGGCGAGCTTTGTTCTTGGAAATAAAACAGGGAACTGAGCAAACATTCTCCAACACGTCCGAGTATATTGTGGATGAGTCAATTTAGAAGTCTTTAGGGATAATAGATGTTCATACAATGTTGCAGTTTGTGCTGAATGACTAATTTCCAATGTGTGGCTGTATGATTTAATTGTAGATGTAATTGCGAAATTTTCATCTTTCCGTTAATTCATTTAAATACAAGGAGTCGATAAAAATTAACTTCTTTGATGATAACTGGTGGAATTACATCAATTGAAACAATTTATTGTAACAAAACATTAATATATATAAATTTGTACTATTATATTCATAAACTTGTACAATTCAAAACTCTCGGACAAACTGTTATATAGAGTGGTACTGACAAGTTTCTGAATTGTATTGTATAACTATTTTGTTACAATGCATTGCTTAGTATTAAGAAACAGATAGAAACCAACGACGGACTGAAGTGAGAAAAGTCCTCCAATGAAACTAGAGGACCTGGGTTCGAATCCTAGTAACATTGACATTTTTCACTTCTGTTGAGGCTTAGCTAAATTTATAAATCTCACTTATCTGAATAAAATTGATTGAAAAGTCCATTGTATTAAACAGAAAATACTAACACAGCGCTTAGTCTCCATTATTTAAAGTTAATTCAAAATTTTAATCATGATTTAAAATTTAAATTTACCTCATTACTTTGTAATTGAATGGATAAATTTTTAATAATTTAACTTATAGTGGATTGATTTTATTCATCGTTTTCATTATAGTTTATCGTTAAACCTTTTCCCCGAGCTTTCTAAAGTTCATTCATGCAAATAATTCGATATTATTCTCTATGATGCAGATTTCCACATCTACCAAGAACGAGTACAATAATATTTCCACTCATTACGTACACATTAATCCCTACCTCATGCATACACATGATAAATTATCTACATAAATATTAATGCATAAATTTGTATCCATTGAATTATGGTCTCGTTAACATTTTACAGATCTAAAGATTCGTGGATGGATCGCCGCCATGTTACAAGCAGGGCGTGCTGCGTGCCTGCGAGCCCGCGAAACACTTTTTTAATTGCTTCTCGAATAATTTGTCGAGCGCTCACTATCTTTTGGAAAATTCGAAAGCCTTTAGCTTTCGTTATCACAAATCCATCAACGATTTTGCATATTATGAATTTTATAGCAGGATCACTTTGTCATTTAAATTGAGATGATCGAGAAAAGAAAATCAGGAAATTGCTACAGAATTCCCTCGCTTCACGCGAGAGATGCGTTCTAAAAAAATGTAATATATAACGAATTCGTGAATATTTAAAATCCCCCATATGCCTCGTTATTAATTGTATGAACGAGAAAAACCAAAAGTTCACACCAGACAAAGCATTTCTGGCTGGTTTAATTAAGTTTAATGAATAGCCTTACAAAATACAAAGACTTCAATACACTTTTTCTAAATGCAGCACGATATGTGCATTTTATATATGCTTTAAAAATAATGTATCAACAACCCTTTCTGTATTTACACATTTCGGTTACAATTACTCATTGAAACACAGTGCATAACATATTGCAATTTCCTGCAATTGAAACTCCATTTAGTGGGTGTTTGAATGCATCCATTCGTAAACGAACTTATCTGAATTCGTGAAATTTGACCGTGATATGCGAATCCGTTCCCAGATTGCCTCTCATTTTAATGAGAATTTCGTTTTAACTGAACCCGAGTCAACCGAGGGTTGCTTCGTCCTTTCAGACCTGAATTTTCTCTATATAAAGAAAAAAAATTTTTTGAGCTTAGTTGATGCTTCAATTATTCAATAACCAATAAAATCTTATCATGAGAATCCTTCGATACAGTATTGACATAACATTAAAATAAACGAAGCGAAACCATAAAAATAAATATTTAATTAACTTGAATAATGTATAATGAATATGCATAGTATATACTATATGCATGCATTGAGCATGTTCTTTTTATGCGTGCAAAATTGTGTTTCATTGAACTGAAGAATTGTGAAATTTTTGTCTTCATTTTTCATATACGTATTACTGTTGTGAAAAATTTCTCTCTCTTTATCGTAGTAATAGAAAATGTATTTTCAACTGTTTCCTATCCCTATTTAGTGATAATTTATACGTTTTATGTAATATTGACTATACACTGGATGTATGGTATTTATGTTCTAAAATAGGTGTGTAAGTATACCTAATTTTGTGTTTTATTGTTTTGTACAGTTATGAACTTATCAACATCTTTCATTTTTATTGTTTTATGTTCTTATGTAAATAGATAACACTTGCTTAGACGTCAACATGACTATGTTCATTGATGTATTTAATATATATACCAATTGATATTGTATTTATAAAATATAATCATGCTTCTTACAATCTTTTAGTTATGACTATCGGTAGGTATGCGCAGGTTTTTCACACCCCCCTTCTAGCGGGTGTGTTCCTGCAGTGGATACATTTTTCCCTAACATTAACTAACTTCCCTAACCTAACCTAAATTTCTTAGGTTTTTTACATCCACAATTCTTCTCATATTTTCTCATACTCTCTCTTTAAATTGATTATGTACATATTGTATGACGGTGGGTTAGATGGAAGAGGAGACTTTTAGTCTCAATCTCGCCCAAATAAAGATATTTTATGATTATTATAAGCACTGAAAATTTTGTCCAATATAATGCACGTAGGGTCTGAAACGGTTAATCCTCTTCCTTGGCAATAGTGGCGCGGCTCTGTAAACTAAGTACCTTCAGTAATTTATTTGTCGCATGGAGATGGAAAAAGTAAGAAGGAAACATGTTCACAAGGTCCGCGATCCTTTTTGTAGTAATGCAGTAATGATGGAATTTTTCCATAGAGAGCTCGAGTACATTTTGATGGCTTGGACAAAGTCCCTATTACTAGGAACGGTGAAAGTAGATTGTTTATAAAAACTCGATCTCTTATAAAAATAACAAAACATCGTTACAAGGTCCGCGATCCGTATTGTAGTAATGCAGTAATTGCGGAATTCTTCCACAGAGAGCATTTACAGGTCTTGCACCAAGACCCTATTAAAAGGAACGGCGAAATTAGATTGTTAGTAAAAACTGAATCTCTTATAAAAATAACAAATTTTCCGCGCACACAATCAGCGGAGAGCTATGTCACAATTCACCCGCCCGATTAACGAGCTATTGAAAAGTTCGTTCATGAGCCACATGTTTTATTTTAACCTCCCAGTACGTTGTTTTCGAAATGTGCTTCACGAAGCATAATATCCCACTTTTATGCACCTTGCAGAAAAAAATTCAATCCCTATGTTGTCGTAATGATACTCTGGGACCTTTATCGACATCATTCTGCTTATTAATCACGTTGTTCCGGAAAGCCAATTAACTTCCGTGGAAAACTAAAACAGAAACCGCGTAGTTAATACAACTTGAAGTTACTGTGGATAAATCAGATGAAAAGAGTTATCTCGCGGAAAAATTCGGAATATATTTACTTTATAGCTCGTAATGAAAGGATTTTTAGTGTTAGAGAAATGAGAAATACTTTTGGAGTTGAGCTGGCATAGAATTGCGTTGAAACGAAAAGAGTCTTTCATTTGAGAAACAGCAAAAAGATTTTAACTGCGAATTTCAAAGATCAATACAACAATACTGATGTTGATAGATTCAAGGGTGAAGAAATAATGATATAGTGGAAACTTCTTACTTTTGTCGCCAATTGAAGTTGAGTCATTGAATCTTGATTTGTCTTTCGAAAGAAAACATCGCTTTTTAATACGCAGATCTGTATGCGTTCCATGCACTAACTTGGGAGACGCGATCGAATGTTGCTTTGCCTTTTAAGAAAGAAAACCGCTTTTGAACACGTGGAACTGTAAGTATTCTGTGAGACAATCCAGCATCTTCGTCAGGTGATTTATTTTCATTCAAGTTCGTTTAGAAGAAACGCGATTTAAAATTCATGGTCAAAATGTGTTAATCATTTGTATGAAATTACCCGGAAAGACTAAGAATTGAGTTATTATTTTCCAGAATATTTTTTGTTAATACCAAACGAAGGGATTTTGAAGTGATTTTGATATGTTAATGCGTGATGTTTTCTCAATATTCTGAAGTGTTAATTTACTACTTAGAATTAATTTTTACATGAATTATCTTTAATCTAAACTATATAAACTAAATGTATATAATAATAACTATATCATGTGACCTTTCATTGAGTCTATATGGTTACATAGCAGATAGTTACACGTATTTGTTAAACATTGTGATCGGACAAAAGCGTAAGGACATGCAACATGATTTTATATTCATAATTAATATTTATATTACCTGAAATTCTATTGAAGTATAGGTAAAATGGAAAACAACAGTTTACTGAAAATCCATCCCATTTATTCGTCATATTTAACCAAGACTGGATCGAAGGAACTAAGGCAAACAATAGAAGTATCATTAAAAAATCATAAGAAGTTGCGGAGTCTTGTAACGATAGAAAAGAAACGCTCGTAGAGAAACTTAAATAAGAAATTGACAGTAAATATTCCAACGGCACAGGAAACTGTAGCGAATCGTCTACAAAGCATTTTTGTTTTTTTGTAGTCAGTTTGATAGCTAAAAACTGCAGTTTAAATCTCTTAATGTAGGCAATACATCGTAATTTCAATCTTCAGGTCGAGAAACGCCGCATAGAGACGGCTAAGAGTCAGGTTATCCTTTCCATGTGGAAAAATTCATAGGATTTAATTTCCAATCTATAATTACTGACTGGAAAACTGGAAAGCACTATACTGTTGGAAGACGAAGAAAAGCGGAATCCATCGAGGCAACTGATAGATTAGAACACGCTATTTAAATATGCAATACGAAGAAGATATGCATCCATATCTTATCAGTTACTTAATATCTGTTATGTTACCATATACTTTTTGTAGCTATTTTTTCTTGTAATCTTATTGTTTGATTTTCGCTGTTATTTTTCTGGAATGCATGCGATTGTATCGATTTATCTACTGAATTTGTATCTGTATAGTTTTGTTTGCCTTTCAGATCTATCTTAACATATTTTCTCCGCAAAAATTTACTTAATCATCCATATGTTTCGCATGTTTACAACTACTCCCCTTCTTACGGGTGTCATACTATTTATTTATCCTTAGTGAAACCTTAGGTTTTTAAACCCTCAAGGTTCATTGTTCTCTTCTGTTTACTTTTTTTGAAGTTCTCTATTTTTTTACAATTTAAATAAAAAATGTAAGACGCTATTATTATTACTACAAAAACACTGCAGATAGATTCAAAATCTGGTGGCAGTGGTTATACATTACATATTATATAAATATATACAATCGCATACATCTCCACGATTTGAATTAATTCATTTGGTACCATAGAGTAAACATGATTTCCTTGGGATTTGTATACGCTTCATATCAACTGGAAGAATCCTTAGATTGTTTAAGATGTTCTGGATTCGCTAGGAATTCTGGTTACACAAGTTACCCAGAATTCCTAGCAACGACCATTGCAGCCAATCAGAGGAAAATGAGACATCCAACCATTAAAAATTGTACAATCAACATTTTGGAGTGTTAATTTCTTTCATCTCCATAGGTAGAATCAACACTTAAAATTATGCAGAATTGCTGGATTTACAAGGTTTTTCTTTCTCTTTTCATACATAGTCAAGCAAGAGATAAAATTTCTATTCTAATTATAGGGTAATTATTTCTATATAAGAAGAGACTTATTGGTCTCAATCTCGCTCTAATAAAATACGTATTGTCAAAATTATTTATGTAAAATCAATAGTATCGTTAGTAATCATTTCTCCCTTTCATTAGCGATAATTTTAGAAACTTAAACCCAGCTCAGAAACGCGGCGTCGTTTAAAAGTGAGTGCAAACAGCCTGAGCGATTCCGTACTGAAACAGCACAATGAGACTCTCTTACAGTCTTTTGTGTGGTAGTCATACCTTCCACTCATCGCGCATATAATTTAAATTGTGACTCTTGTCTTCATAAACGTCCACTTGGCCTTAACACGCACGTGCGTCCGTCGCCATCCAAACAAATTGTTGCGTAAGCACGAGACGGATGAATGTACACGCACAGACTCGCTTTCATTCCAGTTTGTTTGGACCCGTCCTGGTAACAATGGAAGGCATATCCTCGCGTTCGTGAGCTCCGTGAAAGAATGAACTCATCCGCTTATCGAAACGCTTAGGCGCGTAAGGAAAAAAAATATCTGCGCGATGCGCGAAAAAAATCCTTCTCGACAAAGGATGAGATACAACGCGAATCCGACTGCGATTAATTTTCGACAATATGGAGAGTAAACCGCTTCCGAGCATGAATGAGAGTTTTCATTATTTTTCACGGAAAAAGATGCAGCGTTTTAAATTTATTCCTTTACAGTAAAAATTCAGATAACCGATATCCATTAAATCTTATTGATCATTTGATATTCACCACGCGATGAAAACATTGCATGAATTTGTCTTCTTCCCATCTTTATATAATTAACCTCTTTGTATGGACATCATCTCAAAGGAAGAAATGCTACTCTTACTCTTGCGAATTTAAATTCATACATTCAAATAATATCAATAATATAAGCCTCGATCCTACAGTAATCCATGACAAACAGAGAGAAAGTATCTAAAATTGTAGTTTTTATTGAGAAATAAGCAGCAAGACCACGAGTAAGGAAAGCACCATAATAAGGGAATTAGAAAGAAGTAAGAGAAAGGAGCATTCTTCTAGAATTAAAAAAAACAACGGTTAGTGGTAGCTAAGCGAGGTTTTTACCTTTACTTTTTTCAGGTAGAAATTTCGAGGGTCACCATCCTAATCCCGACCCTAACCTCCTCGGGAGCACCCGGCCGTCACAGTCACATTGGGGACCATTAAAAAATTAACCGCGTGGAATACGATTTAAAAAGTTATAAACAATTTATTATCTTCGTCGTCTCACTCGTCCTAAGATATATACAAGCGTCTTTTGATCGACGTTCTACGATGAAAATTAAGCTTTTTCGTGATTTTGCAAGAAATTACCCGTTTACACACGGCAACGTTGCCGTTGGGTTGGGGTAGGGGTAAGGGATTTCTATCAAAAATCTAGAAATCCTCCCCCCAACCAAACCCCCGCTGAGGTATTTAAAACACCCGCCTATCTGACCCCCCGTGTAAACCCGTGTGTAAACGGGTAATTTCTTACAAATTGACCCTCGAAATTTCTACCTGAAAAAATGTAACGGTAAAAACCCCGCTTAGCTACCATTAACCAAAACAACTGCTGACAGCTATTAGTACTAGATAGGTAAATAATGATCCATCACTTTCACATCCAGTGCGTTTGGTATTATATTTTTGTAGCATTTCATCTAATTTTTCTCTTTGAATATTTTTTTAGTAGATTAATCTCGTCGATATCTATTCGATATCCCATCCTCTGATAAGGCTTTTTTGGGTCTACCGAATAAAAGTAAGTGCGCCATCGAGAAGATTGCATAGCACTGCTTTAGATGACTCGTTCAACGCTAAATCGAAACTTTCATCGGATATCAACCACAACGCGTTCCGTTCGCCCAAGTGGTTTTTCCAATCGAAAAGCGCCTGATTTATATCCAATCTTTTGAAGTCGAGGTTATTGAGTCTCGGCTTCTTTACTCGACTCCTACATAAACACGGCGGATTAGAGAATTCCAATATATACGCCGTAGTCATGACAACGTTCTCGTTTCCGATGAGTCGCCATTCGTCAAAGGTATGTACCTCTTCGTTAAATCACGCTGAAACCTGTGGACGCAACTCCCTATCGATCACAAAGACGCCGGCCTCTCCTTTCGACTGCCAAGTTTCGGACGACGATTGATGGCAGAGGCGTTCTCGCAGGACACGTATCGTGTCGGAGGGATAGATAAAACACTGGAAGCTCAACACGGGGAGAAAAACGATGAATACAACTAGATGGCCATTAAACCCATTGGCTTACCATTATTCCTACGAGCTACATCCTCAGTCACAATATGGACACAACGGAAAAGTTTAATCTTGAAGTATCAAGATTTTATAATCAATATGGTGCAAATAGATTAAATGTTGTAGTTCCAAAAATTCTTCATAATCTGCCTGACTATATTCATGGGATCAATAATCTGACTGAAGTGAAAAGGAATACGAAAAAACTCATACACGACTAAAAGGTGAGCTAATTTATACATTTGGAGCACCCGATGATGAGCTAGAATTAGCTCAGGGAGACTCGAAGGTTTCATAACTTTGTATTATTTTGTTTTGTAAGCCATTTAATGGCAGATGCGGCATTAGATTTGCAATTTTTGTTTTTCTTTTATTTGTTTATTTTTTTCGTTCTGTATCACGTTTTATAAGTAAATTCTTTCAATTACTTTTTGATACAATAAAGTTATATTATTATATAAAAATAAAAAACGAATTATACTCGTATTTGCACAGGTGATGCAAATGAAGTTAAACTTGTTTAACTTAATGCACAAGAAAGTGATATGAGTGGGACTCGAACCAAGGTATCTCACTTTTCAGGCAGATGTTCTAACCAAATAAAATAACATTCCACGTTCTTCTCACTTACTATGTAAACAGGACCATATTTAGATCAAATACTCTACTGACAAATAAGCTATAAATTGTACGGTTTTATGAATTATTTTATTGAAAATTAGTACGGTAATGGGTTAATATTTTGCAGGAATATTTCTCAGGTTTTCAACCAGGTTAAAGTACGGATAAGCCCGACTTTTACGTTACGGGGTTAATATTTTATTAAGTTTTATAATTGAAATACAATTTATTTTTATTAAAATCGGTTATTCGAAAGAGCGAAGTTTTCAAAGAACGTGACTCCTAAATAAACGTAAAGTCTATGATACGTTTATATAAACGTTTTGCTTCGTCGATGCCAGAACGTTTACAAACAGTGGGATTATGGAAGTAGCAACAATTCATAGGTACTTAATTATTTGGAGTGAACCTTGCGAAGAAATTAACATGAGGTTTCCAAATCCGTAATGTGAAAGGCTGAGTACTCACTTACGAAACTCGGCTTCGTCAAGAGAATAGTTGATAGGTGAAAAGAATAACGAGACTAAGGTTTTACTACAGCACACGCAGTGTATTTTCCCAAATATCCGCGCCAAATGTGATTAAACTACAATATGATGCCCAACACAATTTCAATCCCACGCATAAATTTAGCGCTAAAACGCAATCCTAATTACTTCATAGCAAAATCAAAACCCTCTTCTCCGGAACTTAAGAGGAAATTACTGCGAATAAATTTTAATCCCAAATATAAATTTTGTACTATAAAGCAATCCTTATTACTTCATAGAAAAATTCAATCCCTCGTTTTCAAACCAGATAAGGAAATTACCACGAACACAATTCCAATCTCAGATATAAATTTAGCGCTAAAAAGCAAACCTAATCACTTCATAGCAAAATTCAATCCCTCCTTTTCGTGACGTGTAAGGAAATTACCACGAAAACAATTTCAATCTCGGATATAAATTTAGTATTAAAAAGCATTTCTAATCACTTCATAGCAAAATCCAATACATTCCTTTCGCGAAGTATGAGGAATTACCGCGAAAAGAGCAGTGGCTGCGGGGCCTTAGGCGAAGACAGTGGCTTAAAGGTGGCCTTCGTATCCTTAGCATCGGAGCAATTAAAGGGAAAGGATACTAAGGGGAAGCTGTTCAAGAGCGGGGGAGAGATGACGCCTCTCCCATACTGACCATTAGTCCGTCTGGCCTACGATCGCAAGGTCAACTCATTTTCAAACAATACGAGGAGAATACAAAGGGAAAAACCAACGAAACGGTTGAAGTTGGGAGGATTTTCCTATGCGTTTATGACCAACGCAGGCTATGAAGATTATCTATACAATGACTTATCGACCAAACGTTTATTGATCCATGACCAGGAGACATTTCATACTTGAGATGCTAATTTTTCATGTTGCGCACGGCAAAATGGTCTCCAAAGTGTAAATATGAATACATAAATATGCAATATGTTAATAACAGTTTTCTTTTGCAGAACTTTACGATGCGTTTACTGTTGATACAATTTATGTAATTTAATTTATGAAATGTGATTTATGCAATGTAAAACTTATTTTAGATACACTTTTTTGACATGCTATCAATTCAATACTGCGTTTACTTCTTTGAAACTGAATTTAATTTTAACGAAATAAATTATTATTATTGAAGGTACCATTATCGCCTTTCGGTAGATCAAAGTGCATCGAAAATCCCTATTCAACACGATTTCCCTGGTTTCTTCGTAATTTATCCACCCTTAATGTCTTCCAACTTCTTCTGCCGTTGTTTCCCCCTCTGTTTGTCCCTAGCATTCTACCCTCAATTAAATTCTTTAGCAGTCCCTCTCCTCTCAATATTTGACCAACCCATTTCCTCTTTCGATGCTCAAGTACTTCAATTATAATACTCTCCTCCCCAACCACCTCCATCACCTCCGTGTTTGTTCTCCACCACCTTCAACCTAACCACCACTATTTCCGAATCAAAGGTATCCCTTAATTTTAAAATTTCATTCAATTTCTGTATTTTAATTTTATAACTGAACACTTTTCGTGATTATATTTCATCTTCGTTATCTATAGTATTTAGAGGGAACGAATAAAATTATTAAAGGCTAGACTATTATTAATGTACAGAATTCTGCTACTTAAAATCCAGAACACAACAAAGATGGGATGGGAATCATTAGAAGATAGAAGAAAAATTCAAAAGGATAAATTTATTAAATAAGTTCAGAGAAATTAGGTTCTCAGATGATGTAACCGATATAATGCGACCCCCCTGTTATATGGGCCGTTCTGATACTGCCTGAAAGATTAGGGAAATAGATGCTAGAACGAATCGTTTCAAAAATTCAATTTTTCCGCGAAGTATACGCGAAAGCAACCGTTTAGGAAAATAGAGTCAAGGTGCTTGCGCCCCCTGCCACACGCCGAAAGGCGGGTTGCAGGGTTCTTACATAGACATAGACAGGAGGACAGTGATATAGCTGTATTCCTTTCTATTAATTGTATGCTCACATTGCAGTTGATATGTACGGGGCTGATTGATAAAGACATGGAAGGTAACGATACACATATAAAAGGAATGAGTTCTGTAAAACCTTTGAAACTTTAAAGTCACAAGGAAAACACTCCACCTAAATAGAAGCCACTCATAACCACTAGTTCGGAAAAATCTCCATAAAGTCTGATAACGTTAAAGCAGAAGCGACATTTCAAGAATGAAACATTTTTATCTCTGAATTTCCATAACCTTTAAGGCATTAACCCCATAAAGGGAAAGTCAAATAGTCATTAATCTCAGATACGTCTTTTTCTCAGAAACGATGCTCTTCTTTGAAGAAAATGCTTCCTCATGCATCTTGCTCTCATAAGGAACAGAACAAAAATTTTTTCGATTGATATGCGACTAATATTAAATGAATTTTTGTTAACTTAGTGATTCCAGATTCTATTCCGTAACGCTGTTGAACCTCGATTCTTTTCATTGTAATAAAACTGAATTAAAAGCACCTTTCCAATGCTTGAAGCTAATGTGTCCCTGGTATTTTAGACCTTGGCCTGACAATTGACCGCGCGACAACTGAGCGCTACGACAACTGATAACGTGACCACTGAGCGCTACGACAACTGATCGCGTCTCGTTTTCTGGAAGCATTAAAGGAACGAAATTATGATTTAAAATTTTGAGACCTAGTTGGATTGATAAGATTCCATTTAGTGATTTAAATGTCTAATCTAGTTTAATCAGTATTTGGTAAAATGACTACGGCTCTATTGTTCCCACAAAATTCCTACATTTCATATTACTTTGTGCACTGTCCTTCAAACTTTTCCCTTCCTGAAAACGAGACGCGGTCAGTTGTCGCGAGCGTTCAGTTGTCGTGGCATCATTTTAGTCTTCGAAAGCAGTTCAATACGAAAGGATAAAGGGCGAAGAAATCGTGCGAAGTTCGCTCAATCTCTCGTCGATGTATATCGTAGTTCCCTATAAAAAATGTCTTACGGAACTTCTATAAATACATTCAACGACATCATTATGATATTTGCCTATCAGACGACAGTGACAAACAAAATGTTTTGTATATTAGTACTCTTTTAATATCCTCCCAGTCCGTTGAAAACAACATTGTCGCGTAAGCTGAGCAGGTGTTTATCTTCATACAGTTGAGTGATTGAAGGTTAATTACATGAAACTTTACGAAGCCTAAAAATACAACGATGATCGATGCGATTTGGTAGTAGTAGTATTGTTAAAAGTGCTTCGACAGCTTAGGTCATTTCGCACATTGGCTCCCACCGGGAATCGAACCCAGGACCGCTTTCACCAAAGGCAAACGCGCTGTCCACATGACTATCCGGGAGCCTCGATGCGATTTTTTAAAGAAGTAAATACATATACCTCTATGACAAAGACCGAAATTATTATTATTTTTAATTGAATAAATACAGGTAAACTCAATTATTTAACCCCCTGAATTGCGTTACGTAATTTGTGTACGGCTCCTAATGTAATAAATAAATAAATATTAAGTTTCCTCCTTGAAGTTTGGGTGTTAGCACTGGATATGGCATTTTTCCCATGGCATATTTTCGTAGAATTTCCCTGCAACAAACAGAATATCATCCAACCATTGTAGATGTATTGGCTGACATACTTAAAGGGGATAGAATCCCATCTCCCATTGCCAATCATTGATCAAATCCTTATCTTCTCGAATTACGAGCGGCCAGGCACATAAAACAGGGAGTGGAAATATTTATAGGAAATGCTGTCATTGATGGAAGAATTTCTGTCCGACTGCGCCAAACCTATGTCACGGATAGGACAGATAGAACTCATTTGTGGCAAAGGGAACACGGAAAGGCTTTCAAATAACCTTTAATTAGTTAAGCCCATGTAAACGCCATCCTTTCTTTTTTTCCTGCTAAGGATTAAGGGAGCGGGTAAATAGAGAGAATGGCGCTTTTGAGTTGATCAACTCTGTCCCTATCATCTAGACGAGTAAATGCGAGGATTTTAACATGATTAACTTGAACTAAAAGACTGAAAATTTACTACCATCACACGCAAATGTGAGGAAAAACAGACAGAGAATCTGTTGGATTAACGAGGATTTTGTAGAAAAGTTCTCCGACTGATTAAATGTTACATTTTTCAAACTGAAATAAAGCTAATGAGCAATGAATTTATTACAGGTTCATCGGTTAACGAAGAAATATTTATTTCTCAAGTGGAGCGGGAATATTTCATTCTAGTTAAAAAAAAATAATTTTTAAATTCTTTCAAAATAATGTTTGGGTTATCTCTAGTTATATAAAATTTCTGCGTATTTTTCAAATACATTTCAGGCTATTGCGTTAGTGGTTAAGACAATTTGTTACGAATTTTTGATCATCTCTAAAACAGTTATTACTTTCTAAAATTTCTATGTAATATTCATGCTTTTTACCTCAGTTGCTCTTAGCATCATTAGCACGAATGAAAACTAAATGTTGTTTAGTTTAGAAAAACTTAAACTTAGCAAAAACTGTTCGTGCAGCCCAATTAAAGTAGCGCTTAAAACTGTTCAATTTCTCACGAGACAGATAACTTGCCGTAAATGAAATCGAGATAAATATTTAAATATTTATTATAGATTTTTTGGGCAGGTATCTTGAGTGGAACTTCAGTGTTTTTTTAATTTCTGAGACAAAATTCGATGTGACAAACCGGCACATTGCTTTAGTGTCATAGACTTAACTCCGAGCCCATAACATAAGGGTCGGCTAAAATTGTCATATGTGAAAATTTCACGACGTCAAAAAGACTCATCTTTGAGCACGAAAACTTCAACGAATCAAGGGATAAAGAGTTACACTATCGAAAACTGCATCGTCTATTTTTCCAACAGTTTTCTCAAAAGTCTCTATAAATCGACGAACTTGAATGTTTCTCTGAAAAATCCGAGAGACTAATTTTACGTGGAAATTTCTCAAGTTTGATACCCTGTATTTTTTGACGCCTGGCAATATTAAAATACAACAAACGGAAACATAAAATTCGATATTTTTGTAATAACTAAGTGAAGTTTCAGGATCCGCACTCAAAAAAACAATTTTTGACCCAATATCCGTTTTTTTTTCGATTTCAGCCCATTGTGCGTAGGTTGCGTATCAATCTCATCGGGGCTTGAGGAAATGAATCGTATTTTGATTATTCGAATTTTTCACTTGGTCTCTTCTGCTTCGCCATATGCAGGTTCCACTGCAAATAAAAGACACATATCTCTCCATCGTGCATTCAACGAGTGGTGAAAAATACTCCATTCCTCGGTAAATAATTAGGAATCATCTTAGCCTGTAAGATGTCGGATCATCTCAAAAAATATTGGGATCGCGTACTTTCCTTCGCCGATGAACGTGCCGCTAGACGATTTCTGCATAATTTTCAGACAGGAGAACGTTTCGATGGCAAAATGAGGAAGGAGCGAGAGGATGGAACGTGCTTCTTCGAACACTTCAGCGTCGGAAGATTAGCGCTGAAGGTGGCAGAATTCCGGAAATTTCCCCTAGAGATCCGAATAGGGAAAGCTACTGGTCTATTGATTCTTCCGAGGGGAGGAAAAATAGGAGAGTTAAAGTCGGAAGGGGTCGATGTTATTCCTGCTTAGCATTCTATCTTCTTTAGTCATCTAAATTAATGAACGAAAACTGAAACACGGCTGTTATTGAACTAGATGTATAAATGTCCGTTGACTCTCCGGCACCTCGTTGCCACCGAAGTTCGGAAAACTACAAAAAAACCAGGATTACCGACTTTCTGAAAAATAACCAACGTATACATTTCAATAGCGATGCTATCATACGAGATCGTATCATACTGGATCGTATATAGGGTAGAAGGATTAATTTTTGTTTCCTCGAGAGTAACTGTTTCTTTAGAAATTGACATTTACAGTTTCAGTTACCATTCCAAATATGTTGATAACATCCAAAGAGGTTTGAGAAACTTTAGTTTATCTTTGGCTTCCCATTACATACATTGATATCGGTCTTATATATTCTTACGACGGTGTCATTCAACTTTGATCGATCTTGAGAAGAGCGGGATTTTGGCTGCATTACAAATTGAAAGCTCAGCAACGGCTGGAGAAAATGAAATTCATGCTTCTGCTGTTTAAAAAACAACATTTCATTAATTAGAGATAAAAAGCTTCAAAAAACCGTTGTTTGCAAGCACACCAACCATTAGAAAATACAAAATAGAAGGTTCTTATGCAAAAGCAATATTCTCAAGACGAATTTCGTAAATTAAATCACCAGGAGATGAAGAGAACTGTTCAAACAGCTTTTTAACTGCCATTTATTAATACAGCCATATTCCTTTTCACCTTAAACGAAACCATCTCAGGGTTCACATTGCGGTATTTCTTAATTTGTAAAAAATTCATGGCAAACAATTTTACTAGACCACTAAATATCTGAAAAAACACGACCTAGGTTTCGTAGCGTCGCTACATCATTAGGTGACAAGTAAAATATACTTCCAAATATATACACACATGAAAGGGGGGGAAGGGAGAGAAGGTAAGGGATGAGGCGGGTTACATAGCAAAGGTTCTCAATCACAAACCGTTGAATTGCAAGATAGACAGAACTACAAAGTAAGAAAAGCAAGAATTACATTGTAGTTCTGTCAATTATTATTGTCATCATCGTCATCTTTATCACGAAAATCAGGGTCGACCTTGAAACGATTTTTTCTCATTCTGCTTTCATTGTTCTCTACCTTGGCTTTGAGATTACCTCTCTGGAAAGAGACAAGTCTAAAATAAGAAGAGATATGATCGTCTCAACCATGCTTAAGAGCTTCCGTTCGTATGACCCAAGGACAAGAACGAAGCTTCGAAAAGATAATACACAACAGGTAGTTTTCTTCCCTGGGGTGAAATTAAAAACATGTACTCTGATTCATTGTGATAAATACAAGTGAATTGCCCCGTCAAAAATTACGGAATTCCCCGTAAGTTTCCCGAGTTCAACAATCAACTTTGTCGTTAAGGCTTTGTTTACGCCCACAAAATTACACAAATATTTCGCCATTTTTGTGTAAATACTCTTCATTTTGACTCGAAAACGATATTCTACGACCAAAATAAGAATCTTTATTCAATTTCATTTCCCTTGGTATTCATCTCGATTTCGTACGATCAATTTAATTTATTTCTGAAAATAAAATAAGCTTGAATGGACAGTTTTGGGAGAGCGCTGTAATAGCCACAATTGCACTCCACCGAACTGTGATTTATACAGCTTAGATGCGGCGTCTATTTAAATACCTGATTTTGGAGATTGAGGTGGAAAATTCTGTTGCTACGCCAGGAATTTGCGACAACGTAAACAAGCGCGGGGTATTGGAAAGTGTGTTTGAAGAGAAAAAGGTTGACAAACATTGTGAGCAAGACAGACAAGACGCAAATCTTCTCATTCAATTCGCCAAATGGTAGAAAGTGAGGAGGTAAGGGGAAAAGGAATGTAAGCTACCACAGCATTAAATACATAAAAATAATTATTAATATTTTTTAAAATTACTTGGCGCACCCTGGTCGGTGTTTGTCAGCTATATACGTGGGTACCATGGTTGTCAAAACAAACACTATTTAAATTAAGAAACTTCTAAAAGAATACACTATAATGTATATTTCATAAGTATGTATGTATGCATCGTGAAAGGGACATTAAAAATGTTTTACGCTTTGATGAAACATAAGACATAATATTTTGCAACAATCTAAGGGTAATCAGGAAAGCTTGGTATATTCCCGAGAAACAAATGTTTTTCAAGGGGTTATATTCATCATTGAGTTTAGTTCTTAAAATATTGTATTTCATCATCGATTTTTACCTCGATAGATTTTGCAGAATCATGTTGTTCACACTGATTTCCTGCTAAATTTTTCAATTTGAAAATATCTTTGTTTCAAAACGAAGAAAATATTATTTTCCTCTAATTTATCACGAAAATAATCATACCAATTACGAAATCTTATCATGTTAAATTCAGGCAATTTAGTGAAATTAATGAGAATATAGTTAGAAAATTATTTTCAACTAATATTTATATGAATTGTATAGATGATCATAAACTGCAATTTGCATGATTAAAATTGTTATAAAAGGCTAGAAATTGGCTCTTGGAAAATGTTCCTAAATAATACCGATCGGCTAATGGCTGGGCCAATAAAATCGAAACAAAATCGTATTAAAATATTACCGTAATTAACATTATCTATCACGCATTAGGCTATTAGACTATACTAGCATCAAAGATTCTACGATATCCTGCTTTTCCTTATTTTTCCTAAGGTTCTTACGTTTTTTTCTTCGTATTGAAGGGCTATTTTAGCCTTCTGTCTTCTTCAAGTAAGACCAATGGGAGCTTAATGCGATTAAAACATTAAATAACCAAGTCTGATAAGGAAATTTTCCTCGTTCTTTTCCTTTCTGACCGCGCGTAGTTACAGTCAAAACAAGGTCACGCCACTCCTCAGATATGAATATCTGAACTGGGAACGAAAATCAGTCATCATTTGAGTTTCTAAGTGAGAACATCACGGACAAGATGAAGACCCTCCTCGTGTTCGGGATTGTACTCGTGTGCATGTGCTGTCTTTCGGAGGCTGGCATTGGACTCATAGATCTCCCTGAAGATCCAGGTAGATTCTCTAGATAGTTAATTTGACTTTCAAAATAGATTAACTCAATTGAAATTAATGAATGCCTTCCCTAATCTCAAATTAATAATGGAATTGCGGGTATTTAGCTGAAATGAATAGATTCCTTTTAAACGAAAGGTTGGTATGATTATTCTAATAATAACTTAAAATCGAGTATTACTCTGGATTCTATGATTCAGTACACTGCTACAATCTCCTTATTTTTAAAATCTACTACTTTGGCCTTGACTTTGTGGTAGTTCTCCATAATCTAACTTAAGAAAATAAGAAAAACTTATACCTTTACCACAGTATATTTATTAACTTACGACCATGGTTTCGATCTATAAGATCATCTTCAGGATCATCACCTGAAGATGATCTTATAGATCGAAACCATGGTCGTAAGTTAATAAATGTACTGTGGTAAAGGTATAAGTTTTTCTTATTTTCTTATTTTCTTAAGTTTGACTCCTTATTTTTATTGGTCAAACATGTTCACGGTAGAGCATTTGTTAAACATAAATTACCCTTCCTCAACTAGATATTTATCATGGGCATCATTCCCCGGATACGTATCTATTGACTTTATATTGCCAGTATGACATGAAATCAGGAATTTCTTGAACTCATTAGAACGTTTTAAGCGAAAAGTGGTGCTTGATTATCATATTCTTTACGCGAATTCGCGCTTTGGTCGATGCTCTATAATTCAGAGCACTGCTACTATATCTTTGTTAACTATTGATCAAACTCGTTCACGATTCTACAATTGTACAAATTAAATAATCATTTCTTGACAAGATATTTATCTTTGTCATTATTCTCTTACGAATTATCTGTAGCATTAATATTCTAAGAATGGCATTTTCGTTAGAAATAAAAGCGATTGTGCATTTATAGAGAGACACATCGGCTGCATTAATGCAATGAAAATTTTAGCGTACTCATTCTAAGAAATCCGTTGTAACCTATCCACTCACTAAGATTAAACATTTCTTTCAGGTGTTTTTACACCCATTTTAACATATTAAAATCCACATTATGAAACACTTACAAGGCTTCTCCGCTTTAATTATTAGATTACAAGCGATTAACATCTGCACGCTAATGTTAAAACTGCAAAAAGTGAATTTTGTTTACCATAATATATTTACACCACTTCAACATACTTTGAATAATGGCGCATTATCTTGAAAAAGGTGCGTTCAATAATAACGTAAAGGAATTTACATACTAAGTTGAAAGAAAAGACTTCGTAATTTCCACAATAAATTTTAATTTAATTAAAATTTATTGTGGAAATTACGAAGTCTTTTCTTTCAACTTAAGATGTCGTTCCACGAAGTACAGCTAGGACATATTGATTATATGAATTTACATACGTTTTGAATGTATTGATTTGTATTACGATAATGGTATTTCTCTTTTCCTGAAAAGCTCATCCTGATCATTGCTTGTCTTCTGGATATCCTACCAAAAAACAGAGTTATTATCCCGTTGGCTCAACTTGGAAAGCAGGCCCTTGCGCAAGTATGGAATGCAAGAGGAAAGACGATCAGACATTACAAATAGTTCATCGAATGTAAGTACAATCAGTTATGGTAAGATGGCTGTATTTGTAAGACTTAAATTTAGTTATTGAACGATAAATTTACTATCTGCTATCCGTAAATCAAATAAAACAACTACATAGAGTTCCACAAGTCTGATGTATGAAAGAATAGTCATTATTTATAGGCAGAGAGATAGAAATATCAAACATTGACGTAAATGTGATCATCCTCAGATTAAGTCATATATTTTAGGAGGTATCGATTCTACATTCGAAAAAATGAAGCCACAAGGTTTTCTAAACTCCTAACTTATATTCGCACATTTATTAATCACAATTTCCGATTAAGAGTACTGATTTCTTAAGGTGTAAAATCCCTCAGTAGCAACATTTTCCTTTTTATAGCAGTTGTACTTGTTATTAGTTTTATTTATTACTGAAATAATTTGCCAGTTTCTGCCATGGATATACTTTATCAGTAACTTATTATAAATACCTTTATTTTCCTGCAAAGCAAGAAGTGACTTATTTCGCAAACATGTTTAAGGAAATAATCATGATATCACGTATTTTAACGTGGTGAGGTTTAAATTTGGTCTGTGATTTTTTTATGAATTCATTTTTCTCGTCTTTCTTTCAGATGCGCTCCAGTTGGTATCCCTGCTGGGTGCACTGAAACACCAATGGACCCTTCTAAACCATTCCCGCAATGCTGCCCATCCGGAAGGTGCCCTTAGAAGCTTAATGCTACGCAAGAAGGGACCGTGTTCGGAATTACATGATGCTATATTAAGAATAGAGAATCTATGTGAGATTGATATTTCATAGTGTTGAATGGAAATTTTTAAGGCCCTTCATTAAACATTTTAATCATTTCTGACTTTGTTAATAATTTAATATATAATTCCTGTTTCCTGTTCTTTCGTCATGTATTGCTACAAAGTTACTTGCATACCCGTCTATTTAAATGGTATCATAGTTCTCCGAGAAATTCTTCTTAAAATGTAGATAACTCAACACGAATCTTCATAAGAATATGCAACGTGAAAGAGATAATTAAAAAATTATTATGCTTCGAAGAAAGATAATAATATGAGATTTTAAAAAAATGGGTAATCAGGTATTTATTGTAATATCCCTGAGATAGGTTAACGTTCTCTAGGATATTACATTATCTTCTTCACTGGGTAAAACCGTTAAAAAATATAGTATTTTATCATCGAATTAATATTTGATTTTTACCGAGATAGATTTTGCAGAACCCAGCTGATACCATCCTCGCTGATATTCCAACTTTGAAAATACCTTAGTCCCAAAACAAGAAAACCTTTTTTCCAGCTGACATGTTACGAATCTACTCGTTTTTTGTAGGAAAACCTACCATGAGATCATTCCTGCAATTTGGAGGAACTAATGAGAAAATCATTGGAAATATGCTCAATAAATCTATAACTAGGATTTACATGGCTCGTATAAATGACCAAAAACTGCATTTTGCATAATTTAAGTTTTTAAAAGAGGTAGAAAATATCCCTTGGAAAGAGGTTCATATTAATATCGATCGGCCAATGTTGTGTCAATTAATTCTTAACAGAATCGTACTAAATTATTACCATCATTAATTTTACATCTCAAGTACCAGATTTTTGCCTTTTCCAGCATCAACAGTTCTCCGATACCCAGCAATTTCATTATTCTTCCTTAAACCCTGTTGCCCTTTGCTTCCTACAAGAGGGTAATTTTAGCATGCCATCTTTAAAAAGGCCAATGGGAGAGCAATGCGATTAAAACAGAAAACAACCAACTCCGATAATGACCTTTCTCCTCGTTACTTTCCTTCTGGACGCAAGTATTTGCAGTCAAAACAAGGTCACCCCACCCTTTCAATAAGAATATATATGTGCACTGGGAAAAAAGTCTGTTATCTCTCATCCTTCGAGATTCTAACTGAGAGAACATCGCTGGGAAGATGAAGTTCCTCCTCGTCTTTTGGATGGTCCTCGTGAGCATTTTCGGAAGCAGGAGTTGCAGTCATGGTACTCCAAGAGGATCCAGGTAAATTATATACATATTTAATTTTTCTTGCAGAACAATAAAATTCAATCTATCGTCATAAATTCTATCTTTAATATTGAAATAACAGTCGAATTTTGGGTATTTCTAGAAATGAGCAGAGTAATTTTAAGCAAAAGGTTTGTTTACTTTTTCACAAATGAATCGGTGATTTTTAACTGTTAACGACTCAGCTCATGGCTCAACCTTTTTTGTTTCTCATTAACCAAACACATCCACGATAGAGCATTTTTTCAAATTCAATAAACCTTACTTGACTCGAAATATATAAGGGGAATTATTCACCTCATTTGAATCTATTGAATATTTAATATTAAATAATAATTCCTTTAGGAATAGCAGAGTTTGAGAATATATAGAGAGAAACTTACCTGCGGCATTTACGCAAAGAATTTTTTTTTTATAATATATTTCGCGCCTCATCTATTAAACTAGAAATACGTAACATCGGCTTATTAATACTAGAAAGACAACAGTGAAAATTCCGTATTATCGTAAGGTTATTAATTACAAGCAATAGATTTACGCAAGCTCAAATTATTCTTAATTATGGCACAATACTTTGACAAATGGGCGCTCGGTATCAACGAAAAGGATTTCACATAATGTATTTAATGAACTGATTTGTATTACAATGATGATCTTTTTATTTTTCTTGAAAAGAACACCCTGATTCCTGCTTGTCAACCGGATATCCAAGCAATAAACAACACTACTATCCAGTTGGCTCAAGTTGGAAATCAGGCCCTTGCTCCAGGAACACATGCACAAGAAAGGACAATCAGACACTACATCTACGATATGAAGTGTAAGTACAATCTGTTTCTTTAACCTATTTCTAATTTGAAGGTTCTTACGTATTGCTATAAGAATTTGGAAAAACCTTATTTAAACTAATCTTAGCCTTCATAACCTTTTTAAGAGAATGTAAACATTCCCGTGAACCCTAAACATTCACTTGCTCCTGTTACGGGGTTGAAATATACAAGTGATATCACTGAAAAATGTCAATTAAATTAAAAACTATGAAAAGGAGGTTTAAAGAATACACCGCGGTAAAGCTAAACAAATCAACTGATTAAAGAGTGCGAAAACGTCTAAATAAGCGCGAAAATTAGTAAGATAAAAATAATAATTGAAAAACAGGTCTCACGTATACCACATCAGTAAGTAATTAGTCCTAAGTATTAGCTTCATTTTCCAACAAAGCAAGCAGTGATTGGATTCACAATCATTTTTAAATAAATAATTTTGTTATCATGAAATTTAATCTGTTGAGGTTTTAATTTCATCTATAACTTTTGTGTATGTATGAATATAATTTTCTCTTGTTTCACTTAGATGCTCTCATGGTAGTATGCAAGGTTGCACTCCAATTCCAATGGACCCTTCTAAACCATTCCCACTTTGCTGCCCAAGTTTCAGATGCCCTGGAGAATAATACCAGGAAAAGACGGTGTTCAGACTCATAAGTTATTGTATTAAGAATAGAAAATCTATGTGAGATTGATATTATAATGTGTTGAATGTAAATTTCTGGAGTTCCTTCATTAAAAATTTTAAGCATTTCCGACTTCGTTAATTATGGAAGAGTATCCTGATTACATACCTTGACCTAAAACGCTACTTATAATTATCAAATTTTGGATTAAATAATTTTTACTATAACCAAGTCGTTATATGTACTCACATCTTCTAAAAGGTTGTAGGTTCGACACCAGGCGGCTCTAGCATTTGAAATCTATGGTGGAAATTTCTAATGTTGTATGATTCGTTTACAGAGAAGGAGGATATGCCACTTACTTGAAATATTTACGAAGTCTTGCCGAAAGGGTGTAATAACTAGAAAAAAAGCGACTTTGAACCTCAGCATCAGCGGTTCGTTTCCAGAAGGCCCCAAAATCACGATTTTTTTCATAAGAATGCACTGCGGGGATTTTCGGAAATTTTTTGAGGCACTTCCCGAAAATTTAGAGTGTTGAAATTCGAAGGTTTCCCTCCCACTTCCAACTCTTATTCATTTAGATTTCTCGACAAACAGTAATTATCATGCCTGAAGTTACTCTACCAACAGAATAATATTTTTTATCTACATTTGTAACAACCATATCTTTGAAAGCTCAATTTCCTACTTCAGATTTTTTGTTTACATGCAGTTACGGCCCATGGAGAGTCTACTCAATGGGGTGGATCGATAAAACGCTCCAATGACTAAAACAGGGGAAATAGAGAGGATTAAAGGTGTTCCAAATTAATGAAAGTAATAATTAGCGATTGAAAGATAAGACAATTTAACGAAATTCGGAAATAACATGAGATTTTCTCTGATACAATGTAGATGGGACTATATTAACAATAGATATTTTTTGCATCTTTCTTAGCATTTGTAACATGTTACTAACTTCACTACTACATATTTTGGGCACAAAAATCAAGGTGAAATCTTTCGGAATTCGGTTTCAGGAAAACTGGGAAAGAAGTCTATTATCACTCATTCTTCGAGTTTCAAACTGCAGAACAATTCTGGACAGGGAACATAGTTGGTTAAGGCTACCTCCCGGATAGAAGAAGAAACTGGGTTCGGTTCCCGGCCCCGTCAGAATTTTTCCATGTCCGTTTCTCCTAAATGGTAAATTCCGATTCTAAATGTCGATTTTTAGTGAAGTAATGCCTTCCTTTAGAAGCATTTTCTCTTATTATAGATATTGTACATGTTTTTAGTTACATTTATTTATTTATTCATTCTCAAAAACTACAAAGAGGCACCAGGCCAGGTGGTAGTCATGTCGTGGGGGATTACCTCTGAAAAAATAAATCTCTTTATTTCATGGCTATCAGGGTGTCCCAAAAAAATGGAATCAATTTTTTTAACGCATACCCTCTTTTTTTTCAATTAGGCTATAATAGCTTAACTAGTAAATATTTTTGCGATTGGATTATGGTAACCCGTGCCGACTCGATTCCAAACAATTTCGAGAAATGAAAATTTGTACCGGCAAGGGTAACACCATGACACAACTAACGGTTTCGCACGAATCTTTCTTTGCATAAAAATAGTGGACACTTTTCCGACCGTTTAACTCAATGGGTTTATAAATATTAGCAATTGAATACCGGCGTTGGGCAACCACACCACACACGTAAATTACTATATAGATTTCGAGTTAATGGTAAATTATTTTCTTCCATTTTTTACTGATAACTTATATGTTTGCAATTAAATTTCATTTTATTACTTTCCAAGCATTCTTTAATATTATTTAGCATTTATTGCATTTATTTATTCTCATATTCATAATTTCGCACGGTAAATACACAAGTAGATTTTTTTTGTGCGAACTTTGACACTTCGCATAATTACTGCTGAATAAATTACGTACACAGCCATTAATATTATTTAAAATATTAATATAAAGTGTCGTTAATTCACCACCTCTCCTTACATTATATGTATTTACCTTCAATTTCCTGCAAAGCAAGTAGTATCTATAGATACTACTTGCGTTTGATACTACATCCATGTTTAAAGCACTAATCTTGCAATCGTAAAATTTAACCTGTTTGGGTTTAAACTTCGCCTGTCATTTTTTAATTTATGGTTGAAAATTTTCTTGTCTTTCTTTCAGATGCGTTCCAGTTGGTGTCCCTCCTGGATGCTCTCGAAGGTCTTTGGATACTTCTAAACCATTCCCAGATTGCTGCGAATTTTACTCATGCACTTGGAACAGTAATGCTACGTAACAAGAGACAATGTATGATTTTATATAGTAATATATTAAGAATAGAAAATATAAGAGTGATTGATATATTAGTGAGTGTAATGTAATCCCAGCCTTCCATTGTCCCTGAATAACGGTGAAGGAGGTGAGGAACGCCGAAAAAGACGGTTATTGGAGATATTAAACCTCTAATTCATTAACAGCCGAGTTCCAAATTTTGATTCCTTACATTTATTAAGCCTCCAAATTTCCCTCTAATGCTCAGATTTAGAAAGTATCTCTGTCTTAGAAGAAAAATAAGTTTCCAACTAAGTCATTACCAATCTATCCTATTTGCAAATTTTGTTATTTATAATTCTGAGAGTAATAATGATAGTGATATTTATGCTTTAAACGAGAATAGTTGCTGATATAAATTTCCATATTTGTGATATTTTATACTAATAATATCTTATTGTTTATTGTAATGTATCCTTTTAAATTCTGAAATGTGACATTGGTTCTGTGACATTGTTTGTAACAAAATGGTATATCCCGTTGAATGAATAAATAAATCTTTTCAATTGATTTTGGATAAGCATTTATAATATTGGATTAGAAAAAAAATAGTAGAAATGAACGAAAAAGAGTATTAGAAAATTTTTCAATATTTAAACCTTCAACTATTTATTAAGGTATAAATGATCATATACTGGACTTTACAAAACAAGAGTTGTTTCAAAGAGGTAGCAAGTAGCTCTCGGTAAGTGGTTCATTTAAATACAGATTGGCCAAATGGTTGTGCCGATGAATTGGAAACAAAGCCGTCTTAAAAGAAAACCATTAATATTACTAAATTAACTATTACTAGTCATATTTCGCCATCAAACGTTATGCGATATCCATCTTTTTCCTTATTCTACCGAGGGATCATTTGCCATTGGCTTTGTATTAAAGGGCTATTTTAGCATGTATTCCTAAATAAGACCAATGGGAGACCGATGCGATTAGAACATTAAAAGACTAAAAAAAGCATATTATTTCTGATAACGAAATTTTCCTCGTTTCTTTCCTTGTGGACGCGCGTAGTTACAGACAAAACAGAATAACGTAACAATTTTGATATTAATACACACATATATCTGAAAAGAAGTCTATTATCACTCATCCCTCGAGATTCAAAGTGAGAACATCGCTGCCAGGATGAAGGTCCTCTACGTCTTCGGGATTGTCCTCGAGTGCATGCGCTGTCTTTCGGAAGCAGATATTGGAATATATCGATTTTCTGAGGACCTAGGTAAATTCTATAGATAGTTAATTTGACTTCCATAATATATGAATTGCTTAGAGGTTAAAAATCTCCAATAGCAGTCTTTGTCGGCGACCCTCTTCTCATCCACCGATGTTCGAAGAAAGTAAGAGGGATCGCCGTTCTTTTTAGAAGCACCGACAAAGACGGCTATTGGAGATTTAATACCTCTAATTTATTAACAGCTATGTCCAAATTTTCTTTCTTTACATATTTAACTAATTATAATTAGTAACAATAGTAATAATTATTAAAAAAGGCTTAACCTCCCTGTATATTATGGGAAAGCTCATGAGTTCGGATTCAATAACCACTCATGGATCTTCAATGAAGGAAGGAAAAAGTCAACCAGGCTCTCGGAAAGTCATGAGGGCAGAGCGTTCGGCATTTTCGAAAGCGGTCCCGGGTTCGATTCCCGTGAGAGCCCCCGTGCGAAAACATAACCGAATCACTCCTGAAGATGAATTAATCGAATTCGGAATACGTATTGAGTGCTCTCAAAAAAAGCCGGTGACCTTTCTTGTTTTCTCGGAATACCGGAGACTTAGACGAGGAACGCCGACGAAGGAGATTTAAACCTCCAATGAATTGTCAAAACTCTTTGAACAATGATTTAACCACTAACACTGATATTCCTTCATATACAGCAGTGGCTCGCCCCATTTTGGAATATGCGTCTGTCGTATGGAATCCTTGTTACCAAACTAAAATTGATGCTGTTGAAAGAGTTCAGAAAAGATTTGTTTTATGGCTCTGAAATAGTGTCGGCATCGAATATCGGGGAAATGATTATCTACCCCTCTGCATTTTTTTTGGTATCCAACCACTGAGGGTCAGACGCAAAATCTTGGAAATATCTTTTGAACACAAGGTTTTCAAAGATGATATCGATTGTTGTTCCCTGAATGGACTTTTTGGCAAAGCTGTACCATCCTGCAGAACCTGCAATGGATCTCTACTGACGGTGCCCTTCTCCAAGAAAAACGCTCATAAGTTTTCTCCCAATCCCAGAATAAGCAAAACAGTAAACGAACTGTCCAATTCTATTGATTTTTTCTGAGACACGCTATATTCCATAAGGAGAAAGGCGTACTCTTTTTTCGGTGTAAAATTCTAACTTCATGTTTATTTTATCGTTTGATTTGATTCTTTAATTCTTACTTAACTTTTTATAGGTATTGTGTCGTCAATTTATTATAACACATTTAATTGGGGTCACCTGAATGTGTTCAATAAATAATAATAATAACTACTACCAAAGAATCAACCCCTATTCGACCCTTCCCAAGAATTGACCCTGTCTCTCTGAATTCTTGGGAGAAATTTTCTTTCCCAGGAGTCGGGGACTGCTACTTTCTGTCGTCCGAGCAAGTTTTGGCGCCACTGGTCTATCCCGTGATTCCGTTTCTTGTCAACCTTCATCTCCGAGTCACGAGAGATCCTTTTTAGGATCAGAAAGAGGGCACCAGGGGTCGTTTACTCAGATCGAGCGAAAAATATTTCGTAACTGCGTAGTAAGAACAAGCCCACGATCGATACCCGGAAGATGCGAAAGTAAATTCGCAGGGCGCCATTTTTAATCTTGCGCCATTTGACGACGCAAATCCTGTCTGAGAGAAGGTGGAGAAGGGACTAAAGATGCATTTCCAAGCATGACTCCTCCGCGAAAATTCTCAGACAACCTTCAACGCCATCAGACTACTATTGCGTCCGGCTTATCTTCACCTCACTTTATAGAAGCTTTATTTTCGTATAATGTAATACATTATTCATAAATTATCATTGAGGAACAGTTTTTCTGATTATACATGCGTATTTTATATTTTTTGTTATGTATATTATACGAACGTAACGTTTTCGAACATTTATCCCGAACTTATAACCCGTGATAATTTATGAAATGCTATTACTCTCTACCACTCAAATATTCTGGTCTGGAAAATTTTTCTGAAATCACAATAATAATAAAAATCGTCTTTATTAGGGCGAGATTAAGATTGAAAGTCTACTCGTTCATCTAACCCATGTAGTAATAATAGTAGTGCACAACAGAAGAATCAAATGGTTGCTACGTCTACCCCCTGAATCTTATGCAGCCGGTATAACTTATTGCAACACTGCAAACTTCCGCCTGCTTTCTTCCGTCAATACATGGTACTTACTGTTGCTTGTAATTGGAAATTTTCTTAATTTTGAAATGTAAAATTTTCGAAATAATATAACTACCACATTCAAATTGGACCATTCTAGTAAGACCTTCGACGTCTGCAAACTATTCAGATCTTTCATACTGAAGGACTAAAACTGAAGAAATGACGAAAATAATATCTGTTACTCACGTTTATACTCTGGAGACGGAGACCTTTGGTAGCACTGGACTTGTTAACTCTCGTCAGTAACGCCCGCAAATTCCTGAAAAAACAAAGAGTTTCAATTTAAACTTGTTTAACATAATATATAACAAGTAAAGAAAGTAAGTCAAAAAATAATTGGGGATGAATATTGACGCTTGTCGAAAATCGATTGAGAAAGTTTTGAAGATTTTATCGACGGCTCAGTGAATACATACAACCAACCTTGCAAAAGGTAATGCATTTCTATTTGTTTATGTTTTGTTAGGGTCTATGCCAATAGGAAGAAACCGACTTTCTAACTTTGAACAATCTCTGAGAGCAGCGCAATACAAAAAAAAAACAATGAAACCTCGTCACATTTTTTTTAGGATCTTCTCAAGAATGTGTCGCACAGAAACAATGATTCCAGCCTTTTTTATAAAGAAAATTAAATTTTCTTCAATGTAATTCCAAAGTTAGGTCCGCATGTCCAGAACCCTCCCAGAAACACCTCCTCCAAAATTAGCATTATATTCCAAAAATCGAAACATTTTCGTTTTGGTCATAAAAATGATAAAAAGAACGGAATCTGAACGATACACGTCTCATTTCTCATAAGTGAATATACTAAATAAAGTATGCAGTAGCTATTTAGCATTAAATAAATTTTTTCAAAATATCTGTTTCCATACTATCTTAACAAGTATTACCATAAAAGATGAATACCTTAAACAAATTTATGTAAAGTGTATATATTTGCGAAAAAGTAGTAATTTAAGAGAAAAATGTACTTTTGAAGTAAGAGTTGTCATTCTAAAAATTGAACGCTCCATTTAATTCAATAATACACAATTCCAAAACCCAATTTATAAATTTTCAAGCAATCCTACATATATACGTCGCAAAAAAAGATGTTTTCAAAATTGCCCAAAGAAATCTGCATCAATCATGAAAATTTCAAGAAGCCTAAATCTTGGCTTTTCAATAATAGTTTGATTGAAAATTTCTGTTTTTAATTTGATGAATTTCAGTTTGATTATTCTATTTTCGCATATTATTTCAATTTTTCTGTTCATATTATCTCAGTTCTCAGTATCTCAGTTAATTTCGTGTATGTTTGTTGTGTTAATATGCCAATGGATTAATTTAGTTAAAATAACTTTTGTACGTGTAACCTTCACATTTCTTGCATATTGTCTGTGCTATTTGCTCAGCACTAAATGTGTGCAATTTGTATTAGTTAGTTTATATATACTGCTTGTATTTGCTTCTGTGTGTCCTTATCAAAGTATTATGTATTTTGTTATTGTTTCAATGGGTTTTTTATTTATATTTTTTGCTGTCGAGCAATCGCTTTAATATTGAGTGAGGAAAGTAATCAAGCAAGTTTTATTCGGTATTGCCTATATTTCACTCACTTGAGGCTTGTCTATGTGTGTATGATTTTTCTTTTAGTGAAATAAATTGTTATTATTATTATTATAAATGAAGAATCCGTTTTCGAAGAATTTGCCTGTAACCGATAGAGATGCCAAACAATGCGACGAGGGCATCCTGGGAGCGGATGGTCCCTCCAGGCGTTTAAAATTCAAAGACCTTTTCTCAAGATGCGAGCGCTTTCTGAAAAATACACAGCCTCCCTCGATTCCGCACCCTTTCTCGTGCTTTTATTCTTCACTTCCCAAAGGCATTCGTCGACTTCCTTGGTCCAGGGACTCGTAAACCCCTCCTCCCTCTTTTATCTTTCGCCTCTGCGTCGTCATCTGTTTCGATCCCATTCTCTCTCCCTGCAGCGACCAGCTGTTGCCCGCAAAAAAGCACTTATAAAAATCCCATATTCCCACCTTACCCGGAGATTTTTTTCCCTTTCAATTTCTCTTCCGATTCCTCTCTTCGCTCCGCCTCGTCTTTCATCTCCGTAGACCTTTTTCGTTCTCGTTAAAACTTGGTTTCCGGAGATATTTATTGCCCTTTTTGTGCCGGCAATGTTTTGGGCTCGAAGGTTATTGGCCTTTCGGGAGAAAAGGGTTCGACTGGGAGTTTTGATTTTCGTAAACGAACGATAAGAATCGCGGGTGACCAGCAAGCATCCATCTAATGCTATTTGAACCGTTTCAAAACTTAATAATCCGGAGAAATGGAATGACATCGCTATTGAGATGTGATAATGCATAGGTTTCCTAACGTTCTTTTTCGTGGACTACTTTAAATTTTCCATGGACTCCTTTAAATTTTCCATGGACCCCTTAGCCAGCCTAATATTGCATTTTTCTTTTAAAAGCCATATTTTGTTTCCATTTGGTTATATTATCTTTTAAATTGGCATCTTTGGTTATAAATTCCACGGAGGAAGGCGTTTTTATGTGTAACTCCATCACAAGAAAATAGATGGAGCATGTACTGTTTCCTCAGCTTATTTTAAACGAACGGTTTCAACGAATCATCGTCATCTTCAGGTTAAGAAGATAAATAAAAAGAAAATAAAAGAAAATGAATGAAGATGACGCCGATTCGATGAAACCGGTCGTTTAAAATAAAATGTGGAAATAGTACACGCTCCATTTATTTTCTTGGGACATATGGCTTCCAAACTCTAAAACAATCTCAAATATTGAAAAAATCTTGGCCCCCAAGTTTTTTTGCTCCGTAACATGGATCCTTAGTAAATCTTAATGGACTATTTTGGGATCCTATGAGATAGTGGATTATTAGCGGTTAATTTATAAAATCGAGAATAAGCCGAATATACCCCAAGGCACCTTATTTTAACACAAAAATCAGGGACAGCAAATTGACTCGAGTATAAGCCTAGGGTGGGAAATGCAGCAGCTATTGGTAAACCAAAATATAATAAAAATACATAATATAATAGTTATTGGGGCATCGACAAAGATATGCTAATTGAGCAAGTAAGGAACTTACAAGCCAAATTCCTGCTACGACAAAATTTTTCCATCGGAGAACAGATAATTGGGACCCCCACTCAAGTATGAGCCTAGTGTGGGAAATGCAGCAGTTACTGGTAAATTTCAAAATAAAAATAGAATCCAATAAAATTACAGCAATTGAGGCATAGGCACGTTAAATGTTTTTGCATATTTATCCAACTATACAATTTATATATTAATTCATACGAGCTAAACACATCAACCCCTCTCCTCATATACCTCCATTCTTCCTCTAAATGTGATTTATTTAAGTTGAAGTCTAGCTGATGATGGCTGAAGCTGATCGTATTAAAAATATCTTGTGGAACTTAGTAAGTTTAGTTTTCTTTATCCAGCTGTGATAGTGTTCCACGAAGTTCGCCCTTCTCATATTGATATTATACATGTTGCACTGACATGAGAAACAAATCAATTAAGGGAATTGAGGAGAGGAATTTTAATCTTTATCCCTTCCTAAGAATGGATTCTGCATGATAATGCCATTGATAGAGTTAAAAGCACCACAACGATTTTAATTTGAATCTTAACTGCTAGACAACTACGAGAAAAGGCAAAAAATATTCGAATTACTACACAACTACGTCAAAATTGGATGTAATTTAATGGATAAATACAGTTAAAAATAGCCAATATTAAATCATAACAATAGTAAAAAAACTTATCTAATACTATGTAAAACATTCCGCGATACTTGGTAGAAATTCATTAAAAAAATGAGTCGGTACTGACAAAACTTGTACAAATTCCACGATATATTTTGTAATTATTATATTTTGCCAAGTTTTGGCTTTCTAAACTAAATAACATGTGGTTTGCATTCGTACAAATGAAGCAAAGAGCACTGAGGTAAAAAAACAGAATATTTTTGGAATGGTAGAAAGAAATTATCGTATCGTGGAATTTGTACAAGTTTTGTCATTAAAGACTCCTTTTTATACAAATCAATATGTTTTAACATTTTCTCACACTTTAAGTGGTAGGTTCACAATGTAAGGAATACATCTTGTGATACAGCGTTAACATTTTTTATTTACCTAAAAGCTTGCAATAAAATGCTTGGACCGAAGAGGTAAACGCATGGAGTCGAGTCGATACAGCATATCAAACATGATAGTAGACCTTCTACTATCGAAAAAGCCTATATGGATACCAAGAACGGACACCTTGCAAAGTAGCCCTTTTGTGACCTGATAAGTCTATTAGGATAAACAAAGGATTTTCGGGGAGTGTTTTTGTCTGATGCCTAAAAGCACTGCTCTCACTATACCCTGCTTGCCCAGCTAGAAGGCACTTCCGCCTTCTTTCCTCCATTAAAGTTCAATTGATTTGAACACGAGGCCCATAGTAGGAAATACCGCCATCGAAGTTGACTAACAAGGAGAGGACACGGTAGCTGCAACTGGTTGAAATTTGGCAGGGAGATAGTTTTCAACGCAGCATTCATGAATTACCCCCTTTTTGGGGTCAGCAAATATACGGATTACCTAGAAAAACGTCTTTTATTTCGCGTATCGCGTACAGTGTCTGTATCGCACACCAGCCAATTGATAGCCTACTTGGTAAGGTGGAACTTGGCTCGTGTGGAAGGCTTCCATGTTCGATTCCTGTTCGTCGATTTTTTTCTGTCTTTAATTTACTTTTTTTTCTTCAACAGATTTCCACGCAAAGCAATTTTAATGATTGATGGCTGATTAATGTAATGTCACTGCAGGATTTAAGGCAAGGATGCGACAAAAAATGCGGTTTTCTGGATAAACCGTAAATAAGGCAAAATTCTTCTTCCTTAATAGAGTAATAGGTCAATGGAACGCTCTCCCTGCAGTTATATTTGAGCAATTTCCTTCCCAAGTGCGTACCTTCAAGGCGAAGTTAAATAACTTTAAATAGCTGTTAATTAAATTCTGTTAGGATTGGCTGACTCTCTGAGATTTGTGATGGTGAGATTATGAATCATAAAGATGTTTTTTTATGGAATAGGATAACATTTGTAAATTTTGGATTATGTATATGTCTTGACTTCTGTCAAATAGAGGTTTTTCGAGGGGTTTCCCTCCCTCCTTGGTAAATGCCTCCCAGGTACAGTGTTTAATCCTCAATTTATACGGTATATAGGACTAGACTATCTATATGTCGCCTGACCATGTACGACTGCATGAATATATTCTTGTATAATATGTAATATTTAACCACTGCCAACACATTTTTAATCCACTTATAGTGTTCATGTAGTGATAATAAAATTGCTGTGGTGAGGCTACCGTGTACTCCCCTCGTAAGAGGTCCCACCTGAGAATAGGAAACAAGTCCTCTTACCGTCAAGAACTCGCGTGAATTTGCATATCACGTCTTTGTTAAAACACCTGTCAGTTACTTAAGGACTCAATTCATTCTCCCAAACCTTGTCCTGAATTATTTAAGCATGCTAAATTACCGATTCTTAAACGGGTAACTTCCACTTTGCATACTTTTAAGATGTCTCCTGTCTGGCTGTCTTCCGATCTATTGACTCGCTCCTCTTCTAAATTACTCACGAAAGAGAATTTTTTCTACGGGTGCTTCGGAAGAAAGCTGTAAGCGTTCCGCATTCTGAGTGTAAGAAATTAGAGCTCGGCTATTAATTAAATGGAGGATTTAAACCAATCAAAATCCATGATTAAAATGATTCATCCTCAAGAATTTTGGCAAACATTTCGAAATTTTAAAAATTAATAAAATTCAAAATATTTTTCATCGAACTGAAACCTAGGAATAATGGGTACCTCAAATAAATATTTTACGAAAATCACAGTTAATATAAAATAATGTATTGATAAAAATATGAAAACTATTAAAAAATGGGAATGGGCCGTAATCACCTTTCATGACCGAAAAAAGTCCAAAAATGTTGAAAAATATAAACTTTAAGTGCGATGGTACATCTTACTGTCATTTAATTTAAATAATATTTAACACAATTTTTTTTATAACCAAATTGAACAATTTAAGGGGGCCTCCCGAAAGAAATTCTTAAATAAATAATTTTCTCCTATAAATAAGGACCACCTTGAAGTATCACAAATTACTGTGGATTCAAGGCCAGCAGTAGAATCACAATTAGAGGATTTAAATCTCCAATAGCCATCTTTGTCGGCGTTCCTTGTCTCATTCCCCGGTATTTCGAGAAAACAAGAATGGAATGCACTTTTACCTTATTCTTAAGGCCTTTTATCGGTATTCCCTCCTTTTTTCGAAAAAAATATCGGGGAATGAGACGAGGAACGACAAAGACGGCTGCTGGAGATTTAAAACCTCAAATCCATTAACATCCTCGTTCCTAATTTTCTTTCTCTATAAGATCTAGATGTTCAGAAGCACTCCATTTCAATCTGAAAGTAATCTCTGGTTTGTCTCATCCGAATCTCCGCAAGTTCCACCGCGTTAAGTCGATTTCGGCAAACAACCAAGCCATTTCGAAATTTCTCGGAAGAAGACGAGGAAAGCGACGGAAGAATGGAAATGAGTGGAAAGAGCGATAAAAAGGCGGGAGGGCCGAATCGGGAAGCCAGAGTTCGCGACCCATTTCCATACGCTTATCAGAAGTCGAATACATTTTTTTCGAGCAGAAGGAGTCTGGGAACAACTGGATTAGCCCTGTCCCTTCCCCGAGGAATTTCTCAACTTTCCCGAGCCTCTTTTCTTATTTGCGCTTTCCTTCCGCTGTCCGACCTCGTCCGTTCTCTTTCCCCTTCAGGTCTAAACTTGGCGAATGAATATGTAGTAACTCGAATCCTTTGTTTTTTTTTCAATTTAACTTTACCTAATTGAATTCGCTTAGCATAGAACCGTATTAAATTGCATCTCATCATGTCCTTCAATCTTTTATAAAGAGAAGAAGTTATAAACTCTGACTGGCCGTAGCATTCTAGAAGTTCCCCGGACATTCGGAAATGTAATTTTCAGAGTTATAGAATTGCCGTATAATGTGATAAATTGCGGAGAAATATATACATACATAACATTGTTGCGGAAAATTAACAATCTTCTATAAATTTACCATATTCATTGAAATACAGACAAAATAATTTTTAATATTTATGGGTATATAGCTCAACGAGAATCTCTCTTGAATTACGATGATCAATCGAGGTAAAAAGTAAAACGTATTTTGTAATATTTTAAACTTATGTAGATGGAAAAACTATGTATTCTAAAGTAATTTATAATCTATTTTAACTCACCGTTAAATACAAGAATTTCATTCTAAATAAACTAACTTACTTTTAATTGACGAAAGTAACGAAAATATACAGGAAACGCTCATAAAATGGCATTTTTAAAGTTTGCTAAAATTTACGTTGTTAGCGCTAAATTAGTTCAAACCCAGTCCTCTGCTTAAGGAATGAAGGAAAGCGCCGATTTTATATTGCGGAATGGTTAAGTATCTCATGGAACATTTATACTAATACTCTTTCGACGCTGGCGGAAAAATCCCCCGGACATGAAGACATTCGGTGCTCTGAAAGAGACGTCCAAATTCCCTTAAAGCTTATGGGAGCAGTCGGAACCAGGAGATGAAAGCACTCGAGGAAGGTCCGGATCTCAACATGGAGATTAGCGTCAATGGGCATCTCAAACTAATTTATTCAAGAGAAGAGATGCGTGAACAAACCGACACGTTCATTTTGAAAAGAACTATTCTTGTTTTCGATGATCTGGATTAGTTTAAAGCTCCTCTCATTTTCATGCGTGAGAATTCATGCGATTGTGCTTATTCGACGGCAATATTAGGGATAATATTTAAAATAAGCTGATTAAATCAGATCCCGCATATAATCCATATCTAAGTTCGGTTTGAACCACAAAACACTCCAAAATTAGCATTCAAAAGTTCTGTCGAATGCATCATGTTTTCTACATGATGGATTACTTCTGCCTTCGCTTCGTGTAACGTTCTAATATTATCCATGGAGAATTACAATTCTGATATATTTTTATTTCAACGGGAAAAGTTTTATCAAATTGACAACTATTCAGATTTTTCAAGAAACATGCAAAATCTTTCATGATAAGTAGTTGACAAACCATGGAGATGCTGTTTCATGGTTAAGCTAAATTGATAATTATTGTAGTTTATGATACGGTATTTTGTATATGTATGTATAGATGTAATACTGTTGTATCTTATATATTTTACGATACATTGCAATATTTGTTTGAAATTATCATTGACAAGTCATGTAGATACTGTATCAAGGTTGTTTCAAATTCATAGTTTACTTATGACTAATTCACAGCGCTGTGCGTTTTCTATCATTATTCATATATGTATTGTACATTTATACATTAGTAATTTTTGTTTTTATTTATGCATAACTATATTTTATGTAGTTGGGTTTATTTTTTCGATGCATAGCAATATAGTTTTAATTATTTTTTTATAAGTTAGCGTCGCCACCTATCCTCGACACTAATTGCGGTGGTATTGTGTAATAAAAAATTAAAAAAAACTAGTTTCGGGGCTTTAGCATCATTCTCAAGTCACAACACATCTAAGCATACAAGATAAGGTAAGCAAGTCGTGGTTTATGAAGGTGTTCTGTGACTTGAGAAAGACGTTTCAGCGCTGAATCTTGTCGTCAGGTTAATAAAACTTTTCCTGTGGAAACCAAAGTACATCCAACTTTTTATTCGCCATGAACAATATCATGTTTTCTAGTGAAGATGAGGAATAAGGTATCCAAACGTTAAGAATATCCAGTATTTTTCTCTGAATCGAAATCGATCGAACTATTTGAAAATATCGGCAAGATAATAAATGACCTGTCTATCATAACCACGAATTTTTAACTTCAATTTTACCGTTAACAATAATAAAAACTAACGCGGGCAAAATATAGCGAGTAATAGCTTCACAGGTCACACTTTTATCGCTATTCTTTCGAAACAGCTTGACCTGGATGCGAGCCAATTTCTGCCATAGCTCGGTGCATCGGCAATCTGGGGATTTCCGGGTACAAAACATTGGAATGTAAACAAAATGGCAAAAGAAGATAGTCTTGCGAGATAGATATGCGAGGTTCAAAATAAAAACTTATGCGGCCTAACTGTTTCGAATATGTACAGAACATGAATTGAAAAATTACTTTCGATCCCAAAATATCTTAATTTCAACTGAAGACTGCTGTTTTTTGTATTCGATAAGCAATGTTATTCTAGGGAATATTTACTGAAACTGAATGAAATTATCAGTTTAAGACAGGTTAGAAAGAATCTGCTCTATTGTTCTTTCCTTCATCTAATCAAGATGATTAATATGACGCTTAACACTTCATAAGTTTTCCGAACACGCCATGGAAACAAGCATCATAGGGTCGCGAAAGACAAAGAAGAATAATGCTTTATCTGTTATTTAGTAGCAATATTATGAAAATTACATAGGTATTCTATCTTACGTCCATACTTCAAAATTTCCTTTTTTAGGAGTTAGTTAAATTTGAATTTTACGAGGAAAGAACAGGAATGGCTGCACAGTAAAACACTGCACAAGAAACTGTAATTAATTACACTTATAGTAAGCATCAATCAAATACGTGAAGACAGAACTTCCAAGGAAGCAGAGGTAAAGATTACGTAGGAATATCATTAATAGAACTGGTCTATATTCGACCAAATTTAATGTAAAATCGTTTGTTGAGATAAAACAATAATCAACTACCAGCACTACTATAAAGTTTGATACGCGAAGGTATAAAAGCCGAAGATATTTTATTGTGATGCAGTGCACGCACAGTCGCTCTTAAATTTAACCCATCTATTGAACAATTTTCATTGGAATAATTAGAATATTATATCGCCGAAGAGTTGTGGAACAACTATCAACCTTATTCTTGTTGAAGCAATTTTCCCATCAGCCATCATCAACTTCGTTCACCACTTAATAAGTCGAGAGTTTGGGTCACGAGCAATAATCTCTTTAATCAAAATGAAGAACAAATAGATCAAAGATGACCCAGAATGAGAGATGAGCAAAGATGGGCAAGCATAGCGATGATTCAATCGCTTGCAGTATGTGTGATTACTTTGAATGCAATAAAATAAAAGTAAAGTCGAAATGATATAAATTTAAAAGAGATTGCAGGATTCCGATGACAAATAATATGCTGGAAGAGTAGGTTCCCTTATTTTATGAAGCTTAGGAAGAGCAGCAAGAGTTATCGTCCTCTTAGGAGAAAAAGCATAAAGCCACTTGGAAAGAATGGAAACATTTATGCAAATATTAATATAAATATACTTAAATATGTAAGCTAATGTATACCTATGGAATTATTAAATGCTCTTACATGTAAATACATAGCTATAACTATATATGAACATAGATATGAATCATTAAATTGCTGGAAATTTTTACTTGACGTTTCTCCAATTCTTTGCAGATTGGGACTACTGATGAATTCTTAGAACAATTATAAGATAAATTACAAGTATACATAACTGTGTCTTGAATTTGGCGAAAAAACTACATAGCGTAAGTTTAGATACTATCCTTCTATTTTTCTCATATCATATGTATTATGTAATGAATTTCTACTTCAGTTTTTTATTTTTCGATTGATTGATTGATTTTTCAACTTTCGGAAAATATAAAACATACCCATCATCATCCAATTTTGGGCAAAAGTGAACTAAAAATATAAATAGCGCAAATCCAATAAAGTAAAGGATCCGCGAGTACAAATTCATCGTTTAATTTCATCACATCATGTGCGGAATTCCACCAAATATCGCTTGAAATCATCGATATAACATAAAATGAATATACATTTTAATAACGGTTAAAATAACCTAATTAAAATTTAACAAAATTTAAATATAAAAATGTGAAATTATAACTTAGATGTTTCTAGCATTATTATAATAATGGAATTTCGCCAAATTATGGCTTCCTAAATCAATTCTATTAACAAATTGATTTGGAGAGTAAGATGACGTTAGAATACACGAAAAAATAAAACCTGCGCACTTATCTCCTCGTCAGCTTGTTTGGCGAGAAAAACGGTTCCGACTGCACTGGGAATAGTTTCTCTTATCTAAGCGCCATAAATTGCGAACTAGTTTAAAACAACCGAGAGGTTATATCTCTCCTCCAACGCGGGAGAACAAGAAAAGTAGTGTCATCGGTTTTTTCCCGGGAAGAATCGTATTTTTAGAACGAGCTTCGCGGTATCTGAATCAGCGGATATATATTTTGGGTAGAGGAAAGCCTCAAAAAACCGGAAGAGCAGATGTCATGGACCACGGCTGAATATTGGAGAGGAATGAAAACAAGAAAGTGTTATGCAACTCACAAATCAAAGAGGGAACAATAAAATATTAGAGACGGTTGCATTCATCTGCTCTCATGGATATTTCGCCCAGAGAAAGAATTATAAATATCGAATCAACCGGAAAACTTTTTCCAAAAAGTAGATGAATAATCTAATTGGATTTAATAGAACTCTTATTCTCTTAAGTCTTAGAAAATTTTAAAGAATTTATACCATCATTCTTTAGAATAATTCCTAGGTGACAAAAATGCGGAATAAATTTTAATAATGAAATCCCGCGTCTAATGAAAGCGAAAAAAAATTATGTAACACATCAATATAAATTTATATGAATAAGTAACCTAATGTGTAACTTTAGAATACTTCGGCGTTATTATCCCGAAGTAGTTATGAAGATACAATCTAGAAGAGGGAAAAGCTTCGCTACGAGAGATTTCATTTCAATGGATATATATATTTTCACAAACAATATATCCCTTGACGGATAAATATAACTACTTTCTTATCACTAACTTTCTACCTGTTTTTACTTGAAGTTCCATCAATTCTTTGGAGATTTTTCTTAAATGGCGATACATCGAGACGACGAAATAATAATTATCATTTTGACGGATATAATTATATGTAAAGTGAAATCAAATATTTAAAGAAACATTTAACAATGGCATAAGGGAACAAATTTATGAATAAATGACTGACTGGATCAGAAGATTTATTTGACTTTATGCGACTCCATAATTAAGTACTAATGATTACTTAGGTATTGAATTAATAACAACCCAATAAAGTTAATAATTAATGTACCGAGATTTTCTTATTCGGCAAGACCAAGTGAAATAACACGTCAGAAGTTTCAATAGAAGTAGTTAATTAATCTGACTTAACTTACTGAGTTCGTACACTTCAAAAATAGGGGAAGGATAACAAGAAAGAGAGGAAAGAGGAAATAAATTTAACGAATACAGTGGATGGATAGAGTCCATGTTCGGTGGTTGATTGGCGGGAATTGAGGAAATAATAGGAAATCCTTTTGTTTCCATTTCGTAACTGAATAATATTACCCCTGAAATATTAAAGGAGTGAATCGCATTCCTCATTCACGTTCAAGGGCATATCTGCACTTGAATCGAAGGCAATGAAAACGCCATAAAAATCGGGATGCTTTCCAGGAACAGTGGGATTCCTAACAGAGATTCTATTTTAGTGCCTTGTTTTGGCATCGGGCTACGCGAAGCAAACTACGATTCGTGCGGAAAGAAAGCGATTGACGGGCGATCGAGAAAAGATAGATTGAGCGTAAAACGAGTGGATAATGAGGGAGGGTGGTGAGATTTGAATGAAGAATAAGATGGGTGCGAAAGAAAAGGGGCTAATGAGAACAAAGAGAGGATAGGGGGTTGCGAAGGAAGAGTTGATTGGGCGCTGAGATAAAATAGGTGTGGGAGAATCGCCTAAGTGAGGAAGGATCGGGAGAGTGGGTGATAAAATCGACGCATCCGCCAAAAAAACGCTTAAGAGAAGAGCTGCGTGATTTGATTAAAACGGACCGAGAATGTCTGGATGCAAATTACAGCTTCAACGTAGTGATTAACTATCCGCGAAAGTTAAGTTGTTACCGCATCTACAAATCGGAGGCATTTATGTGATTAAATACGACTTCATTTAGAGCAATCGAGAGAAAGTACGCCGCTAATTCAACGTTCACCTTTTAAAGATGTACCAGCAATATTTTCCCTAATCAAGCATAAGTGCACTTTTTTACAGATCGTTATTTATTGCTTAAAAATATGGAATGAGTGCAGAGTTATTTACACATACAACGACTAAATTTCAGGTTTCAGGGTTAAGTTTAACCTTAACTAGACTACAAACAAAGGCTGATGTTGCTGTTAACCTCGAGTGGAATCTTACCTATTTTAGAATGTAACTTTTGTAAGTACAATAATTTTATTATATTGCCGTGCATGGTCGGCCCACGTATCTAACAACCGTAGGGCATGGTCTACCAGCAAGACGACCCAATTGAAATCGTTGATAGGTGCTGATTCAAACTTGCAGAATAAATCGTTTTACGGGAAAAAAAGTTGTTTTCTTAATGTAACTACGACATTAAGACAAAAATGACCAACTATAGTATTGGAAACCTAAAGTTCCATAGGTCATGAACTTCAATTCACCAATCAATAGCAAAAGTATGTAAGTACATAATGAGTTTGCAAAGTAGTTCCATTCATTACCTACATTATGGTAAATGACAGCTGTTTTACTTCTGATTACATAGTACCTGCCCAATAATTTAGGTTAAGTAGAAACTAAAAGGAAATTTATTTCCTAAAGAGAAAGGCTTTTATTGGACCGATAATGGAAATTGCTCTCTGGCGAAATAACGCATCGACCTCATGCTTGACCAGTGTCGTCATTGACTTGTGGCCTCAATATGATTAATAATCTAGTATAACTAAGAGCCATAAAACTGCGTGGAATTCGGGACTGTCCCTGAGTTTGCCTAACCTCAATCAATAAGGCCAACGAGAATTAGTATTGAATCTGTTTAAAAGACAACTTTAACTTGTACGGCTAGTTAAACTATCATTACTACTGATATTTTCATCTTTATCCCGATTAGGGTAATTAACTTTGATTCCCTATTCGTGAGCGATTGCAGTAAACTAATAGCCAATACGGCCCCTTATGGTAACTCTCTACGGTATTCCACATAAATAATAGCAATTTATTCCTCAGTGGGTTGTAAATATAGTAAATGCGGCAAAATAGAATGCTTTTCGAAACATTTTTCAATTCAGGGTGTGCTGCTATTACATTTGAAACTTTCTTCCGGCAAGATTATCCTGACTGAGTCTCACCATTGGTTTGTGCGTGGTAAAAAATCTGTCGACCTGACTTTGCGGAGCGCATTTTAATAAATTAATAATAAATTGATAATAAATTAATAATACATAAATAATATTTTTTTGAAAATAAATAATGAATAAATAAATGATGATTAATGAAACATAAATGACAAATACATTATAAATAACAAACCATAAATAACAGATTAATTAGTATTTAATAATAATTTCAACTACCTAATATTTTATTCTATTATATATAGTATTCTAATCGTTGAAACGCCTTTTATATCATAAAATTTCTTCCCGAATTTTTCAAGTATTCCTCGTCATGAGACTCCTGGTTTCGTCACTGATGTTTTATTTACTGTTTAAATTTAGGATGACACAGAGATGGGATTTAACCAACGATTGCATTCAATCAGAAGAAAGTTTGGCAGAAATGAGATTTGACCTGGCATTTGCCCAAAGGCGAGAGGAAAACCCCTCCAAAAACCTTCCGAAGGCTGTACAGTTTAATTAAACTATACCTATTATAAGTACATAAAATATAAAATCTATCATGCATTATATATATATGTGATCTATCATTTAACTAAAATAATACAGTACATGGTAACTTGTACGAGGCCATAGAAAAATATGCGATAACGCACACGAGTACTTCTCCTTGTACTTCCTTTGCTACGAACAAAGAAAAACATAAGCGAGCCTTTGATACATAGGAATATTTTTCTTTCAAATACAAATTATACCTAGGTTTGCCAAATATCTTATTGGGAAAAATTAAGCAGAGGACTTTTGGATACAGCCTCCGTAGTTCTTTCAAAGAATAAACTTACATGATCCAATCTTCCCTTTGATAACATCAACGCTCTCGAAACATTTTTCATGGGCGACTGCCGGATACACTATGCCAACAAAGGTTTCAAATACTCTTTTATGAATGCATGGGAGAGCACCGACGTGAATGGAAGAAGGCTAACATTGAAGTGGCGTGGGCTTAGTTGAAGGAGACAGGTATTTGATGGGGTCCTAGTGCCTGAGTGATTGAGGAAGCATAAAGATGGACAGTTATGTGGAAGGTGAGGGCGGGAGGAGAGCGTTGAGGTGAGGTCACATCTGCATCCGACCAATGCCGTCATCTCTTGAAAGGAATTGAGTCATATGCAAAGTGCATGGAATCACTTTCTTCCCGTTTATTCCCGATCGGAATTTTCCAGCGATTCGAAGCGTTCTGTTCTTCATTCGGATTAGCACTCGGATGCTAAACGCGAAGAAACTGTGAATGAAAGAATAAAATCCAAAGAATTTCGAAAATTGAGAGAAGGGGAATTTTAGCGTTCATACCATCTTTTAGAAATTGTCATGAAAAGCAGTGAGAGGTTTTGAAGTAAACATGATGGTTTGTGACGTTATTTCGTGGAACTTCATAAGTATGTACAAGGAAAAATTGCTCACCACGATGGGTTTACGGAGTAATTGAAAAAAGTATATAGTAATAGAAACTAGCTGTTTTAACACTATTTAATGACATTATACCCGATGGTATATCAAAGAGTGCTCCCGGATAGCCATGTGGGCAGCGCGTTCGGCTTCCGGGGAAGCGGTCCCGGGTTTGATTCCCGGTGGGAGCCCATATGCGAAATTACTTAAGCCTACCTAACAACACCACTGCTAGGATACGTCAAAAACTTTTCTAAGCAAAACAAACTCAATTGGTTAAGTCCATAATTGACATTTGTTTCTACGTATCAGGAAAGATTTTTTTCTGACGCTATATTTGATTTCGATTCCGGCGTCATAATCTGTCCTTCATTACTGTATCTATTTACTTTTTTTTAGGGATATTTAGTCTTCCCTACCTCCTTTATTACCATGCGGATAGATTTATTGATTCGCAACACCGGAATAATAAACCAGAGATTCTGGAAAAGACCATTTCAAACCAATTCTAAATACTAAAACAAGAATTGATAAAGAACCAGGCGTAACTTTGTGGTTATTATTAATGCACAGGAGCTTCATAGGAAAACGTTCACTAACCCGCATGAAGTTCTTGCCAAAACAAGAGTTCATAAATGGGAATCGAAATGGAACCGTGCCTAAAACCGGTATTTTCTTCGAATGGAAACCCGAACCCAAGTGATAAATTTCTCAAATTTGAACCAACAGCGTTACCAATCATGTATTACTGTGAATTAGTGACAATCAATATTTATTCTGTAACATTTCGAATCGGAATAATACTGTGATATTTTCTCTTTCAACGAAAAAAGTCCTTAACGAACCGGCCCGAAAGTGACTTCCTGAGAAAAACCGAAATCGTACGTTTTACGGTACGATTAAATACGGCGTTGTCGGAAAACCGGGGATAAATCCGAAACGAAAATACTTACATTTCGATATCTTGGCGAATAACGATCCTTTAGCTGAACTACTGGATTATCAATCAGAACGGCTTGGAAAATGTCCTACATTGTGGCCATGGAAGGAATTACCATTTAACACATTAACATTACGTTATGTCGGTTTTTAAGGCGAATGAGGTCTGTGATTGCTGAAATACTTCCCGGATTATGGTGGTATATTTCTGGAATAAACACATTCCAAACACGTACAGGAAAAATTCCTTTAACTTTCTTCGTAAAGAATCGATGGAAGTCTTCTGTAATCGGTACCATACTTGAGCATGCATTTAATGTATGGGACTCTGGCTCCAGGTGTCATATACGGGATTTAGAAAAGGTACAACGAAAGGCGATATGACTTGAAAATAATTGCTACGATAAAACAGTGAGTGTTACTCAAATGTAAAGGACGCGGAATTGGACTCATTAGAAGATAGAAAATTAATTCAAAGGATAAACTTACTAAATAAGTTCAGAGAAATTACATTTTCAGAATATGTAACCGATAAAATGCGGACTCCCTGTTATATAGGCCGTTCTGATACTGCGAGGAAGATTAGGAAAATAGATGCTAGAACGAATCCTTTCAAGAATTCATTTTTTCCGCGAACAACCGCAAAGCAACCGATTTAGAAATTGATTTACAGTCAAGGTGCCTGCACCCCCTGCCACACCCCGAAAGGCGGCTTACAGTGACCTTACATAGACCTAGATAAGAGTTCTCACGAGGGGATAGGCATCATCTTAAATAGCCGAGAGTTAAGAATGAATGAAAAACCGTATTGCAACATTATTCATTCGTCCTAAAGTACAAACATCACATCCAACTCAGTACGGATGGCACTTCTAATTAGGAAGTGCCTTCAAAGCTGCAGTGGCAGCGTGACCAAACGGCTGCTTCCTAAAGCAGTCTTTGGGACGCGGAAGAGCGTCGCCCATACCGAAATTTTTAATGCCTTCCTTCCTTTGAAGTTGCGCGGCTCTTTGCACCACCGACCCCGCCCGATTGGGAGAGGGGGCGAATTAGGAAGCGGAGGAACGTAAAATGGCTATCCTTTGGATGCAAAGCGACGGAGCGGTTTTTGGCGATGGATTTAGAGTCGACGCCGAAACGCATAGCAAAAGGAAAGGGAGGAATGAGAGAGGGGAGAGAAAATTGAAACGGTAAACACTGCGATATTGTCGCCGTATTGTATGGCTGCATGCCATAAGCAAGAATTTCTTACACGAATGAAAACGTATTAACATCAAAAGTTCTAACGACTGATGTTTAAAAATGATTCTTATTATTTGACTCCTTCTTAGGCGAGGTTAGGACCGAGTGAGTTTCTCTTTCACCAAGGCTCGGAACTAATCTATTTTGAAACTTGTGGTTAATCTCTATAGTTGATTGTTTTTATTTTTCTTTGTAATTAATATATATTTTGAGTTTATTTATCTTTTCTTGTACCATTATACCTTGTACCATTGTGACATATTACCATTTCAATTAATTGTTATCATAATTGTAATAATTCCTTTTTTTCTCTTATCTTATAGTATATATTTCTAAAGGGTTAAATGTAAGATTGGACTGTCAAGTCTCAATTTTGCCCAATAATATACACCTTTGTATGTATGTATGTCATTTATAAACACGCACTTGTAACATACATACATACATACATTAGCATAAGAAAGATAAAACTAGAGAAAAAATTAAACAAAAGAAAAAGAATAGCTCGTGGGAAAAATTTTTTAAATTGAAATGTCATAGAGGGAAAAAATCTAATTTACGGGAAGACACCCATGCAAGAAGGGAGCAAAAAACAACAGATAAAAGATAAAGACAGAGAATAAACAAAAATGAAATTAAAAAATTCAAATATCGGTGATACAATAACAGAAATATGTAAAACAGGTAGATAGCTATAGAAAACCTGTTGAGATATTTTTTTCAAAAACCAAGATTAAACTGCCCTCTCACGCTTTCCCAATTCTTGGGATGCCGCAAAAACAAAGAAGAAAATTCCGGGACTGCGTCGTTGAAATACCGATTTATAAAAGCACCATGAAACGATTTGATTAGAACCCCAAGTTTTGCAAATGAAGTGAATAATGAGAAGATGACAATATGTACCTTAACTATTAAATTCATTTAAACTGTTTTTAAATTTTAGTTGTTACTTCCAATAGCTAAGAAATTGATCGGTAGAGCAAACGCGACAATAAAAACTCAAGAAATCATTTCTCTCCATCATATGCTAATCTACTATTCCTGCATTTGTAAAAATTTTGTATTGATCATCAGATATAAGATATATTACATCAAATATTTGGAACCAACTGAACATATTTTCCGAAACTGCTATGCTAAAATGATCTCCTGAGCTAATAGAATGACTGGCATTACCTGCTTTTCGTTACCAATGGGTTTAGAGATTTATTCCTAATGTTCTAGGATTGCTACTAATTGCCTTAGATAACAGTAACAAGTTCGAAAGACCACGTCATATTTTCCAATGATGAGTGCCAGTTATGCACGTTTTTGACTAAAGCGTTGTATCACTATGATTTTTACCGCACAGAACGTATCTGCAAATTTTGAAGTCCCTGAGGGTGAACTACTTCTTTTTAGTAATATAAGATATATGAGTTTTAGAATAAAAATACCAACTGTAAACAAAATTAAAAGGAAAAAATTCTTGTTGGAGACTCATATATACCTACTGTCTAGGCTAATATACAAGTTAGTATATATACGATAATTAATATACAAATATGCTTTTTAGAGCCCATTATTTATTTATACTTGAGATTTCCGTGAGATTTGTCATGCAAGGTAACTGAAAAAATATCTTAGACCCACACGGCACTGGTTCCTCATTCCTCTTAAAAAAATAATTTTTTTCTGAGGAGTTTAGTTGATTTTTCATACAGTTAAAACCAACATCTTATCATAATTTACAGCGCATGTAACAACATACATATCCTACAGTGAGGTTTTTCACAAGCAAGATATAGTGTACAAACACGAAGGGGAAAGATAAAATTAAGCCAAAAATGTCAGGTGGAGATGACTGCTAAGTCTGAAAAGTGTTTACTTGGCAAACCAAGGCGTCATCTGGGGACAATAAATGGAGAACAGCTTGCGCTGAATGCAGACGGTGCTTTCGTTTTCATGGACCATTTAGCCTTTTGTTGAGTGGACTCGGCGGGGATACACAGTTAAAATGGAGTTTATTTTTTGAGCCGTAAACATCCGAAGCAAATTGGGTCATTCTCTACTACGCCACAACAGTATTCTCCCCTCAACAGCGAATTCAAAAAGAATTAAAATTCAGCAAATATACGGAAATATCTATCGTAAAATACGCTCAATGTAGAGCGAGTTAAGATTACTTCGGAATGAAGCTATGCTATGAAGCTGATGGAAAACAGTAGTAGTTCATATTTTCCAGGAAAAACGCACTTGAAAAAGGGTGAAGGGGCCAGGAATCGAGCCCGGGATCTTTCTCAATGCTAGGGATATTTCCTGAGCTCACGTCCTTATGTGAAAAGATACTTTAACCCTTTTCTTTACATAGATTTTGATTGCCCAATGCACCGGGTAGGTGATCTGACCATTTTATTGATTATATTAATTAATTTTTACGGCGTTAATTTTTAATTTTTAAAAATAATAATAAGGCCGTAATTTTTCATGGACAAATTTTAGCCTTTGAGGGCCATCATTCTATATTTAATTTTTTTTTTGCATTTTCCTTTATTAATAAATACAGTATACACAGACAACCATTCCCAAACAGGAAAATTCCGATTATCGGGGACTCGAACCCGGGACACCGTAAGGTTGGAGCGTTAACGCGCTAGCACGCTAACCACTCCACGGCCGGTTCAGAATTAATTGAGAAAATTAATGAGAAATTCTAGGCTAAGGTTTGAAATTATTACTTCTTGACAGCTTAAATCAAACTCCCTAAGAAAAAACAAGGCTATCCTTACTGATATAATTCAGCTATTCTGTAATTAACTTATTCCACAAATACACGTGCATGAATAAATAGAGAAAGTTATAAATAATTATAAGAATGTATTATTATAATTATTTTAACTATTAATTTTATACATTTTATATATTGAAGATTATTTTTATTCATTTAAGAATTAAGATTTTTTAATGCTTTAAGCAAGCGGAATAATTATATTTCGAAAAATGGTAAAATCTTAAAAATATCTGCGAAAATTTATGTTTTGGAAATTAATTTTTTTCAGACGTTATGCAATGCATACTATGCATGATATGATGTTAATTATTTTTCTGTCAAATAGCGATGAATCAATTAATGTATAGGCACTTAAAAATTATTAAAATATTGTTCAGATATTTATTTAAATTTATTTTTGTAAATTTGTTAACACTGCCAAAATTTCATATTTTTTATGTGAAATTTTGGCAGTGTCACCAAAAATGAAATAAATTATTAAATAATTAATAATCATACACGAGTAAAGATACGAAAAAAGGTTACGCCAAGTTCGACATTTTTTTCGACGAAAATTCACATTTAAAGAATAAGGCTGCAAGCTTCGAAAGGCGAGAAACGAATCATTGAGGACGGAGACACTTCTTCTGCACCGTAATGGAAGAAAACGCGAATTGCAACGGTTCTTCTCTGCAATGTCATTAGCGCCTACAAAAAACTGCCGTATTCGGGCCCTGGGAAATTAATTCACCGAGTTAATCCCTGAGGTGGAAGCAGACGGACTTTATCTCTCCATACACTCTGTACGTTTGCTCTTTTGGGGGCGCTAACTGGAATCTCCCTTTGTTTCCTTCATACGCCATTGAACTCGCTCTTCTTGTCACTAGAGGTGTTTTGAGAGGAGGTAGAGCATCATAAATAGGTTTTGCGGAGCACTGCAACACCGCGAATTCTGTCTTTATCAGAGAGGAAGGATTTCTAACCGCATCTCATTTACGGATATGATACTCAAGTGGAAATATGCATTGAGTACTGGAGTGCTTTGAAGCGTGTGCCATACATATCTAAATCTTCAAATAATTTAATGTTCGAAGAGGCACAAAATTGAAACCTTGGAGTAGTATATTACGTAATATGATAAGCATAAATTTATCTAAACAAAGTATAACCGTTTTCGACAATCTTATCTATTTTTTGATCAAAAATGATGTCGTTCATTACCAACCGAGTTATTGAAAATGGAGAACTTCGTAAACTTTAGCAAAGCAACTTAAACTGGCTAATACAGTATACGAAGGTTAGATTTCTATTCAGAAAAAAACATTAATGTTTTCAGAAATATCGCTATATATGTTAATGCATATTCAATGCTATATTTATTGATGTTTTGCTAATCTAGTTTACGTAAGAAGAAAGTAAAGGAAAAAATATTTTTCGGGGGGAGTTCACACGGGTTATTTCACTCCAAACCGAAAAAAAGAAGATGATATTTTCGGTTCTTATTAAAAATTTATGTTAATAAAGAAACATCCTTTTCCAACTTATGGAACAATATTCCAAATGGTATCAAAATGACAGATTGACAGTTTACAAAAAAGTGTGGAATTTGGCGCGCACGCTCTCAATGATAAAAATAGCAAAATTTCGCTGGTTGTATTAATTGAGAATCGAAGAAATTTTTAAATTTTCCTAAAATTTTCGGCTTCTTTTCTTTTAAATGAAACATTGAAAATAATGTAAATAGCATCCCAAATTATCACATACAATTACATCGGTAATATTTAGCTGATACGGGCTGATTGCTTCAGTCATAAAATATACTACTAAAAAATTAAATCCATATACATATTTTTTCTCAAGTATTTTTATAAAAAGGATTGGTCTAGAGGAAAGAGGTGAACAATGAGGAAACTCTTTATCAGCGGAATGACTCTGACCCATATTAGAAATGTAGTAATGTATATGCAAAGAATATAAAAATTCCAGTAATAATTAAAACTGTGGACTAAAGTTAGCTTTTTGGGGTTATTCGAATATCATTTCACAAATAAAGCTGTGCAAAAATAAAACAAAAAATACATAAAATCTCGGAGCGCACTTATCTATTGCATTAATAGACGAACATCGATTATCTAACAATTTTATTTCCTATTATATCTCAAAGTCAAATGGTATTTCATTTCCCTCCTTTGAAAATATTCGAAATATCTTAATTAACAGAAATGATAAGAGAAGGATTAAAGGCCACAAAAAATAAAGCGACTCAAAAAGATCTAATTATATTTGGAAAGTCGGAGTCCTCTTTGGAACTAACAACCAATCATTAGACGCGAAATTTTGACGTAATACTCCTAATTAAAAACGCTTTCGGAAATTTCTGTAAGGAGACCAAATAGGAACGATGGAGTTTTGCATCATTAAAAAATCTCGTTGGAGAAAGGGACGTTTTAAATTATGTCACGACCAAATGTTAGAGGAAATTCGAATGTTACTCATAGAAGAGAAATATGGTTTACAGAGTTATTCATTTCATTATTTGAAATAAAAAAATTAAAGGAAAATACAGGGACAAACTTTTTAAAAAATTACGTTCCGAGAAAATTATGATTTATACGTAAATTTAGGAATACATTCTCAAATTACGCCGTAGCTGGGCGTGGCATAAGCAATCACTTGGCGTTCGTTCATGGATGACGTTTATTTGCGGTTATAAACAAAATTACCTTTTTTCTGTAACTTTTGTCGAGGAATAGTAGTGTGTTTTTATCTCCGAAGGAGCTACTTAAATACTACCCGCACAACATGTGTACATTGGTTGCTACAACACTTCGTACACACAACATGTTTTAAGATAATAATTCTTTAGGATATAAAATAGAATATACAACATATGTTTTGAAAAAAATAGGCTCCCTTTGTAATTCGAAATACGATAAATTTACTCATCATCCTCTCAATTTTTATAAAGCGATAAGTATGAAAGTGAAGAATGACTCAACATCAAATCTAGAGTCTTTATCAAATCGGGTTCAAATTGAAATATGCATCGTTAGAAACAACAAATTTTATAGTGTTAGATCAGATCCTATGAAACCTTAAGTACTATACATTAATAGAAAGATGAATAAGACCTAAGTTAGGATGAGTCTCTTCTTATCTATAATCATATTAGGTAAGTTCAAAATACATGTAATGAGGTATTGAATATACAGCAAATGAACAAGATGAAGGAGAAAACTTCCGAGAGAGTTTAAAAAATATATGATAAATCCTTATACAAAAAACCCACCTCAGAATATTCATTTGGAATAGTAAGCCAATTTGGAGACGACGGATGTGTTTTTCATAACATTTCACGGAAAAGAAATATCCTAACCTTCACAACGAGCGAATTAGGTTCCTCTCCAAAGTTCCTCAAAACCCAACAAGCCCAATTCTTCCCAACAAGGTAAATTTAAACATGGCTTCGACACCTTTGTGTATTCAACGACATTTAACCTCGCGCTTCTCTGCTTTTGCGATCGCAACCATGGATTGGGACGACAAATGCTTCTTCCCTTGAATGTTTTCTCCGTTAAAACATTCCGTGCTGAGGAGGAGCGACAAAGCGACCCTTTGGAGTTAGGCATTCGTTAGAGCCTCAGGGTGCAACGTTTTTCGGCGTGTCTCGAATGAACAAAAGGTCCGTCTCAGCGCTAAAAATCTGCTAACGATTCACCACCGCTAAACTTCACGCTCGTTCAGGCGGTAATGAAAAGTTTGACCGCCTAAATTGCGCTCGCGATGGCGTGACTAACTCGCGCTATGGAAATTCGTGCCAGACGAGGACTTAGTTTTGTCATTACTCACTGGGAGAACAGAAGGTAGAAAAAGCATTGCTTCTGAGGCTAGAGTATTTTGAAAGGTTTCTCTCGAAAGAGCAACTTCCGAGTTCGTTCTCCCCTCGGATTATATCGATTTTACAAGGAGGAGAACTTAAAAATCTAGTCGCGCGTTCTTTACGACTACGATGATAATGTGCGGGATATAGATTTTTCTGGAGTCTTGAACTTATTATGTCACGAAGGGAAAGATCAAGTTCAAAAGTTACTTGAAACAGGTTTATAGAGAACTGTGTTCTATTTTTGATCCTATATTTGCATTTATCGTACGCTCGTTACAAAGAAAGTGGTTCAAGTATTTCAAAGAAGCAGGAATTAACTTGAAAATAACTAACCCTCCTTGGATAAAAGAAGCAAGAAGTTGAAGGTTGAATTACCGCAATTTACTATTGTATGGCTTATAGTTGTAACAAATGGACTTAAGGGAGACATGAACAAGATAAAATAGTGAGATGTAGATTTGGAGAAAAATCAATAAAATCTGTTGGACCCAAAGGAAATTAAATGAATTAAGGGAATCCAAGATCCCATTGTGTACAAAATGAAGTAGGATAACGAGGCTTATTGGCCGTTCGACAAAACACAGCTGTTGAATAACATTTTGAAGACGACGATAACGCTTCTGACTTTAGTTAGATTAAGTACGTTTAAGTTTGTCAATACTGAGAAATTGTCTACATTGATATATTTTAACTTGTAACAATGCCATGCTTTGTATTCTATTCCTACCCATGTAACCTCATGTTAGAATATGCTTGAATGAATTAATATTCTTAACTTACTCTAACGGTACTGCCAAAAAGTTTTCGTGAGTTTCTCTTTTTTTGGGTAAATGCCAACCAGTATGAGTGTATATATTTGCTCAAGATGCTTCTTGATTTTTAAATATCTTTGTTTTCTGTTAAAAACAGGACTAGCTATTTATCAATGGGGCACGAATGCTAACTTCCCATAACTCTCCGATGTTCACTTCTTTTCCCTGTCTGATAAGTAAATTTAGTAAGAGGTAAGTTGCTATTTTAGAATGGGGCTCCTTAAAAACGGTGGCCCGTGTGTTGGAATTCCACGGAGCCCTCTTCTTGGCCAACCTTGGTTACAAAAGATATATTATAAGTTCGGGAAAATAAAATAATTAAAAAACGTAATGCAGTTTCACATATTGAATCTCTTTTTGATTAAGTAGAGAACAATTGTGATTCTCTTCTCAAGTTTTATCTCCCCATACGAATTTTTGAACAAACATTTTTCGGTAAAAAATCCGATTAACATTAAGAGATGAACCTCAATATTTCCATAAAATTAAAAATAATATTACATCGACAATTCAAATAAGAAAGTAACACCACGAAGATTATCAGGAATGAATTATTACAAGGAAGAGGGAAAAACGAAAATTATATTCAATTATAATTTTTGGACAGGAGAAATTTCATTTAACCCACCTAGTATAAGAAGTATCATAACAATATTTAGATTTTAGTTAATCAGAATTTTTTTTTAAATTTCAGCAAAAAACTGACTCTAAAATTAGTGTTTAAAAGGTTTATTTTAATAGATACTTTACAAGTTCCATTGTGTGAAATGGAAAATTTTCACTATGTTCAATGTCCTAAAGACAGCTCAGGGACATACTTTATTGAGTACTTCAATAGCTCAAATACTTGTAAACATTTCCCTTTCGCTATGACGGAATCAGTGGATAGAGGCATAATTGATATTCTCCGATGACGCTTTGGTTTTTGAATTATTCATCCCTTTCCCCATTTCGGGATGCGCCTTTCATCCACCTTCATTTGCATATCGTTGATAACCGTTAAATCAGTGCTCGAGAATCGCATAAAGAGCGGGCCTTCACAGAAGACGCCTTGGTTAAATGCTCATCTGCTTCACTCAGGCGTTTTATGGCTACACAATATAGCTCGAGAGAACACTGTGAATTCGGGTCAGTCTATGCTCTCGCCGGGTTCAACGTCTATCAAATCGCCAATGGCTTTAATTTTAAACAGGAAGCAAAGAGTGTGCAATACGCTTCATATTCGTCCCGTACTAGAAGATCAAAATTACGAGTAGAACTTATGGCATCTTCACGGTGATTTCATGTGCCCCTAAATCCCGTTTATGCCTTTTCTTTACTCCTTCGTTACTCTTAGTTCCTGCTATCATATTCTTAGGAATGGAATATATTGATTTATCATTTAGTACAAGATAGAGAAAACGTATCTTTCATTTACTTATTCCAATCGTTTTACCACCAGGAAATAGTGATTATTCTAATAGATAATATTACTGGACGCAAACTATGCATGTTGAATTGCATGAATTCAAGGTATGAGTTACTTCTAAAATGACAACTACTTCTTTTGAAGTGAACCTTGATGTACATTTTCAAAAATATACAATAGCTAGTTATGGCGAAGATACGAAGGCCGTCCTTTAGATATAATAGTAATTCCCTTTAAATACGTAATTTCTTATAACCATACTCTGATGAATGGAATATTTTCATTTGTCATTTGGTAGATTATAGAGAAAAATGTAACTTTCATTTACTTTTGTCACAGTCTTGATTATGGGTGTGATGAAATGAGATTTACTATGGTATGAGTAGATAATTTCATTGATTACGGTCTCTCCTTATGGACTGAAAAGAAAAGTGTTATTCGTAAAGTCATCGTGCTTCACTTGCATGGACATGTTCTGCTTATAGTCTTCTAGCTCATGAAAACAATGTCAAACCACCTCACTCCTCATCCTGTCTAGTATACCTCATTCCTTTCTGCGAGCTCTTAGTACCTAGCTTATGTCAGAAAAGGTAGGGCACCAACCGGCCTTCAGGCTGAATACTTTACAGACAGGCTGACTGTTAACTAACTAACATTCCATAATTATTCTATCATGCAATATCTGTTAAAATATTTTCAAAAAACAATGAAAAATGTATTAATTTTCCAAAATTAGAGTAAAGTAATTACGAATATATACGCTGCATTCACTAGAGAGGTAAAAATGTATCTCATTTTTGGAACGTTTTCTAGTTTCGCGGTCGATTACTTAAAAAAAATGAAAACGCACGTTTTTATAGAACAATATTCTGAAGATATGATTCTTATAGAACAAAATATTTCGCAATAGAGTTTATGCTGAATTATTTCATAAAGTTTTGAAATAATTGCTTACAAATAAACTTATTTTCTTTGTCAAATTAGATTGAAATGTGGCCATTAGCGCTTGAGCGGTGCGTATAAAATATAAAACAGTTATAGAGTAATCAATCCCTCGTATTATCACATATAATTATAATTATAATTCATATTATATCACACATAGAAGAAATTTTACTTAATTGAGTTTAATTAGTAATAAAGTTTAAATAACGTATACAGGGCCTACCAAGAATTAGAGAAGCAAATTGGGTCGGGATGATAGTGCTATTATCCCCTGCCCTGATACTGGCGGCTCGCTGGATAAATATTAAATCTAAATATATCAAACGATTAAAGTACAAAGCTTACTGTATTCAATCACACAACTCAAAACGTAAAGTATAAGATACGAATCACGCTACTAAAACGGTATATACGAAGCAAAGGGTACAAACATCTCTTCCTATTCACGGTTTCTAGGAAGAGAGGTAACAAAACAAAGCTCTAGGACGTGATCTGTCACTTCCACGCATCTGCTGACTTGTCTATTATGCAGAAAAGAGCACACACAATGTATTCGCCTCCTACTCGCGACTTAAGTGCCTTTTCGACGCTCGTGGTGACAAATCCACAGCTGTGACATTCATTTTCGCCTTATCTCGCGTTATGGCTACGGTCACGACCTTCCCTATCTACACGGAATTTTATTTTCTCATTTTCACGAGAAAAATACAAGCCAGCGACGATGTCATCGTTTTTAAAGATGCACGTACGCGAAAGTGCATAAATAAATCGAGATCTAAACGACATTTTACAATACATTTTTCCTGAAAGCATTTTTCATGTACGGCATTCAAACGCGGGATGGGTCTTTTCAAATATTTAAACAAAATCAAGTATTACATATGAGCTCGCAATAAATGAGAACCACTAGAATTAATGTTGACTTCTACTGCATTCTGTATTAATTATAAGGTTTTTCGACATAATAAATGCATTGGGAATACTGAAAATATTTTTTCTGCTGCCAAGAGCATATCGAGAAGGCAAATTGCAAGGCGCTCCCGAAAAATCGAAAATTTTTATTTTGTTGTTTTCTAATAGTGCTTTTACAGCTTAGGTCATTTCGCACATAGACTTCTATCGGGAATCGAACCCGGGACCGCTTTCACAAAAACCAAAGGAAATGCAGCCTTGGCTCTTCTGGAGCCACACTCGTTATTTCTACAGAATTATAGTTTACTAAGACTCATAAAATCCTAAAAATACGTATTAAAACTCTGAAACCCATTTCCGTTTCCAGTAACAGGAACTTCGCAATGACAGTCTGGAGCTCAAAATCAAAGAGTAAGAATAAATAGAAATGTATATTATTATTCAGCTCTTCGATTAATATCTTCAAGATAATATGCATTTACATTTTCAATTCATCAATAATTATCAACAGGCGAAATTAAGTGCCAATCTTCCATCAACCTTTTAAAGACAAACCAACTGTAGAATAAGACGAACCACATAACAATTATTCGAACCCTGGACCTTGGTATTGCTAATACAGCACCTTCAGCCCTACGCATACGAAGACAGCTAGTTGCTGCCTGATCATATTTAAGAATCTAATAATGGACTTTTTGCCGACATTCGAATATAGCTTCAGATTTATTTCGCGAGATATGCGTCATTCCGGGCGGAAATTCTCCCACCCCTGAATCACAGGCAATTTTGCTTTCTCCGTATTGCTTAGGGCCCTTATATTAACTAATTTTGCCAATATCCTGTAGGTCTCTCTTCTTTCCACTCCATCCATTCCTCATGTATGCAATTGATAATTCAGGAAAAACATCGAAATAAGAGAAAATAAAAATAGTTCTGTACAAATAACATGTTCCAGCGAATTTCTCGCCATGTTTTTCGGACTGACATCTTAAGAACATCGCTCTGGGATTAATCTTGAGATCTCACATTGCCTGGAATTCGATGAAGCAGCCTTTTCCACTCCTGAGACTGGCTCTGGGACGTAAGCCCTTCGTTCCTTTCACTTCGCATCCTCTTCTTGCAGTCTCCTTCCCTTGAGCTATCCAATCCGCACGTTTCCGCTTTATTCTGTCAAAGCCTTCGAAAAAGTTCAAGCCCTATTGGGATTACTAGACCGAAATGGCGATTTAAAAATATTCCTTCCTTCATTTCAGGAGGGAGGAAATATAGATTCGTCGCCTAATAGTCGACACCTATGCGCAGATCCTTTTTCAAAACATTCATCTAATTTCCTGTGCCAGTGAAATGAAATGAATGATCAAAAATCTGATGTGGCCAGCACATGACTTTCTCCATATATAAGATGTAAATACTTATCTACGACAGTAATTTCGAACTCTAAACATTATAAATAATGTTGTTCGGGACATGCTGGATGAAAAACGATGAAACTGGCCTTTCGCCCATAGAGCCCAGAGCGCCCACAAAGTACATAATCAGCAACTTCCGGTTTATCAGTACTTCAGAAATAACTCCTAAACAATCAGTGATACGAAAATATGTTTCATACAAAAGTTATAGTAAATATTATTTTCTAAAACATTTGTAAATAATAGTATATATCTAAATATCATATTTATGGAGATATTTTGAAAGCCGGAAATGAGCTTTGAAGAATGAAGCTCAACTTCCGGTTAACCGATTTACTCCAAAAACTAATCAACTCTAAAGACTGTAATAGAAGTACTATATATGAAATTTGGTGTTGATCCGCCAAATAGTTTTCATGTTAGAGCGCCCACAAAGTACATAATCATCTTCTTCCGGTTTATCAGTGTTTCACGAATAACTCCTAATCAACCGGTGATAAAAAAATAAGTTAAATACAAAAGTTATAGTAAATTACATTATCTAAAACTTTTATAAGTAATACAATATACGTATATATCATATTTATGGAGATATTTTGAAAACCGGAAATGAGCTTTAATGAATAAAGCTCGACTTCCGGTTGACCGATTTACTTAAAAAACTAATCAGCTCTGACAGCACACACCACAATACTATATATGAAGTTTGGTGTTGATACGACCAATAGTTTTCACGTTAGAGCGTCCACTATCACACACACACATACACATACACACATACACACACAGACATCATTCTGAAAATGGTCAAAACGTGTTCTAGGGACCCCAAAACGTGTATTTCCGTTGAAATCTCGAAGTCGAATTTTTTTATGAAAACAATACTTTCTCTATACTTCGTATATGGAGAAAGTAAAAAGAGGAATATATTGCAATAATATACTCAACGGATTGGCGAGCAACTTAGTGGTATTACATGACTAAAAGGAAAATAAATTAGAACCACTAATCACCACTAGTTTCCTCGTGAAAAGTGGTTCTTTCATATCCAATTAAATATTGCAATAAGTCAAAATTTTCTATACATGAATCCTTCATTCCAACATGAGGTAATTTTCACTTTTATCTGTAAAAGCTAGTGGGAATAGAAAACTGAGTAGCTACCAGAAGATTTAATTCGCTCTTCCCATCCTAAGTTCTACCGATTGTTTTCCATACGAGCAAGCACATTGACTTACTCGAAGCCTTAAAACGAAATAGATACTACTGAGCCTTCCAAGAAGGAAATATTAATACAAGAGTCAATAAATTCAAAAACGTACGCACTGGAATTTAACTATTAAAAACGGGGTCACCTCTAATATCGGCAACTTTTCTCCAATAATTTAATCTTTCAAAGAAATAAAATTCAATGATTAGGCAAGGTTTTCCAGTGATTGTCGATCTAGAGATTTTCTCCACGTGTAGTTAAATTGCCAAAAATCACCGAACAGGTTAACACTGGCTCTAATTATTACTTCTTAACCGTAAACATTCAATAAGATGCAATGAATAAATTTAGATGCGTAGATCTGCAATTATAAACATTTCTTTTAGGAAAGATTTAGTCCGATCAATACTGAAGAAGTATTTCGCGAGGACGCCATTCTGTAGGGATAGAATGATTCATATGATTTTTATATAAGAAATAGAAAATAACAACAGGTTTATTTCTAGAAGATATCATTTGGTAGGAGAGGAAAATTGATAAACTGAAATCCATTTTATTATTCAAAACATTTTTGAGAAATATGAGTAACATGTCAACTGTGTGTACTGAGAGAAAGGCTGCGTAAATAAATGATGCCAACTTGAGTTTGAAACAGCAGAAAGATTGAACAAGCGCTAGAAGACAGACTGTGGACGATGAGTTGTCCATGATAGTCATTATTTATTCGTTAGAGGTTGAACATAAGAGAAAGGAATCCGCGAAGACAAAATGACCGGTGTAACCGTTCGATAACTCTTCATTCATAAGAAAACATTCACGAACGATGCTCACCGTCACTTTGTAGAATTCCGACATGACGATGAAGATATTGAATAAAAATAGATTCACACAACAATGTTTAATAAAATAAACGTTAATACATTGATATTGAAGTAATCCTCCTAATGTGAATCACAAAATGAACATAAATCTTTTTATGTGGATTAGTGAAAGTTATTAAATTTTCCTACATGGGAACTGCTTTACTCAACATCTTTATCGTCAAGAAGAAATGGACAAGTCCAGGCAATCACATTTATTTATTTTCTTATGTGGATTGGTAAAAGTTATTAATTTATGTATGGAAACTTAGCTTTAATCTACATCTTCAATATCGAGAGTAAAGTGGATTAGCCCAGGAAGTTGAATCGATTTGTTTCCTTATGTGGATCAGCGAAAGTTATTAAATATTGGAATATTGGTTGTGTTGAATATTTTATTCAATATCTTCATCGTTTATTAAAGAGGATTGCTCATGTGTTTCTGTCTCGATCTTTATTTTCCTTCCCCTCTTGGAAATACTTCCTCATCTAGGGACTCCGGAGGGAAACACCGTTCCCAGTTATTCATGAGTGATGACCTAGAGAGGGTGATGGCACCTGCTATTTGCCCTATTCCATTTCTTTCTCTCATTGCCCGTCATCAACGCTATCTAACAACTCCCCCATCTCATGCATTCGCCCCTATTTCTTCGCCCAATTCCCCCTCCCATAATAGTAGCCATTACTCCTCCAATTCTCTTGCATTTCGTCCATCCCCCTCTGCCTTCCGAATTGAATCCTCTCTCGTTCCTCATTTCTTATTTAAATCCTCCATTCATAATTTATTCTCCCTATTCATTAAACCTTTCCGATTACCATTTAGTACATCCCCCAATCAAATGATCCTTAATCGGAATCTTTCCTTTCGTACAGAATTACCATATACATTTCGTAACACTGATCCGTACCTGAAAAACAATAATTACTTGTATATCAGACGTAAATCATTCTCCGAATAGTACTAAAAAATTGACTGTATTACTTGTTTATAAAGTCTAAAATATGAAATAATAAACTTAAAATAATATACTTAACATATTCCGGTGTTATCCGAAGGAACTTCTCCATTATGCCAATCAAAGAAAAAACACAGGATTAAGTCCACAAAATTGTGGAGCTAACCTAGTACTTTTCTTCGATTGATATAAAAATAATATGACTAATAATAATATAAATAATACATAGTATGGACTGTTACCAAAAGAGATTCTTTGTAATTTTCCATGAGTAGAGCAGGAAAATTAATTAGTCGTTCTTATTAATGATGGCTTTCCACGAAGTACCAATTTCCAATATCGAGTGCATGGAATTTTAAATTAGAGTTCCTTTATGGTTACAATTAACTACATTTGTCATTAAAGATTTATTAGGGGAAAAATTAACTTTTATTCTCGAAGGGGACATCAGAAATCAGAAATTTTTTTAAAAAGAGACTAGAAAAAAGAAAAAAATTGTTTACTTAACATTATCATAATCTCTTTCCTTTTCATGCAACAAGAATTGGCTGAGCGGGCATGGTGGGTAGTAAGATAAAATACGCATTGTGACAAGAAATAATTATCTCCTTTCTCAAAAGATTCACTCCGTCTAATTTAGTCCAAAAGTTATATTCACATATATAATTTATTTCAATCATCAAAACCACACTTATATCCACAGCATATTTTCTCTTTTCAAGTTCCCCCTATTCTATATATTCTCCTTCTTATGCGTTCTCCCACCTTAATTTGTTGGTACATTATCCCTTCGTACCGCATAACTCCTCTCCAAAAACCAATTCCCGTTATATCTCACATCTTAGTCCTTCTTATTCATACCTCATATCTTTTCTTCTCATCCAATTCCAGAAAAATCCTCGTCAGCTAATAATTCGCTGACATGGTTACTCTTTAGCCGACATATTACTGTGAATTTATTTCATAGTACAAAATTTCCGTTATAGCCCAGTCAGGGTTACTTTGATCACATTTACTATTGTAAAACCTTTTTTCAATATACCTAATTTTTCCTAATTTTCATGACTGCTTTCATTTCATAAATTCGGCTAGGGAGAAAATACCTTGGGTTACTCTTTGACAATTAATACCTCAAGCATTGACTTAATCATTAATTCAATCCCTTTCGATTTGTTTGCTATACCACTCTGCCTTTCATTTCTTCTACCGTTTATCTCTATTCACTAGGCTCCCCTTTTCTTCTTCCCCTTAAATCTCACTTTCTTTATTCTCACACACTTATCTTGCCTTTTCCCAACTCCTATTTTCCAATACTCTTTATTTCTGATTCGGCTTCATCGAATTCTTCCCCTTGAGGATTTTATTCCTTCTTCTCCATTAATTTAATTTCCCCTTTCCGTAATTCTAATGTAAGTTAATGAAAACATGAAGTATCTTTCGATTAAGTATATAAGCATCAAAAATTACAAAGGTATTATTCATGGTAGGTTCCATTTATCTTTCCTTAATAGTAAAATTGTTTTTCTTTTTGGGTATATTAAGTATATACCTAGATCCTTGCATCACAATAATTTTGAATATTGGGCAAATTTTACGAGACAGGTAGAATATAGCGAAATTGAAAGCTTATGGCTGAAGCTATTTTCCAGCCCAGGCAAGTCTACCTTCAATAAATTCTGACAACCGGATAGCCATGTGGGCAGTGAGTTTGGCTTCGATTCCCGGTGGGAGCCCATGTGCGAAATGACCAAAGCTGTCGAATCACTTTTAACAATACTACTACAATAAGAGGTTTGAATCACTTTAAAGTACTAGACGGTGACAATGTATCACAATATATGTTCAATGGCGAGATATATAGAGCCTATTTCCGCTGACCTGATAAACAGGGGCTCTAAGTTTTAAGTTTTGCTGTAAATGTAACGTCAAATTATCCTTGTATCAAATTTATAAGACTCGTTCCGCTGTATGAGTTGCTTTCAAAGACGTTCAAAAGATAAACATCTAAAAAAACTGTTTTAATTTACGGTCATTCCCCTCGACTCGAACGCCAAAGAACATAATTGTAGCATAAACATGAAAACAATTGAAGGAGGGCTCTTTCGTAACTTTTCAACACGTATAATGCTCAATATAATGATGATAATAATTTAAATAAGTATCATTTTTAATTTATCGTCAATTTTCTTGACACCACAGCCGATGAACATTACTATCACTTAAAACTGAGAATAAATTAATGATGGCTCTTTCATGAATTTTCATTGCGGGTAATTGATAATAACAGCAAAATTTGAAGCTGGATGATTTGATAATATTATACGGGACTAGAATAACGTACATTCATGATGGGGGAAGAGTTAATTCAGCGGTCAATGGCTTCTAATTAATCCTTTGCCCCTCCCACTCAATTACTGAGCCCACATCGAACTACCAAATCCTTTAATGTTTTCCTCCCTGTCTGCACTCTTTACAGTTTGCTACACCTTCGGAAAGGTATCGCTATATTAGGGTGATAAATACATCAGCAACCAGAGAAACATGTTCTAACCAAATCTATAGGTGAAATATTAACTTTTTGGAACTTAGTAATGGGTAACGTAATTTCACAATGTGGAAAAAACGGTTTTAAGTGGAATTTTACATTGGAAGTATTCGATCACCTAACTTTAAAAACTGATAATATGCGTTTTATTTTAATTATCATGCCCGTTAGATCGTGACAGAAGATTTCCCATAATAGTAACTCATATATGCTTCCCTATACTCATTGATTATGTTTGTCATTCGTCAGTTTTATGAAAGTGCAAAATGCCATTGTATATTTTATTACAATGAGTTTAGATTTGTAAAGGATAATTAGGATATTATCTATTATATACTAAGTTGAATTATTTGCTGAGTTTGCAAATATTATTAATTCATTTTAGTACAAAATTTCACTTAAAAATAAGTTGTAACACCTTGAGTACACCTGCTACCACAGGAATTTGAATTTTACTGATTAAATTACACTGTAATTGTAATAATATCGCCGTAACATTCCGTCTTCTAATTAATTTAGGCATCGAGTATTCAGCTATATGCTTTATTGCGAATTTCTGTACCAACGTATGCTGAACAAGTTGGGATTATCATAGGCAAGATATTTTCGAATAGATATCGCGACGTAGTTTCAACTGTTTGAACTTTCCACTCGATTAGGTTCCGGCACATGATTCAATCGCTTCCTTTCCCCAACACCCCAATAAAGCCTCCTTCGCGGCGCGTGCTACGAGGACGTATTCCACTCGGCACCTCCCTCACTATGTCACGATCCCAATGAAAAAATAACGTTATCGCTCCATACCCAGCACAAGCGAGCCTAAAGGATAGCACGTTCCCGCTTTATTTTTTCGCGTTTAAAATCGCGTTTATAAAAAAGCGCGGCTCTTAAACGGTCGTAAAGCCCGGCGACCCCGGCGGGGTACAGCGCGCACATTTCCCTTTGATCGTCGACGAATCAAAGAGAGATATTAAATCGCCGGGGGAATAATTAATTCCTGCGTTTTTTATCGACGACGTCATCGATTGAACACGCGGCGATTGACTGCGTGGTCAGTGTATTTCCCCGGCGTCTGCGACACCCTAGACGGCACCCAGATGCGCACGCCCACACCTGTGAGCCTCCCACGCAATCAATACTATGAAATAGCCGCGGAAGGGCGCACTTCCTCTTCTTTTAAGCGGGCAAAAGTAGAGGGTTATCCGCGGTGGGGGAGGTGTTGAAGGGCAAAGGGAGAGGTCATCCGGAAGAGGTCAGAGGGTGGTTTATGAGGGAGAGGGGTTTAACAGAGCCGATGATAACGGTGTTCAGGAACCAGTGGTGCAAAACCGGGATAATTATTACTAAAAAGGACAGAAAATCCGTAATGATCAAGAAACCACCAGGAATTTACCGGAACAAACCCAACAAATAACAGTGTTTTTGTGGTATATTTTAGTTTAGTTTTACTCTTAATTGGCGAGGTTAGGCCCAGGTGGGCCTCTCTTCCACCTAACCTCGTACGTCGGCATAATATGTACAAATATAAATTAAAACAAAAAGACAGTAGTGCGTGAGGAAAAATCTTTGCAACTGAAGTTTGACAAAGAAAAAACCCACGTTGCGGGAAAACACCCATAGAAAAGGGAGGGTGAAAAAACCCCGCGAATACACAGTAAAATAACAAAAAAGTATTGACAATTATAAAATTTTGTGAATTACATATTTTTAAATGAGTAAATGTAAGGGCTTAACAGCACCGACGCATTTATTTATCGAAGGAGCAAAGTGGAGCAAGATATTATTTCAGATTCCTCTTCAGAAGGCTTCAAAGAAAATCGTGGTATAAGTTATTCTGTGTCACTTGATGTCTACTACTATTTTCCTCTCTTTAAGTAAAAGTTTGCTCCAAAATAAGGGTCCGCCATTTTGTTATGTAAAGCATGTAAATATTCCACGATTATCACACAAGCCAAGACTTATGAAGGAAAAAGAATATCTTTATGATTTGAAATTATATGTTACGCTTTGATAGTCTTCGTTTAGCTTCACCATCGGCTTGAAGTTGAAGAGTTTCGCGAAAAATCGGAGACCGGAATGTTTGGCAAAATTTGGTCAACTTTGAGCCCTTGTGGAATTTTAACGTGCAATTCAAAGTAAATCATTTCATTAGTTGTATACAGAATATACTCAAGATTAGTAATGCGAAGTTTTATGGCCAGCACTCAAAAAAAGGGTTCTCGTAGTTTTGGCCAGCACTTTTCGATTCTAACCCACTGTGCGATGATACGGGTGATCAGACACTGGTGGTGCAAAACCGGAACATTTACTACTTAAAGGCACATCTTCCCGATTCCATACGTATATTTATGCATACTCACATATTGTAATATAATAATGTAACCCATCTTAGGCCATAAATAACCATAGAATAAGAAGGCTTAGATCATTAATGTCTCTCTATGCAAATGATATTTTGTAATAACAGTTTTCATCCTAACTAGAGCTTATATTTTTAGAGATAAAGGAGATGAGCGTAGTTTCCGTTTGTTTGCCAACAAATGTACGCTGGACAAACTCAATCAGACGCTCCATCGAAAGCGAGAATAAACGAAAATAAAATCGATGCTTACAAACGCAAGTCCGGGAAATAAACCGAATTTCCTCTCTTTGGAAAAATTAACCCTGAAAAACTACCGTTGCGTGTCTGGCAATTGAAAATAAGTTCCTGCCACTGTCATATGTTACTCTGCACTCAATTACGACTCAATAAAATGCAGACTGCTTACGCGAGCGAATGCCGCTACAAAAATGGGAGACATTATCGTGATAGCAATAATAAATGGAAAACGCTTCCAACAGTATGGTGCGAAAATATAAATCTCAGAGAAAGATGATGAGGATCTCTTTTATGAAACAAGATGATTTAGAACTCAAGAATTTGGCAACTCATACTTACTCTTGGGTAGGAACACTTTAAAATTACTGGAACGACTGCATCTCATTAACTTCATGAAAAAAATTAAAATTAAACCTAGAATGTTTCCCAAATTATATTTGAGCAATACGCCCCTACTTGATGCCTTCCTGGCACTCTAGATTTTTAGATAAAGCTATAAACTTCGCGAGGCGCCAGCGGCATATGAGAGGGGTGTAGTAAAACCAACATCCATATCTAATCTACCCTTTTAGCTTCTCTAATAGTTCGAGAAAAGTACAAGCAGAAGCAACAACCTTTTTAGCGATTACTTCCTTATGACGCTTTGGAAATACACCTCGGAGATCGCCTTTGTTGTTTAGCAGAGCTACAATGTAACCTTTTTCTAAAAATGTAAAAGTAAAAAACATAAAATTTCAACGAGTTAAAGAAGAAGTAACTAATTGCAGAAAACCCATAAACCATAAATTTCAAAGAGTATAAGAAGTAACTAATTGCAGAATAAAATAAATTATTACCTTCATCACAAGATTCATTAAACGAAAAAATATAAAATAAAGGGCAAATATTACGAAATACTAAGCAAAAGTTACCCTCAGATATTTATAAATAACATGAAAGACGTCCTTACAAGTAAATAAAAAATAAATAATATTGGAAATAACCATTGAAACCAAAATATACCTACAGTTAAAGGTGGGGAAGCAAGCGAAAAAGAAACCATAAATTTCCTTTAAATATATTTCTATATCATTTAGAGAAAAAAGTAATTCCTTCACTACAAATAAATACTCTTTCATTGAGTGTAATAGAAACATAATACAATAACAATGAAAACAAATTAGGTTCCATATATGCATAAAATTGCTCATAAATTTGCTCATCTCTCCACATTGGGTTTGGGTATTTCAAAACAGCAAGCCGCAGTAATTCCATATAATTCCACCGCTGAGGAAAGTAGAATAGGTTAACATTCCGAAGCTAAATTAGAACCGTGACCTCACATCTCGCATGCATCCAGCATCGCTATTCTTAGAACTCTGGAGTCTTCATCATAAATTACAGTACGAAGAAAACTCGTCTTCCGATTCCTAAGAAATCACAAATCAAAGCTTTTCTGAAAGGGGGTGAATCAACTTCCTCGCATCCGCTAAAAATTACTATTATCCGGCCTTAAATGAATTACTCTTCTTATCCACCGTCTTAATCACGCCACATTTAGCTGCTTACCCTTTAACTAACGTACGGCACAGATGACCTCATTTAACCCACGGAGCGGAGAGACCTAATCTCTCGGGGTCATAGTGTCTCGCCGCGACTGCCAATTATTCAAGAAGAAAGGAAATAATCTTCGTGTACGTCGTGTGTTATTTCGAAATCTGCGCCTTCGGGAAAAGTAAAAGCAGCTAATTAAATCGGTAAAAGGCAAAACAGCTCGGTGCTCAAAGCGTTCAAAATAGAAAAAGAGCTCTCAAAGGTGAAGCGGAAGCTTTAAAAAAGACAAAAAGATGTGATTTAAATACGAAAGCATTCGGTCGTAGGAGGAAAAGAAATAGAGAACCTCGCTGACGAAAGTTGATCAATCCTTTACGTCCACCATAAGAAAACAAATGATGTAAAGAAAGAAAACTTGGAACACGGCTGCTAAAGATTTAGAGGTTTAAAATCTCCAATAGCCGTCTTTGTCGGCGTTCCTGGGCTCATTCACCGGTATTCGAAGAAACCAGAAAAGGACCGAAAAACCTTAGGTTAGAAACACCTCAAGGGTCACGTAGTACAAGTACTACTATAGTAGTATTAGAGGTTTAAAATCTCCAATAGCCATCTTTGTCGGCGTTCCTCGTCTCATTCACCGGTATTCGGAGAAAACAAGAAAGAACACACCGCATTTTTTAAGAGCGCCAAATGCGCAATTCGATAGAGATGCTTTCATCTTCAGGAGTGAATCACTGCTATTGGAGATTTAAAACCTGTAATTCTTTAACAACTGTGGCCCAAATTTCCTTTCTTTACTGCTATAGTAGTAAATTAATTAAAGTAGTAAGTATAGTTCTGACCTCTGAGGAATTAGGCATCGCTTTCTAAATGTGCTGTGGGAGTTTCTAAAAAGTGTTGCGATCCTTCCCTGGTTTCTCCTAATCTGGTGAATGAGGCGGGGAACGCCGACAAAGACGGCAATTGAAGATTTTAAACCTCTAATGCCTAATGAAACAAAAATATGGAAACATAAAATCCGAGGAAGAGCCAAGGATAAGAAGCTCGAAGAGAAATCCTTCCTAAGTTAATTCTTTTCGCGAACGATCCATGATAGACAAAAACAAAAGAAATAGGTTGATTTCTTGGTGTTTACAAACTCAGCCAAACGATTCTAGGCTCTAGTGGGCTGACTTTAGACACAGATTCCCTAACTTTATCTTACTTCCAGGGGTAGGAGAAGCTTTCCTAGAAGTATGGTAAAAAATGTTACAATTGGACAAATCGTCAGGTGGCAACACATATTACATATATTATAGATATTATTATATATCCTATCTGTACATTTTTTAATGTACAAAAATTTACATATTCACAAATTTATCAAATACTTGACTTCCCTTGTAATACTAGTTTTTTTAGGGTTCTCAGTAGGCCTTCACGGCTACCGTAGCGGTCCCGGGGACAAGTCCCCACCGTACATCACCCTACCAGGCAATCCCCTACTCCACCTGTACTCGTCAACGTCAAGCTCACTCGTCCTTGATAGTTATACAAACTCCCTATGATTTTTGATGTTAATTAAGCTCAAAATAAGTAAGTTAAGCTGCAATATGTTAAGACCCTTGTACTTATATCTCATTACATCATACTTCATCTACTTCTTGCATATTCACTCGTCAACTAGAAAAACTCAAGGTGTTCTGGCCTAACTTTGTGGAACGCCGTTTAAAGTAAAAAAACCAAACTAAATATTTCCCACAGAAATTTGTCGAAACCGGTCGTTTCAATAAATTCCCGGGGAGAATGCTAAGTTTAGTTGTTTTTAATATTCGTCAACTAGACGCTTTTCCTACGAAGAAAATTATCGGAAATAATCTAATCGCGATGAACCTTACGGAATATTTAAAACTGCAACGTCAGCGCTCGAAAATCTAGTGGAATGGGGAGTACAGGCATAGTAATGATGCTGTCATCCGATCGTGGAATGAGCTCTAGTTAAAAAAAATTGATAGCGAGAGGAAATACTCAACAATCTGAACGGAACTCGTCTGCCTGGATTGAAAATCCAAATCACTGCTTTCATAACTGAAGTGTCCCACATTCCGGCAGAGGCGCAAATTATTCTCATCGTTACCGACTTTTCTGAATCCACATTTTCGACATGAAGTGCGATTCTTCGCTGCCTGTATGCAATCACTCAGCATTTCGCTGGCAGAAAAACCTATGAAATTAATGAGGCAAATAGAAAGGAATGCGAAGAAATTTTCATTAACGCGGTTATGAAAACTACGCTTCAGCATGAGTTGATGCGGAAGATCTCTGGCACAGATATTCCAGCTCTGGATAAAAATGATAAACTTCGCGATAATTGGCCAATAACTGGATTCTTTCACTGAGGACCTTCTTTCGCCATTTTTGGCCCAGTTCCAATTCCCCTGGAGCAATGAAGAGTGTTCCATTCCAAAAGTCTATCTTTCAACACATTCTCGAGATATTATATATTTTACATAATATAAGATGCCTCCGATTCAATCTACGTTTTCGCATTTATTGTTCATTTTAGCCGAACTTGTGATATTTCGACCAAAATATTTATCAAAAGTCTACAAGGTCTTTATTTAGGCGCGGTTGAGACTGAAAATCTTCTCTTTCCACTAACCTTTAGTGAAATGATATTAATGACGTAAGTAATGTGTAGAAGAATAGAGATAGAGAGAAAAAGTTTAGGAGGAGTGGATGTAAAAAATAATTGTGTAATAGTAAATCTAGGAAAATCCTAGGAATCCTAGGAAAAAAAGATTCACTGCAGTAAATCAGGGGTGTGAAAATCCTGCGCAAAACTACTGATAGTATAAGAAAAATATGTATATGGAAGCTGAGACCAAAAAGGAAGTTATAACAGAAATATTATAACAAAATTACGTAAAATAAACTCAATAGCTGGAAACAGCCATTAAATTCATAATAATAATAAATCTTCTTTATTTGGGCGACTTTATTGGGAGACTAAAAGTCTCTTCTTCCATCTAACCCATCGTCATTAATTATGAAATTAGAAGTAGAAACAATTAGAAGAAGTGTGGATTTAAAAAACCTAAGAGATATTTAGGAAAAAAATCTACAGCAGGAAAATACCCACAAGGAAGGGGGGTGTGAAAAACCTGCGCAAACCTACCGATAATAATAGCTAAAAGATAAGGTAAAAGAAAAACATTAAAAAATAAATAAATGAATACACTGCCAATAAGTACTTAGATGCAATACATAAATAAGAATCAGCTCACATTAAAAAAAGATAGCAATATAAAAATAACATAAACCAAACAAAAAAGAAAAACAAGGAAAACTTACATGGATTTTCAAGATATATTATATAAAGTACATTATGAGGAAAAATAAAAGATTATTATAGAAAAATAGTATCGAAATAATGCACACAGTATACTAGTCAAAATTATATATAACATAGACACTTAGGTAACTCTAAGTAAGAAAAACAGAGAAAACAAAAGAAACCGATGAGAATTATTAGGTATAAAGACAGAGAATAATTACGTACAAAGACAAAGAAAGCATCTTATGCGTTGAGAGGAAGAGCAGGAGCAAAATCAGTAATCAGTATCATAAGAAGTAAGTCAGTCGGGTCGCAGGTATGTGATGTTGTTATAGTGGATTTTAATTTCTCTGGTAACAAAGGAAAGACTTTTCGAAGGTTAGGAAAGTCGTGCTAAACTTAAAGTGAAGTCATACTGCATTTAAGATTTATTTCCTGCAAAGACCGGAGATACTACTTCTTAAAATGCTTGGCAGACTTGGCTCCTTTTAGCACATATTTTTCAAACTGAAATATTAAAACGCGGATCCCTCTCTTAAATAAATAAGGAAATTGGGTTCCCTCAGCAATAAATATGCGGACAAGGTTCATTTTTAATATTCCGCTAATGATTACCTAAAACCTAATTATCAACAGGAATGAGTCATTAATTTTGAAAGTCTGAAAATTAGTTTTTAAGCAAGACAATATTTCTTCAGGCTTAGGTAGCTACATAAAATTTTCGATACAAATAAACAGTATAGAGAGCTTGAGGATATTGATTCATTGCTGAAGAAGTGGAGCTGACGTTTCGCTGACGAAGGGGAAGAGGTAGTTTACCTAAATTATAGATCAGACAATGAGAGAAAAATAGAAAATCTGAATCCTGCAACTAGTTTTTCTACTAACAAAACGCAATAATAACAAAGGTTTGCAAATAAACGAAAGGGAATATAAACGCATATATTACCACCATCCATGTTATAGGATGAAATACTTTCTGCAAGATTCCTGATCTATGTCAGAAATGTATATTTCTTTATCTGAAAACCGTAATAATTTTTAAAAAGCTAATTACAATTAATTTTCTGTAAATGATTACGGCTGCTTACAATATAGATCTTATAAACTGGGATTAAAACCCACAGCAGCACAAAATTAACTTTATTACTTTTCCGTGAAGTAACTAATTAAAAACTAAATAAATCACGAACAAGAAGTGAAAAATAGTGACTTGGCTGAGACTGGATCCCATGTCTCCCACTTTACGGACAACTGTACTAACCCCTTTCAATTTGAAATAATGTTGCAAGTTCTAATTTTTTTCACTTCATGTATAACTTCGACTAGGTCGCACACTTTCCTGAGCTCACATAAATTTAATTTCATTTGCAAAATTATCTGTCAATTTTTCGAAACCCCTTCACGGTAAGGCCCCAAGAAAGAGCCTTGTTCACCTAGTGGTAAATCCGTCCGTCTTTGTTAGATTCCATGTAAGAGTAAACACCACGACAAGCTTGAAAAAGACCCTCTTTCACGGGCGGTCAACTTGAAATTTGGATCTTTCAGAATATTTTTAGGCCTTTTAAAATTTTGAGTCCATTCAGATATACTTCTCTGAATCATTTTGGAAGGCATGCAGCGACAGGAAAAGGCCTCGAAGTCTCCGCCATCCCCAATGAAAGACATCTTCGTCTCGAAAGAATTCTCCAACTCGAGCCCCTCTCCCGAACACCACTTAATGAATATTAAATATTCCCTTCTTCCACCACGCATCATTACCCTAAACTTTCCTTTCAAAAAGATAAATCCGCTATCCCCGCTCCTCCTTCCTTCCGCATCCTTCCAACTCCCTCGAATTCTTTCCCCGAAGTTTCCCAATTAGTCTAGCGGCGAAATTTTCTCGCTCGTCCTCCCTCTTTGATGCACCTCTTTGGTATCTTCCCCCACTGAAGTCTGATTGAGGACCTTTTCTATGAAAGAATAGGCTACACCGACAAAGATTTTTTTAGTTTCCGGATCAACGATAGAAAACGGGTCAAAGTAATATCCAACACCCAAGTTGTGCTGGTGTTCGAAACTTACTTTAGTGGTACGGAAAGAACTTTACGTGGGAAATGGAACTTAAAAGAGCGGTGGATGGACGCCTGGCATGTAATCAATCGCAGAAGTCGTTATAATTAACTGAGAAAGAAGTTAAGTTCCGTAATGTGAGAAAAATTATATTGTGAGATAATCCCACGAAAATGTTTTAAAACCTGAACCGATATAATTATACCATAACGATTATCATTTATTAATTTATGTCTTATAACTGTTATTGGTAAACTGGTAGTCTGTTGGGGAGTAATAGGAAAATAAAAATCCATTCTGGTATTCACCACAGATATATCCTTCCTGTTAAAATGCAATGCTAGTAAGTGCAAATTAATCAGTTTCAACACCAATAATAAAGTCTAATTAATATTTGGATTGTTCCTCGCTAAATCAATAAGTTTTTTCGTTGTGATTTATAAATCTGTTTCGTGGGATAGTAATTGAAGGATCAGGGCACGAATTCTATGGCGTCTTTGTGCCCTGTACAAACAGTATGCCTTTGCCTTTTCGAAAAGAATACATTACAATTTGGTTATCAACATACATCTGAATGTTACAATCTAACTGAAATTCGTTTGCCGTTTCAAGAGCAAGAGCGAGACCTTGTAATGCCGCCACTGCCTCCATAACATGGATGGAACGGGGTGCATTAAATTTCCATGCTTTTCGTAGGCTAAGTTCTGGGATTACCACTGCAGTTGTTATCAGGGTTGCGTCCGTGTACACTTTTAAGGTGACCGCGGGAAATCCCATTCTCACTTGTCTTTCACCGATGTTTTGCTCCTGAAACAAAAACTTCAACCAAGCCACATCGCGATTGAATATGTCTCTAACTAAAAATAAAGGAAAATTCATCACCCAACAGACCCAACTAAAAAACCCAGCCACTCGCTGTTTGTCTTTTAAGTGCACAATACTTGGCATCAGGGAAATCAACCTTCTGCACCTTTCTTGGGTGCGCGGCAACAGTTTCAACCACTGGTTTTTGACATTGATATCGACGCCCAAAAAACAGAGCCTGTCCGTTGGTTTTAAAATACACTTTGTTAGGTTTAAAGTTAACCCTAGTACATTGGATAAAAAATTTACAATCAAGGCCACCTTGTTGTCATCAAGGTTATCACTAAAAATCAACCAATCGTCTAAATAAGCAATCATTCCTACTTGGAATTCGTTTTCCAACTCTGTTTTCACACTTTCCGCGAATCGTTGCATTATGTAAGGGGCTAGAGTATGCCCCATTGGAAGTCTACACATTTGGTAATTCTTATTATCGTAGCGGAAGCCAAAGATGGAGCGATATCTTTCCCTAATTTTCAGTTGGTGTCTTGTAAATCAAAGAAGCCTTTGTGATTTCTTAAATGTTATCATAAAATTTTACAGTAATTTAAGAGCAAAAATCACGTAGGCATAAAGTAATTCTTTCGCTTAACACTAACTCAGTTGATTGACATTTGTATAGTCTTGTATGAATAAAAGTCTTTTACAGTATCTTTTTAATAATTCATAAATTGATTTCAGATACAATTCCATAGAGAATTCATTCATTCATTCCTGATATTCATTTAAAAAGATACACCTTGAATTAATTTAAAAAACTGGTACATGACATGTATTTTCCCGTAAACAACATAACACAGTGTTAACATACAGCAAATAATGAAAAAGAAGTCATTTTTATAGTAGCAGAATTAGCAATTTTGCTTGGATACACTTAAAACACAATTCTTATGCTATGAAAAATACTTATTCTAGCTGAAATTATACTTTAAGAGCAGGTTCAAGAAATGTTTGCAATTGTTGTTTGGCTCATGCTAGTTTTAACGGGTTTTGATTTTAGACATCTGCTCCTCCACTAAAAATGAAGCATTCAGTATGTGAATCAAGGCAATTCTGTTTGGCGGTGAAGCAAACAGCCGGAGGCGTAAATCAAGCTTCAAAGCTGCCGTCCTCGACAGTGATTAGATTTCATGAAGCAATATTTCCAACAAGGACCACTGATTCACCACCTACTGCATCGCATAGAGCGTAACATGCTTAAGATTTAAATATTAATGAAATCTAATTCCTGATGGGAAAATTTCTAATACATAAAGTATCAAATTGGAATCAATAAATCTATATGCACAGATAACAGTTTTGAATAAAACTTCAATCTGCTTCTTCTTCAAGATCTCAGTGTATTAACATCGCAGCACTTCGCGGAAGGAATAAACAATTCCATTATGCTCAAGATAAACTTTAAATCTGATTAAATCTAAACATATAACAGCTTGTAAATCAAGTCATAAACATAAGCAACACCTATTACTGATTTTATTTAAAGATGATTAGTTGCTTAGTAAAATAATTACATTTACCATTTTAGCCTATTATGCTAATATCGGTCTTCTACAAGAATACATAATGATAACTAATTTACTGAGCTTCAATAGTCAACATATTGATGGTACTGATCGATTTTCCGCCCAAACACCTCCCACGCAACATTAGGATTGCCAAGAATTAAGTAAAGTAATTATTATAATTAATATGAGAAGGCTGGAATTCGTGGAACGCCATGACAACTGAATGAACAGTAAACTTCGTATGTTCCACAGTATATTTTTATTACAATAGTGGTAATGGTGATAAAAATATACTGTGGAACATATGAAGTTTACTCTTCATTCAAAGTAATTATTAAAATTTTAAATATTTGCCTTCGAACTATAAGATGATGATAAGTCTAGATGTAACGATCGAAGAAGACCGTTGATAAGTTTCTAAATTATACCCGTCTTTTAAGTAAACAGCCTGATTCTTGGTTATGGTTGGAAACAAATTCCCTCTACTCTTGGCTACCAATACATGATGAACGAGTTCCAAAATATGATTGTTTTGAAGAAGCGGCATGATTGGAATAAAAAACAAGTACCTATAAACATCATCAACTCGGACTAAACGCTGCACATGACACATAAAATAGAACCGCAGTTAAAGGAAATTCTTTATCGTACGTTGTCCTTTCAGAAAATGTATACCTTAACACATAACGTACGAATAAAAGTGAGATTCTAACGCTCGGGACGGAAATACGAGATCTCCTACGCATTATAGAACTATAAACCATAGTTTGATGTCAACACCGCTCGGAAGGGAGCCATCTCACAACGCTATTTCTTAAGATCCTTCTGATATCACGGAAAGCAGTCTACTTTATTAGAGTGTTTAGGGCATTTTCCTCCACAGAAGCGTCTTGAGCAACGGTCTGAAGACATTTAGGAAGCTCAGTGGTAAATAATCCTTCGCTACTTTAAAAAGGGAAATTCGTGGTTAGGCAATCAATCAAGTACAACTGATTTTATACTTGACAGATAACGTATACATAATAATTATGTCCACAGAAAAGTCAACGAGTATTCACGTTACGTAACGTAAAAGCCACGTTACATTCCACTTATTATTAGAATGAATTCAATAGCAAGAAAGTAGAGAGTAGGCTCAAGAAATATTTTGATTAACTAGAAGCGATAACGCAGAAAATTGCGCAAAACTGAGTCCGTATTATTTAACATACGACTAAAGATAACAAATGCTAAATTGAAAATTGCTGTAATTTATAATTTTGAATAGTGTATTTGTAAACATAGAACTTTGAAATATTTTTCGAATTGATAGTTTAATGTGGCAAAATTTACCGTCGCCATCTATTCTTGCGACTAACAGCAGCGGTATTTATAAAAATAATAACTTCGTTTTCATTGATGGGCGTATTTTAGTTAAACGTGACTCTTCTACCAATAAACCCCAAGTATTATGAGATAATTAAATAAAGATGTACAAATATGCAAAGGATATGAACATTTAATCTGCATCGCTATTTTTGTGAAGATAACTTATCCACATTCACCCATAAAATAACAGCGGCACTAGAACTAGTATCCGTGGGACACCATCGAGAAAATGAACGTGAACGTCATCCCATGCGTGACGCGTAGATATCGATTCTATATTACGTAAATACTGTTACAAACTCCTCCGATAAAAGCCACCCCGTCTGCTCAGATGATGTTTACATCGCTTCTTTGTCATACGACGGGTGCTTGGGCTGTGGATTCCGAAACTATTCCGCGATCGGCTTTCATATCGAAGATCATCGCCGCAAAATCGTGAAAGTAAAGCCATCGCGAGCAAATTCTCTTCCCATCGAATTTCTGCCGCGCTTCCCCTAATGCCATTATCCGAATTCTTTTGTTTTCCCTCTCTTATTTACCGAAGAGCCCGATAGGAAGGAAGAGGAAAGAGAAAGAGGGAGAGAGGATTTTAAGCGTCATAGAAATCGGAGGAAATTCTGGCGAAAAAATCGAACGGCAGACACGGGGAAAAAAGCGGTATGTCTTCTGTGAGGATGTTAAGGGTGAAAAAATGCAAAAGATATTCAGACGCCTTGTAAGCTTCAAAAGAGAATTGCGATCGATAAGGCTTTTATGAGTTTTTCTCCGAGCGACGTAGTTTAAAAATATCGTGCGACAACGACTGATTGTCAGGGAAAATCGATGGAAATGTATTCTTCGAATGAATTCTTCCGAATATTGCATTCAGACCGCAGATGCCGATTCAATTACAGGTCTGCTGGAAAGCATTTTTGATATTCGAACTGCAATGTCATCGTAAATAATTTTTGGTCACACATTATATAATTAATTAAAAATTTAGACTATATCGTTCGTTACGTGTCTTCCCAATAAAATATCAATTATTTTTATAAAAAGAAGTAGAGGAAGGAAATAAAATCATGAATAAAGACACGGAATGTTAAGGGATTGTTAAAATATTAATGATGGATTTGAGCTAATTATGGACTATTTATTATAAAAGATATAAAGAAATTAAATAGGGAAGTGACTTACTCATGAGATATCTAATTTTATATGAAAGTTTATTCACTTTCAGGATAAACTTGTACGTAATGAAAATAGTACTCGTTCCCTCTTTGCCTCTTCTACTAATAGTCCAGTAAACACGAAATTGAGCAAATTTCTCAGGTGACAGTTTTATAATTTTAATGTCTTAGAGAAAAAGGTTTAAAAATTTCTCGATTTTTAATTAATAGAACGTGATATTCTTCCAACATAAATTTAGTTTTCCGTATTATATTAACGCAGTCACTTTAATGAAACCAAGTTCTTTCGTGCACTGTAGCACGAACAGTTGTACATATATCATAAATAATAAATGATTTTTGTCATGAATACAACAGAGCTAGTGGTAAGATTTTGCGTGACAAACTTCATCGGCTTCATAATATTGGAGGAATTTGACAATGAAAGAAGAAAGATGATTGTCTTAAGATTGCGAGAAAAGATGACTCCTATGGATGCAGAAAACAATGGAGAGTCAATAATAAAAGCGTCCAAACCACTATTCATAGCCATATTCAAGCAATACGTTTTAAAAAAGAGTTGCTATTTCATGTAAAAATACCACATGCTAAATTAATATTTAATAAGAGAAACATCTGAGACATCCATCAATGGTTAATCCATTAACAGCGAAAAATGATGTAATTCTGAAATTCGTGTGGCATTGAAAAATTGAAGGCTTTCCAAGTGAACTGAATTTAAAAATAACTATCGAGGTTTCACCCAGGTTAATTCTAGTGACAATGCTGACTCTAGCGTTTCAATTACAAATTTAGTAATTTTCCTAGGGGCTAAAGGAAGACGCACTATTCATTATTAGCAATAATTCTTACATCAATAATTTTGCGCTGGTTTTTCACAGCAACTTCTTAGTGGGTGTTTTCCTGCAGCGGATACATTTTTTTCCTAAGAATTCCACAAATTTTTTACATCCATTTTTTCTCATACCAACACTTAGCATTAATTAAGGAAGCAATTATATGGAAGGTGATCCTTATATCTCTCATTTTATCTTGTTAGTACTTACGTTTGTTTTGTCTATAATATTAAAAATTATTAGACCAAATATGATTTCAATTTTGTTGAATCGAAAACGTCAAAATTGTTGCAATAGTGTAGTTGGGAAACTATGAATTCAATGGAATATACACCTTAGATGGTGAGTTTTACACAGTTAAAATATGCTCGTTATGGTTCTAAGGGAAAAACATCTGAATACTCATCGCTTTAATCGGCTTTGCTGCGTATCGTCTGGTTCTCTTGCAATCGACTACAAAGGCTTCGGAACGCACTTTGTTCTACACAAAGCCTCATCGCATCGCGACTGTCTGCATTCTTCGTGCGTACGAACGGATGCACGGCTATGGATTTTGGATACCACTTCTTTTCGCCCGCGATACGTGTTCGAAGCTTTGTCGCCGTTCGGGCTTTCTTTGAAATCAGACGACTAGATCCTATGATTTAAAGGCGGGAGGTGCAACTGCGCAATTTTTATCTCTGCACCTCCCTCTCTCCAGCCCTTGTAATATTTTATTCTTACATTTTATCTAAGCTTGGCCTATAGATCGATAGATTACATCACAGGCGAGGAATAGCTGGAGCAGATGATCCACATTGATTGCAAAATACTTCAAAGTTGCTTCTGCAGGGTTTAACGGATAAAAGCTTCCAGTCTGGGGCAGAAAGTTATAGACTTACGTATAGTACGTACAAGCGCGATGTACGATCAACTGCTTGAATCTTTATTAACCCTTTAAGTGCTTCAAGGGATTTTTTTCGATTCCGCTTGAGATGTCAAATGTCCATGAATATTTTAACACCAAAATTTGGCATTTAAAAAATTTTTTCTCCTTTATATGATAGTTTTACATCTATTTTCACTATTTTAGGTTCATGATGTACTTTTGATGACGATTTATTTGCATGTTTCCATTTTTGGATATGCAACCATGCACTACAAGCATTAAGAGAGGTATATTTCATTACGTGTATGACTTATCTTTAAATCCTGACTCATAAAATCGTTTTTTTTATAGGCCGTGTACTATAGTCGACAAACGCACTTAAAGGGTCGATGTGACGGATATGTAATTTCAATCAATATCCTAATAAAGGTATCCATGAAAGGCATATTTTCCCTGTCTAAACCTTATAGGAGGATTTCTGGGAATGAATTCAATACGAATACATTTTAATTGGAAGGAAATGGATCATGAGGGTTGTGGTAAAAATATGCAATATTTAATTTAATCCAAACCATATACCTTTAAAAACAGAGACTCAAGTACTCCCATGCTCTATCTAGTTTTTGAATTCTCACTGGAGCTAACAAATGATTAATTTAATGAGTGTACCTAGAATAAGTAAGCAAGTGTATCGTTGAAAATATCGAAAGTCGGTGCGCTCTGGTCTAGTTCGTGTGGTGAGGAAAAAAAATTTTTTAAAAGGAGATCTATGATCGGAATAGAGATGCGAGTATGATATACCGCAGCATTTCAAATATATTCAGCCCTACTAACACCGAACTAAAATATTTCAGACATATTTTAGAACATCACATATTTTTTACGCATTACGTAAGATGTTTCACAATCATTAGTTCATTCCACTGCTTTTACATGTTGAATACTGATTGCGAGTCTTCTGTATTCGTTCCCTGGACCCGAATCTTGTTACGATCAATTCTTCAAATGGAAGGATACAAGATAGGGACCCTTTTAGAAAATAAACCAGGAGATTGAACGACCTCAAAAGAACTGAAGGACAACGTAAGATTATATGTGGTCATGGTAACGCTTATCTCATGCAAAAACATTTGGCTGGTACACAGGGGACTCTATTACGGACAGGAAGCCTATCGTCTATAGAACAAAATTTTACTTATAAAAGGTCGATAAAAGGAAATATATATTTAATATGCAAGCCCAATGTGACAAGGATATAAGCAAGGATTGAAAAATCAAAACAGAATGTTATCGACACAATTATTATAAATCAATTATGAATAGAATATTTAAACGCTCAACATTTTTACTGTGGGAAAACGTAAATGAGTTATTTTGTTGGGGCCTGTATTTCCTGTCAACAACTGATGTACAATTTGTACGGAAAAGTATATTTCTCTTATTCCTCGTTGGTGCCGTGAAAATAATTTAATAATCAACGTAATGTCAATTTTGTTTACCAATTCTAAGAAAAAAGGCTTTGTATAATTTAAGCGTCAGAAAATACACGATAAAGAAAGATTAACAGTAAATAATATCCTAATATGATCCCTTATGTAATCCATGCAGAGATTTAAAAAATATTGACTTAATCTTTGTGACTCTATAAACAGATTATTATTTTGTTTCCAGCTTAAACAATAATCGAAAGGGAGGAAAAACAGAAAAAATCGTGTAAGTAAACGTTTTAATTGTGAGAATAATTAGGAGCCACGCATCTTTGCACTAAACGAAAAGAAAAAAATATTTAAAATAATTTGAATAATACATCAGATTCTGTTACTTTACGTCACTCAGGATCTATCAGTAGTCATACCAGAAGAATTCATGATTTATAATAAAGATACTAACATACAATCACATTCTTTTGCCCTTTGAGAACCATTTCCTTTCCGAATATCGATTTTTCGCCGAGAAACAAAGAGGAGAAGTTGGTCCGCCAACGTAGATTCTTTTTTACCCATGTTTCCAATAAAGATTTATCATCCAGAAAAAATCAAGGACGCGATACGCTGCCCTATTTCTCTGTGCACAGGAATCGAGGGAGAATTTCTGGCTCCTCGAAGATGGGAGACGAGATCTTTGGAAAGATCCTGACACATATTTATAGGGCATGCACGAAAACGTGAGAAAAAGTGCCAATGTGATGTAGAGGAGTAAGATGTGAACTGGAAAATTGCTGAGGAATGAAAACAGCTGAACGTGCAAGTGACGTCCGAAGTAACGCATTGTTACGTAATGTAAAAAAACAGAAAAAACCCCATGCTTCAAATTACACGTGGGTGGATTGTGGGGGCCTCGCATAAGCTAAAATATATTTCTATTTCAGAAAATTAAAATTCTTATTACTAAGTCCAATAAGGAGAGAAATTTATCCTAAAATTCACTACACATTCGAACATAAATCACCGAAAATCAATTAGGAATAGCATTCAGAAGAAATAAATCCAATTAAATCTACATACTTGACAATCAATTATCATATAAATGTACGTAGCAATTAGGTTTGTATTATTTCTAACCTTATAAGTCCTGAAATTTGTTAAAACTTTTGTTTCTTTAAACAGACCTCTAAGTCATTTCTTCGTAGTTTCTTTCATATAAAGAAATAACGATGTTTTCTACCTAACGGAGATTTTAATTTAAACCTTCCAGAAAATTAAGAATCAACTGTATCAAAATTCTAATCATAACGTAATTTTCCAAACTAAGATTAAAACAAAAATGTAGAACGACTCATAAATGAAAAAAAAACAACAATGGCCTTAACAATTCCTAAGAGTATACAATTTTTTCACAGTATTACCGTGAAGTTGGTAGTAAATTAAGGTCTAATCATTAAAATTATCCAGCATTATGGTACTTAAAGCAAATTCATTGTGATTTATAAATTTAGGATAAAAAACTTAAATGGAAATTCATCAATTGCATTCGATTGAATACAAGATACATATCAGGATTGTGGTAAGGAAAACTTTAACAATAATTTATTATTTGATTGAAATGAAAAATAAATAATTACTATTTACTTTACACTTATACGTTTGTTTTAATTTCATAATATAAAAGATCCGCTTTATCCAAAGTTTTTGCCTCTTAACGTTAAATCTGATGGAAGAAATCGTTGCGAACAATAAATTGAATAAATCAAAATAGAGTTCTCAAACGTTTACTGTACGTTTTTTTCGTATTGTTACATCTGCATGAAACCAGAAAATTAAATTATAATATGTTCCCTAAATTCAGAGCTCATCCATAAAAAGCATCGAATAATAGTAGTAAAAACTGCATAAATACACAAGGGTATCTGAGAGATTCAATTCCAGCATACCCTCCGAAGTTTCGGTGACGGTAGAATACCAATAGGGCCTGCAATTGAAATGAGGAAAGAAATACGGTAACTTTTCGAGGACTACTTCAGCGAGAAGGTAACCAAATCGTTCCAAAACCTACATTATTCCTCAGAAATCCATCCCTAGACTCGTATCCCATTCCTCGAATACCATAGACTTGGAAGATTTTTTTCTGAATCCCATTCCGTGCATTTTCAAAGTTAGTCCGCGAGTTAGCGACGTGGCCATTTTCAACGACCCTCAGCCGGCGTGTTCTTTGTCCCACTTTATTCGATACAATGCCCGCGATACGTCAATCCGAGAGCACTTGGCCGGGACATAGATGGAGAATCTCCCAATAGTACTGGAGAGGCGAAAAGAAAAAGCAATCGCGGATACCGTCCGCTCGAAAAATTCGGCCTCTCCCATTCTGAGGAAGAAAACCAATAGAATGTAATGGACGGGCGAGCAAGTTCTGCGAGAGGAAGAAAAACAGACACCGAGGTGGAAATTGCTTCTGTACTTACAGTGTGGAGGGGGCGGAAATGGGTTGAATGTGATGCGCTGCTCCTTGGGATCTGCAATGAAAGGAAAAAAACGGTTAACTTTCTGTATTTACTGGAGTTGGAAGACGAATTAATTTATCGGAAAAAATTCGGGCCAAATTCAATTATTGGTGAGTATAGGAAATGGGTGCAATAGGAAAATGCTCTATTTTAAAAATTTTTTTTTTTCAATGAATTGTTAATCAATATCTTAATTTTAGAGCATTAAAATATATTTCATAACAACGAATGGAAAGATCGACAAATAGAAAAAAAATATAACATTCTACTAGATAGAAGTTGGGAGATGAATTAATTTATCTGAAACATTCAGGCCAAATTCAATTCTTGGCGAGTATAGGAAGTGAATGCAATTAGGAAAATGCTCTATTTAAAAAAATATTCCCTTTTATGAATTTAATTATATACCCGTATCTCCATTTCAGACCAAAGAATAATTTCTTCGCGACAACGAACGGAAATAACAAAAAGAAAAAAATAATCAACATCCTATATTTACTGGATAAGAATTGGAAGACGGATTAATCGGAAAAATTTACGACTAAATTGAATTCAAGTGTAGAAAGCGCATGCAATAGGAAAATACTCCAATTGAAAAAAATGCTCGTTATATGAATTGAATTATAAGCCTGTATTTGTATTTTAAAGTAACAAATTATATATTTCAATACCAATGAGGACACCAAAAAGGCAATATCAACATTCTGCATATACTTGATACGAGTTGGATAGAAGATATGAGAATTTATGAGAAACATTCAAACCAATTAAAATACTTTACGAGTATAAAATGCGGATAATACAGGAAAATACTCCAGACTTAGAATTTTTACATTAAATAATGCAGATAAGTCCGTATCTGCATTTTAAAGCAAAAAGAGTATTTCCTTTATAACTAACTATAGCTTTCCAACGTGGTGCAGATCCATAATGAATTAATTAATCAATTAAAATAAAAAATAATACATTTCCCTGTTAATATTTTTAAATTACTTATTTTTATGCAAAAATTTATTTTTATTCGATTAAAGTATTTACACATCGAATTACAAAATTAAATAAATTAATTTGCTGTATACGGTGGGAATATTATATAGAATTTTACATAGCTTATGCATATATTTTTCAATTGAATTTTCTTTTTTCATTAAATCAGGACAAAAATATAAAATTAGGGGATGTAAAAAAGCTCTAACCTTAGAAGAAAAGAAAGAAACGAACATGAACGAGGCTCCAGAAAATAGCAATTTCTGAAGCAATTTAGTTTCTAAGTACTGAAGAGGCATTGCTAAGGACGGAGGAAGTACTAAGTCGTAACTTTTTTACGAGAGAAAATATCTCAAATAAGAGAGGTATTGGTAAATGCTTCAGAAAGAGGTTGGTAAAAGCTTTACCCTTTGCTAGCGAGTTCTCTAATGGAAATGAAAAATGTCCGTGAAATGTGGTTGTTAACGTGGAAAATTGTGGAAGAAAAAGGAGAATAGGCAGAGTGTGGCAAGAGAAAATACAGTGCGAAAGGTTAGGGATTGCATCAGAAAATAAAAATGGCAGATTTACTAACTGTTAAATCTCAAAGAGAAACACTGATAAAAGAACGGAATGAAGACTTGTTGGAAATGACACAGACTGAGTCATCGTTTACGAGTACAGTAAAAAGGGCTCTTTTAGTATCTAGTTATTTATGACAGCATTTCGAAATAAGTAGGAACAAACTGAACACCTATTTACATTTGCACAAACAAGCACATGGACGCAAAGCCATTTCTTTTCAAAAATAAAATCGTAACTTAAAATTTTATAGATCTTTAAATAGACATTTTAATGACGAGTGCTTGGTGTGACATACGATAGTTACTATTTAAACTTTGATGTACTTTTTCATGATTAAATTATTCGGAAAATGAAGTGATCCACAGATGATGTATATTATAATAATTATAGCAAAACGACTTTATTTCAGGAAAAATTGCTAATTTTTGCATCATTAAAGAGAAATACTTAGTACATTTCCACGGAGAATCCTATGTGAAAATCTACTAAGTATTTCTCTCCAATAATGTCATTCCACCAAGGGATGCCTTCTACCATCGATTTCATATTTTTTCCTTTTTGTCCATAGATTAAATTGAAAAGTAATTTTATCAATGTAATTGAAAACGTTTACGAAAAAAATTACTTACGTTTTAATTTTTGTATTTTCTTACGGATTGAGAATTGAAAATTTCAAATCTCGAGGAAAATTGTGACTAACGGACTGAATTAGAATGGCCTGGATTAATAACTAGAGGGAATTTGAAGCTAAAATAACAGAAAACTTCCACCAGGTACCTCTTAAGTAATTTGTTAGTAACATAAAAAGAAATAAAGCAATTTCATGTATATTTCTAAAATTGGAACGAAGTTGTGAAGTATTTTACAACACTTTACAATTTCCTTATATCTTGAGTGATTGGCGATATCAGAAAAGAGATAGATAATTATTCTTACTTTTAATTTTTCTACTGGAGACAACAAATGGGAGAAAATTTTCTCAAGTACAGTTTTAAGTTCCGTAGCTCACATAATGAGTGAATCATGCTGACACCGAGAGCTATAATTAAGCAGACAAGCCATGACGTGAACAAGAAACGCGCTAAAAAGAAAGACAATGCTGTCTTCTGCATGCTCCGTTAGCATTGTTCTCAGCCCGTGGTTTCAAGGATTCATGCTTGTGGGATACTAATGACCCCTGTGGTTAAAATATACTTAGGAAAGTAGTTTTTCCTTAATAATTTAATTTAACGAGCCATAAAATTAGCTGATTGTTTGTAATACTATTGTTATATCAACGAGAATAGTTTTAGGAAATACAATTGCTAGGCTCTTGTCAACTTTGAGATTTCTTTCAAATTTGCAGCGATGTCCGCGGGGAAAGAACTGCAGTATGGCTTCAATCGAACTCAAGATTTCGATTTCTACGGTTAGTAACGAAAACAACAAATATAGATTTATTGACCACTAAAAACAATTTTCGAACGGCAAAATGCAAAACCACTGGTAATATAAATCAATAAAAAATTATTAAAACAATCTAGATTCTTTTGTTCACGAAACTCATAAAATTCATTTCATTAAAAAAAACAATGATAATCAACAATGGCACGCATGAGTTTCCGTCCTATTCTGTATTATCTCTTATTATCTTTAATTCTTTTTGTAGCTTTCAAAACTACAGCACACAATATCGACGGGCCCTGAGGACCCATTAAATTGTGAAGCTGCGAAATGATCCTGGCCGACAAGACATTCACTAATCCTATTGAAGTATTGTTGCTTATTTTAAACATATTAATACACCAAAACAATACATACTGTGAACTACTCGAGCACAAATAAGAGATATAGCAATACTGATGTACTTAGCCTCGTAGCTTTTAAAAGAGGCATCCACTTGAAACAAACAACAATAACAAACTAATAACTGTTAGAGTTTATTAAAAACAGCGTGTATGGATATTGTCTTTACCATCCCTCCAGCAGAATTAAGTAACTCCTAGACACATTCACCAAGTTTTCCTCAAAAGGCATTCATTAAAGAATATTATAGCAAAAGCTACACAGACTTAAAATTATTAAGAAAGTTGTAGCAAGCGAAAATAGCCCAGAACTAGTATTACTCATTTCTGACAGAATTCCCGCCAAGCACCTTATTTGGAACCCCTTCAGCGCTGGGCCACCCGCATCGCTAAGTCAGAGGGAGCGCCTGCAATACTTAACAGGACCATCGAGTCTGTGGCATTAAAAGGTCCCATCTCTCGTACATTCGACCTAAAATTCGAAGGAAACGGAATCGTTCTTTCACGAAACAACACCCTTGATGTCACAGTTGTTTGCCCACTCCAGCCGTGAAGGAAGATGTGATCTCGTAAACATGGACCATTGGGGGTAAACTCCTTTGATCAGCAATCCGCAAACTTTAAATCTTCTGAGATGAGACGCCTTAACTAAAGGGCTTCGAAACTTCAAAGATACCGCGTCTTCAAGGCTTTCTTAAACCGTTCTTAAACCTTATGATACTTCAAACATGGGGCGTTGAGGTCATGTTGAATACTATACTGTAAATGGTAGAGGAACGTGTCTTTTGGAATAACGTAGATGTTAATATGTCAAAAAATTTCTGGACTATTTCGTGTTTTTATTTAGAGTAAGGAATAAATTTCAGTTTGAGGTAAGTTATCGAAATAGCATAAAGGCTGATGGGGATTCAAGGAGAACGTTTCGAATAAAAAACATTGATTAAATTAAATTCTAATTTTGGCTACTTAGCCACTCGTTCCGTTTGGACTGGTTTTATGGTGATTAGGATTCAAACTTTTCTTACAAAAATTCTCATTTTAGATGATTTTAAATTAAAAGCATCCCCATTAATTGGCAATTCATAGGAAAAAGGAGCCTTATTTAAGAATGCCTCACTCTAAAAAGTTTACCAAAATTGTCGTAGGCCTATCAGCTTCATTTCCATTGTGAATTAATACGTTATATGCACAACCAAATATCTTCATACAAATTGAAATGCAATATTCGACATTTTTCTGTAATAACTGTATACATAGCGCGAGTTTTCTTCTAGATGATACGTTTATAATGGATATTAATTAAAAATTATTTTTCCCGCAGCTATGACAAATGAAAATGGCATTATCTTAGTTTACTAGAACAAAAGGCGTTCGAGATTATGTTGACACAGAATATCTTTCTCTAATAGAAGTACAATAAATAATATAGATATAATAAAATAGATACAATATCTAATTAAAATATAACACGAGTATAATAATCCGTACAATTTCATAACGCGACATGAATTTAACTGTTTTATCATTATATTTAACTGCAGATAAAACAAAACCTAACTCGCAAATAATGAGGAAATTATCCCTCAAAAGAATTTTTTCGCCATCGAGAATAACCCCATATTTTCCATTAACACCCCTCTCCGTAAAGTCTACTTTAATTCCGGAGTCCTTCCCAAGGAAGGAGAATTTAAAAAAGAGCTCCACTATTGACTGCACCTGTCCCGAGATCAATATCTCCCCCAATAGCCCCGTGTAGCGGTCGAAAATGGTTTTCCTTACACCGAGGTACTCCTTTCGCGCAGATCGCCCTACTGGGGCTGTTGTCCTCTGGGGCGGCCGCTCGCCACGTCTTAAAAATAAAAAATCTGATGTGGCCAGCACATGACTTTCTCCATATATATAAGATGTAAATATTTATCTACCGCAGTAATTTCGAACTTTATATTCCATCTAAACATGGAATATGAGTGATTTATATATCTATTACTAGTAAAATGTAGCTTGCATACTGCAAGCAGATCGACAACACTAATTTCATAACGGCATTATATCGGGACGGTCCCGGAAAGGAAAAAAAGGATTGAAAATATTCTTAAAATTCGCTTCAATTTAATCGTCTGGCATCGAACCCGGCTCTTTTTGGTGAAATTTCTATGCAGCACATCAGAAGATCATCTTCTCTAAATACGTGTGAAAAATCAATAAGAAATATGGGCTGCAACTGCCTCAAACGAAGACCTACTTTTCACGAATGTTAATAGCTCTCTGGATTCGAACCAAGGACGATCTAGGAAATATAAAATGTGTTTTCGAAATGTATCTATAAGTTCTATATATATGCCGAATTTCAAGTTTTAATATTATTGGGAAGGGGTTCAAAATAATTCTTAAAAATCGGATCAGTGACTGATTGTAGAGACGCCTGGTGTCGAACCCTGGACGTATTGGAAGCTGTAAATGCACAAAATGCCTTGCTAGGACTTGATCTAATTTCATACAAAGTTTGAAGTCGATATCATACCGGGAATTACCTAAAATGTGTTTCTGTTATCCCCATAAGAAATGCATTGTGGAGTGCAAATGGCCCACTGGGATCGAACCAAGGACCATAAGCGAATACAAAAAAATTGATTATGAAATATTTTTATGATTTCTAACCCCATGCCAAATTTCAAGATTCCATGCATTCGGAAAGGGGTCCAAAAAAAATCTTAAAAATCGCCACAACGCATTTTAAACGGCCGATTTTTGCCCCGACCTAGCATCGAACCCAGGATATTTTTCGTTAAACCCATTTATGTTTTCGATAGATCATGTTCATATATATAGGCTCCTTGAGTTTTAATTCTCTACCTATACGGGAAGTATTTTTTTTTAATTCCCGAAAATCAAAGCAATGCATTTAAACGGGAAAAATCGGGACTTTGGGGCCCTCTGGAATCGAACCCATGACACTGAGGTTCAAAATCGCAATTTTTCTGGAGGTTATACGTTATGGCCAATATGTCGTAAAAATTTCAAGCCATTGACGCTAGTGGTTTAGCCTGTGACTTTGTATCCTCTCTATATATATATATATATGAATATATATATATATGATATATGAATGAATCCGGAGAAGCATCTATATATAATAGATATCTATTATATATAGATGCTTCTCCGGATTCATTCATATATCATATATATATATATATATATAGAGAGGATACAAACTCACAGGCCAAACAACAAGCGTCATTGACTTGAAATTTTTACGACATATTGGCCATAACGTATAACCTCCAGAAAAATTGCGATTTTGAACCTCAGTGTCATGGGTTCGATTCCAGAGGGCTCCAAAATCTCGATTTTTCCCGTTTAAATGCATTGCTTTGATTTTCGGGAATTAAAAAAAAATACTTTCCGGATAGGTAGAGAATTAAAACTCAAGGAGCCTATATATATGAACATGATCTATCGAAAACATAAATGAGTTTTACGGAAAATATCCTGGGTTCGATGCTAGGTCAAGGCAAAAATCGGCCGTTTAAAACGCATTGTGGCGAATTTTAAGATTTTTTTTGGACCCTTTTCCGAATGCATGGAAACTTGAAATTTGGCATGGAGTTAAAAATCATAAATATATATCATAATCAAATTTTTTTTATTCGCTTATGGTCCTTGGTTCGATCCCAGAGGGCCATTTGCACTCCACAATGCATTTCTTATGGGGATAACGGAAACAAATTTTAGGTACTTCTCGGCATGATATTGACTTCAAACTTTGCATAAAATAAGATCAAGTTCATAAAAATCTAACTGTGCATTCACAGCTACCAGTGTGTCCTGGGTTCGACACCAGGCGTCTCTACAATCAGTAACTGATCCGAAATTCAATAATTATTTTGAACACTTTCCCAACAATATAGAAACTTGAAATTCGGCATGTAGATAGAAATTATAGATACATTTCAAAATCATGTTTTAGATTTCCAAGATCGTCCTTGGTTCGAATCCAGAGAGGCTTTTACAATCGTGAAAATTAGAACGTCTTTTGAGGCAGTTGTATCCAATATTTCTGCTTGAATTTTCACACATAGTTAGAGATGTTGATCTTCTATTGTGCTGCATAAAAAGTTCACAGTAAAGACCCGGGTTCGATGCCAGACGATTAAATTTCAGTCAATTTTAAGAATATTTTCAATACTTTTTTTTTCTTTTGAGGACCGTCCCGACTTGATGCCGATATGAAATTAGTGTTGCCGATCTGCTTGCAGTATGCAAGCAACATTTTACTCGTAATAGATATATAGATGCTTCTCCGGATTCATTCATGTATATACCTATATAGATAGATAGATAGGATACTAATTCACAGCCTAAACCACAAGCGTGATTGACTTGAAATTTTTACGACGTTTTGGCCATAACGTGTAACCGCCAGAAAAAATGTGATTTTGAACCTCGGTGCCATGGGTTCGATTCCAGAAGGCCCCAAAGTCGCGATTTTCCCCATAAGAATACATGGCGGGGATTTTCCAAAATTTTTTTGAGGCCCTTTCCGGAGAAGGAAAGAATTGAAATTCGAGGGACCGCTAGAAGCCGTGCATATCCAACGAAAATCAAAAAGACATCTTCGAATTTTGTCCATGGTTCGATGCTAGGTCGGTGCAAAAATCGGCCGTTTAAAATGCATTGCCGCGATTTTTAAGATTTTTTTTGGATCCTTTCCCAATAACATGGATACTTGAAACTCGGCACGTCGATAGATATCATGAATATATATCATAATCAAATTTTAGATGTTCAATGATGGTCCTTGGTTCGATCCCAGAGGGCCATTTGCACTTCTCAATGCATTTCTTACGGAGATAACGGAAACAAAATTAAGGTACTTCCCGGCATGCTATCTACATCAAACTTTGCATGATAGAAAAGCCAGTCCTTACAAATCAAACTTTGCATTCACAGCTTACAGTATTTCCTGGCTTCGACACCAGGTGTCTCTGCATTCAGAAATTGATCCGATTTTCAGGAATTATTTTCAAACCTTTCCCAACAATATAGAAACTTGAAATTTAGCATATAGATAGAGATCATAAATAACTTTTAGAAACATGTTTTAGATTTCCAAGATCGTCCTTGGTTCGAATCCAGAGAGCCATTTACATTCGTGAAAATTAAAACGTCTTTTGAGGCAGTTGTAGCCAAATATTTCTGCTTAAATTTTCACACATAGTTAGAATCGGTGATCTTCTATTGTGCTGCATAGTAAGTTCACCAGAGAGACCCGGGTTCATTGCCAGACGATGAAATTTTAGCGAATTTGAAGAAATATTTCAATCCTTTTTTTTTTCTATTAAGGACCGACCCGATATGATGCCGATATAAAATTAGTGTTGTCGATCTGCTTGCAGTATGCAAGCTACATTTTACTCGTATATATATATATATATATATATATATATATATATATATATATATATATATATATATATATATATATATATATATATATATATATATATATTATCTTTGACGCCAAAAAATGATAAATAATGTTTTACGGGGCATGATCAATGAAAAACAATGAAATTGGCCTTTCGCCCATAGAGCCCAGAGCGCCCACTAAGTACATAATCAGCAACTTCCGGTTTATCAGTATTTCATGAATAACTCTTACACAATCAGTGATACAAAAATATGTTTCATACAAAAGTCATAGTAAATTACATTTTCTAAAACTTTTATAAATAATAGTACATACCTAAATATCATATTTATGGAGATATTTTGAAAACCGGAAATGAGCTTTGAAGAATGAAGCTCAACTTCCGGTTAACCGATTTACTCCAAAAACTAATCAACTCTAATGATTGTAATAAATATACTACATATGAAATTTGGTGTTGATACAATGAATGGTTTTCATGTTAGAGCGCCCACAAAGTACATAACAGCTACTTCCGGTTTATCGGTATTTCACGAATAACTCCTAATCAACCGGTGATAAAAAAATATGTTAAATACAAAAGTTATGGTAAATTTTATTATCTAAAACTTTTGTAAGTAATACAATGCACGTATATATCATATTTATGGAGATATTTTGAAAACCGGAAATGAGCTTTAATGAATGAAGCTCGACTTCCGGTCAACCGATTTACTCCAAAAACTAATCAACTCTGACAGCACACGCCACAGTACTATATACGAAGTTTAGTATTGATACGACCAAAAGTTTTCACGTCAGAGCGCCCACAAACACACACACACATACAGACACACACACACACACACACACACACACACACACACACACACACACATACACACAGACATCATTCCGAAAATAGTCAAAACGTGTTCTAGGGACCCCAAAACATGTATTTCCGTTGAAATCTCGAAGTCGAATTTTTTCATGAAAACAATACTTTCTCTATACTTCGTATATGGAGAAAGTAAAAAGGGAAGATGCTCCTCTGAAAAAACAGCGAGCGGTACGCAATGAATGGAATCCAAGAGCCATTATGAATCGCTTTCATGTAGTGAGCGGTGGAGGAAAAAGAAGGACAAAGGGGAAGAGAGAATGTCGATGAAAGAGGAGGAATAAAAAGGGAAAAATATGATGGTGAAAAGGGAAGAAAATGAATGCCCGAAAGAGATGACGCGGAGTAAAGAAGTGAAGGGAGGGCTGAAAAGTCAATGGACGGAATGAATGCACATTAGAGGGCTCGTGAAATTGAATGGAGAAAATATTAAATAAATGTGAAGAAATGAAAAGATTAAATAAATGCAAAGTATCTATGACAAAATGTGGCATTAAAGAAGAAAGGAAAATGAACAATAGCGTAATTTAAAAACCTGAAAGGATGCCGGACACCAAAACAGGAGGAGAAAAAGTTGGTGACAAAGGAAGATTCCACTTCGATAGATTTAACTAAACTTGATCGAAGAAAATGTTTCATTTTCGCTGCATACCTAAGGATTCATCTCAAATTTAAAAAATCTGATGTGGCCAGCACATGACTTTCTCCATATATAAGATGTAAATATTTATTTACGACAGTATTTTAGAACTCTAGATGCAATCTAAACTTGGAAGATACATAGAAATACATTTTTTGTAATTTTTGTAGATAACGGTATATACCTAAACATCAGATTAATGGAGATATTTTGCAAAAACGGAAATTTGTTTCGAAGAATAAAGCTCGACTTCCGGTTAACCGATTAACTCCAAAAACTAATCAACTCTGACAGCACCCACCGCAATTCAATATATGAAGTTTGGTATTGATACGACTAACAGTTTTTTCGTTAGAGCGCCCACAAGCACACACACACATACAGACACACACTCACACACACATACATACACACAGACATCATTCCGAAAATGGTCAAAACGTATTCTAGGGACACAAAAACATGTATTTCCGTTGAAATGTTGAAGTCAATTTTTTTCATGAAAACAATACTTTCTCTATACTACGTATATGGGGAAAGTAAAAAGGTAGATATAGTCAATACGCTCTCCATAGATAAGAAGTCAGGGAGAAAACGCTCAACATGTTATTAAAAGCAATAGTCTAGAAAAAAGAGTAAGTTGGACTACTTAATTCCTCATCTTAACAAATAAACCCTAATTTTCTCTCCAGAGCGTTTCCTATCTAATGATGGACGGATTAATGTTACAACCTACTTGTAGTCTGAATATTTCTTCATAGAGAGACAATTTCACCTAATAAAGCACACATTTTGAATGCATTTTTGCTGACATTGCCACTCGTAATTGGTTACATAAGAAATCTCAGCAAAATATTTTCATTAGAAATTGATATTATCAACCGATTTTTTTAGGTATGAAATTTAATACTTAAGTGAGAGGATATAAGATGATAATATTATGATTAATTAAACAAAAGATCTATTTAAAGGAATGATCCAACCTCCTGAATATCCTGGAAAATTTGGATCTCCAATATCCATAAGAAGATAAATTGCACCGAGAATTAAATTGCCTTCCCAGAAATTATTCATAGTACAAGAATATTAATTTACATCAAAATTAACTCCTTCCTCGCAACGGTTATCAATAACATTAACGCTTCTTACCGAATCATCTACGGATAAAAACTCGGGGTAAATCAGCAAAATGTTTCTGAAAGTAAGGCAATTAAAAAATAATATGCAAAATATAATACATATAAAAGTTATAAATCAACAATGCTTAACACTTAACTTTTAAACAGGAGCTTAAATATGCAGTCAAACTATGATAAATAGATGATGATAAATGATTCTGAATGGTTAATAATGGCGAGAAGACAAGAAAGCATAATCGCTTATCATTAAAGCCGTGGATAAGATAACTGACATATCTTTCCGCATGTAATTTGGATTTCAACCAATAATCTCGTGAAAAGATACGGCGGCTTCCATTAACGACACCTCATCCATAGACCGCGTAACTTAGGCGAGAAGAATAGCTAACCGTCGCGAAAGGAACTTCGAAAGCGTTTTAATAGGATAATGATCGAGAATGGAGAGAGGGGACGGTAGGAGAGAGAAGTCGTGGAGACAGGAACAGAGAGAGGAGGAAGTGAGGGAGCGGCGGGGGGAAGTCTCCGTACGTCTCCGCTTCGCTTTCCGCCCCACAGGAGCGGGGCTTCATTTCAAGAGTCTCCATTTCAAGGAGTGAAAGAGAGTCCTTTTTTTCCAATAGACCCTTGCTTCCCACGCCTCACAAACACACGCACGCCACCCCTTCGAATATTTCTTACCTGATCCCGAGTGGGGGATTCCTTTTTTTATTTTCCCTCAAGACGCGAATGCGTGGACGTGACGAACGAAGAAGGAAAAGGAGGAAGGGAAAATTCGGAAAAGTGTAGGAGAATCTGTTATCTAAAGGTTGAAGCTTTGTTAAGGTTAAAATGGCTTAAACTCGATGGATTTATCAAGACTAATTCACCGTTCTGTTTCCTAAGTGAGGTTAAATATCGCTAGCTAGTAATAATCTCGAAGATTTAAAAGGGAACTACAGAAGTCAAACGCATCCCTTTCAAATTTTCAATTAAGTCATTCAATACATGTATTCGATCATATACCTGAACCAAAATATCATCGTCATATAGGCTCGGTGCTTATAGATACGTGATAGAATGTAGATAGAAGATAATCGTTTATTTATATTGATGACTTTATAGTGCAAATTCTATGATTAAGAGTCCTATTTTATCACTGATATTTTAAGTCACATAAACAAAAAACCATGCCTTAACCAGGAATCAAACCCGGGAATTCAGTGGTAATTTTTATAATCTTTAATTTTTACGTCAAAGCAATAATCTCTGTATTATTCCGGGCACAGCCGCCTGGTTTATTACCAAGTATACTTTTAAATGTATTAACGATAGAAATAACAATAGAGTAGGTATTGATAGCAAATATCAAGGTCATTTATATTAGCTTTAATTCGAAGAGAATAAATTCCTAACGATATTTAGCTTTGTGTCGCCGATACGACAAGGCCACATAAGCGAAAATATTCAATTTGATACAGTAATATAATGATAATAATATTATTGCGTCTTTTATTCGCGCGAAATTGAAACCAATAAGTCTTTTCTTATATTTAACCCCTCGCCTATCAATTTAAAAAAAATCTGATGTGGCCAGCACATGACTTTCTCCATATATAAGATGTAAATATTTATCTACGACAGTATTTTCGAACTCTATATTCAACCTAAACTTGGAAGATAAATGATTAATTTATATCATATTATATTTTACTTCACAAACATTATAAATAATGTTTTTTTGGGATATGTTCGATGAAAAACGATAAATAGGCCTTTCGCCCCAGCTCCCAGTGCGCTCACCACGTACATAATCTGCAACTTCCGGTTTATCAGTATTTTACAAATAACTCCTACACAATCAGTGGTACAGAAATATGTTTCATACAAAAGTCTTAGTAAAATTTATTTTCTAAAACTTTTATAAGAAATAGTATATTCCTAAATATCATATTTATGGAGATATTTTGAAAACCGGAAATGAGCTTTGAAGAGTGAAGCTCGACTTCCGGTTAACTGATTTACTTCAAAATCTAATCAACTCTAACGGCATCAACCACAATACTATACATGAAATTTAGTTGTGATCCAACAAACATTTTTTATGTTAGAGCGCCCACAAAGTACATAATCAGCTACTTCCGGTTGATCAGTATTTCACGAATAACTCCTAATCAACCGGTGATACAAAAATATGTTAAATACAAAAATTATAGTAAAAGACATTATCTAAAACTTTTATAAGGCGTACAATATACCTATATATCATATTTATGGAGATATTTTAAAAACCGGAAATGGTCTTTGATGATTGAAACTCGACTTCCGGTTTACCGATTTACTTGAAAAACTAATCAACTCTGACAGCACACACCACAGTACTATATATGAATTTTGGTATTGATACGACCAATAGTTTTCACGTTAGAGCGCCCACTGTCACACACACACATACACACACACACACACACACACACACACACACACACACACACACACACACACACACACACACACACACACACACACACACACACACACACACACACACACACACACACACACACACACACACACACACATAAACACAGACATCATTCCGAAAATGGTCAAAACGTGTTCTAGGGACCCCAAAACATATATTTCCGTTGAAATCTCGAAGTCGATTTTTTTCATGAAAACAATACTTTCTCTATACTTCGTATATGGAGAAAGTAAAAATCTGATGTGGCCAGCACATGACTTTCTCCATATATAAGATGTAAATATTTATCTACCGCAGTAATTTCGAACTCTATATTCCATCTAAACTTGGAATATGAGTGATTAATATATATATATATTATTATCTTTGACGCCAAAAACATGAATAATAATGTTTTACGGGACATGATCGATGAAAAACGATGAAATTGGCATTTCGCCCATAGAGCCCAGAGCGCCCACAAAGTACATAATCAGCAACTTCCGGTTTATCAGTATTTCATGAAAACCTCCTACACAATCAGTGATACAAAAATATGTTTCAACCAAAAGTTATAGTAAATTTTATTTTCTAAAACTTTTATTAATAATAGTATATACCTAAATATCATATTTATGGAGATATTTTGAAAACCGGAAATGAGCTTTGAAGAATACAATTCGACTTCCGGTAAACCGATTTACTCCAAAAACTAATCAACTCTTAAGAAACTAAATAAAGTACTATATATGAAATTTGGTGTTGATATAATGCATCGTTTTTAAGTTAGAGCGCCCACAAAGTACATAACGGCTACTTCCGGTTTATCGGTATTTCACGAATAACTCCTAATCAACCGGTGATACAAAAATATGTTAAATACAAAAGTTATAGTAAATTACATAATCTAAAACTTTTATAAGTAATACAATGCACGTATATATCATATTTATGGAGATATTTTGAAAACCGGAAATGAGCTATAATGAATGAAGCTCGACTTCCGGTAAACCGATTTACTCCAAAAACTAATCAACTCTAACAGCACACACCACAGTACTATATACGAAGTTTGGTATTAATACGACTAATAGTTTTTACGATAGAGCGCCCACTAACACACACACACACATACACACACACATACACACACACACACACACACACACACACACACACACATACACACAGACATCATTCCGAAAATGGTCAAAACGTGTTCTAGGGACCCCAAAACATGTATTTCCGTTGAAATCTCGAAGTTGAATTTTTTCATGAAAACAATACTTTCTCTATACTTCGTATATGGAGAAAGTAAAAAGAGATAGCTTGAAACTCGCGTCACGTATAAAGTCGCAAAATCGTCAACGTAGCCGAAGATTTTCTCGAAATCCCCAGTTGAAGAATTACAGTCCGAGCCTTGAGATAGACTAATAGAGAAAGGACTTGACAAGTCAAGAAAATATGTTTTCCGCAACCAGCATAATTCTTCATTTGTATCGATCCGGAGCTACAATACCTGCCGTCGCCACAGGAGGTCAACAAATGTCAACACCAATGCCCGACACCCGTTTCCCAGGATTTCGGACCGCAGAATTTATGGGCTTGGTTTCTGCTCCGACTGTTTACATTTTTTTGGATGAGGGTGCGGTTGTGTCTATAGAAACGGTCTGGGAACTGCTAAGGTTCGAATGAAAAAAGCTGAATCCATTACCAGCTCATATATGATGGATAACGTGAAGCAGACACGTATGCACTATATGACGAGGAGATATCTTCAAGAAAGAGTAATTCGGCTTTGTTAACTCAGTACATTCAGCGACAATATGATTCTCCAGGTATTTAAAGTAAAAATAGACTTAAACCTCTGATAGCGGATATATATTTGGTTCCTGGGCAGAATTCGTTGCTGTGATTCATGTTTTTTAAATTGAACAAAAGAGGTAAAACAATTACATATTCCCTAGAAATTAATCAAGAATAGACAGCTAGCATTTGGATCCGGTCATTTACAAATTCTTCGCACACCTAATGCCTTCTAACGGATTATATATCCCTGGATTTTGTGAATTAATTGCAAGCTTGATTTAAAATGTATAAGATTTATTTTTGCGGCAAAATAAAAGTAATTCTATTTTATTTTAGTGGTATTTTTTTGCTACCGATTGAGAACTAAATTTACGATGAGGAAATATTTAAACCAAGGTACTAAATAACGGCATTTTTCACGATTTTCAGCTTTTTCGCGATGCAAAAAAGGCAATTGCAAAGAAGTGGTACAACTTACGACATTAAAATTTCATCTAGAGTTGAGAGTTAGCTGTTTCAGTGTGACGAGCATTTTAATATCCCCAAATGTGTATTATATTGTTGTTAATCGGCGAAAAGTTGAAAATTGATCTAGCTAAAGAAATTTTGCTTTATGAAAAAATCGATTGCTCCGTAATATTCCAAACCTTATTAGTAATGCCTACCGCGTAAGTATCATCCATAATAGGCCTCCGCCTTGTATGTACGGAAAACAGCGAAAAAAATCTTGAAGCCGAAAACATTTTAGCAAGGTCACTCGTAAGCCGAGTTATTGCTGGTTCGTTATAAAAAGAATACTTTAGAATCAGAAAAAGAATTAAGAAAATGAATCAAGAAAGATCTTGATCTAAATATACCCTCAGGTAAAATGATACAAGGCGAGATGAGTTAAGAAAGTTTCTTTTCAATTAAAGCCAAGAATCGGGACGTTACGAAAGCGGTTATGGCTCGATGCAGCCCGGCACCTTGACATTCTGACTCGGAATGCAGACAGTGGGAATAATTTTGGTTTCGTTTCCTCCAAGAACCCAGATTAGCAATTCGCAAAAGGATCGGATTAACTACATCCTCTGATATATTCCCGTCGCAATAGTGTAAACCTCAACAGAATCAGCAAAGAAATAATATCATTAACAAAATGAAACACATGTATCAATGGTATTCGATGACATTAATTATCCGTTTGGACGCGGATACAATTATCAATAAATGTATAAAATAATGATATCTAGTATCCCTGAGAAAATAAATACCTGTTTGGATTTAGTATTACTTTATCGAAAGGAAGTAAATTTGAAACCATTCATCAAAGAGAGCAAAGACGGAAGGAATTAAACCAAGATGTCCTATTCGATGAGCGATAAAGAATTATTTTTTTGAGTTTAAAAGCTTTGTCTAAACGTCACACGGCCGCTAGATTTATCCTTAAATAATTAAAGCGAAGGTAAAGCGAAGGCAAACAAATCTCATGCTACTACTCGGTAGGATATCTTCCTAGCTGGGATGCAAACAAAATGTATTCGAGAAAATGCAGGTATTGTTATCACGCTAGCACTGATATATGCTAGAATTATGTGAGCATCTAATTCGTTTCTAAAACTTAACGAATAAATTTAATAACAAAAGTTCTTAAATAAGAAAGTGAACATTATAAAAATTGGAGTATATAATATTAATTGTGTTGTTTATTGCTTTAATAGCAAAGAAATTGGGTATTTTTCTCATTACGTAAAAATTTATAAGAAAAAAGAAGATTAAATTTCTCATGTTTTAAGATCCCATCAAATATTGGAAACCTAAAAATATTAGTAATATTTTTATAAAAAAATCACAATACAATATTTGTATATATATGTGAAAATAGATGAGATCGATTAAGCAATAATTAGCGGACTGTTCATTTGAGGAAACGGAGACCATAAAAAAATAGTGAGAATTAGAGAAGAAGGGGCCTAATTTCAGAACTTGAGAGAAACCTTGATGACAAGGAAAATTAAAAACAAAACTCAGAGCTCGAGAGTAAAGATAAAAGCAAACATTCAACGATGAGGGACTCAAGAGAAAAAATTCAGAGGAAGAAAACCACGAGAAAAACATCAAGGGGTTGAAGAGAGTTAAAGAAATCTTCAAGAATTCAAAGAGAAAGAAAATAAGTAAGTGAATAAAATAAAAGCGGAACCTTCAGAGAATGATGTTCAACTGTTATAATCTCACAAAAAATTAATATATCAGGACAATATAAATTAATTTAAGTAACACTGATTCAACTTGCACGACCAACTGAAAGTAACTTTGGCGCGGCGTCATAAGAAAAGCTCAATAACAGTAAATTATTATTCTAGGACCATTATTTCATTAATTTTCTGCGAACAAAACAAGCTGAAACGTAAATAATTCACTTTGATTTTTTACTCAAACAAATAGCTTAAAAATGTCAACTTTCATAAACTCTTGTGAAACGTGACTCAATATTTATCCATCTTTAAAATTATCGTCTTAAATGCGTTCCCATTTCATTTTATTGCTAATATGGGAATAAAAATGTGTTAACAGGACGTTATTGATGTGATGAAGAGATATCCAGTTATACTATATTTCGAATATTCTCTAAATTTGGGAACGACACTTCGACAGAAACATTTCGAAAAACAACATACTTTCGATGGTGAAGTAAATTTCTGTAACCCATTATTTTCCTTTGCAAATTTAAGGCAGTATTTTCATAACTCAATTTCGCAGGATATTTTTCCTTCGCAAAGTAAACAAGCCAAATATGTTTGCACAGAAACTATAGCACTCGGCTAAACAAGACGAATCTGTCATTTAAGGTCACAAAAAGAAATATATGAGAAAATAAATCAAACATACGATAAAATAACCTTTAATCCACTAATAAAAATTTTGGAAGATGACCTTGTAGCTTCTAAACCGCTTATATGCTCTTTTTAAATTCTCATTTGTGGATTAAAGTAAAGTTTATTTTATCTTATGTGTTTAAGTTCCGACTACTGAAGGCCGAATTGGAAATAAATCAAGGTTACTTAGGTGGACGAGGATGTATATAAGGGATAATAATGATACATTTTAAGCATGATAAGTAAATGAGAATGTCAACAATGCCATTAGTCGCCTCCATAAAGATATCATTTCTGCAGCGGTCATCACAGCGTAATGGCTATTATACTCCGATTACGCCCTTATCAAAGGCCCGGCAATGCTCTCATTTACTGTGGCAATGTAATCATTTGCTGAGTCGGTTACCGCAGACAAAGCCGCCAACGCGTTTTCGGAAGCGTATCATATAGCGAACTCTGCCACCGCTCTTTCCTGTATCCACCCAAACGACCGTAATGGGTCAATGTGCTACAGTAAGCAGGAAAGAAGAGGCTACTATTTCCATTATAGATACATAAAAACAGTTCATATTTTTTTAAATTCATACTTGTGTGATTGAGGAATGATAATTTCCAGTTAATTTTCCCTGGAAAAGTCTATTCTGAATATTACGTATAAGTGTATAAGCGGAAGTTGGGAAGCTAATAAAATCGATTGTTGTAGGCTTTACCGAGTGGAATTTCATATGAATAGGTAAACATAATTTTAATATTATTCTTACATATTCTATCTTTGGGAATTATTTTTATGTGAATAGGACTGAAAGATATTTTTCCATTTTTAATTGGCGTTAAGCGTCTAGAGGGAGTTTACAATCAAGGAGGAAGTTTTCGTTTCGGATTAATTAAAATATAAATCATTCGAGAAGAAAAAGAGAGTAATTAATTTACTCAAATAAATTTTCAATATGGAATTGTATTACTATCGATTAAAAGGTATTTATGTATATTTTACCATTGCTCTGAACTTGGAACCAATACTTTTACACTACTGTATTTTTGTAGACAAGGACTGGCATATAAAACATAAACAAAATATCTATGTAAGTATAGAAGTTATTCAGGGGTTCACTTTGGACTTCGTATCAAATCAACTATAAAAATATTTGGTTTTTCTAGAATTTTCATTTCATTTTAAATCTATTGAGAACTATATTAACGGAAGTTATCCAAGATATTTCTGCTAATGCTGTCGAAAATTAGGGGCTTCAAGTGTAGTTAACCGTTACTAGAATATTTCTCGAAAATGTTACTAAAAGTGATGGACTTAATGCTTAAAATAACATTGATTTCTTAAAGTTCAAATAATTTCAATTCAACTAATACATTGTGAATCTCGAGTTTAGCAATCAATATGAGCAATATAATTGAGCGACTGTAATATAACTTGCGCAACATAGTTCTTCGCAACTTTTTCATTCCAATCAAACTCTCCCCAATACACAAACAGATTCATTCCATCCCGAGCCATTTCCAATTTAACCTCCCTTTACGTAACCCTGCCTCGTTGCGGGCGAAATAGTCCCGTTATCTCTGTTCAAGAGCACCGGCTTCGAGCCCTGTGGTTGGCAAACATAACATGGCCGCACGTAGAACAGTATGAGCCATTTTTTCGCTAATTGCGAGCCTCGGACGGCTGAGGGCAATGAGCTTTGAGCTTGCGGTCGCTGTGCATTCAGCTGATTCAATGAGATTACCATGCAATGGAGCAAACGCTGACCTAATAAATTCTCCCTCAATGGCACGGGAAGAAATAAATCCATCGCGGAGGAATGCACAACTTGGATCAGATTTACGCCGAATTCCAATTAGAACATCGGAATGAAGCTCTCCAAAGTAGAACTAGTTAAAACTAGAGAATAGAATTACTTAAATAAAATTCAATGTTTCGGCGTCAATTTTGTGGTAGCTCTTCATGATTAAATAAGAATGAAAACATTCTAAACTCGATAAGACGGAATTTGTAAATAACAGGACCTAGATTTCAAGACATAAGGTCATTATTTTTTTCATGTACTTTTTTCACCAACCTGATGTTACCGCTATGCATTGAAACCTAGGTCCTGTTATTAAAACTTCTATGGTATTGAGCATAAGCTGTTTTCATTCCTCTTTTATCACAACTTTAACTTTCTGATGATATTACACCTCCGAATTTTGTATCTTCCACTATAAACGGTAATTATTAATTGCATTTACGTTTGTATTAATTTATAATTTATTCTAAGTATGACTCTTGAAGTAAAAAATAATTGTTTGCTATAGATAATTTGAAAAATGGAAAATGAAACCTTTATAAGATGATACCAAGGAAATATCAAACAAATTTTTATACCCGAAAGGATGAACAAATTCGATTGAATATACTCCAATTTCAGAAAAGTTATTTCCTTGATTATTCTTGATTAACTCAAAGCAAAACAAATGAAATTGTAAATTATATCGATTAACAATGCAAAAAAATTAATTTATAACTATTTTCTTTTACATCGTTTCTCAAATTAATCGATAAACAATGTTATGAAATAAATTTACATCTCCTTTCTTTTACCTCATTTCTTTATTATATTGTTCGAAGTACTGCGATTACTAGACTTTAACTGACGACTATTAATGAAAAAATCCTCAGCAGGTGGAGTACCTACCACTTAGAGCAGGGGTACTCAACCTGGTGCACGCGTGCACCCAGGTGCCCGAAGCGACCTCTTACAGTGTCCGCAAAGCTACGATAAAAAGATTTTTTTATTTGCAACAACATTATTTCTTGGGATTGCACTATTGGGGATAGAGTGGAGGTTAGGCGGGGAAAGGGTCAGAAAAATGGTTGTCTTGGTCTTGGGGTTTCGTAAACATTTTAACCCTCTTATCGCCTATGTCCAGATTAACAAGACGCGTATCTATGTCATATTTAGTTCATTAAACGAATGCGAAGATTCAGCTCAGCTTTTCAATCTATCAAACTCCTCGTAATCAAGGACTGCTGCTTTTCGGAACGCAGCGGTGCACATGCCCTTCATACCAGATGTATTCCCCGTTATCAAATCTTCTTCGGAGATAAAGACATTCTCACATGAGGTTCTCACATATGAGATGTGAGGTTGTGATGAAATTATATACGTTGTAATATTTTGGATCTTATTTACCATGAGACAATTTGTTTTCAAACGGCCAACGGTTAACTGGTAAAGTGATAAAATTGCCAAGGGATGGCCTCAATATCACCCTGGATGGAAATGTTATGAGGTGCCCGCTTCGCTTTCGGAAGCGCCCTTTGGGGCCCGGGCGCCAAAAAAGGTTGAGTGCCCCTGCCTTAGAGTGACCACGCTAGTGAAGTTGTTTTTATTCCTACTACATTACGGTTTATAGGCGATAATAACAAACTTAATCCCTTCTACCCTACACTGGAAAATAGTCAACCAAAAAGAGAACGACGAATTTCACGATTTTTAACATTTGAACGAAAATTACTCAGTCCTCGGGTTACAGCGACCGGAACCCGAATGGGATAGAAGGAATTGGATTTTCCCAATATACCCTCAGTTGCGAAAGGCTCCCCTACGTTAACAAGATGGAGGCAGTTGCTTAATTCTCAGACCCTTCACGTGCCACCACCAATGGCCAGCGAAATGCGTAATCCGCAGAAAACGAGCGTCAGAAAACTGCTAAGCTGAAGGGGGAGACGAGGCCAGAACCCTAAAGATTTTAAGGCGTGCTCCTCCTTGCCCAAGGAGATAAGATTGAAAGGGGGAAAAAGAAGGGAGACTGACATGGGGAGATAATATAGAGATGTGGGCGAAAATGGGTGAGGAGCGAGTGGAAGATATAAGAGATGGAAAAGGAAAGAAGGGTAGGCAAGAAATAAGGATCGCCGACGAGATTTGCAACTCTGCTAATCGCTTGAAAGAGTGTTTGACAGTTGACGTTTTATTCTTGAGACGTTATTCTAAGCGATGACTGGCAATGTCTCAATCTCATTTCCAATTAGAGATCAATCCAGATAACCCGTCATTCAAACCACGAGGCTACTTTGGGTTAACGAAACATGTTATTCAAATAATGAGGGATTAAATTATTTAACGTGCATTATCTTGGATATCCAGAAAGGTATAAGCCAAGGATTGATTATTACCGGGCCCAACAAGCTGTTTTTGGCGCCACCATGTAAAGAAAGAACTGATATTGAAAACAGAGAAGAAGGTTGTACAAGAAGTGAAAAATAGTGATTGACAGGGACTCGAACCCAGACGAAATGGGCTTAAGAGTAAATAGAAACAAATGAAAATATCAGAGCGTAGCTTTAATAGCTTTAAGATTCACTTGCTATTCTGATTAATTTATAATTCGAAGGAACAGCATAATTATAACAGAATATTTATGCTACAAGAAAGGCTGAGTCAAACCATAGCGTTATAATATAAGAATAATAAATACACGACTGTTTTGCATTGGAGGATTCAGAGACTTGCTGACTTCGTAAGCTATTTATTTATGGCACGAGGATGAGCTACCACTAAAAATCGCATATCGAAGTGTTTACACGATTAAAATTTATGTGCGTCATTTATTTGGACAAGAGTAGATAGAGCATTTTAAAAGATTTGAGGTGGAGAATCAAAGCATTAATAGGGTAATCGTTTAAAGATGAGGGCATCTCATTGAGATAACAATCACAGCGTAACAAATCGTGCTAAATAGTATTCATTCTTAGAAAATTTGCTGATTTTATCAATTTTCTTTCACATAAACAGCTGACGATAAGTGAATACCAGTTAATGTTTCTAACAAGTAAAAGGGAAATAAATAATTAACTTTTAAGACAGGATTAGTGAAAATATACACGGCATAAGCTAGCAGATCAGATGGATGTAAAACGTTTTAAAAATACACTTAACTTCTCACGAAAGATGAAAGAGGATGTAGTGGAAAATAATGTTATGGTCTCCAATTTAATAGAGATATTAGAAAGAAGAGGAACTTAAAGTTCACCTATATTTGGCTCTAAATAGTACAGAACTGAAAAGGAAGAAGGAATTGCAACAGCAAGGTCAAAACATTAATGAAAAGGTGACAAAAAAGGGCATCAGAATAGAGTCATAAGGAAAACCGCTAAACGAAGCATCTACTAACTAGGTAATAGTAAAAATTTCTCTAATGGAAACAGAAAGATCCCAATTACATCCATTTAAAAAAAAATCACTATTTAGATTTTAGATTTAGATATGTACCCAGAGAACCGCCAGCGACGTATGAAAGTTGGTATAATAACACCATCATTACCTAGTCTATCCTATTAGGTAGTCTCTCTAATAGCTTGGGAGAAACGACCAAGCGTAATCATCAGTTTACAAGCACACAACCAGAAAAATCTATTTATCGGGGATTCGAACCCAAGAGTAGGTGGAGCGCTGGTATGCTAACCACGCCACCACCGGTTAAGTTGTTACGGAGGATTATTCAGATATAACAATAATATAACGACATAAATGAAAGGAAGATGTTATCAAACAAGGCTGAGATACACTTCTCTGTGATAACCACCCAAATCCGCGGAAGGAACCGAAACACCCAGCTTTGCATCAACAGACAGCTTCTCAAAACGATAATCCTAGTAGACTTAGCGAAAAAATAAATTCCATCTGGCAACGCTGAGGAGAGCGAGATGGACCCGACGGTTGAGAACGTGAAAGATGCAAGGCACAGGAAGAGATTCGCGAAGAGAGACCCTGAGAAGAAGATGAGGAAAAAATAGAGCAAATCCGGAGAGGATGAGGCGTAAAGACGTGGCGAGGGGGCGGATTTAAAAATGAGGAAGGATGGGAGGGCAGCGTGGGAGGGTGGTTTTAGCTAAAGAAGCAAGGGACGCAGGGATGGCTTTTAAGGCTTACGACTGCCTTGAATGCAAACTGGTTTCCCGATGGAATGCAGCCGCTCGGTCGCAACAATTGAGAGCGGGTGGGTGGAGGTGATGGGACAGATTCTCCTTTCTACTCTGTTTGCACATTTTTCTACTCTATTTAGAGGGGACCCGAAGAGTAGGAGATGTTGAGCCTGCTACACCATTCATCCCTTCCCGATCCGACAAATTTTCTAATCGTTACCGCAGTTTTTCTTTTCACTCTCTCGCAACCCAAAAAAAATCAGGACTGAAAAAAATCATTACCAGAGACCGACGAAGGAAAACACCTTCATTAACCTTCTTTGTCCTCGTAGGTTAAAAAAAAAATAGTTGTGGAGTTTGAGCACCCGCTTTAGAAACATTATCGTTACTAGGCAACAATCACCTTCTCAATTCCTGAAGTTTCCGCTTTCAATAAGAAACCTTTTCAATTTTTACGAAGCTGGTAATTGTTTTGCGACGCTACATGCATGACAAATTCGCTCTCTTTATAGTTTACAGTTTCCCCATCTACGGGTATACAAACTATCTCAATCTCAAAAGGAAATAGATTATTTTTCTAAGTACCATCATCAAAGAAAAATACTTTCCAACTTCGACATCATATACTTCAGTCGACCGGTTTCAACTTCACCAGAAGATGGCAATACATTATATATTGATATATTATGGAAGTGACAAAATGTTTTTCTTTTTAGATCGTTTCTGCAAAATTCCACCAAGTTATGATTGACCATATTGATTTCATTAAAATTTATTTTTCTCTTAATCGACCTAGTTTCGAATACTGCTTGTCGCGATTTGGGTTCCGCAAGAAGAAGGGTTAATATCAGATTTAGAGATATTCCAGCGTAGAGCAGTTCGTTTCGTTAGATGAGATTTCAGGTTCGACGGCAGCATTACGGCTACGATATGGTCCCTCAGGTGGAATTCGCTCCAGGGGAGAAGAACTGATTACCGAAGGAAGATTTTCGAAGACTTCAGAACTTCAGACTTCAGAATCGGTTCAGAACTTCTACACGAAGTAAATGAAATATTAGTTATAGTATGGAACGAACGCTATCTCCTAAAAGCATCGAAAAAGCGTTACAAGGAAGTGATCGCAAAAACAGATAAATACTTCTGGATGCTCATTCCTCAGAGAAGCCAATTGGGTAAATTAGGTAGCGATGTTGGTGTTACTACAACTCCTGACATACGTCGCTGACAGTATGTATATAAATCCGAAATTTCGGCTTCTTTCATTTTTGTGAACCGTAGTATCAGAGTGGTTATGCATCAGCCACGACAATCATTTATAAGTCGTTATTTCACTCAAGTCAAGCGGGAAATTATTACTGGGAATCTCAAATATTTCGCAAATTACAACCTTGTATCGCACTTTGTTTCTATCATGTGCGGAAACAGCCTAGTTTTGAACGCAAAAGCGAAAATATTAATATTTTCTAATCGACGCAGAATTCCTTTCCTCATTAATATTAATCCTGAGGTTCTGAAGCATGATGTCACAACACGCTGATTCGAGTTAACGCATGAATGTGTCTTGGATGAAAGTGTAAGAAACTACTGGAGATTAGAGTAGTTTCAGAATATTCAGGCACAATCGTAAACAAGAAGCTCGTGGGAGCTTAATTCTGGATGATGCCAAAGGAAAGAGAGATTTTTAGCGCGAACATAAATGTATCGTTTGAAAGATCTAAGGAAATGTGATAGAAACAATCTCGATGAGAACTCTAAATCCCCATACATCCTATTCACACCATAAACCAACAAATATATCCATTTAATCCAACAAAACGAGATATAACTGTCTACGTTTACTTCCCCAGCTAATCTTCTACTTTTGATGTTAAGGAACAATGACATGAGTCTTCCAAGCAGGAATATGATGACCCTAAGAAACGGGAACATATTCACTGTGATGGATAAAAGGCTTCAGATTATAAATTCTGCTGATGCGATTCTACTAGTAAATTAAGTCATACTCCCCTGTAGATAATTTAACTGAACTGAGCACAAAATCAGATGTTTGTAAGGTGTAACTAAAAGTAATTTTTTCACTTTATCAACATGAATTTCTTATTATCTTTGAGCTATATATTTACTCATTGGACCCTCATTATTTTTAATTACAGATTCCGATAGAAAAATTATTCGACGGTTATTTCACCTTGTTTCATTTATAATTATCATTCTTCATTTCCGTTATCAAATACCGAAACGTGTGATTATAAAAGCTAAAAAAATCTCCAAAGATTGACGTATTTATAGCTCAAAATCTGCAAATGGCGTCATATGCTCAAATCATCTCGCGCGATAAAAAACAAATGAGCCACGTAATGGAACCCTTCCAGCGCCACCCGAAGTTTTGACTGATCTGCTGAGTTATCCAATTCGAATTAACTGACCCGGATTTTGATTACCGAGAAACGATCTTCATCGGCAATTAACCAATCCTGATTTTTTGCGAGCAGCCGTTTTTCACGCTACCCTTCGGCGGGAGGGCGCCGCAGACCGCCGCCATATTTCATCGCCGGAATCCATTCGACCGTCAAATGAGACTGCAGGGCCCATTTGTTTCGCCGATCCACGTGGAAACGAGCGCATCGTCCGACTCTAATTCATTCCAGCTTTACACCTCCTTTTATTATAACACACCTCGGATCCTTGTGTCGGGTCCAGAAACATGCCTTGCCCTCCGAGACGGCTTAATTATTCTGAAAGGGGATGAGGAGAAAACGATGTTCGAAAATCCTTTCCTCGCCCACTCTGACGACTGCGTTGGAACAACACGTGCATAAAATTAGAGTTTTCCTTTCCAGGGTAAGTAAAGTCATAGCCTCTTTAGTGTTTTATATTTCTCTACTCTTCCCTGCCCATCTTCCCTTCTTCATATTTATAAATATGTTTCTACATACGTTGCCAACTGTCGTGGCTTTCTCCAATTAGAAGAAGGAAGTTCATTCTTGGATCTTTTATTTTCTCGGTGTTGAAAAATACGGAGCCGAGCTAAATTTCTGCCCTTTTCACTCGCAAAAGACAGCTTTCTACCAATATTAGATTAACACGAAGTGAACCCGAGCAAATTACATATCCTACTCCTCGATCAAACATTTTCCTTAAGTCATTTCATATTGAAGGCTCTAAATTCTGGAACTCTTTACCTGACTTTAAAGAACATTCCAGCTCGGTGAGCGATTTTAAGTAAAAATTATTCAACTATCTCTTAGCTACTGATATTTAAATGAGTATTTTGTGTTAGACCAGTTGCATCTCGTTTTTTCTCTCTTCTTGACTATCTGTAAGTTCTAAATTCTCTATTTACCTATGTTTTATTTTTCTTAATTTTATGTTTTCACATATTTTTGTAATTCTCAGTGCATTCTTTGTTTCTTTTTATTCTCTATATATTTTTGTATTGCTGTAGTGATTTTTTAACATTTTTTGTACTCTGAGCATTTTTGTATTGCTCTATGGGAATCTTGCCAGAGAATAAATTATTATAATTTTAATCACTACCGTGTAGTTTTTCATACAATTGATGCGATGCTTCTTTTGCCATTAACCTGAAGGTGTCAACCCGTTGACGAAAGCGGTAGAAATAAAACTTCTTTTGAAAATTAGTTGGTGGTGTTTTCTTTTCAAGATATGTCCCTTTATTTATATTGATTCTTCCTCTTCGGGCATCCTCCATCTGAACTCCGCTAACTTTTTTGTTTCTTCCTTTCCTCCTTTGGTTAAAAATACTACTCCCAGTTACCCGTTCCGTCATTCTGCACTTGTCCAGCTGCATCTACAGTCCTGACTGACAAAAATCGCATTCACGGGCGATTTACTTTTAGTCAAAATTAAATGAAGGTTTTACAAGAAGAGAAAAATAGTGACTTGGTGTAAAACCTAAATCAAATTACAAGATCATTGTAAGAATGAGACGCGTTGCTTTATTACGTTATGTGCATCATCGTAGGACTTGGGATGTTAGTAACTTGCATGCTCCTTTTGTACGCACTAGATCTGACTATCTTGGTCCCATGAACATGGACCTTCTACTGTATTATAAAATCCCTAGTTATCTTAAGAATAATACGTTAATTGCCTCTTATAAGTGCAAATTTAAGTCATTCATAACCGAGTGAATGTTTTATACTATTAAAGATTATCTTCCCTATTGTTAATTCTCTTTATGTTACTGACGAAACTTATATCCTGTACCGGATCTTTGACTGAATAAAATATTATTTTCATGTTTGCTTTTCTCACTTTACGTGGTTTTTCAGTCCTGTGACGGGTTTTCGGCAAGTCATATCCTCAACTATTGTAATTTTAGGAATTTTCTTACTATGGATTAGAAATCACTTTTTTTCTTCCGACTATTCCCATTGACAGTAAGAGAGAAGAATGTAACACTGTTCGAAACTCAGATATAGCGATTCATTTTCCAATTAAAGCATTTACCCCGAAGAAAATTGGAGCAAAGATGGAACAAAATCCGCGTAAAAGCAGTAAGTTGCACCCAGTGTTGGAGAACGAAAATAAATTTGTTATATTTTACTACAACCCACTAAGAAAAAGCAACACCGTTGCCAGAACCAGTTGGCAGCAGAGGTCACAAGTAGTAGGCCCATCCTCAAACCGCGTACGCTGGAGTAAGAACAAAAAACACCCCCACAACCTCCTGAATTCCTATAACGCTTATGTAGGTCGGCGAAGTTTTGCGGAGCGCGTCCGAGAAGTCCTCTGGGAACGACCCTCCGCCCTCACCTCCACACGCGTCGAAAGAGATCGCACGGGGATAGGAAAAAACCTGACCGTGAGTTATGGGCGAGGGCGGAGAATGCCGAGAGTTGAATGCGTGCGAGTCCTGGACCACTGCGACTTCTCTTTTCAAGCGACCTCCCCACCCTTCTCAGAAGAGCTTCCATGCTTCACTGGGCCTCTTTCCAAGGACGGTCATCCCGCGAGGGAGGGAATACACCTATACTCTTTCTCGAGGAAACGCACTCGAATGGGGACGGAGAGCTCACGAGGGCTAGGCCTCTTTTGCGCCGATCTCGAAAACGCCATTGCTATGTCGGAACGCCTTACTTGAACTCCTGTTACAGCCACCAAACAGTATATTTTCAATAGTCTTGAACGAAGTTGTCCAACAAAGAAGTCGAACTGAGTGCAATCTATACAAATTCTTTTTATGCAGTCGTTTCCAAAGAAAATAAATCGTAAAAATAACAAAAGAAAACAATATTGACGAATATACTAACACAGGGATACCCTACCTCTTAAAATTTAAGTGTCAGTTATTTTACAGATGCGCCTTACTAGCTATACTAATGGTCCGTATCCTATACTAATTAACTGTAATGAATACTCTCTATAGTATCACGTGGTAGTTCATGTAATTCGTGTTATAATACGTACATGTGGGTATGTGAATGAATATATAAATCAGTAACAAATCTATTGCCCTTCAAATTCACATAAATATTCTACGTTGTGTAAGAATCTAACTAAGATGAAAATACCTTGTACTTGAACTTCAGGTCAAAAATATTTTTCTTACAAAAGTACAATACTTTCTCTTCACTCCAAATTCATTTTTCCTGGATGTAATGCGATAATAATAATTATTGCGATAATTAATGATTAATGCGATACAATTATCTGTCTCGTCAGTTTTGGCGGATGCGCCATAAGTTGGCTATACTATTATCTATTCAATATAAAACCAATATTTTAAACAAACAAATTGTTCCGATGATCCGATTTGTTCCTGCAAGTAATCAAATCAATAAATCATGCATTCTTCATCTAACGGAAATGTAGACAATCAAAATATTTAAAATGCAGCATTATCTAGAATACTAAAATTCGAATAATGTTTGTTGGCTTATGTGTGTATGGTGTTGAGTAATATTTATTCCTCACAAATAGGGCAAATTTTGATGGAAACTTTTAAATCTATAATGTAATGGGAAGCTGAACATGCTTAAATGCATATATTCCAGAAGATACATGAATCACTGACGATTTTGATATCTTAAACTTTCTCTAGAATTAAATATTCCTTATTCTTTCTCTCACTCGTAATAATAATTGTGCCACCATACAAATTCTTTCCAATTTTATCCAGTACGTCTCAAAATGAGTTAATATTCCTCGGATGAACATAAATGCAGTTTTTAAAACTTAAAATCAAAGTTAATGGAGTAACTTAATATCCAATCAACGATCAGAAGCTAAGAATCAATATCGATGAAGGATATTGATATATAAGAATGGAATGAGATGTATACTTACTTCTACCACGAATACGTATGTAAAAATCGATAACCATTTCACAAAAAGAGTATTCTAGGACAACAGTCTTACACTAAAATCTCCTAAATAACTTTCCTTGGGTGATCTTTTTGATTACTATGCTCTCTTGCGACTCTCTTTTCAGATCTATATTTCGTAACAATGGGAAAGAAAAGATCAACAATTATGCAAAACAGAACGAAGATAGAGCTCGGAACCTGAAATTTGCCACCAGAATGGGTTATTCGGGCGAGTCGAGGGCGAGGTAATGGCTGTCGCTACGCTTTCAGATGTTTCCGAATGATGAATCCTTTCGTACCCCACCCTCATCTCACTCACAAATGTCCCGCCTTCTCAAAACACTGCGCGTTGGCCATTTTGGCTCCAAAAGGACGTCATTATTCACCATCGACCCGAGAAATAGGTCTCCTTGGATGGCGGCCGTCTTTCTGTCACTCAATTTAATTCCATGGGTAAACACGGAGATATACCGCTTTCTTCCGGCTACGTGCAACGCCTCTGGGCCTTGTCAACAGAAACCCATCAAATTTCTAAGCGTGAAATACAGTGAAGGAGGATGATCATCAACTTGTATGGTTAATCATAATTTGATGCAATGCTGATTCTCTATCTAACGTAACAGAGCTAATTTGGACCATTTCCAAAAGATCTAAGAGGCATAGTTCTCTAAGAACAACGAAGCTTTAGAAAGCAATTAACTGACAACTTAATAAGTTAATTTGATTCCCTCTTGTTATGTTGGTTGTATCTAATCTCATTATATCCTTCTAATGCATCATTTGGACTATTTCATCGAATACTAAGGAGGATAGTATGACTATTTAAGAACAACGAAGTCTTTGAAAACAATTATTCGCGAAATAAGATAAGAGAATTTGATGCCTTCTTATGATCTCATTAATAATATAGTCCGCACATTAAATTCTGAATTATTTAAAAAATAAACACACACTACGTAAATCACACTACGGGAATGAATCACAATAGTAAGTGCTTATACCATTCGCATTATTGTTTTGTTCGCAATATTTGTGAAGTTTTTCGGTCAAATTTCGATTTCTTTCCTGAAATAGTACAAATTATTTTATGTTACGTAAGTTTATTACGCATGTAAACATACTAGTTACGAATTAATGCTACAAAAGTAAGTAAACTCACTACTAACGCTCGAAGAATTGTTGCTTTCTTAAGAAACAGACGATAAAACTACGGATCGGCAATAAATTATTCTATCTACTTATTTTCCTGTAACTAGAGACCATGTAATTTCTCGCTAGCGGGTTAAATTCACAGAGTATGAAAAAATAACAGGTACTGCCTCGGTTTATAATTCACGCTAATCTCTGGCTCCACTGGACCGGCCGTATATTTTCGTTATCAAGTTTGATGTTTTACCAACTAAATTACGTTTACTGTGTAAATGAATATTAAATGAAATATTCTTTTCCAACTTTATGCCCAAGCTTTCTAGAGAGATTCCACGACCATTCTCTTAGACTGATCTAATCTTCCACAAATGGAAAATACCAATAAGTTTGCATGCGTTAAATGTTTGAGCCAGCATGACAACCAACAACAGTGACGTATCACGTCAAACTTAATATCCATTAATATCAATTTAGAAAATATTTCCGGGAATATTCTATAAAATTTAACAACCTACTTTCGTTCATCGTGTTTTATACGGTTCATAAGGTAAACATCGCCCTTGGGAAAACATCCTGGAATTTATCGTTGACATGAGCGAAACGTTTCACTAGGAAAAGGTTTGGAGGATATGAATAGAGGCGCTCTATTTGGTTGATCTGTAAGAGGTGGGCGTGACCTATTACTGATGAACACGCTCAGGACGTTGCTCGACCACACGCAAGATCCCCAACAACGAACGCACCCTTTTATAGGACGGATTTTATAGCTTTCCATTCCTAGCAACTGCCGCTCAACCAAACATTCTAAGCTGAATAGTTGAACCATTCCCCTCACAGTGAATGAAACTACACCGATCCCTAACAACCGCGTAAATGACGTTCCTGTTGGTAAAAGATCGTTCGGCGAGATCAAAAGTACGTGAACAAAGAAACTAGGACACATGCGGCATCTTTCGGGTTAGTACCCTATTCTTTCATGCTTTAAACAAACTCAAGCATTTTAGGAAAGGACTTGATGCTTCGCGGTGAATACGATGCACCGAATTGTACACGTGCTTCTAAGCAAGGCCTATAAAGTCTTACGTACATAAGAGACTAAAACGTCTCTTGTGTAAGTTATGTAAATATCTAGGTAGTAAATCTGTTTACAAAGGTGAAATAACCTAAAAAACAATCAATGGGATGAAAAAATAGGATAATTTAAGGCACATAAAATACTACACAATAAAGCTTTAAGTCAAACTATATGATGAGTAAGAAAAACGAGTAAATAAGTGTAATAACTAAAAATGGAAAAAAATGTGTAAACCTGCCCTTGTCTTCCCTACATACGATCGTAAATATATATTCGTACGTACACTCCTGGCCAAAATTAACGCACCACCGGTCGTTAGGATCGCTAGGGAGGTGGTGCGATAATTTTGGCCAGGACTGTACAATGTACTTAGCCCATGTATGTATTACATTTTAAATAATAGTTTATATATTGTAAAAGAGTTAGTTTTTTTAAATAAAATATTAAATAAACACTGCTTACACACGCGCTAAATGTCAAAGAACAATTAATAAAATATCAAGCATTGTGACAAAACGCAAAGGCCAATAGCGGTGAATCACTAAATTGATTCATAAGAGATCAAATCGTAAATTCGTACCAGTCGATGATAATCGCACTCATCGTTTCGAGTTATCGAAAGTAATCGAGTTCGACTGTGGTCGAACCGGTCCTCGTGCCCCCAAGGAACGTAAGATTGCAGGAATGAAGTCCGGTCGGGAAGTGGCGCTAAGCGCCGGGGATATCCGGCAGCAAATTTCCTGGGAGTGGCCCCGTTTCGATTGTATCTGGTCCACTCATCCAATTACCGAGTGCCCCGTTGCTCTAGAAGCGGAGGGCACAAAAAGAATCGCCGATTTGACAAGCATGCACCACGCTTAAGTGTGCCGATGAGATGATTTATGGCGTACCTTCGCTGAAATCATCGGTGGATTTAAGAATCTATAGGGGGCAATTACCCCTTCCAAGATTACTCTTATGTCCGAATATTTCAGGAGAAGAAAATTACAGAGGTACTACTGCCACTTTGAAATGGTCACCTTTCCGAACGCTGTGCATTAAGCATATGTCAATGAATTTCTTAGTTGAAGGTTATCGCTAAGTCAAATCTGAATATTTTATCTTGTATTGCAATCCTATAATTTTGAGTTCAAAAGAGAATCGCTCCTTTTCGAGGAGGGAAAAATGAAGAAACGTCGACTAATTCATCAGAAAGCCTTTGTATTATTGCGATTAGATATCCGTGAAGCATAAACCATTAATAAATTTAAATTTCTATTCCTCCAATATTATTTCAATTATTTTATCAGATATCGTGATGTATGTATTTCTTTATGTAATTTTTATTTCATCACGTACTATTTGTAAACCTATATTTCTTCATTTATATACGTAAATAACTGCTTTTATCTTGTGATATTACTATGCTGTTGCCTTAAGGTGGATTTCCGCAGGGCATAATAAACATTATTATAATTAATGACATTTTAATTACATAAAGACGCACCATACCGCCAGTAGCGTGTGGAAGAAGGCATAAAAAACTGATATCCTTAATTTCTTATTAGTTTCTCTAATATTCCGAGAGAAAAATGACCAGAAGTAGCTATCCGTCTTAGCAATTATTTCCTTTTGCGAGAGCTAGCAAACGTAGCTAATAGAAGTTTCAAAATCAAAAATTTCGTCTACGAAATAGTTAATAAGTTACTCCGGTTAAATATTCTGAAGAGCTAAAAATATCGACTACCACGTATACAAACTTTTGGAGCTTTAAATAAAAGATGGCATAAAAATCAGGAATTTAAATAGCTGGAAATTTAAAAGAATCAAACATTAGAATATAAAAAATAGCCTCTTCGATTCCAAATCGATTTCTGGATCTCATTTGTGAATCTTATTATAGAACAAAATCCGCCTGTGAAATAAAATCGAGGCCATGAAGAGTTTGGAAGTATAACGATGACCATATGAGACATCTGATTGGCATGAATTCAAGTACATTAAATAAGAACGATTATTGCTTCGCTTAGACAATTAAAGAAGAAGATTCCAGGCCCATCTCTCTTCTAAGGCCGCTAGCAGCCCATCATCTGCTCAGCATTTGTTTGAGAAATCGAATCGCCAAGCAATTCCGACGCAACCTCTTACAATAGAGGTCACATTTTAATTGGAACTGGTCACGTACTATCAACAAGGAAACCAGTGGAAGCTCGAGGTAAAATGCCAGCAAGAGATGCACCTTAAAGCTCATCGAGTATATCTCATCTCGATTCCTATTACTATGAATACTTTCAAAGATAGACTTCTATGGCAAACTGATTTAATATTACATAAAAGAGGCAGAGGAATTCATCGACAATATGCGCCGAAAGCGGCTAAAGACAAAGAAATCAAGCGTGAAGGGTTTGCGATTTTTTATATGATACGGAAGAGCTAATGAGAAAATTATTCATTCGAAAGGGGACGGGGAGAAAGAAGGGGCTAACAGGTAATTTCAAAGTAAGATAATGAGTCTGTTAAATGTATGTTCCTGTCTTTTCATAATTATCCAGGTGTTTTTTACGCAAGAACTGACACCCGTAATGAGAAACTAATGAACGCTAACACGTAAGTGAATGGATATGAAAAATATGCTTCATAAATAATTCTGCATCAGAATCTCTCGTACGGAAATGAGCAGAGGATTAAGTTCATCATAAGTCATCATACGTTTGTAATGATAAGCCAAGAGTAGTGGAATAGCTTGAAATATATTCACAGTCCCGATGATCATGAGAGTGAAACCTCTCTCGTTTTCCGCATATTTTGGAGTCGTAGCACAATCGTCTCATAAAGTTCTGGATGACAATGATCGTAAATAAATTCAAGGTCGAATGATATTGGCCGCGTATTTTAAGAGAAACACATCGATATATAGAGATGTAACACAGTTTTCCTGAAAGATTTTTGCAAGAGATTTCCTTTTGAGAAAGTCTGCTTCCTCGACCAGATTCCAGAAGAAATAATAAAAACTACCATTGGTGGCAACTCTGAGAATTTTGCAATGTCCTTCAGTGCCCATGAATTCCGTTACTTCCTCCACGCGGTGCAACCAAAATAATGCGGATATGTGTAGATGTTTGGTGAAATTCTCTTTTATCTTGAGGAATTCATGTCAATCCAAAAATATCAAATCACGTTAGGTCTTTCCGACTAATACTATTCAACAATTTTAGCTTCATATCAAGTAGGTACTTGATTTCACACGATAGCCAAATATGCTTTATAAATAGGATGAATTCGACTACGGAATAACAAATTGATTGGCACTAAAATGTTCACAACTAAAAGATAAACTAATTATACCTCAAGCAACAGTAACTTCAGTTGGTGATAATCTTAAGGATAATTTAGGAAATTCTAAATTATCGTACACATTTTCCAAAATCTTATTTGAAAATCTAATTGAGTTTTCCTTATGTTTACATGTGAGCATATATAGTATTCTAAAAAACTGCAACGACAACTTTGAAATTTTACTATTAAATAAATAAAAGTAATTGTATGTACATCACGCCCTCAGAATCGATGTAAGGAGATTTATCTTCTAAAAAATCGATCAATACGTTAATTTTAAAACTATTGTTCTAAAGATAGACCCATGATAAACTGAGGAAAATTTATCGCTCCTTAGAATTTTAAAATCAAAAATTATTTACATTAAATATTTATGAAAATGTTATACTTTAGATTTTAAAATCGTCTTAAATCAGTTTAAGTCGACCTCTTTGCAGACAGCTTAACGATCTAATAACTTTCATGGGAGACTGAACGTATAACAGGCAAGCGAGTTATTAGCAACAATTTATTTTCATCCATTTTCTTTATTTTGCGTCCTAGTTGTTCGCATGCAACTCTTGTTCCGCCTGAGGAAATAACGTTTTAGTAAAAAATGCTGCACTAGGCTACTAGTTCACACAATCACAGGAAATGCAGTTGTGCAATTGAAAACCTTGAAAGGGCAATGGGAAAAGAGAGAGGCGAGTAATAAACGCAGTGTCACGGCGAAATCCAACCAAATCATCGCTTAGCCCCGTTTTCTATTTGTATTTAAGAAAAGCAAATCATGAAGCCCATCATTGCGTCATCTTGTTTAAAAAGGACAGATTCGTCGGAGATGACACCATGGCGTAGGAATAGCTGTGATCTTTACAATAAATGTGAATCATCGTAGAGGGCTGATGATTGAAAAAGTTTTCTTAGGAAATGATTACATATCTACGAGAGACAAAGTCCGTAGGTGGCAGGAGGTTCGTAGCTAAAATAATAAAATGAAATGGGGAAACAATTGTGTAAATGTGTCCGAAAAGAATCGTTTCTTTATTTTCCCTTTTCAGAGTATATCTCTCGTAATCTAACAAGGGAACAGGATACACCATCACATACGATGATACTATCACATTGAAGCATTTCTGCAGATAATGACGAATAATAACGTTCTTTACTATCTCAGTGTTTTTGCGGTTTTCTTTTGCGTAGTCTTTTATCCACATCCACATCCACGAGAGATTTTAGCCGTAAAATTTCAGCTGTGGAAATTATCTACAATACGAAACTCATTCTTAATATAGAATTTATTGAGGAAGCCGTCACTTGGTGAAACTCCATTATCGAAGTCACGGTGGAAATACCAAAGATAAAGTTTCACAAAATGTTAGTTGTAACGTTGTCTAGTAGTAGCCTGTAATTTAGTAAGTCCATGTAGTTGAAACCGGTCGCAATAAAAAACATTTTGTGAAATTCCATCTTGGTTATTTCCGCCGTTATTTCATTCTTAATTTATTTGAATCTATATCTAATTTTCAACTGTACGTTTTCTCTAATTTAGCTATTTATTTGTACAAATTATATTTTACCAATTGTATACACTTAATAACTACCGTTTGCTTGTTTGTACTGAATTGTTTTTCCTAGATATAAATGGGCAATTATATTATATAATGTTAATTATAGGCAATGTTTTGTTCGGTATCTATTTTCCTATAGTAAATATAAATTTTCATTCTTAAATTTATATTTATATTTCTTCTTTAAATTTTCATTCTGTGATGACTTATGGTATTATAATATGGGGTAATTCTGTTAATTGGAAAACCATCTTTATACTGCAAAAAAGGGTTATAAGAGTGATTGCAAAGATTGGAAGAAGGCAATCTTGTAGGCCCTTTTTTAAGCACTTGGGGATACTCACAATGCCCTCAGCCTATATTTATGCTTCTGCTATGTATGTTAAATCGAACTTAAGTAAGTTTGAACTTGGGAGAATCGAACATCCCCATGACACTAGAGGAAGGTTGTCTTTGAGAACTCCTTCTCACAGGCTTAGCCTATATGCAAGGAGCTTCCAGGTAATGGCTCTTAGAATATTTAATGCTTTACCAAGTGCAATAAAGGAGAGTAATATCAATGCATTTTCAAACAAAATTAAAATATTTTTAACAGATAAAGTTTACTACAGCGTGGAAGAATTTATAATCGAAAAGAAAGTGTGATTAAACTCTATATTGCTACTAAATATCATGTATTTTGAGTGTGTTACGTTATTGTAATTCATTATGTATTGAATTTTTATTATTCATTATTCCAAAATTATTATGTACATTATGTATTCTATTCATTATGTATTGACTGTCTGTGAATATGTTGATTGACTTGTCCTATACATGCCTATGTATGTCTCTGGATTAATAAATATTATTATTATTATTATTAAAGGTTAGGTGGAAGAGAGGCCAATTTGGCTTAACCTCTTCGTAAGAGTAGAATAACAACAATAAATAGAAGAACTTATTCCAAAGAGGAGAAGTAAGAATGGGCATTGAGGAAGAAGGAACCAAATATCGTTTTTCCCAAAAATCATTTGCGCGAGAGATATGTTTGACTATACGACTGAGTTTTGATAAAGCGCGCGACTCATTGCACCGTAATGGTAAAAAATCAAAACGTCATCGAATTATGCACTCAAAGGATTTGAAATTACTTTTCGTAGCAGCCTCAGAGAGAGAGTAGTGAGATACGATGTTTATATATAAGCGTATGAGTTGACTTTCCGTGACGGATTTCATTAGTTTAGAGCATGGATGTTGACACGCCAAACGTATTCACAAAGGAGAATCAAAAATTAAAAAAACATTCAAAGTGCAAACATCTTTTTTCATCAAATGGTATAAATGTGAATTCCCCAGGAATGCAAACATTTTGGGTCACTTGATTAAAAGGCTCAAAGCAAAATCAAGGTAATTTTTTAAATGAGCCGGACATATGACGTATGAATGTAAACAATCGCATGCAATACGGGAGAGCCAATTATTTCACACAATCGTTAAATAAAACCCTTCGATTTGTACAACCATACTAAACCTTACGGAAAATAGTATATGAATTCAAAAAGTAATAATCTTCTTTTACTGAAGATAAGGAGTTAATGAAATCGAAAACACATGACTTGTTTCAAGGACATCATTTCTGATAAATCAGTAAAAGAGATAGATTTCCTTCGTTGGAATATCACTAATATTAGATCTAGAAAGATATTTGGAAACTACAGAAATGCGACTGAGAAAAGAAGATGTTTTAAGGTGAGACCAAAAAAACACACAATTTCCAATCGCAATACAATAAAGTTATTTCGGCTTGAATTCGAGAAACTAATTGGAGAAATTTCCAAAAAACACAAAGAAAATTTACAGAAACTTGAGTAACTTTAACTTGTATTTTTCCAACGCATACAAGAGGTGCACACGGTAATAGCGAAGCAAAATTCCTTTGTGTTGCTGTGCATTGGTTCCATGAATTGGTTTATTAAGATGCTTCATAACATTCGACGAGAACCCTAAGAAAAAGTAAGAGCTACCCCTGCTGAATGCTGAGATAGCTGTAATTGTGCAATAAATTCCAATAGAGTGCGTTCAAAGGAAACGTACGAGGAATTATAAATTCACCCTGCTACTTGCGCCGATCTGATCCGGTGAGAAAAATTAGAGAAATAAAAAATATTAAACTGATCCAATAATACTTGATTGAATTACATAGTACAAAAGAATTTATTGCACCACGAATTTATATGCAAAAAAATGAAAATAACATTTATTTTTACGTAAATTGATGGCGAAATAAATTTTATAGTTAGAAAAATGTAAGGACTAGCCACTTCAAAAGTTAATATTTTCTGTGAACCATATGCAACAGATATCGACTATGAAAATAAACTTTAGGGGGAATGGAATCATACTCGTAGAAAGGCGGCAATTAGGGTACAGGTACATATAGATGTTTAATTTATAGTTACTGAATGTTGTAGTGATTTGATTCCCAATTTTCATAATGGATTTCAATCCTCTGATTTAATTTAGTTAGGTCATTTTTTACGCGCACACTCAACATCAGTCGGTTCGAGAAATAGGAAGTACGGAAAATGAAGAGAACCTTCTATAATGTGGAACACACATGCACGAAAGGTGGCTAACTGTTTATATTATTCCACAAAAATGTGACTAAACAGAGATTACTCGAATATAACTGTGTTCAGAAGAGAAGTGGAGATAGAATCTCACTAATACAGCCATTAAGTAATCCAAGCTCTAACGCTACATTTAAACGAGAAAAGATTTCCTCTTTACTAAAGAAAGCTTCCAAAACCCTTGACCTCGAAGATAATGGTTTGGGATGATATCAGAACAACCCTTGAGATAATATCACAACACCATCGCTTATGGATTTACAAGTAGGTTATTTTTTGATCCACCCAAAATAGGGTGGGTGACCACCCAAAATATGGGTAGGAATTTTAGGCGACCGTGAATTATAAAACTGGGTCCGAGAGAAACATCACGTTTTGTGAGCAAGTGACAACTTGGAAAGACGAGAAGTTACCAACGAGACAAAACGGAAACCATTTTGCGTCACGATTAACTAATAAAAGATGTATTTCCGCTTGGGCAACACCTTCCTTCACGTTGTGCGCATCATGTGAATGACAATCACTCTCCCCTTCAAGTTTCCGCTCCATATTTATAAATACGAAGACTAGCACGTGCTCTGAGGCATGAATGGAATGTTGACACTCTTATCAACAACTAAAAGACATTATGTTCAAGTCGATGCAACTTCATCAGTATCAGTTTTTATTGGTGGTTGATTTATTACGTTGTATCCTATCTTACATATGATCAAAATAAGCCCTCAATTTCAGTTACACGCTGCTCTACATTTTAATAATTGCTAAGCGGGGATAGCTAAATTAAGTTGCGAATTTAAGAAAGTCATAAAAATATGAAAATGCATTTTTAACAGGTTAATGGGTAGTTGAGTAATTACGTTGTATTCTATCTTACATACTTTGATCAAAATATGCGGTTAATCCCAGTTACACCCAGAGCAACATTTTCGATAATATCTAAGTGCAGAGAATGAATATGAAGTGTCGAGGGTAAGGTGACATTACAATACGACAATATATTAAATGTAGCATTTAATCAAACATGTTCAGTATCCAATTAAAAGAAATATCATCGGTCACAATGGGCGAATGTTTAATGGATTGGTTTTAAAATGTGTGTCACTAATTCACACTGACTTATAATGCAAAAATGTACAAGAAAAACTAGGCTAATTTTATCTAAACCCAGTTCACTATTATAAATTTTCTCGGATCATTGATGTTTATTAAGTAAGAATTCCGTTGTCGACTCCGCTTAGGTTCGTAATATACCGTAAATACTCGAGTAAAGCCGAGTCACCTAATTTTATCACAAAAAATAGGAAAAATAATTCACTCTAGTATAAGCCTAGAGTGGTCAACGTAGCAACTTCTGGTAAATTTCAAAATAAAAATAAACATCAATAACTTTCTGAAGGGCTGGTCTAACCACTGCATTATCTCGCAGAGCAGTTCTTCCGGCTTCGTCTGACATTTTTCCCACTCTATTATCCACAGTGGTTTTCCTGGCTACACGTGTAATCATATCCTAGACAAAATATTCCTTCCTGTTAATAAGTTTACCAATATAATCCAATCATAATGAATTCACATCTAATAAATTAAGATAGGATTGTCTAGCTTCCTCACAACAATAAAAAAATCTAAATTAAATTACTACAAATGAAACATACTTTGATTTAGCTACTGATATATTTATACATGCGACGATACTATTATTAAATATATTTATTCAGTTAAATCGCTACCAGGTGGCAACGGTAAAAAATTCGCCCAAACAGGGACTTGAACCCAGGACCCTCAGATTAAAAGTCTGATGCTCTACCGACTGAGCTATCCGGGCACTATAGTTTCTCTATTTATCGTAACCACAGGACTAAAGAATGAATATTATGGTAAAATTTTATAACGTACTCGTCACCTGGGAAACCCTTTGAAAAGGCTTATGAGGAAAAATTTGAAAGTAATTAAAAACCGCGAGGCCAAACGAGGAAGTGCACACGCTACCCTCGCATTCGAATGAGACCCAAATTTATTCAAAGGGAAATGAGAGCTGCTTCCGGGTTCTAATGCAGCCCTTCCCCTCTTGTTAATTTGCGCATAACAGAAATTTAAAACTCCAATTAAAGATTACGAGAGGAAAACTTCGCGACACCTCAACAGGGCCAACAAACCAAATCACAAATCAAAATCTGAAATACGAATGCCAACATGGCAAGTTTGTAGTATTTTAGAGAGATAGGACTATCGGAGAAAATTTTTAATAAGATATGGGCTAACTTGGGACTTACTTACTTAGAAGTCTCTTTGCATTAATCTATTTAAACATTTATATCGTTAGTCTTTATTCTGATTAAATAACGTACATTTTAAAACTCTGCAATTCTACCTTAAGCTCTATCGTAAAAATTAGCGCAATTTTATAGCGGTAGTTCATCCTTATCGTATTTTAAATCTGTCACTTTATCTTAATAGTGTAGTATCGTGAAAGTTTTAAAAGTAATGTTTTTCCATACCCGATTAGAATCTTTGCCCCTTTCAATCAGGGAACGCAGGGATGAATGATAGCTGAGTAAACTTTTTAAAACTCTTGTCCGGCTCATATTTTAAACCCTCACCAAATATATTAAAAAATAAAACAGTACGGAAGTTTCAAATGCAGTTTTTAACCAATACTAATATTTATAACTAAAATCACTAAAACTGTTGTTTCCTAATCATAGAAATATTCTACTTTAGAATTTTCTAACGGTACTTCTATTTCAATAAAGAGCACCGAAATGAGTGTTCCTTTCCTTCCATCAAGCACGGAAACTATTCTTGTATCACTTTTATAGTTAACCCGGAAATAAAACATCCCTTGAAAATTGATATCGTACAGAATCGAATAATTCGATTAGCAATCACATACTTTTTTGTGAAGGCATATTTCCCTGATATAATTACTACGCCACGTTTACTGGAAGTAATCATAAAATATACTATGCATTTTTCAGTTCAAAAAAAGGTTTCTATCCAATAATCCAATTAAGTAATCGGATATGTGATAAATGAAATTCCGTTAGAATTCAAGATAATGAGGTTTGAATTGGAGGAACTTATCCGTTATGATAATAAAGTACCTATCTTTGTTTACTGAAATTTTATTTTTCAAGAATAAATTGAATTTACTGAGCCAGGTATTGCTGTTACTCTCTAACAAATCCAGTCAAAATAAAATAATTTGGAGGGGACAATTCTTTTTAGGTCGTTATAACGCTGCCGATTGAATGTATTCTATAGATACGATAGTATGTACTAAACAGACAATCCAATTTAAAATTTCCTTGTGGGAGAGCTTTTAACAATACTACTTCTGCTACCCACTTTTTAAGCTTACTCATAAATAACAAAGCCTATTCGTTGTACGAGTTCGTTAATGGATGTTTCGAAACGAATGTTAAAAGAATCTCGCTATATTTAAAAATAAACGAAGACCAATAACCAATGATAATATGTTGGTAGTAGTAGTAGTATTGTTAAAAGTGCTTCGACAACTTAGGTCATTTCGCAAATTTGCTCCCACTGGGATTCGAACCCGGGACCGCGTTCACAAAAGGCAAACGCGCTGTCCACATGACTATCCGGGAGCCTGATAATATGTTTTCCAGCTGATAGGTTGAAAACATTTATCTTAGGAAAAATCTCAATTCGTTCATGCTTCTCTAAATAGATTTCCATGGCAACATGGAGTATTTATTTATGACCAAAATTACTAATACCGGATACATTTCCACCAAATTTGAGGTATAAAGGTAAATATTAATTCATCTACATCTACATTAATACCCTACAAGCCGCCTTTCGGGGTGTGGCAGGGGGTGTAAACACCAGTGGAATCTAAACGACTTCCTTATTCTGTTATTGTCGCGTATCGTTCGCGGAAAGAATGAATTTTTAAAACGATTCGTCCTAGCGTCTATTTCTCTTAACTTACGTTCATTATCGGATCGACCGAGGTAGCAGGGGGGTTGCATGATACCGATTGTTAATTGGGTTAAGTTTCCTGTTGCTGCCCACTTTATATCGACCTTTCCACTGGTGTTATCGAATTTTTGTGAAAAACATTCGTTTTCTTAAAAGTTGTAACAAATAAACATGTATATTCCATAATTATTCCACACACCATGCTCAGTACCCAAATATCTAGTTCTGCCAAAAAACAAACACATCGAGATTAGAAAAATTTACTTGCCTAAAGAAATGTTACGAGAGAGGCAAATTTGTAGACGTTCGACCCAGAATTCAATTTCTATTAAAAGGGAAAGGGTTAGGCAAGCGATCCCTGAAAGCGAGAGATTCGCTATGAAAAAGGTTTCATTCGAATGAGAGCTCGATGAACCCCGCGGGACCATCCTCGATTCGGATCCCGGGTATCCTATATATCCCATGGAAATGGCGGGAATGAGCGCCAATCAGATTGTGATGAAGTATCTCCCGGTTATCGAGGTTGCTCCGACCGGGAGTTATGCCCTTCCTGTGCTGAATAATTCACCGTCGATCTCCATTCTAATCCACGCACGAAAGCGAAGCGACCCAAAGTAGCACACGAGGAGCTCGGAGGGAGCACGAGTTGGAGGGTCCACTGCAATTACCACACACGATTAAACTTGCTGTAGTTGAGGAGGGATTGAACATTGGCACAATGGTGGACTTGAGCTTCAGCATAGACTTTGAATAGATGGTAAATTGATGAAGGAACACAATGCTAGTAACAAAAACTGCTATATTTTCCTAAGGAATTCCATTAATGTAAATAAACCCTACTGAACTGTTTGGCCAAAGTACTAACATTGCAAATTATTGATGGAGAAGTTGTAATTATTTAAACTAGATTTCGGTGTTAGCTAAGACGTTATCATCGTAAATACTGACATATTACTTGCTGTTTTAAACTTTATATCTTTTTCGACGAGTGAAGACAGGAAATATATGTCAAAGTTCCATAGAATAATTCTTGTGAAGCTAGGGCATAGTTACTTCTGCACCTTTGTGGGGTTACACTCAGTTACGGCTTCATCGATTGTTTTATCTTTTTCAACAATTAAGTATATCTTTGAGTGAGGACACAGATTAACGGTCGCCTCAGAATATTTTATTCAGAATTATTTTTTTCCCAACCATTGGAGATATTTCGAAGAAACAGAGCAAAGATATTGATATCATCTGCAAGTATATATTGAATAGTTTTGTTCCGATACTTCTAATAAAGAAAATCCCTTTAAATATAGCCGGCAAGCCCTTATATCCAACTTGTTGATTTTAGTTATTACGGACAAATTATTCATCATCCACATTACGTTAGAGCTAATTAAGATTGCAAAAACCAATGTTGAGAGACAAGGGGAAGGTATTCATTTCCGCAGAATATTCGTTAATGGCGTTTAATTTAATTTGCAGTCATATATTTTAATTTCATGAATCTCAGCCGTTACGTAGTAGACCGAAATTTAACAAAAGTAACAGTTTTTTTCAAATCTTACACAAAAATCTCTCTTTATCGTATCATTTCTAGAAACGGAAACTTAACAAATCTTTATTTAGAAATGAAGATTAATGCGAATCGAAAGAAGAGTAGAAACCGAAAAGTGCAACGTTCTGAATTTTTGAACAATACATCGAAGTAACTGAATACTTCAAAATCTAACTACTTCAATGACTCGCAACCTCACAGATCGTTCAAATATGCTTTTCATTCACAATTTCATAATCGCTCCGTGAAAGAGTGAGAGCATCATCGAGAGAGGAAGATAACTTGTCTTTCTAACCGTCAATCTCCGCAAACCGAGCTCTAATAGATGCCGTGGCTATTCCTGTTTCTTCCGCGATCCCTGTTCATCGTAGATAGAAGGCGAAAAACATTTCATGTATGAGAGAACGCGTTCAATACCAGAAATAAACCATTACCGATTTGGAGAACGACGCGGCTTAACTTTGTGGCGGCTGAGAAGCTTATAAGACTCCTACGCTGGGAAGCATCAGAGCAGTCAGACAAAGGCAGAAGAGAAAGGAAATACCCAAGGAACGGTCTGTTTAGGTTCGGCTCAAGAAGAGATAATGGAAGGCAGCACCCCTCAGCGATGGATCGATCGGGTCATCCCCATCGTTATTTTGAACACAAATGTTCTTGCGCGGGACGCTCATTCCAATCTGCGCCAGACCTTCGGGTGCTCGTAATTCTTTAATGCACTCCTTCCTTCTCCAAACCTCCTCTTCCTCTCGTTTAGGCCCTCGTAAAAAAGGCCTTCTCACGGTTCGCGAATTTTCCTCCCCCTCGCTTCCCGGCGTGGCCGCCAGGATGCGCGCGAGTCAACAATAGAGCACGCTTTGCCGGGAGTATTTTACCCGCCATTGTTTTAAGGATGGGACATACCCTTATACACTGCTCTCCTAAAATGGACGGTATGGTTTGATTTCGTGTATAGCTCTGACCTTGAGTCTTTACTAACGCAAACTAATAAGCTATGATGTTAATCTGATGAGCCTGGTTGAATCATTGCCATTCAATCGTGATTAGTCATTCACTTTCTTATGATTGCATGACTCTACTTTGAATACTTCCTCCAACGCCAAAGAACGGTAAAAAGCGTTTGCCATCCTCAGAAGGTACTTATACAAGAAAGCATAAGCATGAAAAATGCTTTTCCTTAAAGTTAGCAACAATATCTACCGAAATTCATAAACTTCTTCCCATAACTATTACGCGGACAGCAGTTGTATTATTTCTTGAGCATACAATGTGATAGTATAGCAATAACATGCATTTTTTATTATTTAAGAAACAAAAATTAGAGATTTATCTTTACCCTGACGTCAGTTCTTTATTAGCTTTTATCAAGAGCCATAAAAATGTGCCAAAGTCAATTTTAGCATAGGACTTAAGCCATCCTTGCTCCCAAAAACATAAATTCAAGGTTATATATGCATCTACAGACAATTCCGAGTGATTCATCAAAAGATACAGCGTACAGAGGCACGACTTCTGCTATAAAATATCACTATGATAGATATATATCTTCTTTATTTGGCGAAATTGAGTCTAGAATTCTTCTATTTAACCGATACAAATAAAATGAACTCAAAATATATTAAATCGTCCAAGCGTATACTATGTAACATCAATATTGCATGTTCAATATATTGATTACAAATTTATTAAAATTGTACGATTTTAGACAGAAACTTTTCGATGCTACTCTCTTCCTCTATTACAATTGCTGTAATTTTTCTCCTCGGTGTAGCAAAATTTAAAGAAAAGATGGAATCACACGAATGAGATCATTTGCAAATAAGAAAGATTTCGTTTAACTCCGAACTTATTCCTTGAATAATTAAAAATAATCATGGCAACCACTTCTACGGTGGTAGAAGTTCATAGATCAGTATCATGGACTCGTAAGTCTAGCCTCGCGAATTACGGGAAGTATTGAAGAGGTTTTCCAGGAAACTGAGTATAAATTGCACGAGGTAAAGAAACCGCGAAAAAGTTTGAGGTTTGTGGTTGATATATTTTCTAGATGTGTGATGCCAGAAGTATAAACTTATTGAAGACTATCTTCCTCACGCATTATAAGACAGTGAAGTTTAAGCTCTTAAAACCGGAATGTCTGAAAGCATCAGGAGGTATACGATACGTATACCGTTGAGAAAGTAATGTTTTATGACGGAACATCTTGAAAATTTTTCAGCTAACAAAAGCAGCTAAATCTTTCAGAAAACAATGACAGGAAGTATCAACGTATAATAAATACATATAATTTTGTTTATTGATTCTTTTTATTCGACAAAGTAACTACATTTTCTCTTATATTCCTGTGTCTCAAAGTATTCCCACAATTTAGCGAGGAAACGATATTTTACTGACCTTATAATCAATTAATATCGCCTGAATAATGGCATTGTAAAGTTGATAGTTACTTAATGACGTTATTCAAGTTAATTGGCATATTATTCAAAATCGAAACCTCTCCTTCTTTTCAGATAATATATATGACAAACCTTTAAGAGAATTCATTTCTACGTGTTTCAGTAAAACTTAAATGACATCCAAGTTCTGGAGGGATGGATGGTGTAAAAATGAATTCCCTTTCAAGTTCTTCCAGCCTATAACATAGCTCACATCACCACGAAACGGACATAACCATTTAATGAGGTAATTACTCTACCCACAGGAAACGATGTCCAGTCAGGATGTATAGGATAAGATAGTTTCATACAGGATCATCATCATGGAGCGGGATGTGGTAAATTAACTTTGGATCCCGAAAATACCCGAACGGCTTACCACAAGAATATACAATTAACTTTCTTCAACGGCTACCTTCGGCATTGATATTTATACACTTCCCTTACCTACGTGCGCTAAAAATAACTTTATGATGCCCATCTGAAATAACAGTCTAGCGGAGAAATTTTCCCTTGGGATTCCACGATGCGGGACGCTTTCGCCAAACCAACTCTCGTCCGTGCATTCGAGGAGCTGGCTAACATACAAACGCGATCCACAAACACGTCAATAGCGTCGTTCAAGTTCGTGAACACGCACCAAACCTTCACATTAACTATGAACGAGTTTTTATTTGTATGAAGAAACTGTCTATTCAGTTTTTTAGTTGATATAGTAAAATCTAGTGGACCTATCAACAGAATTCTTTCACAGATCACGTATTAGAATGCCTTTCCCTTAAGATCCCTAAATGAAATCATGGCTAAATCAAACATTTCTTTCATCTACAATATGGTAAACTCCCATCTTGATTTTCCTGAATTAGTTTCACTATTCAAGTATTACGTTTCACCCAGGTCAACTAGGCTTACCCCTCTGCTTCATGCTCCTACGTTTGGATTAACCCATAGGCAACGTTCCCAACTCTATCGACTCCCTAACATTTTGATCAAACTACTTTCCTTTACATAGAAGTATCCTTTTAACTACTGATTTATTTATATAATAAATTTTAACCTATTTCATCTTATACTTGATGTTAATCCACATGACCTTTCAACATTCCGATAGATATTTATTTCGTGCGCTCTGATTATTGCTACAAATCAGATAAGTGATGCAATGCCACAAAGAACCACAAGAGAGATTATAACTTTAAACTTGTAAATGGTGCAAAATGATCACAGCAGTCCACGCATCTTTAAAATTTACTACTGCTACTATATGTCATCCTTTATATACCATTTCAAGCTGACACATGCATCTTTCTTAATAGAATGTTCGCATAAATGTTCATGTAAATAATGTCTGATGTAAATGATTTTGTACCAAAAAGTATTTTATAAGTAATTTTCTATTTTGCTATTAGTGATTCCTACTTCATACCTTCATGCATAGCTACAGTTAACTTGTCGTCATTCTGAATTCACAGAAAATGGTGGAAAATTCACATGCACTTCATTAAAATATAATTAAATAATCCCTCCATTAAAATATCGGCTAGCGAGTAATTACTCCGTATGCTTAACAACAAGGCTTTGAAATTATTGGATTTACGCTACCGTCCTTATTTCTTCCGAGCAGAAACGATTCGCGTGGTCGTTTCGCGGAAAAAACGCAGTCTGGGTGGCAAATAAAGGCGAAGTAAAAACATCTGCGGTGCGAAGGATTCGTATGTGTGGGAGGGAGCTTCAATCTGTCCCAAGAGAGGATTAACCGTTATTAGCGCCGGTGGAGGGGGGCGCGGGTGGAAACCAGAGGGAAAGACGGCCGGCGGAAATTCGAAGCGCTGCGCGAAAGCCAAAGGGTTGACTCGATTCCAAGAAACAAGATACGAAACCAATCTCAAGGAACCAGAAATATTTGCTCTTTTACAAAACAATTCATCGTAACAAAACACTTGTACAATAATATTCAGAAATATTTTCGTAAAAGAGTTTTCGTACATACAATAAATTCTTTTGTTTGATGGAATCCCACCATTTATCATTGAAGCAGTTCAATTTCTGCTCGTTTAATTATTAGCTACCCTTTCTTTTCTATGTTCTTCCTATAATATCATATGAGTGGAAGTATTTCAGTTATCCTTTGGTACAGGATAGAGAGAAATATATACTTCGCTTGATTTGTCCCAGCATTGCATGTGTGTGGTGATTTGGATACTACAGATATAGGGGTGATACTGAATAATTGTATTAATTAATGTGGTTTATTCTTTTCATTAACTGCTACCATTCCCTACGTTTCTCTTGCCATATCATGATGAATGGAAGTACTTCAATTGCCTTTTAGTACAGGATAGAGAAAAATCTGATGTGGCCAACACATGAATTTCTCCGTATTTATTGAAAACAGAAGCCTATGCCGTTAATATATAAATAACTGCAAAACAATGAGTGTTACAGGAAAATGTTTCATATAAGCTTTGTAGTAAAAAACATTATCTATAACTTTGGTACATAATTAAATATACCTAAATTGAATTCGAACAGAGATATGTATGAAAAACTTCCATTTCTGGATTAACAACAACTTCCGGTTAACTATTATTGGGGAAAAACTCCTAAACAATCAGTGTTACGAAAAAATGATTTGCACAAAAGTTGTAGTAAAATACATTATCTATAACTTTTGTATGTAAATGTATATACCTATATTGCCTTCTTACAGAGATATTTAAGAAACAAAATTTTGTTCCCGATAAACCGCACCTTCCGGTTAAGCGATATTCACCAAAAACTAATCAACTTTTGGCATTGTTAGGAAAATTCTAAATATGAATTTTGAAAATGATCGGATAATTACTTTTTAAGATAGAGCGCCCACAAACTTATTAACCACAGACAGACAGACATGTTCGGGAAAATAGCTAAAACATGCTCTAAGGGCCCCAAAACATCTATTTCCGTCGAAATCTGGAGGTCGAATTTTTTTGCGAGTACAATACTTTCTCTATACTACGTATAGGGAGAAAGTAAAAATGTACTGCGATGTAATGTAACTGAGTATGTATTGTAATGTGAGTGTCTTCCGTTAACTTTTGTCTCAATCTTGCATATGGCTGTGACGATATAAAATCTGCTGAGGAACAAGTGATGCTAAATAATGACATTACTTTAACCCATCCATTATATTATGAAAATTATATACATCAAAAACGTCATATAAACAAGGCAATTAAAAGAAACAGATTAAACGAAGTTTTCGTGCTATCCTGCCATTTGAGAAGTCGAATAATCAACCATATCAAAGGAAACCCGAGGATATACGAATGCTGGTTATATGTAGTATGTTAGAACCTAGGACTATTTCCTGTAACCATATCAAGAGAAGCAGAACATTTGTCTTTTCATACATGATAAGGATAAGGATAAATACATATCATTTGCATTTACCTATTTAGTTTTGTTCGTGATTACGATGATATGAAATCTACCGTGGTAAGTACGATGCTAAATAATTTCATTCATTTAGTAGTTATTACTTTAATGCCATGAAAAGTTCTTTCCGCATTTATAGCTAGTTTTATTCGGAACTCTTGACTTATTTCACTGAATAAAGGATGATATTTTTCAATTATAGATGTAAATGAAACGCTTTTTAGTTAATTAACATGACAGAGCCGTAGATTTATGAATATGGCAGAGATACTTGGCGTGACAAGCGAGCATTAGAAGCTCTTGGTAACTTCTGTAAATAAGATCACCAGAGTGCATCAGAAGCAGCACTAAAGTGCCCGAGAGTTACTTCGGCCATGAAATGCAGGTGGTAAGCAAAATCCTCCACGCAACCATAATAATATATTTCACGCTCAAAGCTCCACACGTTCACTTCATAAGGATCCTATTGCCAATTCGATCTTAATCTCTAATCCTAGCAATAGTTTTAAGCCTTCCTCTACCACTTAAATGATTACTCTGACTCATCATACCTAATAAAATCTTAACCACCGAATTTTAATCTGAGATAACTCATCCTTGATATTTTCAGGGCCAAAAAGTTGAATTTCACGCTGTTGACGACCAACAGGAAGTTATCTACCCTGAATAGATAAATAGAAAGATATACATCACAAAGAAGTGTGTAAAAATGAATTAAAAAGTACCATAAACCAATCCATTCGCATAGCGATGTGTTTAACTAGAATGAAATATCTTCTACGTATTATATCATATAATAGACTTATTTCTGTAGGTAGTCTATAGGGAGATTATCCATTCTTTTCCGGCAAAGTTGGTGATCATCTTCTACGACAATTCCTTCTTTTCGATTGCGACAGTCGTTTCTTCAAGTGAGATTTTGATCGACGAAATAGGGGGATAGAGGGATTTACCTACAGAGAAAAGGATTGTAATCGTTGATAATCTCGGTAGTATATGTAAATATAATTTCATTATTTACGTTATGGTGTCCTACCACTGAGTCGTATCTGAAGCAATTGCTTACATATTTTACGTTAGAAATATCGATAACTTCACGATTTATTGGTGAGAATATAATATTTTTCATTATCAATACTACACTTGTGCACTACCTATATATTTATTTGATTCTGCTGCCACATTCTAATGAAAAGAACGTTTTCAAGACTTTTGGTAGAGATAGAGGATAGTGAAAAAGTTTTTAATTTGGTCTTGTTCTCGCTTGTGATGACTTGAAAGCTACCGAGGTATGATTGAGGTTGAATACAATCACGTATATCTCTCCATATGGAATTCTAAGAAAAATACTACTTGTTGAGTCATTGTTCTTTTTTAGGTGGACATTTTTCGCTTGACAAGAAAAAAAAAATGTTATGGCTTGACAAGAAAAGCGAGGGCTCACCTCACTGCTGAGGGACCTCACTCCCTATCCTGCCTAGTAAACCTCATTACCCCACTCTTGGTATCTAATGCCAGAGTGGGTGAAGTAACAACCGACCCTCAGGCTGAGTACTTTACAGACAGATACATACATTAATAATTTAACGATATGAATATAAATTTTGAAAATGATGCGCCAGAGACCGCTTTCACATGATTTCCTATGGGCTTCATACTCACTGAAATCCAACTCGCCATTTTTCCGGAATCTGCATTAAAAGGGTCCTCAAGTCCAAAATTCGTCACCCTATGCGTAAAAACACACCGGCCAACAATGCGCTTCTTTTCCTCCCAAACAATGGAAAGGCGCATGCGTGGCAAACGATGCATTCACGCGGGCACGGCGGCAGGTGCATGAACTCGGAATTATCCCGTGAGCAGCTCGACCGTGAAGGCCTCTCTTGGAGGGACAAAAGAATCTCATAGGGGTTCAACGAAAGATACTGGAAGTCGCCCATAATGCAACGCGTAAAACATAACCGCGGGGACTGATCACTTCAGATAAGAAACGCTGAGGGGAATGGCCAATGTAAGTGTCAATATATTGCATGTGCGAGAGAGAGAATGCTTCGCTATAAATAGAAGCGGGTGTTTGAACCTAACGAAAGGCTGAAGCCATTCAGCAGGTTATATATCAAACTGATCCATCTACTTCAAAGTTGGTTAACGCTGTTAGTAGATATATCGTAATAAATCGAAGACAGTATTTTATATCTAATTTGAAGAAAAATAAATCTAAAAATATTACGAAATTGATTTTAAAACTTCACCTTAACTTAAAAGATATTCATCGACTTTCAATTTATTTATTACGAAAATGATAAAACATATTTAATACTTAGGGAAAAAATAATACTACTCCCCACAAAACATTCAAATACAATAAAATGATTATCCAAATTCTAACATAGATTCTTATTATCCTTTCTCTCGAAGAAATTCCAAAACTTTCTACAGTAGGGATTAAAATTCAAGGCTACCAACACTCGATAGGGTAATCAATAAAAGAAATTCATATCTAGTTTGGTGTTCACAAGTAATTAATTTAAAATAACCCATCGAATTTTTATCAGGGATAAAAATTCAAACTATTAGAATTGGATTGGAAGAAAGAACCATAAAAAAGAAACATTAGCAAATAGCAACATAATAATTAGATTATAAAACACTCAATTTGTAACCTGTTTTAACAAAGGATGTAGGAGACTTACCGAAGACTCACCGAGTTTATATTGAAAACCCTAATATTGTTCAATAGAGAGCGACTTCGTGAAAGTGGAATATCCCAAATTTTATGCAACGGTATCAAGTGTTTGAGAAAACCGTAAATATGGCAAGATTTAGAGTGAATGATACTTAAATTTGCCAGTATTAGAGACTGCACTTACGTAACAGACATGTCATATCTTCGCCATCACCGTATACGCGGTATACATCAGATGAGTACATCAGCTTTCTCTTAGTAATAATCTTCACTGATAAATCGAGATTTATTTCTCTTGGGTAATCCTAAATTAGATATATCTTTGTGATAGTTATAGATAAATATCTTTTCATCAATCAGAGAGAACTTATAGATTTTCATTCTCATAATCTCTACCTGTTTCAAAACCCGACCAAGTCAAGTCCAAATCTACTTGATCTACCTTGATTTGGTTAATTCGGCTCTCTTTTCTATAGCATTAAAACTTTACCTCCACTTTTTTGAAACTGGAGTTTCAAGAGGATAAAATAATTGAGTTTCGTGGCCGCATCAGTCGTCTAAAATTCACTATACTTCTATAACTCTGAGCAACCGGAATTCGAATGAGAGTATATTCACAAAAAATAATATACTTTCATAATAAGGAATTAATATTCCTATAAAAAGGTGCATGTTTCATCATTTAATGAATAGGAGATTTCTTCCAGTTTGAAGCCTGAGATGACGTAACAGTTTTTTGTCAATTGAACGAATCAGCAGTAACGACCATACTAAATTTCTTAACTAAAAGAAAATGTTTTCAAAGTAAGGAATTATTAGTAAATAAATATTTAATATGGTTTATTAGCATTGAAATTGGATAAGGGGAAGGTAAAATAAATGAAGATTGTCACCAAGTTGAAACAAAAATAGTGAGTGGCGTACTTTTACATTATATTCTTCTTCCACTTCTTTCCGTAGAAGCATTTTGCACACATATCACTTTATATTACTCTTTATACTCTCCGCAGTAAAGCGAAAGAGTTATTTTCATTTGTGGACGAAGGAAAGGAAAACCTCGTCCGAAGAGCTCTCATCGAATTCCTCGGTAAGGCATTAACCATGTTACCGAAAAAGAACTGTTTCCTTCGTCCAGTTCTCTTGGCAATTCCCGTTGCCTACAACTTCCTCTTCCCTTCGAAACCAGACGAATGAAGGTGGCTTTTAGAAGTTTTAGAAGTCGCCTCAGAATGCTACAACTGCCCAGAACATCTCGGTGGTGATCGAAATTTTCGAGTAAGACTTTACTCTTTCCTTACGTGAAATGGTTAAGACAAAAAAGTCTTTCAGTACCAGGTTCTTCAACTTAAGAGTACAAATATTTGAAAATAAACTTACTGAACAGTTAAAATTATGCAGTTTTCCACTTGGCATTCGATTTTTATAGACGGATTTAAGGATATCAAAGGCCAAACATTAAGATTATCGCTACAAACACGTCAACAGGCTGAATATATCACGATCAAAATATGCTGACGATGATATCATCATGAACTTTGTTTTAGTATCATGAAACTTCAATATTTAAAAGCCCTCTTTTTTATATTATCAAAAGTTGAAGTTTCCACTTAGTGGAAAGAAGACACGATGAAAATTAAAACAAACTTTGTAACTTCCACTATTTATTGAAAATACACATGCACTCTTAAATAACGTGTACATGTAAGCATTCAATAAATAAATAGTGCAAGTTACAAAGTTTTCACCTTATTTTTACAATTCTTATCCCTTTTAAAAGAGCAAGAAAAAATTTTGAGGATTTTTTTAAGGATTTAGAGGATTGATATTTTTAACTATCAAAACATGAAAAAATAAGTAATTAAAGCAAGGTATCAGCGGAGAACTCTTGATACGAAACTGTAGTTTTGAAATGGGCAAACTTAAGATTTATGATCTGTTACTCCAGGATATTAGACGACCCGTTAACTTTACCGAGTAAGTTTTGAATTAAATAGTCGCTTCCTAAATAGAAAACACGGTGTTATCTCCAGATATTTTGTTACACTCAAACTTCCCCTAAAATTTTTCAAACGCGCTTATTGGTAAAGGACTTGCGTAAAACTTAAGATCGCAACTCTTTGAAGAAACTGGGAGCATACATATACTTCAAAAACGAAGTCTTCGAAAAAAAATTCTTCGAAAATATACCACTCTAAGGAACTTCAAATCATCCAAAAATGAATATTAAAGGAATTGATTCGGAGTTGAAATCCATCCAGTAAATTGTCGGGAATCTGAAGTTGGACCTAATGAAATCCAAACTAACCAATGTTTAACATTTTAAATTATATATTATTATTACTTGTTTCTATGTTATGTTACTAAACTATGAAACATTTTATAATTATAATATTAGGATTGGGTTGGGTTGGTAGAGTGCTCTATTTTCGAAGAATTGACCGTTCGAAGAATTCGTCTCTAACCGGAAAAAACGTCCTTTCCCGTACAACCACTATAACTCCTACTAGCACTACTACTCATACATTTTATAACAACGTAGAACAAAGTGTGAGCGCATATTCTCGCTTCTAGTAGAGAGAAAGCCATCTGCATCTTATCTGCACGGAGAAAGCAAGCCTTCCTCCCGTAAGCAGGTTAATTGGCGCCCCGAAATAATATGCACGCATGCATCCCAATTCTGTCCTCTTCCATTCCTCAGGGCAAATTATCTGCCAACAACTCCGAGCGAGTACGTCGGCAAAGCCTTTAACGTCTTTTCCTTTTGGAAAAAAGCTGTCTTGAGGGGGGCTCGCGAATGCAGGATGGCGGGACAACACCGGAAGCCGCGTTCTCCTTTATAGGAGCACGCAATGCAAAGTACGCCCCTTGTAACCTCTTCTTCCTTTTGGCTTTCCCCCTACGTCAAACACCGCTCGTGTCACACCCTCGTTTCCTATCCTCATTATATGTTTTCGTTCCCTTTTGTCTCTTGCCTGCATAGCTAAGAAATGGAGACATGCTGATGAGCTAGACTGTGTATGTCCGAATATATATTAGGTTTAATAATAATAGAAACACCCAATGCATGAACATTTAAATAGCTATGCTATCATTACCAACTTCATAGCGATGCTATCATCATCATATATCATGCAAGTATCAAATTAAATACAGTTTCCAAGTTTAAAGAAAACAAAATTTGACAATGTCCACATAATATACATTTTTGAAAAAATACGACCGGTTTTTAGTACGTTAACTCATCGTCCGGCATCAGTAAAACAAATCTTGTTTTCTTTACACTGATATGGATAAGTTCCACGAAATCTCGCCAGAAATGATTAATTAACTTACATAAAGCATACAGGTATTACTCTACTCCTGCGGATGATAGTATGGCTATGATGTTGGTAATACGGGCCTTTCCGTTGTTTCCGAAAACCGGCGGCAACAAGTTGCGTATTTCTGACAAAGACGGCTAACAGAGATGTTTAAACCTTTAATTAATTAACAGACGCGTTTAAATTTTCTCTCTTTACAACAGAATATACCTATATGTTAGATGAAACTCCGTCACAGATGCAGCTATGAAATAACATAAAAGGTTGAACGAAAGTAAGTATCCGCTTTAGATCCTAAAACCTTAAAACTATGATTCTTGACATCCGTTAAAGCTTGGATGATGTATTTTAGTAAAAAGATATAAGAAGAGGATAATCTCTTATTTCTGCATCAGTGGTGCAAGACCATCTTTCAAGTGGCCCAACAAATTTTTTTCTCCACGCTTGCGGGCCGTATAAAAATTGTGAAAAGTATAAATCATTTCCCTTATGATTACGTGACACATTAAAATAAACATATGAAGTTGCATAAAAGAAACCATTTGTATGAACTACATTGCATTGAATTGAGTTCATTATCTGAAGCGATATTGCATCAAAATGTAAAGTGATAAGCTTAAGTATTATTAAAGATATTTCACTTAATGACAAGATAAGAATGTTTCCAATGACACTATATTCTCATAAATATTTCAAATAATTATACGAGTGCTACATTTGGTGATAAGATCTGATTCAGAAGTCCATTCGTCATGCAAAAACGTACATGAGAACAAAAACTCGACTCATTATGAATTCCTGCCGGAAGAATTCGAAGCACCGTTAAAGTATATTACATGACCAGTCTAACATAAGGCAGTATTACGGATTTTTTTCATAAATGTGCCTCTTTCACTCAATACATGACTCAAAACGACAATAACCTACAAAAATTGCTATTTTAATAAGAAATTAAGGAAATTTGCGATGATCAAGTACTCCATTTCATCATTTAATATTGTATGGTGATATTTCTCGTAATCAGGAACCCAAGTTCTTTTTATTTGAAAAGAAAAATATAAAAACGGAATATACTCTTCTTTCCAACGTCCCCTAAAGGGAGGGCGATACTACTCACTTCGGATATCACTGGTCTAAAGCAAATTATCGTACAAACAGCAAAGTTCGCAGTCTACCTCTGGTAATTACTGCCATGGCTCCGTAACGAGTGATCTCTATTCCATTCACATACGTTTGACAACTTTTTATGCGCTAATTATACTTAATTGAGATACTTTCTTACGTGTTTGACTAAAAATTATACACCGTGTACCAGACTATCATAAGGTATTACACGAGTTACCGGATACAGAAACTAACGAATACTGGTTTCAGAATTTTAGTTAGTATTTTTAGAATTTTATCAAAACTTTATGAATTTTAATTCGACAGCAGTATCGAGCGAGGCTCCCGGATAGCTTAAAGGACAGCGTGTTCGGCTTCGGTGAAAGCGGTTCCGGCTTCGATTCCCGGGGGGAAACCGTGCGCGAAATGACCAAAGTTTCCGAAAAACTTTTAAAAAGAGATAGATGGATCAAGTACAACACTTACATATTTATTGGACTAAATTGGGACTAGATAGATCTATTATTGGCGAAGATGGGCCCATATGGGGAGAGAAAAAATAATTATTATTAATCTTAAGGGGAAAAAGTATAATAATCACATTCACATCAACATGTCATATCCAATCTACTAATTAATAATCATCACTGTTATGATGGTCAGCCAGCTGTATCCGTCAAATATTCGGTTGTTTAATTTACTATATGTAATAATAAAGTAAGTTTTAATATAAACTCTCAAAAATTATTATAATATACATGTGTAAAATATATTTAAAAATACTCATCCTTCCTACTGAAAGCTTGAAGTTTGAGCAATTCAAACCTCTCCACTGCTATTGAACGACCTGGATAAAGATAAAGACTGACGCTTCAAATATATTGCAGCTAGCGCATCATGCTGGTATTTTTATATAGCTTTCTAATTTAAATCGGTAAAAAATCAGGATCAGCAAGATATTTTTATGTTTGAAATAACTAAGCACAATTTTCAAAAAATAACATTTCACCAAGTAGGTAACGGCTTCTAAAATTAAGATATTTTTATTTAGATTGTGTACGTATTTTCGTTGGACTAAGTGTTATTGTACCCCAACTCAGGAATCATTGTTCAGACTTATTCTCTATTGCGCGTTAGCTCCAATCCATCTCGTTATGCATTCCCTCCTTGGCGCAGGATCTACGGGTGGAGCGCAACTCAGGTGCCGAGAAAGTGAAATAAGCAAAAACGCAGGTGAGCGTGGAGTAACGGATGTGGGCGAAGGGAAGTAAACCATAATGATACAAATAAAAAGAGGGGGAAATTGCGGGGGCTTTTGAATTGAAATGAAAATTTGACAGAGCGCCATCATATGAGTAAGGCTTCCAGTCATGCATTATAAAAAAGGCAGGACATTATACACACGATTCTTTTCGGAAAATGATGACAGAGAGGCTAAGATACGATAAAAGATTTAAAATATGCAGAAATGAGCATTGATACCAATGGAAGAAATTATAAGATATAAGCTGGGACTGAATAACTATTTTTAGCAGATTAAAGACTTCACTGGACTTAACTATCCTCTAAAGATTTCAAGAACGTTAAATTTTAAAATTTACCGCTTTCATTAAAATAAAATAAATAAGTTTCAAATATTGAGAATGAATATGGACAGATCTCAAGAGAATAAATAAAAATAGTCAGGGCTGGAGGTAGGCTTAACGTTTCCCGCCTGCATAGCCGATATTTCATTTCAATCATTGTAATAAATTTATACTAAAATAAATAAATCGGTGTTCCGTAAGATGTTAATAACGATTGAAGAGATAAACTCGATAACTTACATATTATTTTGAGAGAAAATATCCTTTTACTACGGAAGAATATTAGCAAGGCTATTTTCATTGCATTACTTTGAACTCTCCAAATATTTAGTTGACAGAATTAGCGTAATGTTTAAGCTCTTCGTGAAAAAAATCCTTGTATGAGCTGTATCTATAATTTTTTTAAGTATTATCCTGATTTAGTTAGTATTTAGTATAAGAATAATACAAGGCGATTGATTATTCGCTCAAAATTTATATAGTTCCTCACCTAACAATGAATTTTCCTTTAATTATTCAAAAACTGTTGGTGTAGAGTACTTAGATTGAAAATACGCAGGATAAATTATGGAAATACCCAATCGTAAGTTTATCAATCGATTATTAAATGTAAACTGGGTTTACTCGTTCCTAGTCCGTGGAAATGTAGTTTTAAATGTTAATTTTAAATAAATTTCAACGAAATCCTTCAATTACCAGATATTCAACGCTCATTCTCCTGTGAATGTTCAACTGAACCTTTTCAACTTTAAGCAACAGTGGACGCTAGAGTGATTCTGGAATGATGACTAAATTAACATCCGATTCCAAATAGCTTGTTAAGCCACAAAAAACAAACGATAACCATATTTGTCACCATTTTCTCTCCTAAAGGGTTTCTATTTCATCACCTACCAACCACTTAATTTTTTGCTTCTTGAGGGAGACCCCAGAACCACTGGACCCAAAAATAATCGTGCTCGCTCAGCAATAACGTATGAGTTAACTTTTTCCTCCATTTGGCCGGAAATAAGCGGAAATCTTCAGAAAACTTAACGAGCGAAACTCTTGGGTTAGGAAAAAAATGGCAGCAAAATCAGCATCAGTCTGTGAAATTGTTTTTTATTCAATTCATCATGATATTTAATAGCTCTGAAATATTCGAAACGACAAGAAAATTCTTTATAGCAATTTCGAAGAGGAAATAAGTGGATATAAAAGAATATGACGGACGAAGAATTGTGATAAATTAACTTTTTCAAATAGTTTTTTTATGATTTACTTTTAACGTGGTAATACTATTCTCACGCATATTTTTTTGCTGGGTAAAATTTTAACATGGGTCGAATACCAAATTGTCTAGCAATGAATGAAAATCGGAATCATATTTTATCTTTAAACCTTCGAATACTGATAAAAGAGAATTTCGGCATTTGAATAATTATTTTTAACAATACGATTAATTTAAAATATATACTCATTATCATTTAAATTTATTGCTATTTTTAAATTTTGGATAAGCTATAATTAATAATATATTTCTTTTCTTTCGTCCGTAAATAAAAATGATTGGAATATTTAATGAATGTAGATCAAATAAATCGAACGGATAGGATGTAAATCAAAACTTACTTTCTCCTAACCTGACATCGTCAGTGAGACTAAATAACTGGTGAGGTCAAAGTTCGACGAACAAATAATTCTTATAATTCTTATATAATTCAATAATAATAATAAAAAATTTCAATCGACATAATTATTTCGGATTTTAATTGTCACAAGGTAGTAAATAATGAACTTTAAACCTTCAAATATATTCGTAAAGAGCATATAAAGGAAATTTTGACAATGAAATTCCTCATTATGTTTCCTTAAAATCTTCAAAATCTTTTGCTTTAGTAGAGCTTCCAACGAATTCTCTACAGAAGATTAGAAAGTATCGCATCTGGAAATGAAAAGGAAGATTTAAGGCTCAAACTCTTCAATCTTTCTCCGAGGATTTGAATGCTCCGACCCAAGCCAAAATATGCATGGACGAAAATGAATAATTTGCATCCTCCGAAAGGAAAGAGATAAAATTTAAAGCGCACCTACTCGGATAAAGTTCAAAGAAGATAAATTAAAACAATATAATGACATTAACAGCATTAGAAAAATTAGGAATCTTCTAACTTAGAACTTAAGATGATTCCCGAGATCACACTTAATAATAAAGAATTATGGAGTAGGAATTAGATTTATATTTTTACAATTATTTCGCCAAAACAATCCTGAGGAAGTTTAACATATGATATGTTATAAAATTGATATTCATTTATTTCAAAGATTCTTTTCTTTTTTATTACTGTTATGTATGTGAATATGTATCTTCATTGTTTTTATTCGCCTTTCAGATCTTTCTTAACCTATTTTCTCCATAATTATTTACTTAGCTATACATAGGTTTAACAGGTTTTCAAATCCCACTTCTTATACATGTTTTCCTTCTGCGGTGTATATTTTTTTCTAAATGAAACCTTAGATTTTTAAACCCGCACGTTAGTTTTCTTCTGTGTACTTTTTTCCAAGTTATCTCTTTCTTTAAAATTTATGTGATAAAAAGTTAGATGTATGTCGATAATATTTAACCTCAATCTCGCCCTTGTAAAAGACGCTTTATTATCTATATCGTCTTTAGATACAGTACTACATCGTGCCAGACGTAATTATAGAATTAAAATTTAATTTATTTCACAAAGAGACTGTCTCAGGCTTGAATAGAAGCAATTCCTTCATTATAATGTGATTAGTAAAACAAAGACATCGTCCTTAAACGATTAAAGTTAACAAGCAAACTAAACTGCTTCAATGATACTTGGTGAAATTCCATCATACAAACAATTTATTGTAGTAAAAATCTTGTACGATAATATAAAAAACTTGTACAATTCCACACGTCTGTACAAGTTAGTTTATATTACGACAGCAAATGTTTGTTACAATGATTTTTTTTATAACAAGGAAACGTTTTAGGAGTACTTCAATACCTTGTAATCGATTTTATCTTAGAGCGAATATTTTGAATTGAATGCACGTGCTGTTTTTAAATGGTGTGGATATGTGTGTACCTTTTAAATTATATAGGTCTGAAATGATTCATGAAATAAACTTAGTTACGTGAGCTACGAAAGATTATCGGCTTGAAACCCTCTAGTGGATGCTCAAAGAAGAACTTTTCCTCTTCTCGACAACCATGAGAAGACGCTAAGAGCCCTCAAAAGGTTTGAGGGCTCCCTCGTTAACGCTATACTTCATAAATGTATGTATTTCGAAGGGATTGAAAGACCAAAAGTATAATCAATAGATAGGATGGTTTTAGCTGCTCAATCGAAGGAACGCGAGGAACGGAAAGCTAGCAAAATATGGATTTAATCTCATAAAAGCGGAATGGTCCGGAGACATCCCAATAATGTGGAAACAAGAGAGAGGAATCCGTGAGTGACATCTAGGGTCCTTTGGAATGGGGGAGAAGAAAGACAACCGAGGCAGAAGGATGACTAGGAATTCATACGGCCAAAATTGGGGAAATCTGGGCGTGGCGCTCAGAATGCTACGGGCGAACATATTTAAGCTTTTACATTCTCATACGAAGAAGCTCAGTGTAAGTGATAGAGTAAAAATGATTTAGTGACAGTAAAAGAGACAGATTACTTGGGTAGGCGCGATAAAAATACAAAGTAAGATGTATAAATCAAAAACTTATAACCGGGAATACTCTTCTCCAAATAGAAATATTGAGGAATGGAACGGCCTACCTGCAGACATCTTCGAACCTTTCCCAAAAAATATAAAATGTTTTATTAAGGTTATTAGTAAAATGAATAATTTGACGAGTGAGCCTGCCGATAACGTAATGTGAGACAAGTATGGGATCGCCTGTTGGGGTGATGAATGGTGGAGACTTCGTGGGCACTGTGCCTACTATGGTAGCCGTGAAGCCCTATCAGGAACCCTGAAAAATCTTGCATGATAAGTATAAGACAAACAATGTAGATGCTATTTCAAGGTTATTTTAAATTTATATTTATTTATAATTATTTCACAGCGCTGTGTTTTTATACGATTATTAATTCATATATGTATTGTATATTTATATTTTTGTGTTTATTTAATTTTTGTTTATATATGTTTACATTTTATGTGGTTGGGTTTATTGTACATATTGATACATAGAAATGTAATTTTCATTGATTTTTATATAGAATAACTTCGCCATCTGTCTTCGCAACTATCTGCGGCGGTATCGTGTAATAAATAAATAAATAAATAATAAATATTGAATGAAAACAAAATTCGAGGGCAAATAACGTATTCTTGAAGCTCAGCATTTTTTGACTGAATACCCTTCTTCGAATCTTAAATAAAGGACGTTATTAAGAGACTGGGGCCTTTGATAAGTTGGTTTAGCTGAGGCTAGAAAAAGTAAATTGGTCGATACGATATCAAACGGGGGAAGGTTGGAGAAGAAAGGGTTCTGATTAGAGGGATATAGAGGAGGCTGAAGAAGTAGATTGGTCAGATATAGAGAGGGAAAAGTTAGCACAAGGCAGCAAATGAATCAAAGATCCTGGGGGATGGATAGAAAAGGGGCTATGATAAAGGTTGTTGGGTTGTATTAAGGGAGAATCAAGCTATAAGACAGCAATAAAAAGGACATTCCTCAGATGATCTTAGGGCAAGTGATCAATCGCAAACTATTTTTTATATATGTTAAATTCACTGTATTTGAAGGGTAAAGTCATTCGTGTAGAGGAGCAAGCTTTAAAATTAGAACAAAAACGAAATCTTTACGGTAATTTTAGGGTATGTGATCAAACATAAAGTATCTCTTCATATAAACGAAGTTATTTACATGTCAGGCGTAAATCCGAGAAGATGAAAGGCAAGAAATAAGACCGGAATAAATATAAAATACTTAAAGTAGTTTTAGAGTACGTGGCCGAGTAAAAACTATTTCTTCTTATCTACAGAGTTTATTCCTTTTAAGAAGTAAATTTATTTAAATGTAACAAGTGCTATTTTACAAATATTTAAATACTACCAAACCGATGAAAGAGTATAAAATTATTGTGAAAGGAATTTGGAGTAATTACTAGCCTTACAAATTGTCCTACATAAAAGTTTAAGTACTTATTTAGAGTATGAATTCTTAAGTTTCACAGAAAGTTCAAATTGAACGCGGCAATTGAGAGAGTGATAATCATAAAAATCTAAAGAATAGCCAAGAATCTTGAAAGCTTATAATGGCACCCGAGTAGTCATTTCAACAAAGAAGTATTTAAGAATGATACTAATATAGGCAGATATTTCTTAGCAATTTCTTTCTTTGTAGACAATATCAGTAGATACGCATTGTAGTGAACACAACTGTTATCGAAATCAATAATAAACATAGAAATAAATATATAATGAATAGAGATAGCCGGATAAGCTTAAAGGAACCTTAAAACTACTGACTCGACCTAAGTAAATTCGACAAAATATATACTTTAAGTACAGTAAATTGACTTGTTCGTTTGGAAAAACCTGTGGAGTCTAGCCATTGATAAAATTTAGAGAAAGACTTTTCTGCGCTGGGAACACAAAAAGATCAACATGTTGAATACATACGACTGTTTGCTGTCACCTTTGAATTGCCGTAACTCCTAAGACAACCTGATCTTTCCCTCGTGAATAATAACTCAGTATGTCCACCCAGTTATACAACTTCATTCGCAAGCGCTTACTAATGGAAGGTGATAGCTTCTCTGCATTCCGAGTGCAGACTTTGACGACATAACATTTCTCACGCTGTCCGAAAGGCAACGCCACAGCTGTCATCATCAATGACATCGAGATGTATTCTTCTCTATTCTATATTCTTCTGTATATGAAAGTGGTCGATACTCTTTCATATATAAGTGACCTAGAGTGACAGACAATATCCTCAACAACCTTTTGCCCGTAGCCAATTATATAATAAAAAGGAGGTTAAAACAATTTAGTTTCCATTTTATTTGGACACTATGGACATGAAAGCCGCAAACACTCCTAGTATGAGAGTAAAGTTGATGAAAGATAATCGATAACCTTCGCTTTCCTTTTTAATCCAGGCAATATCGAGATCTCAAACGTAAATAAATGGAAATACATCGAAACTAAGCTCGTCCGATCAAGTTTCTTTGACGTAGCACTTTATTAACCCTTAATTAGTCTCTTAATCCCAATCCGGTGTATTTCCTTCAATAAAACGATCTATTTAAGATACTGCAACTAAATTTTCGTTTTGTAAAGACTTTTAATTTAACTAATGAGAAGTCACAATTAAATAACAGGCGAAGAATGAAAACCATGTCTCGCATACCAACTGAAAAAAAATATTTCCGAATCATAGGTTTTGGTGGATATTTCTAAGATTTTAAAGGATACTTTCCGAAGCACAACTATTCTGCTTGGTTTAAATATTCAAAAACCTCAATTCTCAAATGAAGGAAAAGAACCTTTCGATATTTTTCCAACGTTCCATGCGATATCACTATCACGATTGCAAAAAATCATTTTTCTAACACGAATAAATCAATATTTATCACATTATATTTTGCATAAAGAGTTATATAGCAGCAGGCAGGAATATTCGGGATAAAATTCTTTTTCGTCGAGATTCATCGTATAAACCGTTCACGTTTATGTTTAATAACGTAACTTTTTTGATGTGACTAACCAAGAGCTAACAGGAAATGGTTCAATGTTGGAAATGAGAATAAATAAATATCCAGGTAACATTATTTTCCAAACCGCAAATGCAGGAAAATAAAATTCTATTGAGTCGATGCTGGCGTTCTTTTAAAAACACGGAGGTGTATTAGCATGGGAAGTTTCGACACCTGGCGTAACAGGATTAAATTGAAGAAGCGTAAACATCTTAATTGGATGCGCAACGTGTATAAGAAAAATAAACAAAAACTCGCGGGAAGTTCCGTTTACGAAAATCAAGTTTAACTCGAACTAGAGGACCTAGTATGTTTGAAAGCCATTCCAAAATGTATACGACCTAGTAGGAGTCTCATCGTCAGTATCAATAGGGCTTTCATTTTAATCCTGAGTCTCCTGGTAATTAAACGACGATAGTAGGCCAGATAAATAAAAAATAAAGAATAGAAAAATAAAGAAAAAATTAAGTAAGAATAAAGTATAGAAAAAAAGAATCTCTAATCTTTAGAAAAGGAGATAGAAAGCCTTAAGCATTTATTACATTTTTACGAGGGAGAACCTTGGAATTTGCAAATTTAAACTATACATAATTTAAAATCACTTTAAATCTAACGTGAGGGAAAAATACCTATGCAATTGAATACTAACTCGACGATGACGAGATTGATTATGTCTTAAAATCAATTTTACCACATTAGCATGATTTTACTACAGTCTAAATGATAATAGTGAGGATAATGATTAGCAATAATTATTAATCATAGTATTGCTTAATCCATAGCGGTTTATATTGTTAAATTATTTATTTATCAATTATTGTATTGTAATAATTGAAAATAGTTGCTTATTAATTATGGTATTGGTTAATTAATTGCAATTAATATTGTTAAATTAATTATTCTGGGATTATGCTAATCTATTGCATATTGTAAATAATGTTTTATTAATATGTTTCAATATTCATCGTTCAACACTACCATCAAAATTAACGGTCTAACTGCTCCGGAAAACAAATAAATAACATTCCAAGGAAAAACAAACTTGATAAAAGTATGATGGGACCGGGAACCGAACCCGGGATCTTCCTCTATGCAGGAGGGTGCTTTAATATAATAAATAATAATAACGACATTAATAATGATAGCAATATCTTCGGACACACCAACTTTTGCAAACAACTTATGCATCAATAACATCGCACATAAAAGCGTTCACTGAAGATTTAGGTATCTACTCATCGTTTAGCATACGTCGGTCGTGGTTTGTATCAGTATCCAATCGGAAAACAATGCACTCTGCAGGAATCCATGGAGTGATTTAATCTAATATCGGATGATTTGCTCCACCGTAATCGCATACTACACCCCTTACTCGGCTCGCATCGATGCATCATATTGACGTCTGTCGCCATGACAACCAACGAGAATCGTGCGTGCTCTCCCCAAATCATCTCCGATACATCAGAAGTCGAAAAGACAGCTTTCGGGGAGAAGAAACGGTCAACCGGATGTGCTACCGGTGATAATTTAGAAAAAAGGGCTATTTTTGGAGTATTCCATTAGTTCGGTCAACAATCGCCGTAAGATAAACTGCTACTTAGCATCTCAATGAAGACAATTTGGGGCAATTGCTGACAATTATGTTAGGAGGTTCGCGATAACGCTGCTGTACTTTATCATAAAATGAGCCCCTCACCTTGTTTATCGCTGCTACGAAGCTGGGTGTTTAGGTGAACGGATGCCCGAAGTCAGAAGAATAAGCAAATAGTAGAACTTTCTGCAAAGCAGAACTTCTGATATTTTTTCCAAATAGACCTTAAAGTTTCCTAAAACGTACGTTAAACTTTTTGGTAGATCCAAGTTTCCGAACAATACAACGATCTTCATTTATTTTTACCTCGATAAGATTATTTTATTTTGTAGTTACGAATTTTTGCCCGCATTTTTCATAGTTCTTTTTAATGTTTTATGTTAGCATATAATGAATTGCATTACCATTTTACGTACTTTTTCCTTAATGTTTTTCCATGTAATGGAAAACACTTGAAGTGTAAACTTGACTGTGCTTATAGATGTACTACATTAATGAACTAATTATTATTTATGATTCTTCTCATCCTTTAATCACAAGTATCTGTAGGTTTGCGCAGGTATTTTATACACCCCTTTTTTGCGGATGTTTCCTGTAGAGGATAATATTTCTCTAAGAATCTCTAAAGTTTTTAACTTTAACAATTACTCTATTTTTGTCATACAATGCCTTATAATTAATAGTTGTACGATATATTATGATGGGTTAGATGAAAGAGCATACTCTTCTCAAACTCACCCAAGTAAAAACGTTTCATTCCCATTCATTTGCTACGTAATACCCTTCCCATTTAAATCTTCCAACAGCTTTCGTCTCAATCTTCCCCCTTTTCCTTTCATTTTGTTATCTCTTCATCACCAATCTCCTTAATTAGTAATCTATTCTTTCGATTTCTGACCCACTTCTTATACCTCCTTTTATTCCTTCAAGCAAAAAAATTTCTTTCACATCACTTGCAGAACTTGCAAGTTTGTTTTCGCAACCCACCGTCCATTTACCTGTTTACTCCAAAAATTGAAATATGCCTACTAGTCCGTACCAATTATTTCTAGAAAAGCTAGATACTTACGGCAAATATAGAGCAAAACTTTATTTAACATTGGGGATCATATGAAACACGTATTAGTACAATATGAAAGCAAAAAGGCCGCATCAAAAAGAGAACGTAGCTATTATTTTTTTTCTTGACTGTACTCCTCTGATATCTACTCCAAACGTCACAGAAATGCTATCTAAAATAAACATTGAGTTTTATTCATTCATTAGTGTCCAACACATTAATTAAAGTAAAACATTAAGATAAAGTTAAACAAAAGATATCATAAACATTCAAGACTTGCACCCTGCTCATACAGCGATAAGCAGTAGAGCTTGGGATTTAAATAATTCCACAAGGAAAATAATCTTAAAATAAAGGATACTGCGATTTTAGGAATTTAAGAGATTAATAGGAATAAGAGATTTACTAAAGATATTTTAAAGGTGACGGATTCTCCTGCCACTGTGTAAATGAAACGTAATCGCTCCTTTATCTACATTGATATCTATTACTCTTTTAACCCCCTTACTACGTGTGGTAGGAGGGAAAACTAAAAATCATAAGCAAAACCGGATAAACAATTTTTTCTCTCAATAATTACTCCAATATCCTTATACTACTGATGCTGTTCCTCTAAAATAGTGAAACAGCAAACTCGTTAACATGCCTTTACGATTTAAGTTCAGTATCATTCATCATAGAGTACTTTTCACATCCTACATGGAGGCGTTACTTCCCACGGCAACTTCGCATGTAGGCGTTGATGAATTTTCCTAACCACAAGGGTGGCACTGCAAGGATACAGGGAAGTCTTATCGGCAGTTCAATGACGTATACGAATGGCTGATAAAAATGTTCTGGGCCCACCGATCGCAAAGGTTGGCGGAAATCCTAAGAACGGATGTTTTCATCAGCACTTTTCGATCGGCCGATGTCAGTTTCGCGGTAAGTGGCCCGAATATCCGTTAACCCTTACTCCCATTTCCTCTCCAAGAAATCGAAGGTTCCTTGTCTTCCAGGATATTCTGAGCTTCCCAAAAACGAGGTCGTGGGAGAAAATGTAGGCATTATGTAGACACTTAAGAATATACAGCCAAAGTGTTTATTCTGAGCTGTTACTCTATTTAGAAAACATAATACCGTATATTACATGCTATAGTGATTCTCTGAACACATGTGAACACATAACCTTAATCTATAATGTAACTCGATTGACCTGTCCGAAATCTTTATGATTGTCTGATCAAGTTCACTGAAAAACCTTAACACAAATCGAAGAGCTAATTCATATAGATCTCAATATCAGACCGACTTTGCTCCAGGGGGATAAAAACTTGATGAAGTTAGGGGATTATTATATTATAGTCCACATCATTTTATATGTATCTCTCATAAAGAAAATACGTTATGACAAAGGCGTCTCTATAAGCTTGTCAAGGGGGGATTTAAGATGATTTAAAAACTTTTAACATGAAATGCCAATATGTACGCTTAACAATATTTATTTTCGACAATTTCCTTATGGATTGATCTCCAATTAAATTTTTAAATTTAATTTTTTCGTTAAATGGGATAGATGTTTAGTGATCGTAGAAAAACTACACAATCATGTTTAATATAAGATCCTCTTCGGGTTCACAAAGTACCAAAGGGGTCGATACATTCCTAAAATTAATAAACTATTAAATCTACCAATTCATCATGCTTAAGACATTGTTTCTCCAAATAAAATTTCCCGCAAGCGACGCCAAAAAGTTGTCAAATCCAACCGAGTAGAGGATCTTCCATATTCGACGCTTCGTCCGCATACTCGGCGACCATCTTCAGGACAATGAAGAGTGTTCTGCCGAAACGTCGACGATATGGAGAGACCCTATCCGGTTGGAGTCCCGAGAACTATCTCTACACGCACTTCACCGGGGAAGAACTATTTCCTTCCTTATCTAACAATTATTCCAAAAGACTCATATTAGCCAAGATTCCGTGATGCGTGACTTTATACGAAAGAAATCCTGTCTTATAATGATCTTAGAGTAAAGAATGACAATGACTTAACAAGACGGAGAAAATAAAGGAAAATATAACTGTCTGATTCGCAAACTCTGAGAAGAACTATGTTACTCTTCACCACGAGGTACAAACGTGAAACCACATGTGCCACTGCCCTCGTAATGCTTTTCCGACGTTTTTCTCTATTTTCACCGCCCGGACACCGTTAATTAGCCCGATCTAAAAAAGTTCTTCGACGCAAAGCAAGAACAGGACGGGCGAGAAGTCCTCTTGTTAGTTTCCTGGCTCTGATGACCCGTGCACTTGTGATAAATACCACCTGCGGTAGGAAGCGGTACTCCGCGCGAGTTGCCCCGACGGCAGAGATAAGGGTGGTCGTATATCTGGCGTTGGCGGCATAAATGCGTATCTCGCTGAGGGTTGATTCATGTAGGACGGGCCTCTTAATCCTTCCGGCCATTGAATTTCTACCATTAGGATGTTCCGAGGGATTAAAACTGGCAAGGACCTCAGGAGACGATTCGATTGATTCCGTTAGCGGCTTGGTAGTACAAGCAATGAGAAAATGCTGATAAATTCCCCTTTACTCTCCTTAATGTTTCAGTATTTTCGTGATTAAGACTTAAATTCATAGCGCTATAACTGAAGCGGAATATTATGAATAAAATCCATCAATAATAATTAGCAATTAAAACGAGTGAGTTCTATAAGAGGAAAAATAGATGATTAATCGGTTCTCCAAATTTTTTATAAGGGTTTGACGAAAGGAATACATCGAGTATTCTAATATTTCACTTATAAACGAAACTTAAAACGGCTAAAAAAATCCTTCGTCAACACTCAAAAATGAGAAAACATAGAATGGAAAACAAACCACCACGAAAAAATTTTCGAGCTTTTAAAAACTACGTTAGCATTTCATAATTTTTTCCAATCATAACTTGTAAATAATAATGCCTAGGAATTACTTCCATAGAATTCGAATTTCTCGTAATTAAATACATAAATAGGATACAGGCAAGAAATCTGCAAACATTTTCGATTCTCAATCATTTTTAAAACTCAGATTCAATAGTATTTACAGGAGTAAGATAATAAACCTGTTCCTTCTCCTATATATAATATCACCCAAAGCGCATTCCTTGAGGCTAAAAGGACACAAGTAGTGCGAAACTTATTCAATAAAATATGTAATATAAGAATCAACTGAACTGTAAGCTGCTAATTTCAAACATTGAAATTAAAGTTCTATTACAAACACAGGCAAACATTTCGCAAAAACTATGCGATTTTGTAAAATAACTGCGTGATTTTCTTATGCTACCGCCAAGCCAATTAACGAACCATTATCTATTATCTACAAGACTCTGTGGTGCAAAATAATGCCATTGCCTACAATACTAAATCAAATCCAGCTGAATAATCTCATTCCAGATTTTTGAAGTATTGATTCAGGTAAATATATAGAAATCAGAAAAATCAAAGAAAGGTACAATTTATCCATCATCCAAAAAATAGGCTAGCTTTCTTATCATTTAAAAATAAAGTCTGAAAGGAGCTAAGATTTCGTCCAGGATTTTAAATTATAGGTAATTTACAGCTGTGCCTGGTGATCAAAGATGAATAACAAGAAGGTCCAAATCTTCAACCCTTTCCATGAAACTCAACTTCACAGTTTCCACGATAATTTGGGGTAATTCATGGATTCCCTCCGGCACAGAGATACCCCTTATTTTATCCCTCGTCACGAATTTCAAACACCAGCTGGCACCTATGCGAAGTACAGCATAATATGAAAGGCTTGTGTCAACATAATTTGTGGCAAAAATAAGATATTACCATACTCTGTCGAAATTTAATCCTATGTTATTATTCTCCTTTTTTATAAGAGTACACGTGCATTTTTAAAAATCATTCAAAGATTCGAATAAAGTGAATGAAATCTTATTATTATTATTACTAATAACAGATGAAGGCTATCTCTTAAAATACGCTAATTTCGACCTCAAGAGCAGGAAAAAGAAACGAATTGTATGAATAGATGGAGCCGCACAGAAATAATTTGGTGATGTTAGATCTTTATTCAAATTTTAACAAGCTTTTAAGGATACAATTTTAAGTATGATTTGAGCAGTGCCTTTTACATCCGTACTTTATTTCAGAAACGCACTTTAAATGTATAATTCTAATATTACAGCATATAGTAGCATTATAATATTAGTTAAAAAGTTAAGTGGAAGAGAAATTTAAGGGTAGAGCACGACTACCGGCGTAAATAATTACTGAATAGTTTCTTAAGAATGCTTATACAATCGCATATAAAGTAAACCCGATGTAGTTATTGCAAAAAATTGAGTTAATGGTGCTTTAAAATACACGGATAAGGGTGTCATTAGGTGGAATTCCTTTCTTACACCGACAGAAAAAGAGAATGAGTTGTACCGTTAAAAAAGTAGTATTATTTCTACTTTCTGTTGTTGTTATAATGATGATTTAATGAAAATGTAAAATAAAATTAATCATATATATTAGAGGTGATTAGGTATTACTGGGATGAGGCATTTATGTCTCTTGAGTTTAAGAATAAGAACCTGCGCCGTGACAATTCAAAAATTCGAAATAATATATTACTAAGAGTTACTGCGGTTAGTATTACTACATATAATCCTCTACATAATCATCTACATATTTTATATAATCCTCTAAATCCTCACCATTCACATGACCCTGGCCTAGCGCCTAATTATAAATCCACCTCCGGCAACTAATTTGATAATATGAAACGCCGAGATATCGGAATCGTAATAAACTAGACTCAATCGTGAAACAAAAAAAATTCCTAGCATCTAGAGTTACATATGGTTCATTGGTTCCTCCCTAATTCCAGAAAACCCGATCAAGCAGGAGACAATTGGAAGGATAAAATCCCATCATGCCTCGCTGCAACCGCAGGAGCGGCGGGAAAGCTACTTGCAAAGGTGCCTCAATTCCAGAGAGGCGTGAAGACGTAGTTACCGCACACTTAGAGTAATATTACAGCGTGGATCGATGGAAGGCCTTAGGCGCGCGGGTTATTCACGGCGGCAAAAAATCCGACCTCATTATTTAAGCTCATGAGAGCCGTCGAGAGAATAATGCTGCCGAGATTGGAGGTCAAGCCGGTGGGAAATCTGGGATACGACTCATCTTGGCGCATTCAATGGAACGAACGCCTTTGCGGTTTCCACGACTTTTTGTGGAGGCCGATAAAGCAGCCCGTTTAAAGTTGAAAGGTACCAATTTCCAATGTTCGGAGCGACCACTTGGCTGCCTACGTGTCATTTCGTTCTTTGACGCGGCGGTGTGACTGACCTGCGGAAGGAATATCGATGAACCCTTTATGGCGGGCGATGATCGGCAAAGGGTGATTGAGAGAATTATAAATACGCAAAATAGAGCCAGGTGAAGAGACTACTGTCAATAAAAAAGGGTGGTGATCGCTTTGAAGTATTGAAACCAGTGATATCAAAGATAATTTTTTTTAGAAAATATTCTATATGAAGTCGAATTTACGATAAGAAAAATTTTAACGCCGAGAATTTTTGAGAGTAAAAATTTGCATTTGTGATAATTCGCAATAGTACACATTTTGCAATTTTTAAAGAATTAAATAGTAAAATTCAGATTTACCAAAGGTGAAACCTTCCCTTGATAAAACTCACAATCGAAAAATATGTTTGTAGAGCACACGTATCGATAAAATTTCCGACTCACTCACAGAAAGAAAAGTTAAATTAAATAAATAAACCTGAAAATATGAATCCAAAAGGCTTTAAAGGAAGACTTTTCAATATGATTTAAAAATTAAAATGGAAAAAGACTGAGTTAAAGAGACCTTACAGAACTAAAGAGAATTCGTAATCACTTTCAGGGATCATACACCATTCCTAACTGAAGGAAAATTACAAACATTAGTAGGTTTTAGAGAGGGTAAAAATAATAAGGAAAAGTAAAAGAGGAAGAGCTGAGTAGTAGAGTCTGCATAAAGAAGGGTATGATTGAGAAAGAATGGAGGAAATGCGGAAGAAAAAGAAACATTACCTTCGTTGACTACGGTAACGATGAAATCACCAGTTCATACTCAAGGTTACCGTGCTGTTACAAAATCGCTATTGGTGCTTGACGGTCGAATTATTACAGCATCTCGCAGTTTCATTCTATTATTATCGCTTTCCACATGTAGAGACAACACTTTTAAAATCATTACGATGATTTTGAAGTTAGATTGGGAACAAGACATTTAAGAACTGAGAGAGAATAAATGAATTTATCAACTATCCAAAATAACAACTGTGCGCTCGAATTGTTTATCAGAGATAATCTTTTCGCAGAGATAGGAAAGTTTACTGAATGCATGATGTCTAATGGTAAATTCTACTTCCAAAAAGCATTGGGTAAAGAGGTTTGAATCCATTAATGAAAAGTCATTCATAAATAATAAAATTCTGGCACTAAATTTGGTTGGAATCTCATAAGAGATACCAACAAGAAAGATTATTTCCAGCAGATAATTGCTCATTTATTAGAGACTATTCAAGACGATACGGATTCATTATACATCTAAACAAATTAACAGATTAAATTAAAGGGTAACTCTTTCCAGAAAAGGAGGTATTCTATTTCACGTTAAAACCTCTATTAAGGAAAGAAAGAGACTAGGAGAATAAAAGGACCATAAAGGAGGCGATTTGCCCCTTTTGAAATCGTATTAAATCATTCAGATTGAAAATATAGGTATAAACGAAGTTTGATAAGAATATGGTTTTCTTTAATATTCATTTTAGGGTACTAATTATTCATTGCATTTAATTTTCCATTGTATTATAAATTAAAATTTCGAGAACATTTCTCATCATGTTACATCTCCCCTGACCACACCTCTCGAAAAAACATAAAAACCCACCCTAAAACAGATGTCGCTCGATTGTCATTTTAGGTTCGAAAATGTTTCCTTCCTCTCCTCAAATACAATCCTCAAAGAAGACTGAGAATCGCAATCGCAAAAAATTCCCAGTTGTACCCGTCGGCACAAGAGAATCTGGAGAATTTCTGGAGCAGTTTGGGGAATCTCTCTCCGGATTCACGCCACGCCCAAGAGCGGCACACCCCACGGGACCCCGCCCTCCGGCGAAATGAGGACTGAAGGGCGGGCAATCAAGCAACTGCTCAAACAAAGAAATGAGAGACGTCCTCTGGAAGCGAAAAGGCGAAAGTAGCTTCACTATTACAGAAATGAGAATTCCATCGATATTGGTCATTTGTAGCACACTATTGTCAACAAGGGTGGTTTACGGCAGTGCTCCTCAACCGGTGTTACGACACCCGGGGCGTACGACGAGCAGGTCTTACGAGCAAGTGAGGAATCCAGCAGGTCGACATCCCTTTATTTTATTCGTTATTTCACTTCATTGCAAATAAAGTCTAAGATAGTGGCACCGTAATTCACCAGCAAAGTGAGTATTCATAAAATATAAATTACGTAAATTGGAAAAAGAAATTTATTCGCAACTTTTGGGTACTTGGATGTCTTAGGAAGACCATGAAGGTAATAAATATATAAATACATAAATCAGTGGTTTGCAGGAGGCATTTCGGGAGGGAAATCATTGCAGCAAGTAAAACAAATCTAAATACCGGATGCCTCGAATTGTTCCTCGAGTTGTTGTGTTTTTAATTCATGAGAATTAGAATGAAGTTATTAATATTTAATCTAATTATCTTCAAAAGCGATTTCAAATTATCTCTGAAATATAAAGATATAGGCATAAGGCACAAGATACGTTATTGGTTTCTAAGCTTACATAAACCGCATCCCGCCTCCCATCTAGAGGGTTATATCTTTTCCCATTCCTTATTCATTTAATTCGAGGAAGAGAGGCCTACATATTAAAATCTTAAATAAATATCATTAATCATGAATTTAGGGAAAGGAATCCAATTCTCGAAAAATATTCCTAAAAAATAAATCTCCTAAACTCTTAAGGAATGTAATTCGTGTTTCACAGACATTTGCGAGGTTATTACGCAAAAGAACTATCAAATTACAGTAACAAAAATTAATTACCTTCATTTAGAATAGCAAAAAAAGAAGAATTCCAACCTCCAACTCCAAATATTCTCTACGTAAAAGGGGAAGTTAGCCAGAAGCGAGTAAGAAATAAATTCTCGAATAACGGTGCGGTACGATTCCGTTATAGACTCCGTCACAACTGAAATTTCACGGCAACCATTAATAGATTTTAAATTCCACCTTTTAACCTTCGACCACTCCATCAAAAACGCCTAAATCCGCCGGACCATCAAAACCTACGGCAACACCGCAAAAACCGCAGCTCCCCGACACAAAACCGACCCACTCCCGCACAAATAAACCCTGGGGGAGTTATTCTGAATCGCCCCAAAATATAACCCATGCATATGTATCCCAGTCACCACTTTCACCTGCGTCGTTCCGGCGATTGGCCACAGGTGACGTAAGCCAACTATTTCAGAGTAACGTAACGTTCTATATTTAGCCTTTCCCCCACTGGGGAGGAGATGTAGAAAGAGTACGTGATTTCATCGCGGGAAACCGTTGATCCATTGTGGACGCCGTTCGCAGCAGTGGCCCCAGGGAAGCAATTGTCCCCGATCGCTAAAGGTTATCTCATTTTAACGAAACGGGCGCGGGAGGTGCAGCGCCATCTTGTCAATCGAATGGGGCCCGGTTATAACGAGGGACGGTCCAAATGTTTTGCGATCAATCACCCCGCGAGCAAAAAACGTTCAATGGAAGGGACTTCTGAATGAGATGGTTTCATAATTGCGGGCCAGGATTGATGAGGGGGCCCAAAAAATAGAAACCAGATGGATCGGACCTTGATGGCACGCCTCCCCGTTGATGAGACGCACGTCATCGGCAGGTGTCGAGTTATTAGGACGACTCTCCTTCGGAATTGTGAGGGTTCATCGTCGCATGACTTCGGTCGTAAATATAGGCACCTATAATAGCCGTTGTTTCTACCACCATATCCTTATGAATGGCGTATTTTTCATTTCCTTTTCAGAATTGTTAAATCCCGTATACCTTCTTATAACCCTGCTTCTAACAGTAACATATTATCAGCTCTATCTTTGGATCGTCTTTCTGCCTATAGAGCTAAAAGTGATCTTTTATGTATACATAGTATTTTGAATTCCATTACTGATTGTCCCTTATTTACTTGCCTAATTTCACTATCGAGTTCCAAGTAGAACTACCAGTTCCTCTTCTCTATTTCATTATCTTACTCCCAGAATCTCTCTTGTTTAACGCTCACTCTTCTATCGCCTTCCTTTCTCATTAAATTCTCTTCCAACTGATGTGGATCCATTTTCATTGCCCCAATATTCCTTCACAAAGCAGGGAGTATCATTTCATTCCAAGAAATAGATTTGCTTACTTACTTACTCGTTGCCCTCCATGTGATGTGCTGTTTCATACATTCTATGTTGTGTTTTTATTTGTTTTGTCTTTATTTACATCAACAATTTGTTTATATTTCACTATAAATTGGCTAACTTGCTGCACGTGAAATCTTGATTTAAATTAATTAAATTAGATAAACAAATATGCCCTTTACCACAGGATAGATTTATCTATCCGTTACGATTGTCTAATTCTTATTGATAAAGATATGCAAACTACTACTGAATCATAAGCACACTTGAATGATCATGTGAATCTACTGCAAGTTTCCTGTGAAACGTTTCTTTTTCTGCCTTTGTATCACATTACAGATAATTTAATGTCGCTTCTGTGGCAATTTTACCACTATTAAATTTGACAACCTAATTTACCTTGAATAAATATTTAAAATATATTAAATAAACTTAAAAGAATAAAATGTTATTCTTGATTTAATACACGAGTTCCAACTCAAGACAACAGGTAAAATCAATCCCTGCCATACTCCGAAAGGTGGATTGCAGTGTAAATTTGTAGATGTAGATATTATTTTAAGAAAACTGACTCCTGAATTTACTCTTAATGGTATTCAAGAGATAATATACTAGTTCATGATACAAACGAATAAAATTCTATCACTTCCCAAGTTAAACAAATCGGTAATATTTAAGAATAAGAAGTCCGTCAGATAATCTCATTCGAAAAGATACAAGTGCAATAGAGGAAAGGGGCATAACCTATACAGAATATACACCGTGTAGAAAGAAGAAGTTTTTTCCCGGTGAATATGATGTAGAAAGAGTTTTCGGGTCTAAAAAAAGGTCAACTAACACGACCGTGACTTCAAACTTTTCGAATGCTAATGCTACTGTATACGAACTGCCTGACTGGGTTACTCTAAAACTAAGACTAAAGAGATCAGGACTTGAGGAATCAAATGTTTGAGAGAGGATTGCTATAATCTGCTCTGCCTCTTGAAAGATCCATGCGTCCTATGGTTCCCTATTTAATTCCATTTCCTCTTCCTTCTGATAACTGGACCCTTCCTTAATATCATCAAAGACCCTCTGCTTCTGCCTTCCTCTAGGTCGTGTTCCCAGCACCGTTTCTTCTCACACTTTCTTCTCGACTCATCATCTCTCACTACCCAACTACTTCCTCTGCCTCTTTTTTATTTCCTCAATCGAAATTCTTACCACCTCATCATATAAAATTGCATTCAACTCTCTAAGTGAATTTTATATTCGGAGGATTAACTAATAATAATGTAACTGAATCCAACTAATAGAATTTCAAATGCAAGCGCATTATACTCGTACAAAATTCTTAAATGATATTAAGATCGTGGAAAAAGGAGCATTGAGCTTAAGAGAGATATACTGCTTATAGATTTTGAAACTATCTTTGAAACAAATTAAAAATTTCGTCCAGATGATAGAGATGTTTTAAACGTAGCGAGGCTCCAACAAACTAAAAGTACGGCTTTTAGTAAAACAGATGGGCATTAATAGAGACTAATTATAATAATATCAGGTAATGGATGGTTTCTTTAAGATCAGATCAAATGGTCGAGGATTATAGTAGTATGAATTGAATATTGGATCTATGTTGAATCACAGAATTTCAAATTACGTCGGAAGATACAGAGGAAGCAGCTCATTTAGGTTAAAGGGATGGAAATTTAAGGAATAATAATGAAAGATAATACAAAAATGTGAATGTGATAATACAAAAACGTTATTCTATTCATTAGTTCCAGGGTCAGTTTTTATTTTTAAAAAGTTCTGTTTATAGTATTCGCTATCTGAATACGGTTTCGAATTTATTTCTAGGTGAAACCATTTTAAAAACACCTTAACATTAAACACTCGCTACTGTAACTCATAAGAAATAAAATTTCATTAAAATTATAGTTTTTCCTATTCAAGCGAAATTACATGCACGTAGATATAAAATATCATTAATTCTCTCAGAATCACAGCCGATGCCGTATTACATTTTGTCCTGCACGTTTGGTAAAGTAAAAATAAAACGAAATTGAACTTCGTATTTTCCACAAATCTATTTCGAAACGACCGGTTTTGACCATGGCAGTCATCTTCAGATCACCTGAAGTGATTCACCTGGCATGATTGTCATGGTCGAAACCGGTCGTTTCTAAATAAATTTGTGGAAAATACGAAGTACACTTTTGATTTATTTTTAGATGGCGTTCCACAATATTAGGCCAGAACACCTTTAGTTTTTTTGGCTAAGTACAAAAAAAGGTATGAGGAATGTACTGAAAAGAAAATAACTATAGTTTTCTTCCCAAGGATAATTAAACAGCGAATTTCTTTTGCAAGCATGGTTTCTTACAACAAGTTTAAACATCATATAACCATAAAAAATGTACGCAGATGGAATGATTTGGTTAAAAATCATCGAAGCAGCAATGAAAGTATACATCATCAGTGAAAATTCGAGATATGAAAGTATTCATCAGTGAAACTTCGAGAGCGATACATTTTTTGCTAATAAGATTTAAATCAAAACGACAGAACTGTTTGCTCAACACTTTTTTCAATTTCTGAGAAGAAACTGGCAATTTCCCGCTAACTAGAAAGGAACACCAAAACCTATCCGAACGGAACCGATTTCCTCTTTTTCTTTGGAGAAAAAAGGGGAAAAGGCCAACACTTCGGATACGAGACGTAACATTGGGAAGCTCGACCATTTGTTCCCGCGGAGATCCCATAAATTCCGAATAATCCCACGAGGCGGCACTGCGAGCACGCGCCTAATTAAATGGGAGGAACACTGATCGAGGAAAAACGAGTTGGAAGATAGGATACGATAAGGGGAGGCGAAACAGGTGCTAGAAATAGAAAGGCCGAGCAGAGGATGGGAATTGACGGGGAAGAAAACTGCGAGGGGAGGTATAATGTGATTTAAAAGAGGGAAATATTCAAAATGGTTTTAGATTCAACACACCTACAAAGAAATTATCGGTACAGTTAAATTTCTATTAGTTAATGATTTAACAATTTTCACAAATGGCTTTATTTATTTATTTTAGTTTACGTCGCAATTTGGCCTTCTGACCAGGTGACAACGTTGGCTTAAATTTGTTTGGACAAATTAATGACCTATTCTTTCACAGCATTATGTATTAATGTAGAATTAATAAATAAATAAAAATTGATTACGTATTAAAAAGAAATATATTCCAATTTATACATTATATCTCGGAAAAATATTATATGCATAATAGTTATAAAATATATAATAAGCTATAAAGTATGCAGGTATTGTCAGGTTAAGCGATTAAAACGGTAAACGGCCACTTGTGCACAACCTGGGTATTATACTAAAATCGAATTTCGCTATATTCGAGTATGAATACTTCTTTCTGCTATGCAAACAACCATACTGGTTTATCTACGTTACTTTGTGTCTGTATTGTTTTGCTCGTCTTTCAGATTTATCTTAAGCTGCTTTCTCAATAAAAATTTACTTAACTATCCGTATATTTGAAAGTTTTTCATTCCTTGCATGTGATTTCCGGCTACGGTGTGCATTTTTTATAAAAATAAACTAGCTCTTGTAAACCCGAACGGTAGTTTTTTCTGTGCGCTTATTTTCAAACTAAGTTTTTCTTTAAAATTTGTATCACAAAGATTTATATATATGAAGTGACCTGTAAGTCTTAATACCCACTTGATCAAATACGCTTTATCGTAATTAATATTCTAAAACCTAAATTCCTAACCGCCTTCATCTCACTTTCATTATCTCCATGGATAGCAATCGTTTAATCGATCCTATAAGGAATATATACCACGTCGTTACAGTATAAGAATTCTCGTAGTATTCGAAATATCTGCAATGAAACAATTCGGTTGATTTCATTCGCTGATTAAGACATCAGCTGATTTCACATTTGACGAAATGAAAAGTTTACCAATCTTCGGCCTTAACCTCAGAGTAGGCAGTGGCCGACGGGAAGACAAACGGTTATCGCAGGATCTAATGAATTACCAGAGAAATTAGGGAGATAATTAAGGTAATTTGCGTGAAGATGAAAGAGAAAGGGAGGCGGGAAGATTCGCACGAGAGGGATTGGGTAGGTAAAATCAGGTGGGATAGGAAAGTAATTAGCGAGAAGAGGAAAAAGAGAAGATAAAAAGAGACGTGGGCCGAAAAACGAGGAAATTGAGTGAAAAATTGGGAAAATGTGAAACACATCAAAAAGCAAGGCTCATATAGTGGCTCTAGTGAGATTAAAAAACATCTCTTCCACAACATTCCGTTGCAACGGTGTTATGTATGATTAATTTATATAAACCACTGGAAAATTAATCGTAATTGAAGGAGGATACGCTTGCATTAAGTTTGTTTTGTGACATTCGTTCATTTACTGCTATAAATGTTATCTGCACAAACTGTAATTTGTGATTTTAATCTACTTATATTTCGCATGTAAATTCATTAAGAGCATAAATCGTCCACAAACTCGATTGCGAATTTTAGGAGGCAGTTATTTTGAAGTTGCAGAATATCGAATTTTAATCTAAATTAGCGATAAAAGGTTTGATATACCTATATCTAATGCCGCAAAACACTGATTTTCTATCTGATATGATTTGACCCGGAAAAAGAATCCCTATTATTATTAATATAAGGGCGGAAGTTTTAAACAATTGAATGTTTACCAAAACTAATTTACAATTGTTACCAATATATTAAATTTCAAATCCCCCCGTTTGTTTAGTTCAGAAAGATGCAAAGTCGGCTACTTTAAATTCAGCAATGAAATTTAGAGTAACTTAAATTGAATAAAAGTAATTACAAGCAAGCTTCCTAATCATTCTTTCGAAATTGCGAAAGGTGTTATCATTTGAAGGATGGAAGAAGCAGAAATAATAAGATAACTTAATTTTTATAGAGAAATCCAATATTATTCAAGGCACAAATTTAACTATTCCAAATAATTTTATCATTAAATAACGGTGATACATTAGAAATTCGTATAAAAAATGCTTGTATTTCTATGCTTGCAGTATGATCCGATGTTTCTAAAAGTAATATCAGCATTCTAAAGTCCCATTTATATGAAAAAATTAAGAAGAGACACTATTATTATAACTATGTTGATGATTATAACTGAGTATTATATTTAGATATGTATTTATTAAGTATTTAGACAGAATGAAATTACCCTATCGTTAACTCTACCATAATAATACAGAACGAAAAATCACGTACAAATAATCTAAGAGGCTTTGTTTAAGCCCGTGATAAGAAGAAGCCGCATTAATTACAAATGCGTTATATTCTTATGCTAAAACTGAACATATTGAACTCAGAAAAAACTAGCCTAGCTAATAATCTAAGCCGAAAGTATATATTGGACGTTAATTTAGATAAAGATATATAATATTCATTCCACGGCCACTTCCATGATTCGTCATCGAAGTGATAAATGTTTCGGTTACTTCCGGATGATAATGTCATATCTAATTTAACCCCGGAGAGGTTCTGTCACCCCCACCCGTAAAAGGCTTTCCCCCTCCCACTCATCCCTTCAAAACCCCAACCTTGAAAGGCTTTGAAAGGGAACATGAAGTGGCGTTAAAAATATGCTCTAAAAAAAGAAGAGAGTGTGTCCAGAAAAATAACAAAGATCGATATCTACATGACGGGGGACAGAGATATCCCCTGAGGGACTACTTTGGTCACGCTGTAATCTTCGATAATTCCAAATTTTTAACGCGGAAATTTTTAAATCGTTGATTGTAATCTCATAACCAATATCATGCCTATTTGACAGTTTCCCTTATGCCTGAATCTGAGGAAGACACTGAGAAGCATGTGTTGGTTGTCATATTACATGTGTAAACTTCATTTCGAAATGTATTTCAGGAAAATAAAAACAGTCTTCCGCACATTGCCTTAGATTTTTCTTCAGAAATACAATTCGAAAATGACCTAACGGTTATCATTGACCGTATGGCGATAATTATCGAAGCATCGTAGTTATCCAATATGGTTGTGTAATAAAAGTTTGTTACAAGAGGATCATATAATTTATCCTGTTAGCCTCCACGCCCTATCTACGGATTAAAACAATTGAAACCGATCCACAGAAGAAAATAAATATTACAATCATTTGTGAAGGTATGGCACTCAAACTCAAAAGCAAATCCTAATTTATTGGAAATATCTCCCCATATGAAACAGAAGTCTATAATTTGGTAATCTGCCTAATTTTAGCAACAGTTGTACCTAGGGTAGTTATCGACTAATTTTATTCTGATAGGAAATTTTTTCTATTTTATATCGGACACACCTGATGAAAAAAGATTCTGTAATAGAATAATTTGAAGAAAGATATCGGGAAAGATTCGGGAAATTACAGTCATTGCTTTTCACGAAGTAAAGCCTTCAAATATCGATTTCATAATTAGAAATGACTAAAAGTTGAATAATTTCATTTGCGAACCCGCTTCAATATGTTCAAATTAAATTTTTTAAATGAAATATACTACTATTTTTCATTTTAAAAAATGTTGGGGCTGAACGACATCTAATTTTAGCTGCCCAAATACAGCCTGAACTTCTACTGACTGGCTCCTTGCACCTAATGAACACGCCTCCTCCGAGAAGTAAATGATCCTGCACTTACGGCTGAGTCACCCAACACCTACGCACGACGAGAAGCTCTGATCCTTCGGAAAAGGATGATCATCAACAGGGCGGAAGGGAGGCCCAAGTGGGAAATAGAGAGAAAGTGTAGGAAGGCCTATGAACGGACACAAGCCGATGAATGATTACGACACTGGAATGGGGATGGGCTTAATGATAGCTTTGGCCGTGATGCGTTAAAGGAGGCGCATTGACCCCAATTTGCCCGACTCGTGCGAAGATGAGAGGGCGTTGAAGGAACATAACGCGGAGAAACACACGTTCTTATAATAGTACCGCGTAGTAAAGAGCCTTTTTCGGTACCGATGGGGAGAGCATCGAAAACCTATCCCATCTTTACTACTCCTTCCCATTATCATGCAGTGAGTCTGTCATGCACGTCCTTACAATAGTACCGCGAAGTAAAGAGCTTACTCGAAACCGATGCTTAATTACGATTAATCAACGCATTCGTACCACCCCATCTGACATACCACGGTAACCTTCAACATCACCAAGTTCAACATACACAAAATCGAGAGATTATACATCTTATCTTTTATAAAGCTATTCATAATTAAATACAATTATAGCCACCCGATCTGTAACCTTAACCATTAAGCTTGTCTCTCTCAGAAAAATAAAAAATTCCTTAACCTAACAACAGTTTCAATCATCACAGGTAAGTCGGTCAAAAAATTCATCACAAACCTACCAAATTTAAACAACCCGCTAATATAGTACCGCGTAGTAAAGAGCCTTTTTCGGTATCAGTGGGTGGAGAATCAACAAGCAACCTCAGAATACCTACACCTTTGGTATCCCTTTCTCCCATTCTCATGCAGTGAGTCTCTTCTATGCACAGCATGGTTATCTAATTCCTGAAACTTATAAAACTGACGATATGGCAAATTAAAAAGTGTATATTTTTACCAACAAAGAAGATGGTTATTCCTTATAGATTACCTCAAGATATCTTCCTCCTTCGTGATATGCTTATCTGCCAATAAAAAATTCAATGTATGTTAGTCATTGCATTTTATATTCTACTGCACAGCTGTTTCATCGATGACTCGGAATACATCTTATTCCCAATTGATTACTTAGACAGTTCCGATTACTTGCAAATTAGCAATTAAAATAAAATCGTATATTATGACCTCTAATTTCAATGACTTATTTATAATAGTACCGTGTAGAAAAGAGCTTTTTTCATTCAATAAGTCTCTTCATTGCACAGCAATGTTGCCAAATTCTCTCAATTTACAAATTCATTAAGCATGGCATATTTGGAGTAAAACAAGAGAACGATTAGCGATAGCTGGCAACCACGAGGAAGTGAAGGTCGTACTGTGGAGTACACAGGGTAAGGAGTTCGCGTGAGTGGGAGTGTACCCCTCCGCGGAGGAAATGCGCGAAAATTTCCTCGCAGTGTTTCCACTACGCGCTACTATAATAAACAGTTTCCTTTGCCCACTTCTCCCGATTTGGAAGCTTCCGCACTCTTAAAGTAATGCCGAACGTCGGCGGGGGACAAGTAATCGATCCGTGGGAGATGTCGTACATCATTCCCTATCAAACAAATCTCGACTCCTGCCTCTTGGAAGGTTCACGGCTGAGTCGTAACTCCAAAAGACACGCACGACCTCGGCACACACAACGATAGAAAACATCCATTATTCCCAGTTCCACTTATTAATGTGTGACATTAATGGCTTCTCGCAGCAAGTTTTTTGATATTCTGACCCCAATAATGCGATTATGAAATCGCCTTTCCCACAACGAGTGTGAGAATCTTATTGATTATGCTATATTGAGATTGATGGGAACGAACGAATAAAGTTCACTTCCTGACGGAAAACTTTTGTTCATGGGAACTGACTCAGGGTCTTATCCATGGTTTTCTGTTAAAGACTTTACAGGATCACTTTTTAGTTGAATATCACTTCGTAGGGGAGAGCGTCTAATTCGGTTAAAGGTTAGGTTATGGATTTAATCATTCAGCGATTTAGAAGATTTATGACGGCGATATTTATTTTTATCGTTCAAACGTCGTGATTCCAGATCATGGAAAATAAGCAGTTTTGAATATACTTTAGTAATAAGTTGAATGTTTAGGTAAATTTTTTAAGGTTGTGGAGAGAGATACTTACTTCTATGGTATTTGTTTATCTCGGAAGTGCGTGATCCAGTGTTATAAGGGACGTTTAAAATCACCTTGATATTTTATGTATTGAGATCGATGGGAGCTTGCATGGAAGAACAAAGCTATAACAGGCAAAAGATACGTAGTGGAAGAGTATCCAAATAAGGGCAATGAAGCCGTTAACAAATTAGAATTCAATTAAAAATTTTGAAAGAAAAAAAACTGAGACTATATTTCCAATATATTATGGGGTAATATCGCACAAATTTAGTCAATTTAATCACTAACACCAGAAAACCATTTTAGAAGGAGAAGCGCAGTTCCACAAAAATGTACAGTCCATGTATAATGGTGGTAATTCACTATTATGGCAAAATTCAACTAAAATCACAGAGGCCTTAAGGATCTAATTTTAAGGCACCAACCATGCGGACAAGAGAGCTATATTCATTTGCTTTATGGATCACAGTGATATATTATTTATTCGCAAAGGTTCTCCAAAGAATACGAAGGTCATTAAGGGACTTCCAAGGCAAATGACAACAGTTGATGTAATTTTCCATTGCATAGTTATACCGTTTGTAACTAAAGAATTAAGAAAGGAGCTGGTACTTTTTCTACAGGAGTTTCTTTAATGAATTCATTAAAGACGAAATTAATGAATTTATTAAAGATACTGTTATGGGAAAAGGATACGGTGTTTTCTTCATTTTACGTGATGGATTTCCTCAAAAGCTCGCCTAATCCTGGAAGTTTGCTGTTGAAGACTTTGTTTGCTAATTACGTTACGAGCTATGCTGTGGTGTGTACCATATGATACCAAAAGGTATAAGATGTAACATTTTAAAGTTTATTTTTCCTGCAATAAATATACAATAAAACTTATGCATCTCATAAACAATCAGAAGTCTAAAACGTATAACCATGTTTATTGCACAGATAATTATATTATGGGTGACCCAGCAGTGTTATGAAGTATAGAGCGAACTTAATGTGCAGTTATATATTTAAGAATGAAATTGAAATAATAAAATTCATTTATAAATTCTCCCAATGACGTAATTATGAAAGGAAAAGAAACTAGAAATACCCAGCATCCTGGACCGAGGAGAGGAGATGATTTTAATCAAAAATCTTATCAAAGATTTCGTATGGTGTTTCACAATAAAATGTCATCTCTAATCACCACGTCGCTGCCATTGAGGATTTCTTTTGACCGGAACTCCAAATTTGGAGTCTTCCAAGAATACAAAGAATTGTGATATTTTTAAGGGATATATATATATATTATAGGGATAATTATCAACGCTTCAGAAGGTGCCTGGTATCAAGAGAGTTGGGCAAAAGTTTGGCCATTTACCTTTTTCAATCCGTGGCGAGTTATTTATTTTATCCACAAAAATTCAACTGCCTAGGAATTTTATTACCAAAATTATAGCGCCAGATTAAAAGTTTCCCGTAATCAGATCTTGAGCAAATTGCCGTTAAAATTAAGTGGCTGAAAACTTCCTTTCTACCTCATTCTGAGTAGCTTACAGCAATCAAGGACGATGGGGATCGGATAAAAGTGAGATTAAGAAGTTTTACGAATACTGATTCTTAAATTCACAGGTTAATCCTTCTCATAATGAGTTCCCCGATACAAAATGTGCACATTATAAGGGTATTATCGCCATCATTGTGAATAAAATAAAAGTAAATACATTTTACCAAAAATGATTACCAGCTTTACAGATACATTTAAGATTGTTATGAAAAATTATACGCACTTTTAATAGAAATAGAATATTGTTATTTAATACGATTAAAATGGTGTTTATTAAATGCAAGCATTTTATTTTGAAAGGGTAACAGTTACTCAAATGGAATGGAAAAAGAATGGAATTTCAAGCAAGTTCTGATCGAAATATCTTGTAGAGAAAATAAGTAATCAAAATATACCCTTAATACTCGAGCTACGCATCTTCACAAAAAATTAAAACAAGAACACAAATTTATACATATAATTATTGCATGAAAGATTAATATAAAAGTGCAGCGACATGTGTAAAGCACTACAACACCAACGATATTGTGATCCATTTGCATAATTTGAGATTTTAAAAGTATTAGAATGTCACACTTATGCGAGCACATATTTACCATACGAATGATTCTCTGAAGAATTACTTTTTTCAGATTCCCTTCTTAATAGAGCATTTTCAATATTTGTATCTAGGAAGGATGCATTTTATCAAGAAAGACCACTAAAATCTACAACGTCAAAGTATTAATATGATTTCGTCATATATTTCGTTTCCAATAAACTGTGTTCCCTCAATTATATCGAATAGCTTGATTCTTCTCTGAAGATCTCAAGAATAGTTTTTACACTCTCAGAAACGAATAAATAAATGCATTTAGTCACTGAAGATCAGTTTAAAAAACCATAAATGCTTTTCGTGTATGAAATAACGATTCGATGGTAGATTTTACCACAGAGGTACTCTAAATCTCTTAAAGGGACTGACCTACGAACAAATACGGTTGTCAAATCGAAATACTACATAGACAGGAAGTTCACTTGTACAAGGAAGGAACCCATTCAAAACACACAAAAGTAAAACTTCATTAGATAAAATACTGCGACTAATATTACACTTTAAACGAGAAACAAGCTTAGGCTTGCGAAAGAATCGTTGTTCCCAAAATTATTATTTATTTAAGTTTACGTTGCAAGTTGGCCTTCAGCCGGGTGGTAACGTTTTAGGAGAATATAAAATGATTTTAGGCCTAGCATTGGATTCATAAATCACTTCATACACCTGTGCTGATCTCTCTGTAACTCAGACTGAATCCGATCTTAAGAGGTAACTTAAGCAATGAAAAAGATGTAGAATCTAACATTTAGAAGAATTAAAAATCAGGTACAGATACCCAATATCATTCGTGACTTTTATCGATTTCGAATCAGACCATTAAAGAGAATATAAGAACAAAAACTCCGATAGTTAATCAAAATAATTTATTATTTTAATTATAAGTGTATTATGTTTTCGGTGCTAACAAACTTACGATAAATAGAGGTTATTCTATAAAACGGACGGAATTCTACGATCAAAATTGAAGAAAAGTCTCAATCACATTTTACGTAAACGTTTTGACTAAAAATTCTAGCCTTGAATCCGTCTTCCTGACTCGTCGTTCAAAAGAATAAATAGATTCTCCCAGTAATTTGAGTAGATTGCAACATAAATCTTTCAATCCGTCGGAAATCAAATATTAACTCACGTGGAGTAATTATAATCGAATATTTTTTCCAAGTTTGGAATGACCTATTTGGGATAGACATGGAGTGGCTACCTTCCATGTTTTTGTCGTCTATTTTCAATGTCGTTTCTGCCGCTTTCAAAGACGAATTCGAAAAGCGGGCTTCAAGCGATTCTGCGAGTCCCGAGCAGTTTCGCCCGTTGGGGACGAAAAAATCGCGCGCTTGGAATCCATTTATACAGCCGTCTGATTCTCTCTCCAAAGTCATCTACGAAAAGGTAGCAAAGCTATTGTAATCTCCGACAAAAGGTGAGGGTACCCTAATGCTTTTCAAACGATGATTACTTATATCGAGGGGAAGGATTCGGAAAGAAAGAATGAGGTGCTGTTCACCAAAAATAGGATAAGCGAAAGATAACTTCTTCGAACGCAATGAGTTCTTTTTTATTTCCCCCACATTTTAGGGAAAATGTTTATAGAAACTAATAAAATTGATGCTTGGAATACTAAGAGTAATCGAAAGATGGATATTTATCGATTTACATACTTAGGAACTCCCTGACTCGCTTCTTAGATTCGGGAAGACCTACATTGATTATAAAGATTAAATACATTTAATAAAATGGCATGTGAACTGTAAATTAATTTTATACGTATTTTAATTTTCTAAGCCAATCTCAGGCAGGTTTTACTGATTTAATCATTTTAATACTGTAGTGTAAATTGAATAAAATTAATAAAATAATAAATAAATATTATTTAAATTTCATTTAATATGTTAATTAATTTTAGATCTATTTTTGTTTTTTCAAGCTGATCTCAGGTAAGTTTTACTGATATAATTATTTTAATACGGTAATTTGTATTGTAAATCGAATAGATTGAAAAATATGTCGTTATTACGAAGATTACGAGGTAATTGTCGATAAAACTTAGGTTAATAAAAAATCACGAAAACTTTGGATTATTGCTTGGAATATATTAAGATTATAAAAAGATTGTAAATGAAAATTAAGTGAATGAAAAAATCATAAAAGTTTTGTTCCTGCGTATGAATATTTTTCTGTTTTTATTCGTCAAAGCATAGAGCAAAAGGTGGTTGTGTACCTTTCATTTATTATTGTAACAGTCTCTTTCAATGCTGGATAAATTAAAATTACTTAAGTTTGAACAATACTGTATATTATCATGTTATTTAACGATCTGAGAAGAAGAGTCGTTGGGTTGCACTTTTCTCCGAATCGCAATATTCTGAATCACTGAATGAAAATAAGAGGAATAAGGATAACCAACTCATCAACTTGCAAAGAAAGCCACATTACGTTTCCCACATCAGAAAGATTCAACCAGCCTTCGTTCGGATAAACTTACAAACACAACAACTGATAGTTCATTTTTTAATACTTCTAAACACGAAACTCCGAATACATCTACTTTAAGGGCGCTATAAACAATACTATATAACGCTATCCATCTTCATTGTTCACAGGTCAGCGAATTAAACGATACATACTGTTTCATTGCCAATATCTCTATGTTGGTTTTTACAACTCCAGCGTAGTACATTTTCTCAAGGATTAATTAGTGATCCCAGGTATGCTAGAGCAACTCTTACAGCCTATTTCTTTTCAAAGAAAAAACTTGAAAGACTTTAATTATCCGCTCGCATTGAAGCAGCCTAGAGCCATTCCACTTCTCGGACATATGTATACACAAAGGAGCGCCTGGGATTAAAAATACGATAAACAGCACTCAGTTGACGAACTATTCTCACCACTTGAACTTTCAAATATTCGATATTATAAGCACAATGAAACCAAGGTAAGATTAGGGAGAAACTTTAATGCGAAGCAGAAAACTTGTAGAATTTTAAAAGTCGTTATATGGTCAAACCGATAAAACTAATTACATTTTTCTTCATTTATTAAATAAAATAAGATATATTCAATGGAAAAAATTCATTCATTCTATGATTCGCAGACGAGTATTAAAGAAAAGACAGACGATTCGAGAAAAGCTATAACATGAGACACTATACTGAAACACGAAATAAGTCGGAATTTCATAGTTATTTAAATGCATGCTAAAGTTGCCTGATTATTCATTTACATGGTGCAATTATGGTTCAACACATTCAACTAACTGCGGCATTTTTTTTTCGTAACGACAAAGTTTCGATTTGCACAATTAAATGAAATACATATAGGAAAAAATATATCTTTGGCTGTAAGTTGTTTGAATCTGAACTACTTCATTCCTCATCTTGTCCGGAAAGCTTTATTACCCTCTATTAGCTATTGGTGACAATTATTAAAGGCTACAACCGGCCTTGAGGTTGAACGCTTCATACAGTTTGTACCTTGCGAACCTTTCTATCGACAACTTGTAATACCAATTTAAAAAATAAGCTTATAAAGTTCTCCGGGTCAAAGAAAAATTAGTGGAACGAATAATGATATTCAGGTTATAAAAATGGTTTTATATTTGAAATGAATACGAATGTTATCAGGAATTTTATCGAAGGTTAATTTCCCAACTTACAAACATTTTTGAGAATCTATCTTCTTTGTTTGAAAATGTTACTATTAATATTTCGATTTATATAGAAATATTATTCAACCCGTAGACAGTACAAATTTAGGGTTCTGTGTACGAAATAGAACTGTATAAAAATACACAAACTGTACTGCTTCTCCCTAGAGCAGCAGAGAAATACACAAAATGAACTGTCTTTCCATTTCGCCTCTTGAATTTCCATATGGCACCGGGGAGATCTGAATTATAGGCCGCTTCACCAGAGTCGACGAAACGCATCGAAATCCCGTTCCGACAATATATCCTCGAATTTTCCGATTTGAATTTTACAGTTCCCGAGCGAAAAGCAAGTTTTTTCCTCCGTGCGCTTTACTCCGAACAAGAGGTGAGGAGTGGGTGACCACCCCCAGAACCGAAACGAGGTCAGACCCGACGCCAAGAGAGAGATTTTAAAGTACCACTCCCACTTTTTAGTTTATTTCCGTCAAGTCGCTACAAAACAAGCTCCGGCTCTCCAATCCATCCCGGTAGTGATCGGATGCAACGGGGTCGTACCCAGTTGGCTGCCTAACGACAGCGACTTTTCAACTTCAGCGTTCCGATTGATAGGGCTGATTGGGAAGTAATCTTGTGACCCGATGAGGATTGGAGACGGGGTAACTTTCCTCTTCCTCGCTAAAATAAAAAAAATCCTGGTTTCCTTTCTCTATCATGACCCTGGTGCGAGAAAGAGAAAATGTAAAGCGGTTTTTTAATGACTTGGAGAGTATAGATAAATTGCTCTTACGACATACGTACACCAAAACTGTACCATGAGTTCTTGAAATGGTTTCATTCGCTTTTCCTCTCGCTAGTCTACTCTGAACTTCCTGATTGACACCTTATTTATCTTCAAAACTTATTTTTGATACCCCATTCTTCATTAAAAACCTGAATTTGTTTGTGGCATTTCTGAATCAACTAATGAGTTACTCACATGAATTCAGTTGCTCAAACAACATAATTTCCATCAAATATGATCGTTAAATTTAATGATGTGGTAATACTTTGGATTTTGTCTGGACGTTAACTACCTTAAATAAACATATGCTTATGAAGCATACATTTTTGGCTCTACTACCGAATTCAAGAGGTTGGCTAACGTATCTAACACTGAATAAATACCTTATGACTTCCGAAAGCTATACTTAAAACCTTGATTATATTTTTAGTGAAGTTCTCAGTCATTGAGTTTTATTTGGTCGGAATAAGGCTGTTAGATAGAATATAACTTACAGTAGTGTATATCGAGTCATCTCTCCCAACGAGCAACAAGGTAGATCTATGAAAGAAGGAAATATAAGACAAAGATAAAGAAAGTTAACCACAGGTTATCACTCTGGATTTGTGTTGCGGAGTTGTCACTTGTAATCTTGTAAGAAGTCAACATAAATAAGCCATGAATCATTTTCTCTACGCGACTGAATCCTATTTCATTATAAAAAGAACTTGGTTATATACTACACGCACAAATCAAAAAAGCAGAACTAATTTCAACGCGTAGGCATCATTATCAACCAAAAATTGTGTGGATATTCCCAAATTTTTCTTCACTCTTCAATAAGTCTTTCCACGAAGTCCGGCCAAATAATATAGAATTAAGTTATTATCACGTGGTGATGAAGTGACTTAATGGTAACTTTGTTAAAATAGCATCTAGTTTCCCAGTGAAAAGTGGTTCCTGCTTCATTTTCCTACCGTCACGGAATTCCACATAATAATTCCATAGTCAGTTAATTTAATCATATCAATTTTCTACAGTTTGACCATCGATGGAATGGAAGAAACTATAGTTGAAATAAAGCGAAGCGCTGGTCAGGTTTGATTACATCGTAATGTTCATCCTTCCTTTTATCTCTGGTGAAACAAAAATCTCGGCCCTTTGCGCAGCAAAAAAATATACAAGACTTAGAGCGTGAATGGGCAACAGAGAGAAAGCACGAATTAAATAAAGCTAAAATGAAAGAGTCGTCGAGTAGAACAAAGCCCTTTCCTTTCTCGTTAAACAGCATTCACGGGGAATGGATGTATCAAACAGAATCCGGACGAGCGCAAGGGGGGATTCGGTACTGCTGTACCGAGCGGATCGCGGAGATCTCAATCGCATTTTAAAACAGACACCGGAGTCTCGGGAACACTCCAACGCTGAAGGAGCAGAGAGATGCGAACTGCCGCCAGTTATAGACGAAGGAGAGGGAGTGGGTCAGAGACCCAGACGCCGGTGGTTGCGTCACACAGATTGTAACGGCATTGGACGCTGGAGGGCGAGTGGTCCGAAGGTAATTCAGAAAAGAAGCCGCCGTTGGATGACACTCAGAGCCCAAGATTTACATGTCGTTCGAGTACCTAAGAAGCAGCCGCGAATGGAGCGATTACCCAATTACACTCGATTAAACATCCCGGAAAAAAATGCAAAACCACCCACTCTGGATGGGATAATGTGTACTGATGATAATTCCCTTGAATACAGCGAATAGCACACTTTTCTAATTACAAGTGATTTTTTTCTAGGGGTTACACTAATTTATGACTGAAATTATGAGGCACGCCAGAGTTTAGGTGTGTAAACGTCAATATATCTTTACAAAAAAGACGTCTTCAAAATTTCCTGTTCAATGCTCTTTCCTAGACTTCTTGATAACCTATACTCCCTTTTATAAATCATCCTACATCTATTACATCTTTTCCTTTCTTCCCCAGTCTTTTCCCTTGCTTTTAATCTTTAATTACAATCTTACTTTCAACAAAGAAAACGCGAAACGAGTGATATTCCACAGTTATATAATTCAAAGTAAAACAAAATCGGTCACTTGCTCATTTTTTAACTTTGGATGGATGTAATTTTCCACAACAAGAAAAAAACACAATAAAAAGTAGAAACAAAAATTTAATGGAAAAATACCAATATTCGCCAAGAAAGCTTAGGGATTTGATATGTATGGTTTAATTCTATGATATTCCCGTTGATTTCACTCCATTTGTGACGGTTTATTAACATAAATCTAGTAAAACAGAAAATAAAGTAAATAGATTAGAGTTAAATGGAACCTTACTTGTAATCACCGTGCATTGTGAATAAAACGAGTGAATTCATAAACTCTTCAAGCTCATTAATTTTAATTCGACATCATTATAGTGAATTCAGAGCGTAATGAATGTTAATTCTAGTTGTATAACAATCGGCAATTATAAATTATATCATTGTGAATTAACACAATACTAGCCTGGGAAATTTAATCATGGATCGAATGTTAAAATGGTAACATTACACGAACCGCAGTTGATGAGAGGTCAATTCATTAGCAACCTATTCACACAATTGCATAAATAATGCTTTAAATATTTCTGGAATGAACAATCGCTACGTATTTCGTAAGTACATTACATTACTCTCCTGCATGACGCTATATAATACTGCATCTTTCATGAAAATATGCTATTATTTTCAAAAGAGCAAGTCATCAGATTACCTATCTATTCTTGTAATAAGTTTTTAAAGATTTTTTTGAAGCTGCAACAAAATTACAGCTTTCCAGCTTGATGCTATGAAAGAGGTATTTTTTTCAACTCTTCACGTATGCAATTCCGATTTTTTATTGATTGGGAAATGGAAGAATCAGACCTACGACCCCAAACGTGCGTTTTTTACCTGAGGACACGATTAATTTTCTCCGAAACTTCGGCCCATCACAAAGGAAAATCCCATGGCTGAATAGGACGTGATTTCTAGGTCACTCACGAGAAAGCGTCCCTATGAAGCCGTGAGTCACGCGAGTGTGCTCGTAATAATACGTTGCGTATCGGAAGCGTTCAGAATAGTATAATCTCCTATTTTGGTCTTTCCCATTATTTAGTGGGGAGGTGAGAACAAATGAAAAGGAAAAAATGCTTATTTAACCGCCCTTGACTCTGTTTACAGATATTCATCTCCCCTTTGCATATTAGGGACGTCACGACCAACTTAGGATGATAATTTTAAATTTCCACAAGGGCCCGGAAAACGGAATCAGCTTGAAAAGCACCGCGCAAACTTCAAACATCTCTTTACACATTTTTAAGCTGGTGATTGGAGTTATGAAAGCTATAACTCGAGTAACATATATATTAATATTAATGTTGCTATTACACTTTCCTCCGCAAATTTGACATAAGCCTGGTGGAAGCGTAATTATTACATTACAATTTAAATTATATCAAAATTACAATTAATTTACAATTATACATACAATTTTAGATATTCTGTACCAGTAAAATAACGTAAATATTAATCAAGTGACTTTATCTAATATAAAATAGTAATAAATTTAGTTCAGGCTGCAATCTATACAGATATGAGCTTGATTGACATCGATGTTATTCTTCAATGAATAATTTCGATAAATTTTGAAATGTTTGTTAGCATAAAGAAAATCAAGCCAATAAATATAATGCCGAGAATATATAGAATTGTATGATGCAAACAAAATAAAGGTATAATATACGTGGAAAATATCATGATACTAACAATGTCTGTTATAAGTGTTTTTCCTTTACCAAAAGCATTTTGCTGAGTAGTAATGGTTCCAAGATCTTCTTAAGACCGAGGGATATTGGAAGTAAACGTCGCAAATAATCGTGTAAACAAAAAATTTGGAATAAAAGAGTTTCCACGGTAGAAACCGAACATTAAATAAACACAACAATGACCTTGGCATTGGAAGCACAACTTCTAGAAAATTACAATCATAAGAAAGTATATGACGTTAATGTTACCGCTCATGCATATGTTATAATTTTCTAAATATTTATACCAGTTATAATTGACGGCTTTGGAAACAGATACCTCTTAATCATGAGCAATGTCGAGGAAAGAATTTTAAGCTCACACCAATTAATATAACTAAGGATTATGCTTTAGTAAATAATTATTTAGTGTAAAGAAGAGTTCTAATTCTCATTGAGAAATATGGCTCATCAAACCCTAAACATTGGCACAGGAACAGAGAAAACACCTATACACTCATTTTGACCTTTGCAGGTTTAAGATTGAAAATGGGTTTTAATTTCTACTTAAAATTCTCATCTACTGCACAATTCCCGCAGACTAGAAATCCATTTAATCTGCGGGAAATTTTCAAATCTCAGCGACCGTAACTCAGCGGAAACGTCACGTCGACCGAAGTGCTTCTCGCTGGAGGATTAAATTATTCAGCGAAGATGACCGTGACGGCGAGAGTGCATTATCAGGGCAAGCGGAGGTCGCGGGACATTGTGTGGGTGGAATTGGAGAACAGGGCATAAGATGGGAAGGAGAGAATTAACCCACCACCTTAACGTCTGTATTCAGCCATTAATCTCGCGATATTGAACTCGGCGTATTAAAGTTCGGACGGAAGTGTGAATGTGAGTCATGCTCACGAGCCATAGCGAACGAATATTAATATCAAAACCATCATCGATGCTAATGCGTATGACTTTGTCACAAGTTTGAACTGGCTTGCGCAAGCCTCTGCCGTTTGAGTGATTTAGTGTCATGCGATGAAGAATCGCAGAGATTGAACGCGAATAAATTTTACAAATGTGATTTGTTCCCGCATAAGTCTGCAAAACGAGAGCTGTGAACATGCTGTATAAGTTATCACCCCAAACATGTAATTGTCCATTTCATGAAATGGGCAGGCGCATTTCCCATTTCATGAATTGAGCAAAAAGTTGCCCATTTCATGAAATGGCAACGTTTGGGGTGAAAGGAACCCTACCTACCGTACTCAACCCATCGGCGCCCCGCATATTTCACGATTTGTAGCGGAGCCCACTTCATGAAATGGGCAAATGTTGCCCATTTCATGAATTGGGTAAAAAAGTTGCCCATTTCATGAAATGGGCAATTACACGTTTTGGGTGTAACATATACATTGTTAACTAACATCGATATTTCATCAATATAATACTTATTTTTATGTATTATATAAATAAAAGGGTTAAGGTAGCTTTGCGCATAAGGGCGTGCACCCAGGAAGTATGCAAATAAAAAACGGACTTGAAAAAATCTGACGAATCGGGAATTGAACCAGGTATCTTCCTCTGTCTAGGAGGCTCCTTGAGTCAACTAAGTTGTCCGCATTAACATACAATGCATACAATGTATTTTGTTTTGAGAGAGAATTTGCAAATAAAATATTTATTTTTTACAATCGTTATAATAGGCCCAATACGTGAAGAGTATTAGCAAAAGTCATATGCGGCCGATGTAGCACTATTTCTATGGAAAATTCTTTATCAATGAAATCGACAGCAGTAAAATATTCAAATGATATGGTTTAGAATATTTAGAAACACTCATATTTTAAACTCGTCAACTCTAACTTTCAGAATCTTTATATATAATTTCCGAAGTGTCCGTCCGTCCGTCCGTCCGTCCGTCCGTCCGTCCGTCCGTCCGTCCGTCCGTCTGTCCGTCCGTCCCCCCCTTTATTTCAGAAACGGTTTGACTTGGAGATTCGAAACAAACTGCATTGTGTTTCTACGAGTTAGAAACCCCTAGGAAAACTATTCCCATTACCAAGAAAGCCCGGGTTCGAACCCAGGAGTCCATAATACGGTTCCATAAGGAATACACGTAAACTTCACTTTTATCGCTTGCAGGCTTAGTTTCTTTCGCAAAATTAAATTAGTAACACAAGTCGTACAAAGTCGAGACAAGTACCAAAAGAAAGGAAATTGAATGGAGATTCTTATTTCAGTCGTAGAATATCGTTTACGATTCGAAATTGTAAACATTTTGATAAAATGCACCAATATTTTATCAATATTTTGATGTTGTAAACAACTCATCTCCATGACGACCTAAGGAATTTTTACTTTCTCCCTATACGTAGTATAGAGAAGACCTCCAGATTTCGACGGAAATAGATGTTTTGGGGCCCATAGAGCATGTTTAGCTATTTTCCCGAACATGTCTGTCTGTGTGTCTGTCTGTCTGTCTGTGGTTAAAAAGTTTGTGGGCGCTCTATCTTAAAAAGTAACTATCCGATCATTTTCAAAATTCATATTTAGAATTTTCCTAACAATGCCAAGAGTTGATTAGTTTTTGAAGATTATCGCTAAACCGGAAGTTACGGTTTATCCGGAACAAAATTTTGTTTCTTAAATATCTCTGTAAGAATGCAATATAGGTATATACATTTACACACAAAAGTTGTAGATAATATACCTTACTACAACTTTTGTAGCAAACATATTTTCGTAACACTAATGCTTTAGGAGTTATTCCCAAATAATGGTTAACCGGAAGTTGTTGTTTACCCAGAAATTGAAGTTTTTCATACTTATCTCTGTCAGAATGCAATATAGGTATATACATTTACACACAAAAGTTGTATATAATGTATTTTACTACAACTTTTGTAGAATACATTTTTTCGTAACACTGATTGTTTAGGAGTTATTCCCAAATAATGGTTAACCGGAAGTTGTTGTTAATCCAGAAATGGAAGCTTTTCATACATATCTCTGTAAAAATGCAATGTAGGTATATAAAATTGTAAACAAAACTTATTGATAATGTATTTTACTACAACTTTTGTATGACACATTTTTTCGTAACACTGATTGTTTAGGAGTTATTCTTGAATAATGGTTAACCGGAAGTTGTTGTTTACCCAGAAATTGAAGTTTTTCATACTTATGTCTGTCAAAATGCAATGTAGGTATATACAATTATGTACCAAAGTTGTAGATAATGTTTTTTACTACAAAGCTTGTATGAAACATTTTCCTGTAACACTCATTGTTTTGGAGTTATTTATATATTACCGGCATAGGCTTATGTTTTCAATAAATACGGAGAAAGTCATGAGTTGGCCACATCAGATTTTTCATTTTGAGCTCATGAGTTTATCCATGGGAAGACATATAGAATAAATGATCAGTTAAAACTAATGCTGAAAATAAGAGATACACTATATTAGATATACAATAGAAGAAATTATATTTATACATTTATATATATAATTATATTATAAACATTTGCAGATAAAAACAATATCCTCCGAAAAATCTCGCGAAAAATATACCAAAATTTTAAAAAATTCAAATTTTGTTTATTTCTCTGTAGCAACCGAACTTTGTTTATATCAACGTAATTTTTAGCAGTGTTTCCGTGAAATAAAACAGTTTTATTAGTATTGTGCTTCTTATAATTGCTTTCTCTCGATCAATTCAACTGAATACATATAAATAAACAGGTACGTTGCGGATGTTTTTGATATAATCTTCTGAATTAAGTATTAAATCTAATATATTATCAACGATGAATATTTAGAGATAGACAAAAATGTAGTCAGTGAAGATCGTAAAGATTTCTCTTGATTCGATGCTCGGGTTCTCACAGGAGTAGAACATCCAGTGATCAATATGTAGCAAATCGCTAACATCGCATACCTGTCCAAAAAGGTAAAGCAATTTCATGTTTTGTTATATGCAGAATACAAAAAGTGATTCATTTGTGGCAATTTTGATTGCTTTCACTCCATATAAATTTACTATCTTATCGTGAGCTGTTTAATTTTCGTTTCTGTTTTGGCATTGTGATTGAGTTTGTGTTATTATATGGTTTTCCGTGTTTATGTTACACATTTTAGTATTGGGGTAAAAGTTAGCTACACAACTCACTTACTTTCCGCGAAAAAAATTGTTGTTGGTTTTTAGGGACATATAGAATTTATTTCTATATAATCATCGTTTCCGTTATCTCTTTGTGCCTTTCTTAAAATGTCTTCTTATCCTAATGTGATCTTAATAGTTTCATTTCCGGAGTCTCCGGGATCGAAATCCGGAACCCATAATTCGTTTCCATTTAAATTACAAGCACAAAAAACCTACTTTAAATCGTCCTATTTTTATTCTTTTTAGTGATGCATAAATTAATATCCTACTGTTATTGGTTTAAATGCCATGGTTTCTACACTAGTGTTCCTCTCCGAGACAATTACCTGCTGACGATGTTACAGCATTATTTTTTTTATTTTCAGCAACTGACCTACTTTTAACTATTTAATTTACGAGAAACTTTTACTAGGCAGTAGTGAACCATTCAGACGTAATTTTTACAGTGATTGCGTTTCGCGAAGACAAGTGAATATTTTAAATTGGTACTTAATTGAAGTGTAACCACATGGGAAGCAATTGAATTAGGTGGCCCGATGACAATTTTCATAGATTGACTGAAAGTGATTACTTTTTGTGAAATGGAATCGGTCATCAATAATTACATTAATGTGTCTGTTTATATATTATTATTAATTAATGCATTCAGAAGAAAAAAACTAGGTATACTTTGACTGATTTAAACTAAACCCTCCTGAGGAAACGTTTTCGTCTGAAGTACCGAAAAGCTTAATAAATAATATACATTTATTTTAGTTTCCACAATTGTAAATTCATTTTTGGAATTCTTTGCATTGTTACACCCAAAATTATTACTTTATGATTATTTTAGTAATAAGTTGATCAATGAAGTATCTTAATGTTTGTAGTAATATAAACTACTACGAAAAATAACTTTTTTTGTATGATAACGATCAACTATGTTACTACAAGTAAGGTATACTTACTTATTGCGAGCTAAAGGTAAAATTTTAAGTAAAAATGCAAGAAATTGATCATCATCATGGTGCATAGTCGTGCATCTCATCGATTAGAAGTAAAGAATTACTTTTAATATTTCTCCCATGTATTCCACATGGGAGAATCGGGTCCATCCTGGCATCGAACCCTGGGCATTTAAGAAATATCTCTAGATATCTAGGTCAGTACAAAATGACCATCTGTAATTATGCGTACGATTTCAAGCTGAAATCTCACCTGTAACTCCCTCAATTCACGTCCTACCTTACCTATATATTCCTTATGGAAGGAAATTTACTGTAGCATGGCTTCTTACCCCTGGAACAGTATAAATTTAAAATATTGTCAATGGACGTCTAATAAGATGTATGTTAGTTTCCGGTACCTAAAATAACACTAGTGGAAAGTTGATTAAGAACTATGTACTTTTTATGAAGTATTGTCAAATCTTTAATTTCTATGTGAACAAATATTTGCGCGGGCCCAGCTAATTATTTGGAGAATGTAAATAATTAAAAATATATCAATGCGATAGTAATTATGACTTATTGTCACTATCAATTACATAGTATTGATTTATATTTAAGTTAAAACTGATTTTCTAAACTTAGGTACGGTATTATAACATATATTTAGAGTCGACCTTGACTGTAATCTTCACGTAAACTCTAAAAAAACGTATTTTTGTCGATACTTAAGCCTTAATTGGTATTTAACTCTTAAAAGTAACTTTAACCGCAATGCATCATGGATGTAAACAAACTATATGGCGGAAATTTAAAGAGCTAGCCTCTCGCCTCAGTTGGTTTATCGCTGAAAAATAAGTTTGTTAGTGGTTTTTTCGTTTGAAAATCCTCAAAATATTTTGAATAAATTTGTCTATTTCCTTTAAACAGATATGTCTCGCGACATTGCCTTTTTCTTTATTGTAAATCATATCACAGACGTTAGGTGCTGCGAAGTATTTTTTATGATTCAGATACTTCAAATGTGTTATAATTAGTTATACATTGGAAGTGAAATGAATTTATATAGTTTAGAACTGCCGATTAAAGTTAATAAAGATTAAATTATTGCATTTATTACTGATGAAGTATAAGCAGAACTCAGTTTTACGTCAACATAGACGAATTGGACATAGTTAATAACATACATACGAGTATTGTCATTAACTTATTTATTAGTACAATTAATCATGAATGCATAATGTAATTTACCTATGTTTTTAATTGAAGTGTTTCACTAAGATATAACCGTGATTTTGAAAACTGGCCATCAAAATTTCAATATTTTAGTATGTTAGACTTTCTACCAGTACGTTCGTTAGGTTACGTACCTTAGTATTATTGCAACCTTTTATGACGATAGTGTGTGTGTGCTTTACGCACATATAAGCGTTGGAGATTTTCCAAAATGACACTAAGTACGCGTACAGAAGATTTAAACTTTAGTGAATTTAAATATTGTCTCATAAGTAATGTACGGTATCTGTAGAATGGGAGAAATGAGAGGCATGTAGTGTTGGAATCTATCATTAAAGGTCTATAAAACTTCTTGGCTTTCTACAATCGTATAAGAGCCTTTGTAACTGTATACTCATTTATATTGAATGCATACAAATGAAATACCTGCAAGTATATGTATACTTATATACCATCCAAACATCATAAATTTCATTCTCAATCCATTTTCCTAGATAAAATCTTTAATGCGAACCAATATACAAAACAAAAAGTCATCAACCGAAAGGCTGAGAGGGTCTTCTACCGGTCAACCATTAGCTGCTAAAATTAGAGAGTATAACTTCATATATGTTTACTTATTATCCCCGTTGAAATTCAACGGGCACCTCCGCTAGTCTTTATATATAATTTCCGAAGTGTCCGTCCGTCCGTCCGTCCGTCCGTCTGTCCGTCCGTCCCCCCCTTTATTTCAGAAACGGTTTGACTTAGAGATTCGAAACAAACTGCATTGTGTTTCTACGAGTTAGAAACCCCTAGGAAAACTATTCCCATTACTAAGAAAGCCCGGGTTCGAACCCAGGAGTCCATAATACGGTTCCATAAGGAATACACGTAAACTTCACTTTTATCGCTTGCAGGCTTTGTTTCTTTCGAAAAATTAAATTAGTAACACAAGTCGTACAAAGTCGAGACAAGAACCAAAAGAAAGGAAATTGAATGGAGATTCTTATTTCAGTCGTAGAATATCGTTTACGATTCGAAATTGTAAACATTTTGATAAAATGCACCAATATTTTATCAATATTTTGATGTTGTAAACAACTCATCTCCATGACGACCTAAGCAATTTTTACTTTCTCCCTATACGTAGTATAGAGAAGACCTCCAGATTTCGACGGAAATAGATGTTTTGGGGCCCATAGAGCATGTTTAGCTATTTTCCCGAACATGTCTGTCTGTGTGTCTGTCTGTCTGTGGTTAAAAAGTTTGTGGGCGCTCTATCTTAAAAAGTCATTATCCGATCATTTTCAAAATTCATATTTAGAATTTTCCTAACAATGCCAAGAGTTAATTAGTTTTTGGAGATTATCGCTAAACCGGAAGTTACGGTTTATCCGGAACAAAATTTTGTTTCTTAAATATCTCTGTAAGAATGCAATATAGGTATATACATTTACGCACAAAAGTTTTATATAATGTATTTTACTACAACTTTTGTAGAAAACATTTTTTCGTAACACTGATTGTTTAGGAGCTATTCCCAAATAATGGTTAACCGGAAGTTGTTTTTAATCCAGAAATGGAAGCTTTTCATACTTATGTCTGTCAAAATGCAACGTAGGTATATATAATTATGTACCAAAGTTGTAGATAATGTTTTTTACTACAAAGCTTGTATGAAGCATTTTCCTGTAACACTCATTGTTTTGGAGTTATTTATATATTACCGGCATAGGCTTATGTTTTCAATAAATACGGAGAAAGTCATGAGTTGGCCACATCAGATTTTTCATTTTGAGCTCATGAGTTTATCCATAGGAAGACATACAGAATAAATGATCAGTTAAAACTAATGCTGAAAATAGAGATACACTATATTAGATATACAATAGAAGAAATTATATTTATACATTTATATATATAATTATTTTATAAACATTTGCAGATAAAAACAATATCCTCCGAAAAATCTCGCGAAAAATATACCAAAATTTTAAAAAATTCAAATTTTGTTTATTTCTCTGTAGCAACCGAACTTTGTTTATATCAACGTAATTTTTAACAGTGTTTCCGAGAAATAAAACAGTTTTATTAGTATTGTGCTTCTTATAATTGCTTTCTCTCGATCAATTTAACTGAATACATATAAATAAACAGGTACGTTGCGGATGTTTTTGATATAATCTTCTGAATTAAGTATTAAATCTAATATATTATCAACGATGAATATTTAGAGATAGACAAAAATGTAGTCAGTGAAGATCGTAAAGATTTCTCTTGATTCGATGCTCGGGTTCTCACAGGAGTAGAACATCCAGTGATCAATATGTAGCAAATCGCTAACATCGCATACCTGTCCAAAAAGGTAAAGCAATTTTATGTTTTGTTATATGCAGAATACAAAAAGTGATTCATTTGTGGCAATTTTGATTGCTTTCACTCCATATAAATTTACTATCTTATCGTGAGCTGTTCAATTTTCGTTTCTGTTTTGGCATTGTGATTGAGTTTGTGTTATTAGATGGTTTTCCGTGTTTATGTTACACATTTTAGTATTGGGGTAAAAGTTAGCTACACAACTCACTTACTTTCCGCGAAAAAAATTGTTGTTGGTTTTTAGAGGCATATAGAATTTATTTCTATATAATCATTGTTTCCGTTATCTCTTTGTGCCTTTCTTAAAATGTCTTCTTATCCTAATGTGATCTTAATAGTTTCATTTCCGGAGTCTCCGGGATCGAAATCCGGAACCCATAATTCGTTTCCATTTAAATTACAAGCACAAAAAACCTACTTTAAATCGTCCTATTTTTATTATTTTTAGTGATGCATAAATTAATATCCTACTGTTATTGGTTTAAATGCCATGGTTTTTACACTAGTGTTCCTCTCCGAGACAATTACCTGCTGACGATGTCACAGCATTATTTTTTTATTTTCAGCAACTGACCTGCTTTTAACTATTTAATTTACGAGAAACTTTTACTAGGCAGTAGTGAACCATTCAGACGTCATTTTTACAGTGATTGCGTTTCGCGAAGACGAGTGAATATTTTAAATTGGTACTTAATTGAAGTGTAACCACATGGGAAGCAATTGAATTAGGTGGCCCGATGACAATTTTCATAGATTGACTGAAAGTGATTACTTTTTGTGAAATGGAATCGGTCATCAATAATTACATTAATGTGTCTGTTTATATATTATTATTAATTAATGCATTCAGAAGAAAAGAACTTGGTATACTTTGACTGATTTAAACTAAACCCTCCTGAGGAAACGTTTTCGTCTGAGGTACCGAAAAGCTTAATAAATAATATACATTTATTTTAGTTTCCACAATTGTAAATTCAGTTTTGGAATTCTTTGCATTGTTACACCCAAAATTATTACTTTATGATTATTTTAGTAATAAGTTGATCAATGAAGTATCTTAATGTTTGTAGTAATATAAACTACTACGAAAAATAACTTTTTTTGTATGATAACGATCAACTATGTTACTACAAGTAAGGTATACTTACTTATTGCGAGCTAAAGGTAAAATTTTAAGTAAAAATGCAAGAAATTGATCATCATCATGGTGCATAGTCGTGCATCTCATCGATTAGAAGTAAAGAATTACTTTTAATATTTCTCCCATGTATTCCACATGGGAGAATCGGGTCCATCCTGGCATCGAACCCTGGGCATTTAAGAAATATCTCTAGATATCTAGGTCAGTACAAAATGACCATCTGTAATTATGCGTACGATTTCAAGCTGAAATCTCACCTGTAACACCCTCAATTCACGTCCTACCTTACCTATATATTCCTTATGGAAGGAAATTTACTGTAGCATGGCTTCTTACCCCTGGCACAGTATAAATTTAAAATATTGTCAATGGACGTCTAATAAGATGTATGTTAGTTTCCGGTACCTAAAATAACACTAGTGGAAAGTTGATTAAGAACTATGTACTTTTTATGAAGTATTGTCAAATCTTTAATTTCTATGTGCGCAAATATTTGCGCGGGCCCAGCTAATTATTTGGAGAATGTAAATAATTAAAAATATATCAATGCGATAGTAATTATGACTTATTGTCACTATCAATTACATAGTATTGATTTATATTTAAGTTAAAACTGATTTTCTAAACTTAGGTCCGGTATTATAACATATATTTAGAGTCGAACTTGACTGTAATCTTCACGTAAACTCTAAAAAAACGTATTTTTGTCGATACTTATGCCTTAATTGGTATTTAACTCTTAAAATTAACTTTAACCGCAATGCATCATGGATTTAAACAAACTATATGGCGGAAATTTAGAGAGCTAGCCTCTCGCCTCAGTTGGTTTATCGCTGAAAAATAAGTTTGTTAGTGGTTTTTTCGGTTGAAAATCCTCAAAATATTTTGAATAAATTTGTCTATTTCCTTTAAACAGATATTTCTCGCGACATTGCCTTTTTCTTTATTGTAAATCATATCACAGACGTTAGGTGCTGCGAAGTATTTTTTATGATTCAGATACTTCAAAAGTGTTATAATTAGTTATACATTGGAAGTGAAATGAATTTATATAGTTTAGAACTGCCGATTAAAGTTAATAAAGATTAAATTATTGCATTTATTACTGATGAAGTATAAGCAGAACTCAGTTTTACGTCAACATAGACGAATTGGACATAGTTAATAACATACATACGAGTATTGTCATTAACTTATTTATTAGTACAATTAATCATGAATGCATAATGTAATTTACCTATGTTTTTAATTGAAGTGTTTCACTAAGATATAACCGTGATTTTGAAAACTGGCCATCAAAATTTCAATATTTTAGTATGTTAGACTTTCTACCAGTACGTTCGTTAGGTTACGTATGTACCTTAGTTAGTATTATTGCAACCTTTTATGACGATAGTGTGTGTGTGCTTTACGCACATATAAGCGTTGGAGATTTTCCAAAATGACACTAAGTACGCGTACAGAAGATTTAAACTTTAGTGAATTTAAATATTGTCTCATAAGTAATGTACGGTATCTGTAGAATGGGAGAAATGAGAGGCATGTAGTGTTGGAATCTATCATTAAAGGTCTATAAAACTTCTTGGCTTTCTACAATCGTATAAGAGCCATTGTAACTGTATACTCATTTATATTGAATGCATACAAATGAAATACCTACAAGTATATGTATACTTATATACTATCCAAACATCATAAATTTCATTCTCAATCCAATTTCCTAGATAAAATCTTTAATGCGAACCAATATACAAACCATAAAGTCATCCACCTAAAGGCTGAGAGGGTCTTCTACCGGTCAACTATAAGCTGCTAAAATCGTGAGAGAGTATAACTTCATATATGTTTACTTATTATCCCCGTTAAATTTCAACGGGCACTTCCGCTAGTACTAGTGAATATCTAAATAGAAGTGGGTAAATGAAATCTTGTATTATTGTTTACATCATCTTGAAATATTGACTTATTATTCAATGATTGATCTTCCACCAGCTTAAGTGAAAATACATTGCCTTTATTCTTGCATTACTATATAAATATAATTATATAATTAATTGTATCTAAAATGTATATTGCATAAATATAGTGTATAATCTTGTATTATTGTATATATTATTTGAACCCTTGAAATATCCATTTCCTAAGATAGTTTTTCCACTTTCTTGCTAACATGAAAATGTATTGCTTCCATTTATTTAGAAAATCCGAAATATCCAAGTGACGAAGGAACTGCGCAAGGGAGTCTAAGAGGGATGTTTACGTAAGATTTGTTTACGTCTTCGGCAGCCTATGGAAGGAAGGGATTTCGAGGGATTATGTCAGGCGAGACGCTCGCAAAATACCTTCGGGTTTTAGAAGAGAAAGGTACGCTGGAAATAAGGAGGGGTTAGCAGGAGAGAGTCAGTCTTCCCGAGGGGAACGACAGAATACAAATGAGAAGAAGGGGGAAGAAATATTGCCCTAATCTTATAAGGAACGTCCTAATCCGTGTTGGCTATGAAATAGTATTACATACCTACAACTTCGCGGATCAGTTCCTTCCAAACAAAAATTAGCACAGAGAGGGTTCGTGAAAAGAGACATATTTTCATACAAAATCCGAAAAATGCGAAATCCACTGGGTAAATATATAAAAAATCAATATTTTAGCAGTCTATCCATTATCTAAAAAAATTAAGTCTCACAAGCTATGTAAAAGAGAATGATATATAAATTAACTCTACGCAAGTAATTCTTTCAGGACTTCATTCTTATAATGAAGAGCAAAGTAACTGGATAACAGCTACCACTGCAAACGTAATGTTCGAGCAATAATTTCGTTTTCAATGAATAAGCATTTTATTTTTGCTCTTTACTATCTCAGTACATGAAAATTTGAAGAAGTTAAAACAAGCAAGATAATGAAAGTGATTTATTATAAAATATACATGAGCAACAGAATGAATTTAATCTTGGCTAATGTGACACAGGCATATGACTAACCATTGATGTGATTGCTAGAACCGTGAACTACTATACTTCTAACATAATTTGCATATTTTTTACTTGGCGAGCGAAAATTGTTGATAAATAACATGAATAATGGCATATTCAAAAGACTTCGAAAGTGTTACAATTAAATCCTTATTTACTGTTGAATCGATAAGACTTTTACTATCTATATAACATTTTAAGATCCATGGAGATCACCTTTGACCTCCTGTCTCTCTTTGACCCCTTCGAAACGAACTAAATGCAAATAAATCATCCTGTTAGTGTATTAGCACTGATACTGTAACTATGTCAAAATAAACGCAATGTACAAACATATAGAGCAAGTGTTTCCAAACTGCCGTCCCTTAACTGATTCAGATCAGCCTTAGATCTGATGCGTTCTTAAGAATTTCACACATTTTTCTGTCCTTTGATGACTAGAGAGGAAAAAACAGCTTTCGTTTGGAAACTACCCTTAAAAATAAAACAGTAAACTCACAATTAAATAAACAGTATCTATCATAATACTTAAACTGTGCTGTACATTGTTTAATTAATGATTTCCTTAATTGTTCCACTTGCCTTTTTCCTTCCTACATTTCCTTTGTTTTCGTTTTTTATGAGTGTTTAATGCGTTTTTGATTTATGTTTTTTTATAAGTTATTGTATGTTTTTATTTAAAGAATATATTATTTACTGTTATAAAATCACAAGTAATTGGGTTATTTTTAATCTGTTTGTGATAATTAAACTATTATTTTTAACAGTTTTCAATTGATAATCAATACTAAACACATGCCAAAGTAAATTATCTGTGAAAGCCAGCAAAGTCCTTATATGAGCATGTACTGAACTTCGAACGTCCCTGTTTTAGAGCAATGTAATGAGGTAAGGAGAGGAGAAAATGACATGCGATTGGAGAAAGGAAAGCACCGTAAAGAGGAACGACGAAAAAGCGAAGTCAGAGAGAAGGAAGAAGGATGCTACGTGAAAGAGTAGGCGCGAGGAAAGTGGATGAAAACATCTCATTAGGGGCACCAGTCTTTTCAAGGTTACCCTTTTCTGCGGTGGATTAAAAAAGGTTCTCTGGCTTTTCTCTTCTCCGTTCCCCTTGGTCGCGACAGAACACAAAACAAATTTACCTAAAAAAAATACTCCCTTTGTACACTCGTAGGACAACCACCCACTGTTGCCCAAATTACTTCCATCACAGTTCCCGTACGCTGACCCATAAAAGTCGACAGAGCGACCGGGTTAGAGCAGTTGAGAATTACGTACAAGCAGCGGTGTACTCGTAAGAGCAAATTCGACTTTCCACGAGGAGTAACGTCATGGGCATTTGCTGCAAACGCCACGACTACTTTCACAAACTTGCTCTCCCAAAATGCAGAACTGAACGAGATGCTTGTTCCTCATTTTTTTGGCTTGTGCCCTATACGATACGTATCTCTGTGGTGCCTAGCTCCACTATATTCATTACCAAAATATGTTTGGAAACAACGTTAAACCAATTCAAATTCAGCAAAACATCTAGAAAAGTTTCCCATTGAATTAATTACAGAAATCACTAAATATATTCTTTTTTCAAGATTTCAGCTATATTCTACGAATTCAAACTTAAACATTAATTTTATCAAAGCAATGGATGCGAAACAAAAATTTTCCCTTATATTAGATCGTACTGATTGATTATATTTTTATTAAATTTGGAAATATTATAGCCCTACTTGGCAATAATTAGTCCTAAGCTTGTAAGAAGCATTTACGTTACATTTTGCAATTATAAGTGGGAAACTAGAAATGAGAAATATAAATTCTCCCTTTCATGATTTCAAACAAATATTGAGGAACGAAAATTGTCGAAAATTCCCAATATTCATAGCATAACATTAATCTCAAATTTATCGAAATCATATTGCACTCATAGAGCTCACTTGGTAGAGTAGACTTTATAGATAGGTAGTTTAGTAGGTAGACTTTATAAATCACATAGATTGAGAAACTTTCATAATGATATTGTAATGAATTATCGATAAAGGAATAGATAAGTGAGGGTTGAAGAAAAACTTGGAAATAACCCCATGGTTTATTAAGAAAACCGGTTTCGGATACACAGCCATCATAAAATTGCTTAGTATATAAGTAATTGCATTCCTCATACTTGTACCTGATGATGCTCGAAACTGGCCGTCTTAATAAAACGTGAGAATATTACCACGTTTTCCTTCATTCCTCAGAATGTCTTTCCACGACGTCCGGCCAAATAATTTACAATTAATGAATGGTGAATTTTCAGTTTAAAGAAAACAAAAGTTGAACACATTGTCAAGAACACAGACATGTCAAATTTTGTTTTCTTTAAACAGATTATGGAAAAGTTCCACCTTATAACTCAAGATATGATTAATTGAACAGTGGAGTGTTAACACTTCGGAAAAATCACCACCACCCACCCAAAGAACTTTTCCTTTCAGAGAAAGTAAAAATTTCCGTATTCCATTCCCACTAATTTCGCTTTCCCCATCATTCATATCGCATTTCTGACCATCCACTTCATTGTCTCCGCATGACTGATCTCCCCTGATTGATTACTTTTCCGCATTCTTGCTCACTGCGAGTCGTACCAGACATTCCACGGATTTCCTCCCGAGCATCCAAGACAACGTGAAGAAACTCGATCAAGTCCGCAACGAAATGGCATATACGCCATATCTTTTAATGCATCTCGATCGACATTCTCGTTTAGATACTTCAACCTTTCATCAGACTGTACAACTCTTTCACGTATGGCACTCTTCATGAACCTCTGGTAAAACAACTCTCTTTTAAACTTTTCCCAAACGTTAACGACAGCTTCCTTGAGTCACTTTTTTATGTAGACGTCGACTCGGTTTTTCCGATACTCATCCGTGCTTTCACATTCCAGTACAAGGGTTCCTCGTGAGAAAAATTTCTACTCCGCGTATTGTATTCCTTCTGTTTTCTGGGAGTGACATGTCATTTCCGTGATGTTTCACTCTAGGATAAACTTTCAACATACACTCTCGAGCCGGTGGATATCGACAATCTCCAAACCACGTCAAAACTCGCGATGCACCGGCGTATTTAAATATTTTGCTTCGGAAAAAGATTTTTTCTAAGATACGGGCGCTTTCGAAGTCTTGTTTACTTTTTGCTTCTGTTTCCCTTTTTCAGGTGGCGGAAAAATCCCTGGAGATAACGACTCCGATGAAAGGAAAACATCGGCTGCCTTTGAAAACGTGCGCTGCATACAGACGAAATGCAATTCGAGGCTTCACAAATGGTTTTCGAGTAATGGCGGTACATGATGCATCGAAAATGACGTAGGAGGGTGTGCAATTCTTATGACTACGATTTGAATGTAAGTTTACAGACTAAAAGGAGTTTTAAAGTAGATGCTGCAGTTTATGTAATTAAGTGGACTCAATACTGATATGTTTTGTATTATTTTGATATATTTTTAAACGTGACGATGTGAAAACGACGAAGTGACATTTTGGCCTGAAAAGTAACAGTATAAACTGAAATTAATTTTTGTGATTAGAGGATATAAGTCGAGTACATGTTTTGGAAGGGTACCGGGAAGATGCATGTAAATTAGGTCTTGCTGTAGTGTTGTTGTTCAAATAATGCCTACTGGTAGTGATGATAATTTTGGAATAATTTTTTGCGTGTAATGTCTGGTGTGAGAGGTGGGTTCTAATTAAGTTCTAGTTGGTTGGAGTTGTTAAGCTGTAAAATGGTTGAAGATGCAGGAAGAAATTCTATTTGCAGCATATTTAATAATAAATAAGTAATAAATAAAATCCAGGGATAGCTAAACGGAAAAATTTAATGAGCAAACCCAATCTTATAATTCTATTAATAACAGCTCTAGGTTGAATTAAGAGAATTAAAGGAATTTTTAGTGTTACATATTTCCCACATATACGTTAATCCGAATACAATTTCACCAACATAGACTGATCTGATTAGTATAAAGTAGCGGACGAGGTATGTATGTGGTATCGAACTCTATAATTTCCACTAATTTTTTATATTACTTTAAATGCTATTTATTTTAATTATTTTTAATCTAAATATTCGCTTTTTATGCCAATGTTTCTATAAACATTTTTATTGATTTATCTATGTGAAAATGTATCTGAATGTTTTTTTTCCATTAAGATTATATTGAAATTATTATACAATTCCATTGAAATTATTATTATCGCCATTACTGAACAACATGGTTGATCATGAATTATTGTGCTCTACTCTTCTAAGTATTTCATTGTTAATAAAATAAACAAATGGTTCCAAAGTAACCTTAATAATAGGACATTTATTGTTAGAATGGCTGATAGTGATTCCTTCCGTATAAGTATAGGGGTCCCGCAGGGTTCAATTTTAGGACCGATACTTTTTAACTTGTATATTAATGACATGAGACGTCATGACATCAACATGAAGTTGATTTAATGTGGTGTTGACACACTGTTATTCATAGTCCACATCAATCCTGAGATTGCTCAGAATTTAATGCAAGAGAACTTTTTCACATATCCAAATTCTCCAGGAAAGAATCCAAACGGGATGCTTCGGCAGAATCAAATCCAAGAAATATTAATTATCGTATTCAACAGAAACGGGATCGCAATGATTCAGTGTCTGATTCATGCGAATACTCCCTCGGCCAAGAACACTCTGGTTCTATCACGTCACTATGCGTAAGAGGCAATTTCAATGCAACCGAACGAACCGAATCAAGGACAGAATATCACGAGGAAAACGCCGATTCCCGCGGTTCAATCCGGACAAGAGCATCGCCTTACATAACTCGCAAAAATGTCTACTGCGAAGCAGCGATAATGAGGAAGCAAATGTATTTGAAAATAATTGCCGAAAAAGGACCGTTGATTACAAGCCGATCGGCCGTTCGGCTTCCAGAGAGATCCGTTGGTCTTTGTATAGAGCTGTTGATTCTATAGTACTTTGATATAAAGGAGAAGCGCCACGCCAAAGTGCTCTTTTCAAACGGCTTAAATATAGCTAATTTCGTTTTTCCGAAGAAGTCATAATCTCAACGGTTCACATAATTGAATTCAATTTAATTGTTAATAATGAAAGAGATTTTGTTGATGTTATCTGATTCAATTATTTAGAATCTAATTAATGGCTTATCTTATCACTTATATTATATTACATATTATCAACTTAGATTCAACAATGAAAGAGATTACGTTGACAATTCAATTATTTAGAATCTAATTACTGGTTTATTTCTGGCACTAATTCCTTCCAAAGGACTTACTCATTAACTATCAACACTCGTACACATCCTTATCGGAAACTGAACAGTACACTTTTACATCCTACTATTTTCCTTAACACATAAGTATGGATATTTGGTAATCAGCCCTATGGTTGAAACTAATCGGAACCGGCCGGTCAAGTCATATCTTTGATCATTTCCTCTCGATTGAAGACAAATTTTTCACAAAAAAATCGGTATTTACGTAAAGAGACGAAGACTCCATTGGTACAGCTTGAACTTTTAACCTCTATCCAAACTTTAATTGCACAGGGGCAGGAACATGGTAACTTGTAAGCTTAGCACCCCTACCAACGCCCTGTGTTGACGTGCGCTGCCCTCAAACCTTTTCCACCACGAAATGATGGCTTCACAAAAAAACACCGCTAACGATATCCCTACAAAGGCACTCGGTTAACCGGCTTGTTGATGATCCGGCAACTTTCTCAAAGTCCGCCGCCTCTTGGAAGACAGACCGGCACCCTCCAACAACTTGTCTGCACAGCGAACGCAGTACGCAACAAAAGCCCAATTCCACCTCAGCACCCACCTGCTCGCGCCAAACGATAAACACGTTGCCGAAGCACCAAGAATAAATAACCCCGCCTTCCCGACCGCCGCGGCAGAGCAGCCAACCTGAGGAATCAACTAGCTTACCTTCCGATTCCTCCGCTCCTAACAGTCCCTCCGGAGCTGCAGAACCAACGCGACGAGCAACTGGAGGTGGTTCACCGTCCACCTCGCTCGCGGTGAGTTGAGCGCTACTTCAGCAGAAGAAGATCCGCAAAAGGAAGCTCGTCTGAGGAATGTTCCCACACGACCGATCCCACTCTAGAAGATCACTCAAAGAATCCTCCTTCCAGAGGTCGGCAAAAAATATCCCTCACGGTAACCGGTGGAGGATAGCGGAGTATCCAGTGCGATCCCTCTTTGGTGAACGTCCGCGCGAGACTGAATCGACGTTGGCGTTTGTGTTCGTGCGAGGGAGGGCGAGAGGGGGGCGGAGCGGGGGCCGGAGGGGAAAGGTGTTTTGAAGAGAGAAGAGGCCGGCGAGAGGCCGTTCCGTTTCGCGCGAGTTCGCCCGTACTTCTTCGAAACCACATCCATGCCAAAAGACTAAATATACTTACATATTACCGTGTTGTAATGAGGAGACTTCGACAGTCGATATTTCGAAAATATATTCGTTTCCGATTACCGCTACATTTCGCATTAATCAGTGGAATAGTCGAAATGAGTAATATAAATTCTCCGTCACGATAGGTATCTCTATGGTACCTAGCTCCACAATACCCATTATCAAAAAATGTATGGAGACAGCATCAAACTGACCCAAATTCACAAAAACAGTTGAGACTCAACCCATCAACCTCATCAACCAACTCAACAATGAATCAAATTATAGAACTTACTAAATCTATTCTTATTCCAAGATATTTGCTACGTTCACCGAAGTCAAACTTAAACATATTCTTTTCTTTAAATAAAAGCATATTGGATGGGAAACTAAAACTTTTCCTGATATTCGATCGCAATAATTTATCTTATTTTTATAAAATTGGGAAATATTAGTGGCCCAACTTGGCAAGAATTAGCCCTTAGCTTGTAAGAAGCATTTACGTTACATTTCGCAATCATAAGCGGGGAACTCGAAATGAGTAATGTAAATTCTCCAATTTGTGATTGCGAATTAATATTAATATTAATCCCTACATTCATAGTACAACGTTAATCTCAAATATATCGAAATCGTATTGCACTCATAGCGCTCATTTGGTAGAATATAGACTTTATAGATCACATCGACAGGGTAACTTTCATAAGATTTCTTATGAATTAGCGATTAAGGAATAGTGAAGTGAAGGATGAAGAAAAACTTTATGGTAATATTCATACGCTCTTTGAGCTGTTCCTCAGCTTACAGTTGTAAATTCAATCTTCTCGTAAGCTAGTGCTGTGAGGAATGCCGTAACATTCCTCACAGAGTAAGTACTTTTATGATGCAATACCTTAAAAACTGTTGACAAAACGAACGACTAAGAAATTTTCTACATCCGCAGCTATATTCGATGCTGCAATCGACTATCATTCACTCGCGGAACTTCAGAAATTATTGAATCGGTAACACCATTGCTAGTTTTTGATTCAGTACTAGCTCACTCAGAGGATAAGAGTGGATAATGCTATGGAAGATTTGGAGAGCATATCATTTGGCTCTCATTATGAATCTCAGAATAGGACTGCTACTTTTTGACTCGTCTTAAAAACGAATTTTTACCCCATTAGGGTATTTTGTGTGTGGTAGAACAGATTAACTTTTTGGTAGAATTTGTGGCTCCACCCAGAGAACCCCAGCTGAAAAGGACTGCTATTTTAGATTCGATAATTGCCTTAATATCCTCATTAAACAAGATCAATTTGATCATATCACCTTAAAATAGGACTGCTTTTTAAATTTTTATTCATAATTGAATCATCATTAAACAATATCAGTTTTGGATGAAGTTCTCTCGGGTTGCAAGCCGTGGGGTTTCTTCGATGTCTCTGGACGTTTCGGTTCCTGTCTCCGGAACCATCTTCAGGAGCGAAGCCAACCGCAGTAGTTAATGGAACAGCTGGAAGTGAAAGGAACAAAAAGAGCCCCCCTATATAAGCCGGACGAGAAATCTCATGTATCACTTCGCTCCTGAAGATGATTCCGAAGACATGGACCGAAACGTCGAGAGACATCGAAGAAACCACCCGGCTTGCAACCCGAGAGAACTTCATCTACAATATACGCCGGGAAAGCACCAGATCCTTTCTAAGATCAGTTTCATCAATTAGAGGAACAAAATCCTTTTAAGATAAGAAAAGTTCTGTGTACTCACGGTAAGATGTCTTCATCTGAAGTTTTGAGACTGTCATCTTCTATAAAAAAGAGAAAACAAAAATAAATTATAAAAATTCCTCTTAATATATAAATTTCATGAGATGTAAACTATCTATTCCAACTATACATTCCAAACAACTCGTCTTGATACATTGAATAATTTTATAGTTTTTATAAACATCGGTACATAAAGGCAATTTTTGAGGCTACCGACTTCGTCATAGTTTATCTAAAAAAAGACGTGGAGGTTCACTCCTTTATACCTCTGATTATTAATCTTTTTAAACAAAAAATACTCTTGAAAATATAGAATTATTTTCATAGCATGCAATGCCTTCTGCTTTAGACATACAATGATCTCATGCTAGGGAAAATACAGTCATTAAAGATAAATAAAGTATCACTATTTGAATCAATCATCGAACATTTTCACATAATCATCTGCACAAATTTTATTCGTCACTGCAGTCAGTCGTAATAGTGAGATAAAACTCTTTTAGCCAACAATGCCGATTGCTTTGATTATAACGCGAATGTAGATAGCTTGGATAATTATAAAGAAGTACCGATCAAGTTTGAGTTGGTAGAAATAAAAAATGGTCTCTCACCAGATGGAGAAGTTAGAATTACATACATACATTATACAATAACATATTTATTCTATTTATTTGGAAAATCAATATGTATCTCTAATCTTAACATAGTTTTATGATTTTATTCTAAGTGGAAATCATACACTTAATCGCCTCTTGATGCACAACTATGTGCTATTTTGCTAACAATTCATATGTTCCAAGAAAGCTCAATGGGCACAAACAAATTGATCATTATCGAATCCAAAGGTATTAATCATATAAAACATCATTATTTTCAAAGAATGAGATGTCAATTACACATTAAACGATCAACTACAGTAGGAAGTTGTCGTTTCATGAAATGGAAATATAATCAAGAAAGTCTAGAGTCTAAAGTCAGAGTTAAAATTAATCATTAGTCATTCTTCTTTCTGCAAAGCTTCTCCTTACGTAATCTCATGATACTGGCGATAAATAAGTAAATTAACTCGACTTCAACCATGGAATTATCACCCGTACAAATTAATTTGAATGTAATAGAATTTTCGGTCCATGTTATCAAAATTTTTGAGATTTTTTTCTTATGGTGCTGCTCCCGATATCGTAAGGCAGTTTTTCCATATACTATACCCTCCCGTTAATTGTAAGATGACAATTCTACTTCATTTACTTTACAAGTATCCAGTAAGAGCTTACAGGTATCTCTAATCAAAGACTAAACAGTTAAATATATATTACGTCCGTGATTTTTGTGATAGGTTGATCCAATTTCGAAACTCATAAATATGACGTTGGGGAAGGTTGACTCTAATTTAGCACTTAAGCACACAACGTTACTTAAATCATGTGATTGAGATTTTAGAAATCTAAAAATGGAACCCTTACAATAACATTACTATCCAAGTAGAAAAGAGTTAGCGAGGAATCTCTTTAACTTCATTTGATTATTAATTTTAATTACACTTTCCTAACAGAAAACAATAATCGATGATAAAAATGAGAATCTCTATTTTTCTTCTTAATTACATTCCCCCGATTTAATTTAAATTATATATATTCTAATTAAATATTTAATTCTGCTAAATATTACATTCAAAAGATAACTGTAAAATTGGATGAATGTATCTATAAATATATTTAAGAAGGTGAATTTTACACCGTATGCTAACCCAGCGGGCATAGAAGTATAGAAATCATACTGAAATGCAGTAGAAAGAGCTTCATCGACAAAATAATCGCTATGCATTGGTATGTTTTCGTTTCAAAATGCGTAAGGCCTGCAACACCTATAGCAAAGGGCACAAAATCTGTAAACTGAAATAAATATAATAATAATAATAATAATAAATGGCTTTTATTCGGGCGAGATTGAGACTAGAAAGTCTCTTCTTACACCTAATATAATCCTTCTTCGATGGACTTTCAATTGATAGAAATATAAACCAAGAATAATTTCCTACCTCATTGATATATATAACTTCATAAAGGATAAATTTCTATTATGTTCTATCTCTGAATCCTGAGTCCATCTAAATCTAACTAAATAATAAATTAAATAAATAAATATTATATATATATATATATATATATATATATATATATATATATATATATATATTCCAATTGAGTTACTAAAGAAGAAGATGCAAATTTAATACCACGCCCTAACTTCCGACCTCTTAAACAGACAGTTACGTATATTTACGAAAACAAGACCTTGAACTTGGGAAAAGACATGAAGGTCACAATGGCAAAAATCGCTCTCTATTCAGTTAACAAAAGCTTAGGAGTGGAAGTAATGGAAAGTGAAGGAGACCTTGGCCTTGAGATAACTCCACGGCCTTTTTGCTGTACTCTTCCCATTCTGTATATGTAAACAAGAGGAAATGAGAGTAAGCGAATCTAGATAAACAGGAAAGAATTCAGTAGGTGGTACCAGAGGTTGAAGATAAGAGAAAGCACATCGACCTGAAGAAAGTAGATTCAAAAGGCGAAATGACTTTCGCGTTTGAAATCCTTCCTTGAAATTGTAAGAACCACTGCCATCTATATATTCATACGTTTATTCATTTCATTATTACGCAAGAAATTAACGCAAAGGTGACTTTATTGTTCGACTCGGACCTCTTTCTCTTACATTAAACTTCTATAAATAACGGCTGAACAGAACCAACACGGGAGCCATGAAGGAGAAAACTTTATGGACATGCTTCTATCGTTGGATGTAGTATTCTATTAGTAATTACGAAATTTTTTGTGTACATTGATATTTCGTGTGGCGTTTATGTCACTGAATACCCGTGGTGACACGAATACTTTATTTGCATAAATTAAAGTGCATCACCCAAGAGTTGGCCAAGATACAACAGCAGCAAGATAAACTTCTGTTGGAAGTGTAACTTCTATTGTATTTTATTTTGTATTTTTAGACTGGTAACTTTTTGTGAAGCATTGTTATGTTGGCACTATTGTTAATATAGCTTCTTCGTGTAGTTGATGATGCGGTAATTGGATATTAATGAATGCGGGAATTTTTTCCATGATGTGCAACTAACTCTGAACGATCAATTCTTCGAAAATAGACCACTCTAATGAATCTAAATGTATCCTAATATTACATTAAAGGACCTCATTCAGAGTTTAAATCTATTCAGTAAAGCTATGAAACCTCTTGAAGGTTGGGTCGGGTTGGTTGAGGGCATTGCATGTGGCATTTTTTTCGAAGAATTCTTTTTCAGAGAATTTGTCTGTAACTTGTATTTACTCTGCAAAATGTGAATATTTTTTCTCTTGGTCCCAATGTTTGTGGCATTAGATTTTTCAGTGCCCTACCAGCTTCAATAAATAATATTACGTCTTTCAATGTCTTAAGATATGTAGTAAATAAATGCCTTTATGATGTGGGTGAATATTTTAATGACTGATTTTTTAATATGTATATATATCTACACCATGTAATCTTATTGTCCATCTGTACATTATGTAACTTTTTTATTTTGTATTTTTTCCTTCTGAATCTTTGACGAATCATATACATGTAGCTTCACGTATTTGGATAATAAATGTATTATTATTATTATTACTGAGGTATTTCTGAAATCTGTACAACAGTTCACAGTCAATATGTCAGTTTTCGTTGCTGAACTTCCTTTGACTTCCTATGTATGTCTCTTAATTTCATTAATATTCATTAACACATCAGGTATAATTGAAGTGGAATTGAAAAGTACTGCATATTTAATTTTTAAGTAAAGGAGGGCAATGATCCCTGGAAATTTATGAATAACGCTGAAAAAAATCGTACTGAAGTGAATTCGTAGGTATCTTTGGAAATGTTTCCGGTATCGCAGAAGCGGGTCAAGAGTATATTGGAACTTCGAGATACTCCGTGGAAACATGTCCTTCTTGCTACGCGAAAATTCCATACCGTACATGTCTTTCCACATCATCCGATGGGGAAGTATGCTAGTTTTAACAAGTAGGCTTTTATCTTGACGGCGACCGGAGATCCATCCAAGATGGGTATTTCGAATGGAAGGAGATGCTCCTGGTCTATGCATGCTCGAGAAGATTTTTTATGTGATTGAAACAGCGACGAATCACGTATCGAAAAAGAAATTCTGGTGGAATTTTTCCCACCTTCTATGAGAGGCTTGTTTCACTTTACGTTGCCCTACTCATAATTCTTTTGGGTAAGGATAAGGATATCTGTAACTCATAAAAATAATCTTTATGGATTTTCTGACAATAAAACAATTGTACAAGAAGTGAAAAATAGTGGCTTGGTAGTTTAATGGTTAGAACACCTTCCCATGAAGCGGGAGTCATGGTTTTGAGTCCCAGGCTAAGTCAATATTTTCACTTCTTGTAGAACATTGGGTTAAGATGCTCACTTTCTTGTGCAACGATAAAAATTTAATTTCCATCATTTTCATAAAATAATAGTAAATATGTCGCTTACTTTCCCCCAGTTAAAATATGGGCGTCTTCATAATCTTTCGTTATTCTCGTTTTGATACAAAAATATTAAATTCTTTATAATAGCTCAGAGCAGTGGCGCAGCGAGGGGGGGATTTAGGGGTACAACACCCCCCCCCCCCCCCCAAGAGTCAAGTCCTATGACTAGCTCTAAGCTTTTTTTTCTGCTGAAAAGCACAAAACCCCAATCATCACGCAAGTCTTAGAGATAGACACTGCTAGTCACGTGCTTGCTTGATAAATTCAGCGAAAGCTTTGCATACCCGTAAATATGGTTCCTATTTCAGCTAAGGTGATGTTTTCAATAGCAGAGTAGGCCTATAGCCGACATCGATATCAATGGGACGCTACGATACGAGTGTTTCGCACACAATGCTCAACACGTGCACTTCTTAAGCCTATCCTATAGTTAGATGACTCTCACCATAAGAAAAGATTCCCATAAGAAAAAATCGAAAGTGCTGATTCGTTTACTCCTCGCAAAAATAAAAGGGAACATTCGAGAAGTAATTCGAAACTTACACCCTGAAAACAGATTTTAAGATTACGTTTGAGGGACAAACAGATTCATAAAAGCTCAGTTAGATCTTCTGCATGTAACTGCTTTAATGGTGTGAATGCAAAGCTTGGCTCGTCAGTAACGCTTTTGAGAAATTTACAGTGAACAGTTCGAAGTAGAGTTTAGTTTGGATTTCATAAGTTACAGATGGACATCCAAAAATTATTTTTACAGTCCGCTGATAGCTCGAGACCTTTATTGAAAAAACATTAGTTAATGACTATGTTGTTTTTGTGAAATGACCATTATTAGATGGTTAGATATTAATTAGAACTGTCTTATGCTTTTGAGAAATTCACAGTGAACAGTTCAAAGGAGAGTTTAGTTTGAATTTCATAAGGAACAGATGGACATCTAAATTTTTTTCAGTCCGCGAATAGCTCAGGGCCTCTATCGGAAAAACGTAAGTTAAATGCTATGTGTATTTTTCTGAAATGACCATTATTAAATGCATAAATTTGGATTGCCTTTTTTAGGGCTGTTATCGGAGGGCACACCAGAAGATGAGTTTAGCGACAATTCCAAAGCTACTGGTTCCTTTATTATGCGTTCTGGGCGCATAAAAGTCTGTACAGTAGACTCTTCATTACTCGGGCTGATAGAAAATGTACTGATCCTTATTCTATGATTACCTGTTAATTTGCTGGATATTCAAGAAAATAATTCGATATTTGAATTTCTGTAGAAATTTGAAGAAGTATTGGAGAAATACCACTAAAAATAATTTTCGATGATATTATTAATCATATACCATTCTGGAAGCAAATCCGTTAGCTGAAAGGTATTGTGCGAGTAAGGTAAGCACATATTTATCGGAACAGTGACTAAATGGTTTGAAATAAATTTGATGAACTGTTAAAACTGTGGCTTAAATTCTCTAGCTTCCTTTTCGATGCAGCCAATTTTTCTCTGGTAATAGAATCCAACGAATCTCATGACTTATCCGGTCAATCACGTGGTCATGCAATGCGCCTTCAAAATTTCAATTCATGGAAAATTTTTATTTTCTTTGAACACAGTGCGTAAGACTGGGTTTGCGTCAGCTCTCTGCTGGTTATACAACCTAACTATTAATTAGTCTAAATAATTGTAAGTTGACCACTTCATTTTTTCCACCTTGGTACGAAACTTTAATTCTGCAAATTCAATAATAATATTAACTACAATCAAAAATATACTGTATTTTTAATACAGCCGAATTTTTAATGCTCGGTTTGTGACGCATTCAATTGTAAAGTTAAGTAAAGTTAAGTAAAGTTATCAGTTCATAATAACTGTTTCCTCAGGAATAATTATGTAATAATTATATTTCCTAAATCAATTTTATTCCAGTGTTGTCATGTTGATTGTGGCATTAAAATCTGTCGGTAAGTAGTCAAACCGAGGGAATGTTATTTGTCATTTATAATGAAGAGAATCCACATTTATTTACTACGGTGCTTCATTTAAAAGAGAAATTTAGATAATAAAAATAGTGTTGAGAGAATCCTGCGTATAAAAAAATATTCTCTCGCGTGCCATAGGTTCGCCACCCCTGGTCTATCGAATCGAACTGTAAAAAGTCGATTGAGCTTACGATGTCGCACAAAAGCGAACATTCCGGATATCGATTGCCTTGCCGAATCCGTATGCGAAGCCTACTTAAAATTTACCCAATTTCAATTTACCTAATTTACCAATTTAACCAAATTTCGCGAGAATAAAGAGAAACAATAAATTTACTCGTCATTCTTCTCATTCACGGATATATTTCGCATTCTCTCCCCCATAAAAACGTTCGCACTCGATTCTCTACGCCGGGCATCTGAACTTTAGCATCCGACGGCTCGGCCAATAAATCTGTCTCGTAGCTTCTCCTCTGTATGCGCAGCAGATTTTTGCGGAGAAGGGACTAATGAGATACGAAGGGGAGTCTCCCTATCAAGAGGACGAATCATCCCCACCCCCTTCGATCGCTTTAATCGCACCCTCTCATCCCCCATTTTGATGGGAGCTTTTAATAAAAAAAGACATCCCTCTTTTCGGGCCGTGTTTACTATTTCAACCCCATTCTCCCACCTCCCTCGTCGTCGAAGGGCCGGGAGGAGGAGGTAATGTAAACAGAAAAAGGTAAAAAGCTCATCTCAGCATAGAAAAGCGTGACGGAAAGCAAAGAAAAAATTCATCCCCTTTCTCCGAGCATCGATGTATCGATTGCCCGGATCTCGTCGGTTATGACGAAGGGTTGGACGAAGTAGAGGATGTAAATAATCTTCAGTATGAAGGAGGAAGTGAAGCCATCAGGATAATGGGTTTGGGAGGAAGTGATAGGCCAGTTGAGAAAAATACCTGGTACTCCGCTAATGTGTGTGATTAAAAAAATCCTTCCTGCTAAATGGATCTATGAATAGATTTCCAAGAAATGGTTTCAGACGTAGTTGATTAAAATATTTTCCTGGAATCAATACGCTAATATTGCGAGAGCTTTTGTGTTTACAGGGGGTCAACATTCTCCTTTTTTTCGATAACAACTTTCCACATCAATTCCCAAAATCAAAAATTGGATATCAGCTGATAACTGGTTACATACCTGTATAAAGCAATATGACGTATATGAAAATAATACATATGAGTTTGCCGGATATTGTGGAAAGCCATAAAAATAATAAAGAAACACACTGTACACTGTCATAATTTGTGGAAGTTACGAAATACAGTGTTTTTCTTGACGTATATTTTCTTAATTCAACGTTCTCATTACATACCTAAAATTTAGTACGTAATACTTGAAAACAGAGACACTGAGAAGCACGTGGTGACTATAGCAATGAACATTTTATTCAGTCATTATAGTAAATGTATATTAAATTTAAATTGATACTAAATACGGAATATGTTAAGCAATACCGTTGCCTACCCTCTGATACTTAGGGGTTAAATGGAAGATGGGACTTATTAGTCCCAATTTCGCCCAATTAAGTCGTTAATAAATAAATAAATAAATACAAGGTAGGTGGTTTATAAAGTAGTTTTTAAATAATGGGACTTATTAGTCCCAATTTCGCCCAATTAAGTCGTTAATAAATAAATAAATAAATACAAGGTAGGTGGTTTATAAAGTAGTTTTTAAATAATGACATCGTTATGGTCATTTCAAATTAAAAAATAATACACTAACTCAATAACCAATGTAGTTCTACACAAACATTCTTACCTTTCTATGAGATTAAAACTCATTATTTATTACCTGTCTCCGTAGTATTGCTATGTGTTTACATACAATACTGGAGCTATCCGCGGCAAAAGATTTTTCATTGTACTCGCTGACTTGAATGTACTGAGATGCAACGCAACAGTTGCCTTTCTATTTCTAGTTACAATAATTACGCCTAAGAAAAAAGGGGATATTTACTACAGTTTAAAAAGACCATCAACGACTCAAATTTAAATCAAAACACATAAGTTAAAACAAACAATATATTTTATCAAAATTAAGAATGTTGTGGAATAAAGACAATTTATTTTAATCATGCTTATAAAGATGAAGTTCCAGGAAGTGAAGGCCGACTTGATTGAATTCAAAAATCGATTCGTAGGCTAATCAAAGCGTGGAAGACTAATTACATTATTACTTATACTTATACTCTACTCCAAATTATCCAAAATGATTGTCCCTTCCCCTGCAAGAAAAGCGAGACAAACTCCAAAATTGAATCAGGCCCTTTTTGAGCGAAAAGATTTGAGAACGTAAGTAAACTTCAAAAGAAATTATTCCGTTTGCTTCATTTCGTAATTATTAAAGAGGTGAATTGAATCAAAAATATCCATTTCCATGCGAAACTTTGTTCGGACCGAGAAAGCGAAAGCGGAGGATAGCTAGTTACTCTTGCTTTCGAGAGGAACGCGTAAAATGTAATCAACGGTTTCCCAGAGTTTTTCTTTTATTGAACTCGAAAATGAAACGTCGAGACTGTGGCATTATTGGGCTGGAAAGGGAAGGCAAAGTTGCGAGCGCGGGATGAAAAAGAGACGGGAAATTCGGAAAGGAAAGCGCTGAAAAATTCAGGGCATATTAAATTGGAAGTTGAACTAATATTCTGAGGAGGGCGAGAACTTCCTGCAAGCAGCCTCGGCGGTTTCTCGAGGCGCACGGAGCAGATTCGACGTAAATTAATATAAAACTGACGAAATTTGCGACTAAACGCGTCCCGATTCAAAGGCACGAGACAAAACCGCAGTTCCGGTCTTCGAGATATACAAATACTTTGCTTTGATAGCTGCATTAGGTTTCTCTTCCGCACAATATGATAAGGAGTAGAAAAAGACAAAGGAGTTCTTTTAAAATAATCTTAATAATTCCAATTCATTCTTCATTTAAGTGGGAGCTTAATAAGGTATCAGAATGCAGAAAATTGAAACAGTTGTTGTATTTGTCATTAATAAATTATTTGCCAAATGTTTTAGAAATACATTACGTTAATTTGTTTTCTGCTAATGTATTCATTTACTTGAAAGGTAAGGATGCAAAGGAAAATCTTAAAATTATTCATGAAGAATTGGTGGAAGTATTCGTGTGGTTAGAAAAAAAAATATTTATGAATTTTAATCAAAATTTTCGTCTCATAGGACAAAAAATAAATGGAAAAATATAAAAATATTACTTGGGTTCTCAAAAAACCTGAGTCAGCATTTAGAATAAAATTAAAGATTATTATTTAGATTTTTAGATAAGGTATGTAAACTGAAAACATCCTATCTCTCATATTCATGCGGTGGTCTTTCTGCATCACTACTTCACTATACATAATTCACCCATTTTCAGATCTTGCTGCATGATTCCTAGAAAGTCAGCGTACTTTTTCTGGTTTCTAACAGAGAAAAATTAAGCTAAGTTTAAAGAGAACCTTAAGGAAATTCGATGGAACTCAGATTTTGGATTGAAAATTTATTTTTCGAAGTTATCTCGAAAATGTAGAAAGCTCAAAAATAAAGAGTAATTGATCAGTAAATAAATATCATTTGTACAATTTTTAATGGAATTTCAAATATAGGTATTATAATTAATTTCTTTAAAAAAATATTAGTTTTTATATCTTAAGAAACATCGTTGGGCAACTAAAAATCGATCAGAAGGTAAGAAAATTAGGAACACGTTAATGTTTAGAAGTTTAAAGAACTAGAGGTTTAAATCACTAAACCAATCCGAAAGAGGTTTATGTGTTATTGTACGCACTAGGAAACTATAAATTTTCCACTAGACGCAGTTTTTCAGAAAGGAGTTGTACTCTTAGACTGCCCATAAATGAAATGTTTTCACTCGAACCCAGAAGTCAGAAAAAATTACTGCAGACTGATATTGTTTGGAGGCCAAAAAGCCTGTTTCTGGAAAGCATGGCGCTCGCCTATACAAATTGCACGCCAGGTTTATCAGTGGAAAAAAATTTAGAAAATCGTGAATTCTCCAAAATTTTGCATCAAAACTAGCTGCTCGTTTTACGGAATGTTTGAGATAATGGTTCCAATCAATTTTTCTGCGTATTCGAAAGACCATTTGTAAAATAGGACGAGAAAGCAAGGTTCGAAGATCTATTCTGTAAAAAATGTATAACTTGCAAAATAGTTTGAATAGTTCTCCTTCCATCCTTATTCGTCCACTGAAAATTTAATTAAAGATGAATTAATTCAACAGTGGTAAAAGAGATATATTAGATAAAGATAATTAATTAGGAAGAAGGATATCTGCACAAGTTTTCAGAAACAAGATGTTTCATATCCAGGGTTTTTCTGTTTAAATTCAAGTGAATCAAAAAATATCTCACTGCTATTAGTAATAAATCAATGCAAAAATATTCCTCCGATGCTATAAATGAATACTATAAACTGTTTTATTTCCTATTTCATATAATTTTTTCCAGTTATTTTATCTTTTATCACTTTGAATTACTATTCGTGTCTCTTTACTGTTAACTATTAACCCGATTATAAATGCCTTGATAGACGAATGATTTTAGAAGCGGATATTCGTCGAGATAGTCAAATTCCAAAAGCGTTACCAATTTTATTAATAATTTAATAAAATTGGTAAGAGTAATAGGTAATAATTTATAAGACTTTTATACAATTTTTAAATGAATAAATAATACAATTATTTTTAATATAATATTTTTACTTTCTCCATATACGTAGTATATAGATGGTATTGTTTTCATGAAAAAAATCGACTTCGAGATTTCAACGGATATAATACGGAGTAAATCGGTTAACAGGAAGTCGAGCTTTATTACTCGAAGCTTGTTTCCGCTTTTGCAAAATTCCTCCATTAATCTGATATTTAGGTATATACAGTTATCTACCAAAATTACAAAAACCGTATTTGTATATATCTTTCAAGTTTAGATTGAATGTAGAGTTCGAAAATACTGTCGTAGATAAATATTTACATCTTATATATGGAGAAAGTCATGTGCTGGCCACATCAGATTTTTTTAATATTTGTTATAAATACGAGTAAATTAAAAATCAAATTTACGTATAATCATATTCCAAACCAACCCTTCTCTAAAAATATCTGCAATTTAATTTCTCTGAATCTTAGCGATGGGCTTAGTCATCTTATTATTTCAGAATTCATCATTCCGTTAAAAAGTGGTACACCACGATCTTCCGATGAATAATCCCAGAAGAGGAATCTTGAATAAAGGAAAACGCTGCAACGTTTCCACATTTGAGAAAAACCGCGCATAATCCAAATCCTCGGAATTCCGAAGCGGAGAAGAAAAACGTTTCTAGATCAAAACAAAAGAAAATTGACCGACACTGTCGTCTTAACTCGGGCTTGATAGAAGGGGCCATAACGCCCACCGAGGAAAAGTAAAACGCGGGAATTTACGTCTTGCATCGTAAGAGTTATGGCTTGGATCGCAAAAAATACCGCCCGTGGGAAGATGGGAAGGAAATATCTAGTAGAACGTGGGACTGATGGGAGGAAATGGCTGGGAGTGATATAAAGCCGTTAGAAAAGTTTAGAGAAGGAATGAAATAATGAAAGGATTGGAGAGGCTAGAAGAACAACCTTCACGGATGGAACAAGGATGGGAGTTCTACGATTTATGGGCCAGAGCAGGAGACCCTATACCTCTCCAAATTAGCGCATACTAAATGAGTTACGGTTCGCTGGGAAAGGCTATTTCCTTATTTTATGGCGGAAATATTAAATTGAAAGGAGCTTCCAGTACTTGCCTTTCTTATCGGACGTGAAGTTAGATTAAAGTCCGCGAGATAAATCTTCCAGCTCTGCTAGGATCAATCGCAATTTCTGCTACCATTTTTGTGTCGAAATAATATGCAATGTGACAATACACTATTTTAAATATCAATACAAAAAACATAACCGTAAATTGAATAAAAATTTATATAGAGAATTATTTCTTTTAAAACTCATAATTCTTCCTCAGCGCTACATACACCCATTCTGCCATCTGCACTCGCTTACTAGTTAAAGGAAGTGGAAATTTTCTGTGGGTTTAAAAATATCAATAGTTCAGAATACGAGTAGCTAAAGTTTTGCGTAAAATACGAATTCAAAATTATTCATTATTGTTTAATTATCTTCGTTAGCTGCGATACCGCTGTACTTTTCCTTTGCGATGTTACTCTTCGATATTTAACCCTTTCAGACTTGAATTTTTTCTATGAAGAAAAAATTACTTTTGAATTTAGTTGATTTTTCCGTATTTCAGTAAGCAATAAAATCTTATAATGAGATACAGTATTGGCATAATATTAAAATAAAAGAAGTGAAACCATAAAAATAAATGTTTAATTAATATGAGCCATGTATAATAAGCACTGAAAATTGCGTCCAATGTGTTGCACGCAGGGTCTGAAAGGATTAAATCAATTGATCTCTTTAGACGTACGTGAAAATTTATTGGCTTATTTCAGCAATAAACATTTGAAATTACTGTAACCCTACAGGGGTTAGATGAGGGAAATAAGACGAAGAAGAATATTATGCATAAGGCATGTAATGAACGGTGAACATTCATTTTCAAACTGGTTTATAAATAGAAGTTGAACATCTAAACAAACTAAATAAGAGATTACATAGCTGAGAAGAAATCTCCAATCTTGAAACCTGTTTCAACATTTTTACGTTGCTTAGAGACAAGTTTTATTTATGCAGCAAAACGCAACGTGACGTTCACAGGACTTAATTCAAGACACGAAAACCAGTTCCGAAGGACAGGTGCAAGCGATTATTAAAATGATTGCATCCATATATTCGCTTTCAAATTTATTAATCTTTTTCGTAATTATCCAGAGGATGTGAATGTGATGATCATCACAGTGCGTTTTCAGAGGGAAATTTACGGTAGTAATTAAATATTAGTTAGGAGGTATAACTTAAACGAACTTCTCTACCAAGAAGTAGTTCAACATTATATTGTGTAAAGGATTACTTCTGTCTTCATTTCGTGGAACCTTCTAATATTATTCATGGAGAATAAATACTCAGAAATATTTTGGTTTCCAAGTATTATTTAGTATACAAGTAAGTGTTTATGAATAATCTTATTATATGTTCTGCATTAAAATAAAATACTCTATATGGAGAAAGCCGTAAGTTCAATATTAGTAGACATTCAAACAAAAAGTTACAGAAGCAGAAGAATAAATTCGAACATCTATTTTAGTTTAGTTAATTTCTTCCCCTCTTCAAACTTAGAGCTGTTTGTGAATCGAAAATAAATAATCTGTCATCCATGTACTGTACTTAATCATTACTTGAAGGGCCAGAACATCTAAGAATGTATTACTTATCTAATTTATTAAGTTTTCCCAGGGTTTTAGTGAATCCTTTGTTTAAATTAATGAATACTAAAATAATTTTCCAGAACTTTGTGAGACGATTTTTAGCCTTGATGCTTACAATTATAAACTTAAAGAGTCCTATATTCATGGGAAAGAAAAATTAATGAAGCACTCCCCAACATAAAAGCATTTATTTCCGATTTACCAAAGAGAACTTCGTTTGCTTCAAAGTTACAAATAGAGATACGTAAATTGGACTCTCCCGACTTCCTGCTTCATCTCCACCGATCCTTTGGCAGATCTCGTCAAAAGCCACTCCGTAATCGTAGCCTGCGTCACTAGACGCCGTTATGCCTCTTGAGGGTTTAATCCGGAAAACCTTACGAGTATCCTTCATCGGACTCGAAAGCCATTGACGAGAAAACCTCAAAGGCGATACGCAATCCCGGAGAGGGGTTAAGAACATCTCCCGACCGCAGGGAATACTTGCAACATCCCTTCTTCCATCTCCGGACTCGGTCCCGCCCTCTCTAATCCGGTTCCGCAACTAGTCTGGACATGGCGGGAGAGTCTGCCCCATTAGACGTCTCGATCGAGTACCGCTGGTCAGGTACTGGAAACTCCGGGCCATAAATGGCAAAGATGACGTGTTTCGCGGATCGAAAAGAATCGATCTGCTCCGGAGCTGGAGACGGCCCCTTTGATCCGGACGAGTTTCAGCGTGTTGACCTTTTTTAGCTAAACCAGAGTCCTCGAATCTACTGCGAGTTATTTTGTTCGTATGCTTTGGCCATAGATGCAAAGAGTATAAAAAGAATATGTCTCTCATCTGCAGTTATTGGATACAGGGAGGTATAGAGGCCGCAAGAGCATCGAGTTCATCCTCACTGCACGGAAAAGAGGGTAAATAGAGGCATAAGCTAACGAAGAAGTACATCTTCAAGCCTTCCACTTCAGAGCTTTCCTTTACCAAACTTTCGTCCTCCAAGGCACTGCTATTTAATTAATTAAACTTCACTTCACGCTAAATTCTACATTCGCTTGTTACTTTCAGTCAAACGCAGCTCAAATTAAAAAGAGGACTTCACCTCATGATGAATGAGATATTTTACTTTAGGTAACAACTTGTGATTCCTTGCCTGATGATGAACTAGTTTTGTTCGAAATTGGTCGTTTTAATAAATGTTCTGAACTTGAATTTAGTGATTTTATTTTTCTTGTTATGGAGTTACACATAGTGAAGGCTTCTTCTATAGATTATATATTTTACTTCGTCATAAGGAGATCACATTAACCCCTCAAGCACCAATGAGGTTTATTTTGCAGCCGCCGTTTCGTCACCGCAAATTCCACCCTTGGAAATAAAAAGTAATAACTAAAGTTCTATTCAAGTGATCGCCATGAAAGCAACTATAAATGAAAATTTCAACATTTATCCCAATTTCACTCACGACAAGCTCTTTAACGCTTGAGATAATTAAATGTTTTAGAGGACGCATAAGTTGGACACGAACAAATTTCTCAGAGGTTACGTTCCACTTAAATAATTATTTTGCTAAGTTTCGGTTTCTTTAAAGTAAATAGTTTACTGGAAAGAATCTAAGATGGAATGTACTTTTACCGCAACACCTCGCCTGATTCGGCGAATTTTAAATAGTATACTATTTGTATTCGTTCAAATGATACAAAGAACAACTGAGGGGGGAAAAAAGGAATTTTATATTGGATTGGCAGAGAGTATTACTAATGAAAATAATTACTGGTGGCAATATCATAATACATGTTCTTAGCCTTTAAGTTGATATTAATATACATGACAAAGAAATACAAAAGACAACCTATATGCAAGGAAAACTCATCCATAATGAGAATATATGTATTTTATGTAACGTTAAACAAAAATAAAGCTTCTATAACAAGAAGAAGTGAAGAATAACGAGAAACGTAATAGTAAGTCTGATAGCATTGAAGTGTTAAATGAAAAACAATCTTGCAAACCGAGCGAAGATACGTTTCCCATGATTACTATCCGGAAAACCAAAAGGTTATTCCTACATATACTTATTTATGAGCGTAATAATTCCTTTGGATAACTCTGTGGTTATCTAGATCCCGTGACTGGAGATATGCATTAAAATAATGAAATGAATAAGCCGAGCGGTGTAAATATCACTCGGAATCAAAATCTCTCTCTCTCTCTTGCGAGGAAATTTGGAAGTGAATTCTAATTATGAAATCGATATTCGAAGGCGTGACTTATTGGAGAGACATTGCAGGGTGAAAAAATCTTCGTCCTTTTTATTCGTTATAAATTCTAATTATATCACGAATACTGTCATTGTCATTCCGTACTTGGCTGCTACTTTGCGACACCATGTATGCACGGAAGATAAAAGAGAATTGTAAAATGATTTTAACGTCAAATATATCGTACAAGAAAATGTACTTATTTTTACATTTACATTTAAAACCTGCAATCTGCCAGTGGCGCGTGGCAGGGGATGTAAAACACCGAAATCTCTATCTAACCAGAGCTATTATATTAGCTTCTCTAATACTTCGCGGGAAAAACGACCAAAAGTAACTAACTATCTGTCCTGGCAACTACTTCCCTGTCTAGCTTTCTTTCTCCCGAAGATCGCGAAAGTTTATGACTGGGATAAAAATATCAGCTATCTCCTCCCCGAGATCAGTAGTGATAAATTTATCGAAAAGCTTGCGTCGATACTTAAAGTCTTCTATCTCTAATAGAGTTCCATCCGAGGGATTCTATCATAGCCGAAACACTGCTATCAAATCTGAAATCTCCCTCGACGAACCTTGCTACTCTACGTCGAACCATCACGAGATCGGAAATTAATTCTACTTCGTGAGGATCCCAAATCGCACAGCAATACCCAAATAGAGGTCGAATCAGGGGAAAATACGCTACTTCTTTTACTGTAGATGAACATCCCCTCAGAATTCTACTGGCTAACTTTTTCATCCTATTCGCCTAGCTTTTACGCTTCGAATATGCTTTTTGAAGGAAAAATTACGGCTGAGCGTAATTCCTAGGTATTTATGATGCATCACGAGCTCCAAGGGATTTCCTGAATTTTATATGGTACGCAGGTAACGTTACTGGACGCGTGAAAGTCATGGCAACGCACTTCTTTACATTCAGTTCGAGCTGCCAATTACTACACCAACCCAAAATAATATTCAGATATTTATCAAAATATGTACAAAGAAATTACAATGTCGAATGTCAAGATTAAAAATATGAATTTCGAGGTAGAGTTTATGAAGTTCCATGGTGCTGTGGAAGGATGATTAAATAAAATGGGAAGACTAACTAATGAAAAAGTATTTCGAACAACGAGTGAAGAAAGCTTATGAAAACGTTTGTGGAGGTACCTAATTAGAAAAAGCTAAACGGACAAACTTGGCCTACTTGAAGTTAGTGTTAGGAGTAATAGTGAAGGAGAGGAATTAAAGAGTAAGTCGTAGTTAGAATTAAATGAGTTATGAGCTGAGTTAAGGAAAGGAATTATGAGATAATAAAGCGGTAGCCTGAGGACTGATAATGTTATAAAAACTTAAATAAATTTGTGGTGATTCCACCATAACAATTTTCAATAACCTTAATTGTAGGAAGAAGTACTATCAATCAGAAAATATCGATCGACGAAGAATCAGCAGATTACAATCGACTTACTGGATAACCCCGACCTATTCTATAGAATGCTTGTAAGATACGTATAAAAATAATTCACGTTGTAGCCATATCAATGCTGAAATTCAAGATATTATCCTTGTAAGTATTTCAAGTATCATGCGTCAGTATGTTTCAATGCGTTGGGATGAATTCTAATAAGCGTCAAGCTATCGTCCAGCTCGATTGATGGGCATAAGATACATTGGCAGATATAAAGTCAATTTCATTCGCGCAACCATTTTTAAATGGCATTTCGCGGACAACGACTCATGAGTTATACATAGGAAGCCGTTGCAATAATCTGTAACATAAACTATTTTTATTCAATTCAACGGAGACTGTAATCATCTAGCGCAGTGCTTCCAAAACTTTTTCATGTAACCGCCCCCTACCGGCTTCTATAAAAATATTTTTTGTAAAACCAAATCGGTTGATTAAATTAAAAGCAAAAGAAAAGCTACAATGTTTAAAACGTCCACCAAATCATTATTTCCGATATTTAATAACTGCTTAGATCCCAGTATAATTGGAAATATAATCAAATGGGGATAAAATACCTTAGCAACAAGCGCCCCCTTGAATTACCACATCGCCCCTAGGGGGGTTATTGCCCACTTCAATCACTGATCTAGCGGTTATAGCACTTACTGCAGAACATGCCAATGTACACCAAAATGTTGTAAATCTCTGCATACAGAACCTAAGAAATGTAGAATATTAGATTTCAAAGTTTAATATTAAAGACGATGTTTAACGTTGTGTTTAAGAGTCTAATTACGAATGAAAATAAGTTATAAAATTGTTACTGGAATAAACTCAACACTTACAAATTTTCATCAGCTAGGAAACAACTGAAATTGGGCGAACTAGTCACTATTGCAATTTTTACTTCAGGAAGTATAAGTTAAAATCAGGTTTGTTGCAATATTTATCACCAAATCTTGATAATAAATTAATACTAATTAGCTTAAATGGGCTTAAAATATCGCCAAAAATGTTTAGGCTGATATTCTCGTTTAATTTCCAAACGGTGATATCAAAATCTGTTAGGTTTAGATAAAATAGACTCAAACGTAAAAAAAAATTGTTTAATTTTTTTCTTAATAATGATCCTCAGTCTCACACATAAAATAAATTAATATTTAAACGCATTCTCCGTACGAATCAAACCCATTCTTAAAATCCTACTGTATTAAATTCTAACAACTGTACTCAGTAACTTAAAATTTATTGTCTTGAGATCTAGGACCAGTGGCTCTCCGATAGCTTCCCGAACTGGTATTTCATTTACCCGCTCTTTACTTGTCTGCAAACAGTGCAATTTTCCACTCGTACCTCAGAAGCTTTCATTTGATAATAGCTATAATCAAGACTGTGACAAAAGTAAATGAACGATACATTTTGCTCTATCCTTTACCAAATGACCTATGATAATTGGGAAAAGGCCACTGATGGGTACTTAACAGTAAATAAAGGGTATAAAGCACTCCCAAAACCATCAAAATTACCTTAAAGTTTTCTGATACGTATTAGAAAATACGTATCAGAAAACTTTAAGGTAATTTTGATGGTATTGGGAGTGTTTTATACCCTTTATTTAAAATTACTCATGAATACATTCCATTCCTCAGAATATGGTAGCAGGAACGCTCTTCACTTACAGTATCCTTTTCAGGAGCGATACCTCACATGTAAACCGAGATTAACACGTACGGAGACACCTGCATCTCGGAAACAGGTTGGGGTAACCACGACCGCAAGCATCCACGGATAATTTGTCCCGGGATTCATGGGACGCATCCGTAGGAGTCACGCGACCTCGCGTCGACGCTACTTACGGCCACATTTCGCTGATGCGCCGTCGAAAAAAGCTCGTGACGTAACCCGGTGAGTAAGGATTCGGTGACGAAGTCCCCAGAGCGCGTGCTTTGCTTCGCAAATCGGTCGGAACGGCGGTGGAAGAAATCGTTTCCGAAAAATGAATCGAGGATGCGTTCTCCCTTTGCGGAGTCCGAGGATAAAATTTGTATTACGATTACGAATAACTTATATTTGGTAAAAAAGACAATTCTTATAATATACATACAGAACCATAAGAAAAAGATGTCGGTAAATTTTCCTACATAAATGTTCTGAAGTACTGTAACCCCTTCCTACTACTGTACCCCTTCTCAACTACTGTAACGTTTCAACGAAGAATAGAGGGTGGGCTCAGAAAAAAAGTAACACTATAGAAGAGTATAAATTAATTTTTTTTATGTCTTATATGTTATGCTATGTTTCCTATATATGTGTCATGCACACATGTTTCGTGTTTCCTATATATATATTTCACCTGGATTGACCATGACTGAATTGTAGTACCTATTGGTGGTATTTGTTAGTATTGAGGGTCTTGTGTTTTTGATGATAATTTTTATTTTACTATCGGTGAGGTTTTAGTTTTTTATGATGTATTTTATTTTACTGCTTGCCTTTTTGTTATACGTCTATCCATTACTTGTATTTATGAACGTCACTATATGATATCAAAATGGTCTCTTGCAATTATGGGTAAACCACTGGTGCAAGATATCGGACACCAGTATGAACTAAGTAAGTGCATAAGAGCGAGTGGTACCAACACCAGTAGACGACAGATGCCAGCGGCTGCTTTTTTTCGTGGTATTCCAATAACAGTGGTTTTTCTAGGGGAGAAAACAGAGAGGAAGGCAGAGATAAAAGTTGTTCGTGACATAAGGGGTGGGGTTAACTATAAGGAAATGAAGGAGATGGCGATTAACAGGGATTTTTGATTGTACATGAACCTACCGAAAGGTAGAACACCCATGAATGAATGATCTAAGGAAAGAAACTTGTAAAGTACGGTTCAAATGTCTAAGTGTATAGGCGAACAGAAATCCAAGTACATTATGTGTTCATAGAGGTTTCATTCTGTTGTGGACCAGTCAGATATGGCCGGCAACCTATAGATTTGACCGAGAAATGAAAAGCAACTTTTCGGGCAAAATTATCTCATCTAATTGCAAGTTAAAAAACTGATTCAAATGATTTGCTTTCAATGATTTTATTTTCAATATGCAGGATAGGAAAATAGTTTTAGTAGAAAACCTATACTTATGGCTTTGGTGTTTTTTCAGACATTTAATTCACTAAAGCTATATTTTTTTAGGTATGATGGTTCACCACTATAAAAGAAAAACAATGAGTCAAGGCTGGAAAAGTTAACTGGCAGGAAAATGTGGAAAAACTTACAATTTTTGCTCATCTCTTGCGCAAAAGAATTTTTCCATTTAATTTGCATCAGGGAACTTTTTGTCCAACATGTCGGATAGTATCCGTTTGCAAGGACTTCAATTCAGGCACATTTCAAGAATTAGTTAAAATAGCAAAAAATCATCTGCTTTGTAAATAATTCCTTAAAACTATGGAGTAAACCTTGCTAGGAAACTTGACCATCTAAAAGTTAAATTAAAATAATATATGTTTGTTTTTCCTTAGGGGGATCATTTTGGGCTACTTTCCCCTATTCTTACCGTGTTAAACCCACTTAAAAACTATCACGCATTAAATTTCCAACCAATTTCGTAATACGTACAAAGAATGTATAATTATAACTATGTAAAAAACAATCGTTAAATTTTATATAAAGTTTAAACTAAATTCATTAATTATAACATTATTAATTAATATAAACATTAATTATATCGTTGCTTCAAAGAGTAATATGTTCAAAAATACTACATATTGAAAATAGAAAAAAATACACGTTGGACCAAGGGATGGTCATTTTGTACCCTCCGCCTATTTCTCTTCTTAGAATATTATATACACGAATTGTCACTAAAAATAACGTTATAACAAAAAACATTCTATATTTGACAATATCTAAAAATTTCAAATTTATAGTGGGCGTGGAAGTAATTTAAAAATATAAAAAAGCAAAGTTGTGGACATTTTTTAACACTCCCTTGGTCCTGCAAGGGTTAAGGTGACTTCAAACCAGATCGCTTCTAAGAAAGAGAGACGTACGTATTTTTTCTTCAGATTCTTCTTGCGGTCTGCGGGAGTGAGTAAATTCTTTCGAAGCGAAAAAATGCAGGATGTCTTATTTGATTCGGTGACAGCTCACAAGGGTGCCAGGAACTTAAATGAAGGTGCATATGGCGTTATATGAGAAGACGAATGGTAGAAAACGTATTTCTATCCGGTTTTAATAGATCTCTTCGCGAGAGAGGGTACATTATGAAGTACCGGTACCATCTGTCAAGATGGATCACCAAGCACCATGCGCTCCATCTCTCGGCCTCGTCTCGAAGCATTTTCTTGCGCTCTCGCAAAAGCAGCCGGGCAATTATACTTTTCGACTCGTTTGAACAATTTACTTATTTAATAAATAAACAGTCGCGTGGTATATGACTACGTCATCATTCGCATCTGGTCATACTGACCTGACAAACAAAATAACTTTCGGCGTGACATTTCCTAATAAGCAACATTAAAAATTGATGATCAACTTGAATGATTCACGAAATTAAAAATATGACGAGTTTTTTAACAATATTTCCGTATAGCAACAACTAGTTTAAGATTAGCATTCGTTACGATACAGAAGATACAGTGAAATGGATTGCAATGCGATGGTTCGAAACTCTTGATTAATAGTGTATTAATAAGTTGTTTGATAGTAATCAAAACATTTGTGAGGAATAGTGAATGATGAAAATCAATTTGAGCTTGGGATACGTCAAGAGCAGCGATTTTCAGAATCAATTATAATTTGAAACGTTATTTTTTTACCTTAATATTCGCGTCAGGTTAAAACATGCCCTTAAGCTGATCAGGAAGGAAAAGGAAGAGTTGTCTAAAGTGAGTTACGGATTTTTTGCGTTTTTTATATAAAGTGTGTTTATCTTATTATTACCAGTTAAAAGAAATTAAATTATCTCGTAAAAATATTCCCCGATAATAAAAGAATTCTCTAGTTTTCTCATTTCGTGGGAAAATGTGTGGGCATGAACATGGGAGACTACATAGTCACTATTCCTGCCATTACCCGTCATTTCTCCAGTAACTTTTAACTCGAACATCTAACCTCTTTTTTTGGTTTTTCAGATTCCGATATTCGTGTGTTTAGAAAAAACGCATACATTGTCATCAATTTGACGCTACATAATGGAAGACAGGAATGGATTAAAGCATTAAGCAGATCTGCTGTTTTCATATTGAACCTACAGAAATAAGATTATTGCCAACAATATACGAATCGGTTTATATAGACCCGACCCAACTATTTAAGGCTTACCTAAATGACCTCCGTCATTTCAATGTTAACTGAACTCAAGATACAGGAGCTCGATCTAGACAAAGATGTATTCAAAGGTGATTCAATAATGGGTTGAAGGCGCTTTAATAATAATTTTCATGAATTATATGAATAAATATCATTCACATGAAATATCTATAAACTTTACGACGTGATTAATCAAATATCAATTCTATCCCAAATAAGACGATTGCGAGAGATTGTTTTAGATCACAAGCTAACGCGGAATATTTTTTTCTGCCATTTCGTTTTACTGACAATAGAATAAGCAAAACCTCCTCTCATTTAATTCAATACTTCATGCCATCTGTGGAGAATATAATTAGTAACATGTCTGTATGATGAAGTGTTACCCATTCGTAGGGCTAGTGATCCCAAATTGAACTGATTTCGCTCTTATTAGTATTTGGTGGTTGCCGCCATGCAAGGATATTATTAGTAGCCTTTTAGTAAATAAGGATGTTTAAGTTAATAATTCACCATTACCTCCTATTCAAATCGCCATTATTTCCTAATAATGACCTAATTATATAATAATAAAATTCACCAATCTGATGAGCGATGGATTGCATCGATGTTTGTCTGATTACTTCGATGGATTATCGATTCTCGATGAATTTAAGAACAGTCCGTTGGTTTTTCTGCTATTTCACAAGATGGCTACTGTTTCATTTTCAACTTGTTCCATCTCCATAATGCTTTAAATTCATTGATTGTGGAATTATAAATACGTTATATTTCCCATTGTAAGATGCAATTTACTTGCTTTTTATGAGGTTATTGATGCTAACATTTGAATGACCCGCTACTGTCATCAGAACCATCGGCTCTTGATCGGGAATTAATCTCGATGGAAGCGATGGACACCGTTGGAAAGCATCGTAAATCTATCAGTGAATATAAAAACGGTTTGATGGATCCATCGATGAATTTAAAACCGGATTGATGGATTTCAGATTCCATCGATGGATCCATCGAAAAATTTTAAAACGTGCCCAATTTGAATAACGATAGTGAATGTAAGATAAGGAATGAATGTACAGGTATTTACATCGCATAAACTCAGCCTTTTAATAAAATATGTGAATGAATATGGATACTTGATTAGGAGGAAAAGCTTTTAGGCAAGAATATCTCACTTAAAAATAGCGGGCGTAAATAATTAAAAATAGTAAACAAGTAAAATAGTAAGGTTATTAAATAACAATAGAGAGCATATGGAAAATACTGAAATAAAACAATTACTTCTCGAAGCTTCCTCAGAACTAGAATTCCCAGCGATAAATTGCTCATTAAATTTTAAATAGAATACTACTTGTTTCTCGGTGGGAAATTTTCAATGGTCACTGGGGTGAATGCAAATCGATTAAAAGAAAGCGGTACAAATTTAAGTGTTTCTAATGAGGTAATCGACACAGATTTATCATGTTGGTGAACTTTTACATATAATGGTAAATAAAAAAATTGGTGTCAAAAAAAGTAAAAAAATACGTGTAGGTATCCAACCAAACCCAATTGAAAGTAATTGATTTACGCGCGAAGGTGTTTTTTCAGGGATAGTTTAGCTTTTGTGTATTAGTTTCTCGTGATTGGAGTGTTTGTTAATGTATTTGGGTGGAGAAATAGAGCATTAGGGTCCGTTTATATATAACTGGTCTTTATCTATCTTATGGACATCTATATCTTTACATCCAGCAACGAAACTCTGAGGGCAAATTCAAATTTTAACTCCATTTTTTTACCAAATGGTGCATTTTTCATTTGTTGATCTATTTCAGACAAGAAGCGGCAAACGTTTTTTAAATGGTGTTGTCGTTTATAGTATGTTTTGATGGATTTTGGAGGGAGAAAAGCGCTGGTTAACGGAAACTAATGTTTGGAAATAATATATAAAGAATTAGTTAGATTAATTAATTAGAGTCATCCAATAAATTCGTTTAGTGAGAGGGGATGTATTCTACTCTAAAGTTTGTTTGGGTCTCATGTCCTATCTTGCTTTTATATATTGAGCATCGCGAGGGATACGCCCTAACTGTTTCGGATGAGAGGATGTTCAGATGACAAGGGAGGCAGGTGCTTCATCGGCTGCACCTTGCTTCACATGAATACAGCTTACCTCCAACGTCAACTGCCGAGTCAAGGGTTCAAAATTCCTATCAGAGGAGTAATAGAGGAGAATGTATACACAGCCCCATGATTAATTAAACGCCCGTCTAAATCCGATGAAAGGCTATGAGGAATAATTCCAATGTTAAGAGCAGCATTTTTTACCGTTTGTTTGCAGTAAGGGAATTTCATGCAGAAAATTTCGCTACAAAGCTGTGCGTAGCAAAACAAATATATTATGTAATATCCGAGGTTTTAATTAAACTTTCATTGCATTAAATATCACATTAAGTCTTACAGGAAAACTTCCTTGTGTGTGAAGCACAGTATGTTGTCTCTTATTTTGGCATCCATGTCCTTGCGGTCCCCAATAAGTGAAAATAATTTTAGATTTCATGGAAGTATTCAATTTAATGAGTAATTGTAGAAAATTAAATTTTTATTTTTTTTGCATTATAACTGCATGAAAACAATCCAAGTCCTTCGTAAAATTCTTGAAACAAACAATGAACACCACTCCATTAACACGTGATATTAATGTCAAGAAGCATATGCTAACGAAAGACCGAGCTAAAGACTGATTATATTGACTAAGATTCTTCTTCAAAATAATTCTTTAAATTAAAAAAGAGTTTGAGAAGAATTCTTAAGCTAAAATAGGTTAGTTGAACAATTTACATATACTCCTTCATATTACGGCGTATAATTGCTTTTGACGTTGGTGAACTGTGCAAATTATAGTTCGCCAATTTCGGCAAATAACAATGATAAGAAACATTGTAAAACACTAAATTTCTACCAAATTAATTCTACATGTTTGTGTCGTAAAAGAATTGCCTTGGCCAAGGAAGCATTGAATAAGCGAAGGGAATTGATGAACAAAAGGAATCAGGAAAACATAGGTAAATCAGTATGTGTGGAATGAGGAGGAATTTTGCTTTATGGATGTGAAACGTGGGTGGATAGGGAAACAAACAAGGTGCTAGAGATGGTTGGGGAGGAGAGGACTTTAATTGAAGTGCTTAAGCATCGACGGAGGTAATGGGTGGGTCAAATAATGTGAGGGGAGGGTTTGCTAAAGAATGTAATTGAGGGTAGAATTCAAGAGAAAAAACAGAGGCAAAGACAAAATATGTTGGATACTATTAGGGATGGTGAAAGTGGCAAGGAAGCGAAGGAGATGGCGTTGAATAGGGACTTCAATTGTATCCATATGAACGTACCGAATGGTGGAACACTAGTGTATGTATGTATATGTTTGTGAGTATGGTACACCGAGCTGAAATAACTGCAACCGCGGTGGCAAGTTGAACATATAATCCTAACACAAGTTTGCTGGATGCGAAATTATGAAACCAGACAAAACTTTGATTTTCATCGAGATTTTTATGACCTCTCCAATTAATTTTAATGGAAATTTGAACCTCGGGTCAGATATTTGATGAAGCACAACATAAATCTGTTAATCAGTAATGGCTGGAAGTCAGTTCATATATTTTTGTTCCAAAATCCATTTAGTTTTTGAAAGGAAAATTTCAGAATCCCAAACATAAATTTGTCGATAACATAGGGAAACATCGTACAAAATGCTAATTTCGATTAAGGTCATTTCAAAACTGCTTTAAGGCTAGTTCCTAAGCGATTCTCTTGAGTTGAAAAATCTCACTAACACTTTACCAAACAATGAGAAATTTCGCGTAAGGTTTTAAAATGCATCGCAATTGAATCGACTTGCCCCTCACTCATTGCGGGGATAGAGCGAGTACGTGATCGCAGTGCTTCCGTTTAAGCAAAGATAACGGGATTAAGTTTTTATGCGGAAAGAGTCTCTTTGAACCTCAGAGTTACAGCCGAGATATGATTTCTAAATCTTCATTCTATCTGACGAGCGTGAAAAACGTCGAACTTGATAATTAGCTATTATAAAATTAAGCGATTACCAATATTACCTATAAATCGAAATTTTTCGTTCATGGAAAAAGGATGGATAGCGGTCGAATTCCGCCTAAATTATAGCGCAATAATTTGTTTAAATTTTCCTACCTGACTAGTAATAAGCATCAAGTTCTTCTCTTTAAGACCCCTGAGGATGACAGCATCGATATTGAAATGTACATTGGGAGGTCTTGAAGGATCGGCTATCCGAGCTTTCTTGTTTTTTTCGAATAACGGTGAAAGAGGTAAGAAACGCCGACAAAGACGGATGTTGAAGGTTTTAAACCACTAATTCGTTCACAGCCGTGTTCCAAATTTTCTTTCTTTACACCTATTGACCCGTTAATGTTTGAGAGAATGATAGAACAAGAAAAAACCATCTCTTTTTTTTCGTTTTTTGGGAGAAAATTTGAATTTATAGATGTTTAATTTTGGCACTTAAATGTGTTTTTTCGACCTACAGGTATGGGGTTTGTAGGACCTAAGGGAGTTGAATTAATTAGCGGGTTGTCTATATCAGGTAATATGTCACATACCCTACAAGCAGCCTTTCGGAGTGTGGCAGGGGGTGTAAGCACCTTGTCTATTTTCCTAATCGATTGCATTTGCGTATCGTTAGCAGAAAAAATTAATTCTTGAAGCAACTCGTTCTAGCATCTATGTCTAAATTTGGTGGGTTTAAGTTGAATTTTCGATCGACTTCGCTGCTATGTTTGAAACTATTGCTAGGTTACCTATGGAATATTTTGATTTCTCTGAAAGAAACAAGCTTATGGTTAAGGTTACAGATCGGATGGTTCTATTGAAGAATCTCTCAATTTTACCAATATTTGCCTTTCTGGTTTTGAAGGTTAATGGAAGACAAATGCATTGATTAATCGTAATTTAATATTGGTATCGAGTTGAATGCTGTTGTGAAGAAGAGGGTTAAGTTTATTTTTTTTTAACTGGACTTAATGGATGAAATAGTCTGTCTGTAAAGAATTCAACCAGAAGGCCGGCCGGTACCTCACCCCTTCGGACATGAGCAACTAAGAACTTGCTTAGAGGAATGAGGTTCACTAGGTAGGCTGAGGAGTGAGGTAGTCTTGGCATTCCGTAAGGAGAAACCAAAATCAGTGTAATTATTCACTCATAACTCAGTAGCTTTCATTTCATCACAGCCATTATCAAGACTGGGACAAAAGAATATGATAGATACATTTTTCTATATCCTGTACCATACGTCAAATTAAAATATTTCATTCATCAGAGTATGGTAGCAGGAACGGAATAGTCTAGATCATGGGTTCCCAAAGTGGTCCATGTAAACCCCTGGGGGTCCATGTCATGACAATAACAAAAGGGGTCCATTGGTTTTTTCAAATTCTTGAGTTTTTGGAAGCCAATGGACCCATTTTAAAAGATAATATATTCAACTGGAAACCAGATATGGATTTTTAACAGAATTCAATATATTTTGGCTACGGGGTCTATGGAAAATTGAAAGGGGCCCAAGGGGAAAAAGGTTTAAGAACTTATGGTCTAGATCAGGGGTCTCCAAACTACGGCCCGCGGGCCAAATGCGGCCCGTGAGGTTCTCTCATCCGGCCCGCGGAGACCTTTTTATCTAAGGAAAAGAATCACGGAAATTTACGTGTACCCTGCCAAGATCAGCCGCCGCTTACGCGGACATGACGATTTTACCGAATTAAAATAGAATAATTATTACATATAATAATGCTAAATTAATAATTAGAAATAACATGTATGTTTTGATTCTTTATTAGTTGGACCTCGAGTATGTAGTCGGCCCCCAAACTGCTGTTTGATAGTTAATGCGGCCCTCGGGCTGAGAAGTTTGGAGAACCCTGGTCTAAATGCTTCATATGTCCATGAATATAGGGATTAATGCACGTCAAGTAAACGAGACGCGCCAAAAATTCAACGACAATTTCATAAATGCATCGCAATTAATTCCGCGTCGCATGAGTGCATTAAACCATGGCAGGTAATGAGCTCTTCTCGTTAAGAACCCACACTTCGCTACGTCAATCCACCCCTGAGACGATAGTATAGCTTCGTCCGTTCACCTACTCCTTCCACGTCCCTCTGGCGGCGGTTACCTCCTCTTCCGACCACGTGACTCTCCATAGGGGACCGTGCATGACCTTCTGCCCTCCCCCCATCATCCTTATCTCTCAAACCCATCCCATTATCCACTTGCGTGCCGCCGGGCATTGCTTTTCTCGCTCCCCCGCAGCTGCCGACAGCGGCGACAAATTCAACGCCGTTCATTTGACTGCTATCTCTGCTCACCTCTGTGCCGACGTTCTGTTCAAGTAATTCTTGCGACCTAATTAAATGGCACTGTGCAGTAGAGGACTCTCTAAACCTTACACTATACTCAGTTTACCAAATGTTAGCGGGGTTGGATTGCCAAACGGAGTAAAAAAGAAAGTTGCTCCCTTTGTCAAAGAAAAGCTGGCAAAAAATACTATCAGAAGGCACCCAATCTTAAGAAGTATTCTTTCCGCAATTAAACAATCGCGGGCCGCGCCGTGTAGTGCATTACCTCCGTAATACAATTCGCTTATCTCATGTTATTCATATACTTATATTTCCGTATTTGCGCATAAAATAAATACACAATTTTCTGAGAAACTTTCTCGCTGGAAATTTTCCCTAGAGCGAATAAGGCGAAAAATAGCTGACGACTACTTTCTTCAATGATTTTACCAAAAATGTTCGATCTCCCCATTATTTTCTATTAAATATTAAACGTTTTTATGCTAAATTAACACGGGTGTGAAGGGAATGATTTGAAGCAGAATTTGATGTTACAAACTCTTCGTTTCTTCGATTAGAGAACTGAAAGCACCAGTTCAAAAGAAACCGGAACAAAATCAAGAATTTCTCTGAAATGTTACATTTATGGTTTTTCTGCAATCATGTTAGTAACTAACCTTAACTAGATCACACGGTCATGTCCAGCATTACTTTCACTCCGCACTGACAAAGTTTTAAACGATTTTGACCAACTTGGTATTCTCACTCTAATGTTTAAACATGGCAAATTTAAACCATAAGATTTGATTCGGGAGGCGGAGCTTCGCCCTTTTTCCTATTGGCTCACAGGAAAAATGAAAATGTAATTTCCGCTCTCCATTTAACCCACAAACATTTGTTGAACAGAGTATAGTGCTTGTGTTCGCTATTATGCCATTCATTGTCCTGTACTTGTCACAAGTGTAACTATGTGGTATAACTTGTATCCACTGAATAAAATTATAGATCAGGAAAATGGGTAAGGTGATTTTGCCGATGCCGAGCACCCAGGAAAAATCTGAAGGAAGAAAAGACTTGAAAAGAGTCCGACGGGACCGGGAGACCCTGGTCTCCCGATTGACGGTCAGGTGCTCTGTCCGTTGAGCTATCCAACTAGAACATTCTCTCAAGTTATTCCGAAGACTTTGTTGAGAATGAGTCGCTGATTTCAATATATTCTCCATTGATTAAAGCGCGAAAGCTTGCTTAAGTAGAATACAAGAACCAGAAAGCTTTCCCACCTCATTTCTAAACCAAATTTCGGGTGAGATGAGGATTATTAACCGAAAGAGTCCAATAAAAGTTAAATGCCGTGCTAAATTATGATGTTCTCGATGTTAAGGTATTCTAATCGCTGCTATAGTAAACGGGTAACTTATAAATGCTTGTACTCTTTCTTAAATACAATTCCCTCGCATATTCACAATTGGTAACGCTCAAGTAAGAGCGTTTTAGAATGACAGTTTACAGGATATTCGAAATCGGGGCTTAAAGGATTCATTATTTTATTAAACAACGAAGACCTTCCTTTTGTAAATTTGCCCTCGGAATATAATTGCAGAATACGAGTTCCTACAATCACCTTTTTAAGGGGAACTTGAGTGAAATGTTCTCGTGTGTTCTTATACTAAAAAGATAGCCAATCAGTATCTTTATTAATAATGGTATATTCATTCAAAAATTCTATAGATGCGCTCCAAAGCAGTAACATTCGCTAAAATTTTCAGACACCTGTTATGCTGGAAAGCATAACACACACACACACACACACACATACATCATTCCGAAAATGGTTAAAACGTGTTCTAGGGGCCCCAAAACATGTAGTTCCGTTGAAATCTCGAAGTCGATTTTTTTCATGAAAACAATACTTTCTCTATACTTCGTATATGGAGAAAGTAACGAGAGAAATAAAAATAAACGATGTAGGCATACACAGCAGTAGACTCGCCGATGATGTTGTTCTAATAGGGGATTCCGCTAAATAAAATGAACAAAATGCTACACATTTTATCCGCTTTGTTTAAGAAATGTAAATTAAAAATAAATGTAAATAAAACAAAACTGGTGGTCATCAGCAAAATTAACGCCATAAGAAGACCCATAATAACAATAGATAATGAGAAAATAGAACAAGTTAATCAGTTCTGTTATTTGGGGAACATGGTGACTGAGGACAATAATTGTTACTTTGTATCTCTTAAGTGTCTCGCAGAGAAAAGGAAAAGGGTGGTAATGGCCAAACAGGCCTTCCAAAGCAAGAGGAATATTCTGACAGACAAATGCATACATATGGAAATTTTTGGGTCATCTTTTTAGACACAATAAATTTACTATCAATATCATGGAGGGGAAGGGTTTTGGAAAGGAAGGCCAAGATTACACTATCTAAACAGAACACAGAAACTGATGAAGACCAATAGCTATGGACGACCCAAGAGAACTGCAGAAAATAGGACTACTCGGCTGACTAATCTGCCAATCCTTTGGAATTATTTTCCATTATTTGATGGTATTCTCTCTTTGCCGTTTCACCAGAACAGGTCTCCCACGACGTGAACTACTTGGCTGCAGCAACAAGGCCCAGCCTTAAGATAAAGAAGAAGACCGTTTCGGAATCGTACTTAGCTAAATATTCGCATAAGCTTTCCATCCGCTCAGGTTACAAAGATGATCGGTTGGCCAGCTATGTAATTCAATATTTAATGAGATCAGAAATACTTTTATGTTAAGTTACTAGTTGATAATACAACGCTATGAACGAATTTGATCAATCAGAAGGAAAGATACATTTATAATTTTCGATATAGAATGATTAAGTCATCACAGGAATACTCTAAAATATGTATATAATGATGTTATAATTATCTCAAGGACTTTCACCATTACTTATAATAGATTTACTTTGACTGCTTTCAACAGCTAATGTTTTAATTTTTTTTTGCAGTATTAAAAATTACCACTAAAAATTAAATTTTATTGAAATAGGTATGCAAAAATGTTTTTGGAAAACTTTCTAGAAGAATGCATAGGCAGTATTGTAATGTATATTTTATATACATTAAAATGCAGGACGATAGGCGAAAAGAAAATCTCTAAATTCCAAATTTCATTATACAAATTATTTTGGCAAATGTATATGTAACTTGCTTGAAAATAATACAAGAGAATGGATTTTTGCAACAATATCACTGAGTTTGTATGAAGAAGGACATCAAGCAACAAAATTGGAGTATTAATGATATCTTAAAGTTGCAAGTAAAATAATCCTTTATTGAATACTGTCAAAAGGTTTCTGCCCTTCATAAATCTTTTAATGTGACACATGACATATTTAGCCATTAATTAGTCGCGTTAAAAAAGGTTATGTAACTAGTCGCGTGGGGCAATATCCCAAAATTCTCTGAAATTTTTAGACCACTTTCAACTGTAAATCAATTAATTCAATTTATCATTGATGCTTGAAACAAATTGATATAGCTTTTTCAACGTATTATTGTTTTCCATTAATCATTGATTAAATAAATTGTTTAAATATGAACCAAAATTGCAGATAATTATATAATATATATTTTTTCTTATAATAAATTGACATAGGAGTTTCAAACTTTTGGAACATATAGAAGGGGGTTTATTATTCTGATTTCTGTTGAAAAATTACACTACATTTTTAATTCCATCAGTAAGTAAATAATAAAAATTGATTTCTCTCCTTTCAAAAAAACGTCAAAATATAAGGCGAAAATAAATTTTCGAATATTTTGATGAATTTATGTAATAAAAATTAAGGAAATGAGTTGGACATGAGAAACTATCAAACTAGGATTACAATAGGTATCTGCTCTCCTTCACTGTCCATGTGAAGATGCAGAAAATGGTATGCCCTTGAAGAGTTTAACATCTGAAGACATGGATACTTCCAACATGCTGCCAAGGAAAAACCACATTGAAAATCTACAAAACAGTATTCTTTTATTCCTGTCATATTATTCATCATTTCTGAGATACATAAATTTAAAACTTAGCTACAGCATATTATAAAATTTGAATTCATATACACTGTTATAATTGAATTTTTAAGGCTTTTTCACTGATTTGAAGTTTTTAATCATAAACCAAAAACATAACAAATGAATTGAAGTTTTAAAATGTTATGCTTTCCTTTAGATTTAAAAACACTGAATTTGATTCATCCTGAGATTAAAAATTTGGATAGTAGAAAATGTATGCAGGAATATCATTTCTGTTGATTTCTGTACATCACTTGAGTTAAAGTAGTCTCCAGTATTGCTTTAGCCTTGGTAAAAATAAATTTTTGATTTCAAATGATATTTAAAAAGATATCTCTTCCTATGAAAGAATGCACATTTTTTGATTTCCCCTTCATAAAATTTCATATTTGTTGGTGTAAACATTGAAGTTATCTAATATGGTTTGCCTCTAATGCTCACACCATTCTTAAAAAAATATCTTTCTCAAATATGAAATATGTATTTATATATCATTGAAAGTTAAGTAATAATGCTGAACATAATAGATATAATATATAATTTAAAATAACTATGTATGGTTTGAGAATGTTTAGAAAACTCAAACTGATAAAAGAACAGTATCGCATCAGTATCATAAGTAATTCACTACATATAATGGTAACTTAAACATTACAAACACTACCATAAATTGGAAAAAACCTATTGAATATAACATTCTACATAAATATTAATTACAAATATAACAATAGTAAATGTACATGCAATTTACAGAGAGGTACTAAAAAAGAATATTTATATATGTTGATTATTTTATCATATAATCAGTAAAACAAAATTATTTTGATATTATCTTCCAAATTTATTATATTTCTTGATTGCTTATTTTCTGTGAGTACAATAAATAAAATTCAGTGTTTATTATTATATTGAAAACATAATTCTAATAAAGCTTACTGCAAAACGTTTTTTGTACTTTTTATCAAATTTTCCTCCCTGCAGTTACTAATCTCCTTTCATTTGATAAAGAGTAAATAACTGACAATTTTTGCTATTTTATGGTAATACTACCAAATTTAATTTAATTGAAGTTTTTCAAAATTATTAGAGTACTTAAAAATATCTTATTATAGCATCGAAAATTAAAACAGTAATTAAAAATGTAGTTATTTTATTTAGCACTAATATTAGGCCGTCTATTTTTTTGTGGAAGTTGCTTAAGGGGTTATGGTCTTGGACATTGGCAAACAGCAGTATTTTTATTGTTGGCACCCCCAATAGAAAATTACTGCACAATCCTATGCAGAGGAGTCAATGATTTCCAAACTTGTTATAATTTCTTTCAGCATCGACAATCATTAGAGAGTCATCATTGATAATAAATATTCTAACAAGCATGACAGACTGATGTATTACTTAGTGGAAGTCCTTCATGATCATAAAGAAAGTAAAACTCGCTAAGCAACTTCCACAAAAAAGAATGTTTTAATGAGAACCCCAGTTTCATTACAACATATAATCTTCAGGTGAAAATAACGAACCTGACTGTAATCTATAATGAGAGAGGCATGGCTTTGGTTTTTGATGGTAATTTGACCATCTCTTCCTGATTGAGAATCCAAATGAGAAAATCTAAAAATAATTGATGAACCAATTTGGTAATTTCATATTGAGTAAATTACTAACCATACCCTTCTCCTAGTATTTAAAAAAAAAAATTTCCTTAGACATATTATAATTTTCCGAAAAATAACAATGAATACATTTATATATACTGGGATAAATGATCAAATCAAATTAATCTGTGACTGAGTTTAAATGGCAGAATACGAACTAAAAATTCCATTTAGCTATCGTATCATTGTGATGATGAGTTGGAAACCTTTTAGTCGAGAGAAGCTATTACTTGCTTGGTTTAGAATAAACTGGATTGGAGGCATGGATTTATCAGGCATTGATCATTAAAATGATGAGTTGGAAAAGTTTTAGTAGAGAGGCTGGTACTTGCTTGGGTTAGAAAAAACTGGGGAAAGGAGTTTCTTCACCTCAAGGCTAGGAATTATTTTTCACAAATTGCAGAAGAAAATTCCAGGATCATCTCTGATACATGTTAGTAACTCGAAGCGAGTTAAGGCTGGTTTCGTAGATTTAATGTAGAAAAGGCATCCATAGTGTTCTCCCTCAGGGAGGCATGTGCGCACAATAAGTTCCTGATTAAGTTTGTAGAATTATTCGGGAAGGAAACTCACCTGCTCCAGTACAATACAGAAACCATAATATATTTTTTATTTGCTTTCCCAAACTAACTTATACCACATGTGTAGAATGAATGCTCCAGGCTCATGAAAGATCCGCAAAAATTGTTATCAGCAGCATATGCAAGCAGAGAATTTAAATAAAGTCACCATTTTTACCGGCCAGAGATTCTCAAGCTTTGGGAAGATCATCAAGTCCAAACTGAAAATAGTGCAGGTAACACCATGCAAAAGTACAGACTGACCAGTATCTTTCATGAATTGGAATTTCCTAGAGTTTATGCCGTGCAATGGAACCAAACCTAATTATGTTCACTTCCTGAAGTAAAACTTTTAAATGCCATTCTGCAAGAGAAAGTGTTAATAAAAAAAGGCGTAATGTCAAAATGGAATTTAAAACAAGATGGGAGAGAGTACCATAATATTACATTCTCCTTGTGTTCAACTATTTCTAATAATCTCATAATTAAGCATAGGTATTATAATAAATAACAAAGCAGACAGTTACAAATCTCAATCAACAAAAAAGTTAAAATAGCATTAAGAGACTTTTGATTTACTACTTCAACAATGAATTATTGCATTCATCGTTGTCATTATTTAAGGTATTGAAATCAATTGACTTAGAGTAATTCAAGTCAGATACATAAATATTTTGAGGTCTAGCATATACTTCAGAAAAGTAATCTTCAAACATATTAGCAATGCCAAGCGGAGAATCACAAGTGAGCCCTCGGTAGTGCATGGTGTCTGGTACACCTATGTCCATTCTTAATGAATTTACATGGTTCCAAAAATGGTTTGCTTTGTGGGTTACACTGCATTTTAAATAATAAAAATAATTGTTAAAGTTAGTCCTTGCCAATGACTTGTATTGTGCTCTGCACTTTGAAATTTTCATGTAGTCCACCAATGATCCAGAACTTTTGTAGCAATGATGTAGATATTGCTTTTTCTTACTAAGTAATTTCAGCTCACCAGACATCCAGCAAGGATATTCGGATTTGAAGATAGGACACATTGCTGGAGTGTAGATATTAATAATTTCCCTCACGATTACATAGTAGTTTTCAAAAGCTTCGTTTGTTGGTAAATTGGATAGTACACAAGACCAATTAATACTGAGCGATCATCTCATGAAATTCACATTTTTTAACGTATTATTTATGATAAGTAAACACTTTAACAGGCATAATATCAGATAATTTTGCTACTATATACAAGAGTGGATGAAAGTAATCAACTCTGGCTAATTGGTTCTTATCAAGAGTAACAGTTGGAAAAAACAAGATCGAGGAAATTCCCTGGTGAGTTGGTATCATTAAACTGTTTGAGGCTTAGAAAGTAAAACTATTCTTTCACAATTCTGCCTTGGAGAGATAGATTATTACTATACATTGGACTAATATCATACCAAACAAATCCAGGCAAATTATAATCACCTATAACCGACATAATTACGTTGCTCTTATCCGTTATATATAGATAAATAATGAAAGGTAAATTAGAAATAATGATGACCCCACTCCAAGGCCTTCAGCATCGTGGTGAAATAAAACAATCAAAACAAATCTTCATCATTTTCGCGCCGTGATAACAACAATCCCATCATGCTTCACTCGAGATAACGCGGCTGCATTTAGAACGTCGGCTGCTGGCTTGTTGTGCCTTCAATTGTTATCATCCCTGAGAAAAGACGTAGCTGTAGTAAATCTTGCCACCAAATTAATAAAGATATCCAATGGAATGTAGAAGGATTTTCTAAATTGACACGGTGTTTAACATTATGAGGTATCGCAAGGTAGTTCCTTCGTTACCATTATCTTGCAAGCAGAATATATATACTGACGGAGGCAATATGGTTAGTCAAACTCGGTATTTGGATCGACTTGGAGTATAAACGAAGAAGTGGCTAGCAGCTTCCCGACAGTTTTCCCAAAATGAATTCATAAGCTTATAGATACGCTCGTCCCAGTACTCCTTGACGGCGTAGTGGTATCAGTCATTGGTACCGAACTGCGCCTATGAGGTTTTGCTCCGGGTTCGATCCCGGCTACGAGTGATTTTTTTTCCTCCTAAAACTCAAACTTTTGTGCTTGACGTCCAAACGCATTTTTCGAAACACCAGAAATATTTATTTCATAAGATTTTCTCCATTGCCATGCAGAAATTACACTACGCCAAGCCATTCATTATCTTTCAGATGCGCCTCTGACACTACTCCTAGTGGTATCAGTCATTGGTACCAAAACTACGCCTCATAGGTTTTGCTCCGGGTTCGATCCACGCGTCGAGTGATTTTTTTCCTCCTAATATTCAACCTTTTGTTTTTGACTTATGCCATAAGCATTTTTCTCAACACCGGGAATACTTATTTCATGAGAATTTCTCCTCCCCAGCGAGGCACCTATTTCATTAATTATGTGCAAATACCACAAGGGTCCGTAGGCACTGAATTGAAGCTACTGAAATATGAAAATTACAATGCAAGCAAGAAAGCGCGACGAAGACATCTTCAAAATTTCCTCGCATATAGTTTTTTTATGGTATGCCTCGCTAGCAAGATGAGAAACGGCATCTTTCAATACATCTCCTTCCAAAAGAGGTTCGTTCGCAACGCAAAAAACGATCCTTTATACTATTTAAAGATTACATATAAGAAGACACTTTAATGCTATAGCGAACTACCGAAATACCAAACCACTGATCTTAAGCAACGAGAACTGGCATCTTAACTCCTGTCGAAATTGAAGAGACTGTACAGGAACTTGCTTTGTAAACTCCTATTTCAACAACTCATCAGAAAATCGAGTGATCTCTTAAAGGGAACATAAATATTCTATTTGGAATTCGTAAAGTCTACTGTTGGTCGTAAATTGTCCTTACCCCACGAGACAACCAGTCCACCTTCGAAATTTATTAACCCTTCAAGGACCAGGGGACATATTATGTACCATAAATTTAAAAAAAATTGTATTGTTTATCATTTGTCGTATTTTGATGATATTTTCTTCAGTTTATTTCCCTCGCGCCTATACCACTTCCAGGATTCCCGATAGTGTAATTGCGATGAAGGATGAGATTATATAGTCTGTGAATTTCATGTTTCCGTCAAGGAGAAGTATTGAGTATAACATTTTTTTGAATTTCATTCCGGAGTAAAATCAAATTTTCTATATTCTTTTGAAATGTTTCATTTATGTAATAGGTATATATCATTCAAGTATTTCAATTCCAGTAATATATTCAATATCTACTGTGCAAACTCAATTGTGATGTAGATAGGAAACCACTATTTTATTATTCAGTTCATGAATAAAAATATTTAACTGAATATTATTCAATAAATTATTTTTAAATGTTTTATTTGGGTAATATTAATCGATTTTTTTTTGTTTTTCAGTCAAAATATTATTTCTTTGTTGAGGAAATTTGAGCAATTTAATGTTAGTGTAGTAAGCATTTTTCACAAGGCTGCCCACAGGGGCATATTTTCCCCATATGATATATTTGCAATTTGGCTATATATTTTGATGAGAATTGAGTTGGTGTTGTAAGTTGACTCGAAAAAAATAATATCGAAGAAAAAACATTGTTTCAATGGTTGTTCTCTGATGGTCCTTAAAGGGTTAATGTCAATCCAGAGATTTCTACGAATATATTATACAGAAGTAAACCCCAGAACTGGGTATTGGTAGAGCAATCTCCAAAGAGGAGTTACCTTATCCTGTATTACGTCAATACTACCTCATATATTGGATGTTTTAACCTAGTATACAAGCAGTGGGTTTTTTGTACCGCTTAACTCGATATTCTTTAATTTTACCCCTTCTCTGATATGGAATATTTTTCCAGGTTGAATTTTTGGTCAAATTTGTAATGGTTTTTGATGTGCAATTTGAGCATCCCTTTCTGATTGAGTATCCAAATGAGAAAAATGTTGAAATAATTAACGAACCAATTTGGTGATTTCCCATTGAGTAAATTTCTATCCATTCCCCTCTCCTGGTATTTAAAAACAAAATCATTTCCTTAGAACTTTTATAATTTTCCTAAAAATCACTTTGAATAAATTTATATATACTGGGAAAAATGATCAAACCAAATTAATCTGTGACCAAGCATTCTTGGCAGAATTTGTACAAATTATAGCATTTAGCTACCGTATCGTAATAATAATAAATTTATTAGCCATCCAAAATGAAGAACTAGTATGGGCATAGTCAAATAGATACGTACAATACAGTAAAGGGGAACGGGCATAATTGAAATACAAAAAATATATATGCATATATATATATATATATAATATAAAAATTTTTGAACCTGAGCTTACCACACGACAGATCCATAGAATTGTAAAATCTACCTTTATATTTGTATTCTTTTTCTCTATATTTGATGTCATTACTTTACTAAATGTATATTTTTATATTTCACTTTAAATTGGCATTGTTATGCTGTATGTGAGATTTGAATAAATAAAATATATATACAGGGAGAACAGAAAATACAGAGAAAAAAAAGGCAAAACAGTTAATACAAGTGAAAACAGTTAGATCGAGTAATCAGATCACAAAGTGATATTCATATTTATGAATTCATTAACAGAATGGAGTGGATTACCCTGGAGCCACTCCTGAATAATATTTTGGAATTTTAGTGGAGGGGTATTTTTCACACTAGAAGATAACTTATTGATAATTTTTATAGCAGAGTAATTTAGGCTGTTTGCAGTTTTTGTTAGACGGTGATGGGGCATATCAATGGATTCAGCATGACATGTATTGTACGAATGAAGGGTGGAACGAACAGTAAACATATTGGTGGTATTTTTTATGGAGATGAGAGAGTCATATATGTAACAGGAGTAAACAGTCAACATTCTCTGTTGGACGAACAGTGGTTTGCAGTGCTCTCTGTTAGGGGCACCAGTTTTAAGCCAGATTACCTTCATCTGGAATAAGAGTAAGCAGCGAACATGAGGTGCCTGTCCCCAGATCCTTATGCCATAAGTAAAATGAGGATAGAAAAAAGCAAAATAAGCAGCACGTAAGTAAACAGGAGAGACAGAATACTTGAGTCTACGTATCAGGAATATAACTCTGGATAATAAACAGCAAACATTATTAATATGATCATGCCATGTCAGTTTGGGATCCAGGGGGAATCCTAGGAGTTTTACACTGTCATTATTTGCATGGAGATTGATCATTGAGAAGGTAATGATTTGAGTCTTACTCTCATTGAAAACCAGGCCATTGGCACTAAACCAATCATTAGCTACACAAAGTAGAGACAGAATTAGAATGTGCATCATTGAGAAACTTATAGCAATGGACAAGGGTAGAGTAGTCTGCATAGAGAATGGATTTACGAGGCATTGATCATTGTGATGATGAGTTGGAAAAGTTTTAGTAGAGAGGCTGGTACTTGCTTGGGTTAGAAAAAACTGGGGAAAGGAGTTTCTTCACCTCAAGGCTAGGAATTATTTTTCACAAATTGCAGAAGAAAATTCCAGGATCATCTCTGATACATGTTAGTAACTCGAAGCGAGCTAAGGCTGGTTTCGTAGATTTAATGTAGAAAAGGCATCCATAGTTTTCTCCCTCAGGGAGGCATGTGCGCACAATAAATTCCTGATTAAGTTTGTAGAATTATTCGGGAAGGAAACTCACCTGCTCCAGTAAAATACAGAAACCATAATATATTTTTTATTTGCTTTCCCAAACTAACTTATACCACATGTGTAGAATGAATGCTCCAGGCTCATGAAAGATCCGCAAAAATTGTTATCAGCAGCATATGCAAGCAGAGAATTTAAATAAAGTCACCATTTTTACCGGCCAGAGATTCTCAAGCTTTGGGAAGATCATCAAGTCCAAACTGAAAATAGTGCAGGTAACACCATGCAAAAGTACAGACTGACCAGTAACTTTCATGAATTGGAATTTCCTAGAGTTTATGCCGTGCAATGGAACCAAACCTAATTATGTTCACTTCCTGAAGGAAAACTTTTAAATGCCATTCTGCAAGAGAAAGTGTTAATAAAAAAAGGCGTAATGTCAAAATGGAATTTAAAAGAAGATGGGAGAGAGTACCATAATATTACATTCTCCTTGTGTTCAACTATTTCTAATAATCTCATAATTAAGCATAGGTATTATAATAAATAACAAAGCAGACAGTTACAAATCTCAATCAACAAAAAAGTTAAAATAGCATTAAGAGACTTTTGATTTACTACTTCAACAATGAATTATTGCATTCATCGTTGTCATTATTTAAGGTATTGAAATCAATTGACTTAGAGTAATTCAAGTCAGATACATAAATATTTTGAGGTCTAGCATATACTTCAGAAAAGTAATCTTCAAACATATTAGCAATGCCAAGCGGAGAATCACAAGTGAGCCCTCGGTAGTGCATGGTGTCTGGTACACCTATGTCCATTCTTAATGAATTCACATGGTTCCAAAAATGGTTTGCTTTGTGGGTTACACTGCATTTTAAATAATAAAAATAATTGTTAAAGATAGTCCTTGCCAATGACTTGTATTGTGCTCTGCACTTTGAAATTTTCATGTAGTCCACCAATGATCCAGAACTTTTGTAGCAATGATGTAGATATTGCTTTTTCTTACTAAGTAATTTCAGCTCACCAGACATCCAGCAAGGATATTCGGATTTGAAGATAGGACACATTGCTGGAGTGTAGATATTAATAATTTCCCTCACGATTACATAGTAGTTTTCAAAAGCTTCGTTTGTTGGTAAATTGGATAGTACACAAGACCAATTAATACTGAGCGATCATCTCATGAAATTCACATTTTTTAACGTATTATTTATGATAAGTAAACACTTTAACAGGCATAATATCAGATAATTTTGCTACTATATACAAGAGTGGATGAAAGTAATCAACTCTGGCTAATTGGTTCTTATCAAGAGTAACAGTTGGAAAAAACAAGATCGAGGAAATTCCCTGGTGAGTTGGTATCATTAAACTGTTTGAGGCTTAGAAAGTAAAACTATTCTTTCACAATTCTGCCTTGGAGAGATAGATTATTACTATACATTGGACTAATATCATACCAAACAAATCCAGGCAAATTATAATCACCTATAACCGACATAATTACGTTGCTCTTATCCGTTATATATAGATAAATAATGAAAGGTAAATTAGAAATAATGATGACCCCACTCCAAGGCCTTCAGCATCGTGGTGAAATAAAACAATCAAAACAAATCTTCATCATTTTCGCGCCGTGATAACAACAATCCCATCATGCTTCACTCGAGATAACGCGGCTGCATTTAGAACGTCGGCTGCTGGCTTGTTGTGCCTTCAATTGTTATCATCCCTGAGAAAAGACGTAGCTGTAGTAAATCTTGCCACCAAATTAATAAAGATATCCAATGGAATGTAGAAGGATTTTCTAAATTGACACGGTGTTTAACATTATGAGGTATCGCAAGGTAGTTCCTTCGTTACCATTATCTTGCAAGCAGAATATATATACTGACGGAGGCAATATGGTTAGTCAAACTCGGTATTTGGATCGACTTGGAGTATAAACGAAGAAGTGGCTAGCAGCTTCCCGACAGTTTTCCCAAAATGAATTCATAAGCTTATAGATACGCTCGTCCCAGTACTCCTTGACGGCGTAGTGGTATCAGTCATTGGTACCGAACTGCGCCTATGAGGTTTTGCTCCGGGTTCGATCCCGGCTACGAGTGATTTTTTTTCCTCCTAAAACTCAAACTTTTGTGCTTGACGTCCAAACGCATTTTTCGAAACACCAGAAATATTTATTTCATAAGATTTTCTCCATTGCCATGCAGAAATTACACTACGCCAAGCCATTCATTATCTTTCAGATGCGCCTCTGACACTACTCCTAGTGGTATCAGTCATTGGTACCAAAACTACGCCTCATAGGTTTTGCTCCGGGTTCGATCCACGCGTCGAGTGATTTTTTTCCTCCTAATATTCAACCTTTTGTTTTTGACTTATGCCATAAGCATTTTTCTCAACACCGGGAATACTTATTTCATGAGAATTTCTCCTCCCCAGCGAGGCACCTATTTCATTAATTATGTGCAAATACCACAAGGGTCCGTAGGCACTGAATTGAAGCTACTGAAATATGAAAATTACAATGCAAGCAAGAAAGCGCGACGAAGACATCTTCAAAATTTCCTCGCATATAGTTTTTTTATGGTATGCCTCGCTAGCAAGATGAGAAACGGCATCTTTCAATACATCTCCTTCCAAAAGAGGTTCGTTCGCAACGCAAAAAACGATCCTTTATACTATTTAAAGATTACATATAAGAAGACACTTTAATGCTATAGCGAACTACCGAAATACCAAACCACTGATCTTAAGCAACGAGAACTGGCATCTTAACTCCTGTCGAAATTGAAGAGACTGTACAGGAACTTGCTTTGTAAACTCCTATTTCAACAACTCATCAGAAAATCGAGTGATCTCTTAAAGGGAACATAAATATTCTATTTGGAATTCGTAAAGTCTACTGTTGGTCGTAAATTGTCCTTACCCCACGAGACAACCAGTCCACCTTCGAAATTTATTAACCCTTCAAGGACCAGGGGACATATTATGTACCATAAATTTAAAAAAAATTGTATTGTTTATCATTTGTCGTATTTTGATGATATTTTCTTCAGTTTATTTCCCTCGCGCCTATACCACTTCCAGGATTCCCGATAGTGTAATTGCGATGAAGGATGAGATTATATAGTCTGTGAATTTCATGTTTCCGTCAAGGAGAAGTATTGAGTATAACATTTTTTTGAATTTCATTCCGGAGTAAAATCAAATTTTCTATATTCTTTTGAAATGTTTCATTTATGTAATAGGTATATATCATTCAAGTATTTCAATTCCAGTAATATATTCAATATCTACTGTGCAAACTCAATTGTGATGTAGATAGGAAACCACTATTTTATTATTCAGTTCATGAATAAAAATATTTAACTGAATATTATTCAATAAATTATTTTTAAATGTTTTATTTGGGTAATATTAATCGATTTTTTTTTGTTTTTCAGTCAAAATATTATTTCTTTGTTGAGGAAATTTGAGCAATTTAATGTTAGTGTAGTAAGCATTTTTCACAAGGCTGCCCACAGGGGCATATTTTCCCCATATGATATATTTGCAATTTGGCTATATATTTTGATGAGAATTGAGTTGGTGTTGTAAGTTGACTCGAAAAAAATAATATCGAAGAAAAAACATTGTTTCAATGGTTGTTCTCTGATGGTCCTTAAAGGGTTAATGTCAATCCAGAGATTTCTACGAATATATTATACAGAAGTAAACCCCAGAACTGGGTATTGGTAGAGCAATCTCCAAAGAGGAGTTACCTTATCCTGTATTACGTCAATACTACCTCATATATTGGATGTTTTAACCTAGTATACAAGCAGTGGGTTTTTTGTACCGCTTAACTCGATATTCTTTAATTTTACCCCTTCTCTGATATGGAATATTTTTCCAGGTTGAATTTTTGGTCAAATTTGTAATGGTTTTTGATGTGCAATTTGAGCATCCCTTTCTGATTGAGTATCCAAATGAGAAAAATGTTGAAATAATTAACGAACCAATTTGGTGATTTCCCATTGAGTAAATTTCTATCCATTCCCCTCTCCTGGTATTTAAAAACAAAATCATTTCCTTAGAACTTTTATAATTTTCCTAAAAATCACTTTGAATAAATTTATATATACTGGGAAAAATGATCAAACCAAATTAATCTGTGACCAAGCATTCTTGGCAGAATTTGTACAAATTATAGCATTTAGCTACCGTATCGTAATAATAATAAATTTATTAGCCATCCAAAATGAAGAACTAGTATGGGCATAGTCAAATAGATACGTACAATACAGTAAAGGGGAACGGGCATAATTGAAATACAAAAAATATATATGCATATATATATATATATATAATATAAAAATTTTTGAACCTGAGCTTACCACACGACAGATCCATAGAATTGTAAAATCTACCTTTATATTTGTATTCTTTTTCTCTATATTTGATGTCATTACTTTACTAAATGTATATTTTTATATTTCACTTTAAATTGGCATTGTTATGCTGTATGTGAGATTTGAATAAATAAAATATATATACAGGGAGAACAGAAAATACAGAGAAAAAAAAGGCAAAACAGTTAATACAAGTGAAAACAGTTAGATCGAGTAATCAGATCACAAAGTGATATTCATATTTATGAATTCATTAACAGAATGGAGTGGATTACCCTGGAGCCACTCCTGAATAATATTTTGGAATTTTAGTGGAGGGGTATTTTTCACACTAGAAGATAACTTATTGATAATTTTTATAGCAGAGTAATTTAGGCTGTTTGCAGTTTTTGTTAGACGGTGATGGGGCATATCAATGGATTCAGCATGACATGTATTGTACGAATGAAGGGTGGAACGAACAGTAAACATATTGGTGGTATTTTTTATGGAGATGAGAGAGTCATATATGTAACAGGAGTAAACAGTCAACATTCTCTGTTGGACGAACAGTGGTTTGCAGTGCTCTCTGTTAGGGGCACCAGTTTTAAGCCAGATTACCTTCATCTGGAATAAGAGTAAGCAGCGAACATGAGGTGCCTGTCCCCAGATCCTTATGCCATAAGTAAAATGAGGATAGAAAAAAGCAAAATAAGCAGCACGTAAGTAAACAGGAGAGACAGAATACTTGAGTCTACGTATCAGGAATATAACTCTGGATAATAAACAGCAAACATTATTAATATGATCATGCCATGTCAGTTTGGGATCCAGGGGGAATCCTAGGAGTTTTACACTGTCATTATTTGCATGGAGATTGATCATTGAGAAGGTAATGATTTGAGTCTTACTCTCATTGAAAACCAGGCCATTGGCACTAAACCAATCATTAGCTACACAAAGTAGAGACAGAATTAGAATGTGCATCATTGAGAAACTTATAGCAATGGACAAGGGTAGAGTAGTCTGCATAGAGAATGGATTTACGAGGCATTGATCATTGTGATGATGAGTTGGAAAAGTTTTAGTAGAGAGGCTGGTACTTGCTTGGGTTAGAAAAAACTGGGGAAAGGAGTTTCTTCACCTCAAGGCTAGGAATTATTTTTCACAAATTGCAGAAGAAAATTCCAGGATCATCTCTGATACATGTTAGTAACTCGAAGCGAGCTAAGGCTGGTTTCGTAGATTTAATGTAGAAAAGGCATCCATAGTTTTCTCCCTCAGGGAGGCATGTGCGCACAATAAATTCCTGATTAAGTTTGTAGAATTATTCGGGAAGGAAACTCACCTGCTCCAGTAAAATACAGAAACCATAATATATTTTTTATTTGCTTTCCCAAACTAACTTATACCACATGTGTAGAATGAATGCTCCAGGCTCATGAAAGATCCGCAAAAATTGTTATCAGCAGCATATGCAAGCAGAGAATTTAAATAAAGTCACCATTTTTACCGGCCAGAGATTCTCAAGCTTTGGGAAGATCATCAAGTCCAAACTGAAAATAGTGCAGGTAACACCATGCAAAAGTACAGACTGACCAGTAACTTTCATGAATTGGAATTTCCTAGAGTTTATGCCGTGCAATGGAACCAAACCTAATTATGTTCACTTCCTGAAGGAAAACTTTTAAATGCCATTCTGCAAGAGAAAGTGTTAATAAAAAAAGGCGTAATGTCAAAATGGAATTTAAAAGAAGATGGGAGAGAGTACCATAATATTACATTCTCCTTGTGTTCAACTATTTCTAATAATCTCATAATTAAGCATAGGTATTATAATAAATAACAAAGCAGACAGTTACAAATCTCAATCAACAAAAAAGTTAAAATAGCATTAAGAGACTTTTGATTTACTACTTCAACAATGAATTATTGCATTCATCGTTGTCATTATTTAAGGTATTGAAATCAATTGACTTAGAGTAATTCAAGTCAGATACATAAATATTTTGAGGTCTAGCATATACTTCAGAAAAGTAATCTTCAAACATATTAGCAATGCCAAGCGGAGAATCACAAGTGAGCCCTCGGTAGTGCATGGTGTCTGGTACACCTATGTCCATTCTTAATGAATTCACATGGTTCCAAAAATGGTTTGCTTTGTGGGTTACACTGCATTTTAAATAATAAAAATAATTGTTAAAGATAGTCCTTGCCAATGACTTGTATTGTGCTCTGCACTTTGAAATTTTCATGTAGTCCACCAATGATCCAGAACTTTTGTAGCAATGATGTAGATATTGCTTTTTCTTACTAAGTAATTTCAGCTCACCAGACATCCAGCAAGGATATTCGGATTTGAAGATAGGACACATTGCTGGAGTGTAGATATTAATAATTTCCCTCACGATTACATAGTAGTTTTCAAAAGCTTCGTTTGTTGGTAAATTGGATAGTACACAAGACCAATTAATACTGAGCGATCATCTCATGAAATTCACATTTTTTAACGTATTATTTATGATAAGTAAACACTTTAACAGGCATAATATCAGATAATTTTGCTACTATATACAAGAGTGGATGAAAGTAATCAACTCTGGCTAATTGGTTCTTATCAAGAGTAACAGTTGGAAAAAACAAGATCGAGGAAATTCCCTGGTGAGTTGGTATCATTAAACTGTTTGAGGCTTAGAAAGTAAAACTATTCTTTCACAATTCTGCCTTGGAGAGATAGATTATTACTATACATTGGACTAATATCATACCAAACAAATCCAGGCAAATTATAATCACCTATAACCGACATAATTACGTTGCTCTTATCCGTTATATATAGATAAATAATGAAAGGTAAATTAGAAATAATGATGACCCCACTCCAAGGCCTTCAGCATCGTGGTGAAATAAAACAATCAAAACAAATCTTCATCATTTTCGCGCCGTGATAACAACAATCCCATCATGCTTCACTCGAGATAACGCGGCTGCATTTAGAACGTCGGCTGCTGGCTTGTTGTGCCTTCAATTGTTATCATCCCTGAGAAAAGACGTAGCTGTAGTAAATCTTGCCACCAAATTAATAAAGATATCCAATGGAATGTAGAAGGATTTTCTAAATTGACACGGTGTTTAACATTATGAGGTATCGCAAGGTAGTTCCTTCGTTACCATTATCTTGCAAGCAGAATATATATACTGACGGAGGCAATATGGTTAGTCAAACTCGGTATTTGGATCGACTTGGAGTATAAACGAAGAAGTGGCTAGCAGCTTCCCGACAGTTTTCCCAAAATGAATTCATAAGCTTATAGATACGCTCGTCCCAGTACTCCTTGACGGCGTAGTGGTATCAGTCATTGGTACCGAACTGCGCCTATGAGGTTTTGCTCCGGGTTCGATCCCGGCTACGAGTGATTTTTTTTCCTCCTAAAACTCAAACTTTTGTGCTTGACGTCCAAACGCATTTTTCGAAACACCAGAAATATTTATTTCATAAGATTTTCTCCATTGCCATGCAGAAATTACACTACGCCAAGCCATTCATTATCTTTCAGATGCGCCTCTGACACTACTCCTAGTGGTATCAGTCATTGGTACCAAAACTACGCCTCATAGGTTTTGCTCCGGGTTCGATCCACGCGTCGAGTGATTTTTTTCCTCCTAATATTCAACCTTTTGTTTTTGACTTATGCCATAAGCATTTTTCTCAACACCGGGAATACTTATTTCATGAGAATTTCTCCTCCCCAGCGAGGCACCTATTTCATTAATTATGTGCAAATACCACAAGGGTCCGTAGGCACTGAATTGAAGCTACTGAAATATGAAAATTACAATGCAAGCAAGAAAGCGCGACGAAGACATCTTCAAAATTTCCTCGCATATAGTTTTTTTATGGTATGCCTCGCTAGCAAGATGAGAAACGGCATCTTTCAATACATCTCCTTCCAAAAGAGGTTCGTTCGCAACGCAAAAAACGATCCTTTATACTATTTAAAGATTACATATAAGAAGACACTTTAATGCTATAGCGAACTACCGAAATACCAAACCACTGATCTTAAGCAACGAGAACTGGCATCTTAACTCCTGTCGAAATTGAAGAGACTGTACAGGAACTTGCTTTGTAAACTCCTATTTCAACAACTCATCAGAAAATCGAGTGATCTCTTAAAGGGAACATAAATATTCTATTTGGAATTCGTAAAGTCTACTGTTGGTCGTAAATTGTCCTTACCCCACGAGACAACCAGTCCACCTTCGAAATTTATTAACCCTTCAAGGACCAGGGGACATATTATGTACCATAAATTTAAAAAAAATTGTATTGTTTATCATTTGTCGTATTTTGATGATATTTTCTTCAGTTTATTTCCCTCGCGCCTATACCACTTCCAGGATTCCCGATAGTGTAATTGCGATGAAGGATGAGATTATATAGTCTGTGAATTTCATGTTTCCGTCAAGGAGAAGTATTGAGTATAACATTTTTTTGAATTTCATTCCGGAGTAAAATCAAATTTTCTATATTCTTTTGAAATGTTTCATTTATGTAATAGGTATATATCATTCAAGTATTTCAATTCCAGTAATATATTCAATATCTACTGTGCAAACTCAATTGTGATGTAGATAGGAAACCACTATTTTATTATTCAGTTCATGAATAAAAATATTTAACTGAATATTATTCAATAAATTATTTTTAAATGTTTTATTTGGGTAATATTAATCGATTTTTTTTTGTTTTTCAGTCAAAATATTATTTCTTTGTTGAGGAAATTTGAGCAATTTAATGTTAGTGTAGTAAGCATTTTTCACAAGGCTGCCCACAGGGGCATATTTTCCCCATATGATATATTTGCAATTTGGCTATATATTTTGATGAGAATTGAGTTGGTGTTGTAAGTTGACTCGAAAAAAATAATATCGAAGAAAAAACATTGTTTCAATGGTTGTTCTCTGATGGTCCTTAAAGGGTTAATGTCAATCCAGAGATTTCTACGAATATATTATACAGAAGTAAACCCCAGAACTGGGTATTGGTAGAGCAATCTCCAAAGAGGAGTTACCTTATCCTGTATTACGTCAATACTACCTCATATATTGGATGTTTTAACCTAGTATACAAGCAGTGGGTTTTTTGTACCGCTTAACTCGATATTCTTTAATTTTACCCCTTCTCTGATATGGAATATTTTTCCAGGTTGAATTTTTGGTCAAATTTGTAATGGTTTTTGATGTGCAATTTGAGCATCCCTTTCTGATTGAGTATCCAAATGAGAAAAATGTTGAAATAATTAACGAACCAATTTGGTGATTTCCCATTGAGTAAATTTCTATCCATTCCCCTCTCCTGGTATTTAAAAACAAAATCATTTCCTTAGAACTTTTATAATTTTCCTAAAAATCACTTTGAATAAATTTATATATACTGGGAAAAATGATCAAACCAAATTAATCTGTGACCAAGCATTCTTGGCAGAATTTGTACAAATTATAGCATTTAGCTACCGTATCGTAATAATAATAAATTTATTAGCCATCCAAAATGAAGAACTAGTATGGGCATAGTCAAATAGATACGTACAATACAGTAAAGGGGAACGGGCATAATTGAAATACAAAAAATATATATGCATATATATATATATATATAATATAAAAATTTTTGAACCTGAGCTTACCACACGACAGATCCATAGAATTGTAAAATCTACCTTTATATTTGTATTCTTTTTCTCTATATTTGATGTCATTACTTTACTAAATGTATATTTTTATATTTCACTTTAAATTGGCATTGTTATGCTGTATGTGAGATTTGAATAAATAAAATATATATACAGGGAGAACAGAAAATACAGAGAAAAAAAAGGCAAAACAGTTAATACAAGTGAAAACAGTTAGATCGAGTAATCAGATCACAAAGTGATATTCATATTTATGAATTCATTAACAGAATGGAGTGGATTACCCTGGAGCCACTCCTGAATAATATTTTGGAATTTTAGTGGAGGGGTATTTTTCACACTAGAAGATAACTTATTGATAATTTTTATAGCAGAGTAATTTAGGCTGTTTGCAGTTTTTGTTAGTCTTTCAACAAATGTGTCAATTTTTTTAAAAACTATATGTATTGAAAACTAGAAGAGTTGAACGCTTCTATGGCAAACTTATTAACACTAGGAGGACGGCAGTTTCGGCCTATCTAGAAGGACGGGAGGTTGTCATTTGACCACCTACTTTTAAAATTCGTAAATAAACACTTTTATGATTTTCAAGGACCTGAATTTTGCATAACTTCTAAGTTTGACCATTACACAAATGCTGATAAGGTCTTTTACCTCGTATTTTGTTTAAATTTTAATTAATTTAACAAAATGTTGACCGATGTCCTAAATCTGCAGAATTCCATATTCTAGAATATTTTATCCTTTCATACTGGACCAATGAAACTCATATTTTTCGGAATAAGTGGAAAAGAGTCCGGTTTGTTGATAAAAGTCAGTGACGTCACGTCAAGGTTGTCATGCCATCTGACGGAAACAATATAAAACCACTCGTTTGTGCCTCGGAAAAAACCTCCATCAAATACGATGGCGGAAGAATTTTTCGAATTTCGTCGTGAAAATTTCCAATCTTATGTTTTCGTCAATGACAAATCGTTCTATAACATTTAAAAATTTATAAAAAATTTTTAGCAGGGTTGCCAACATATTAGTTCAATCATTATAAAATGTTCTTCCAATGTTTTCCTCAGGTAAATCTCAAACTGATATCTCAAGTTTACATTCAATCACCTTTCTTGAACAATTAGAATTAATGTCAAGGGTACTAACTTTATAAATCAGGGCTACCAATCGTAGGAACGGATCTCTAAACAGAGAGTTATGCGTTCGCAGAATAAATAACTAAAGGGATATTTTGAGCACAGATTTGTTTCATGTGATTTGTCGAAACTCTTGGGGATCCCGAATAAGTTTATAAACTATAAAGAAGCAGGGTTACTAACATTTTCGGCTGTAAAGTGAAGGCAGCGATCAGACCTTCATGGAAAACCTAGCAATTAATCATGCATTTATCGAGAATGACCTTTTCTTACTCATATCTCATTCTGTGCTTATCCACTCTGGTGCTAGTTTTATTACGTTGATTTTTATTTTAGAGTTACCTTAATACTAACATCATTCTTAAAATGTTATTTCCTTCCATCATTCGCTAGTTTACAATAAATCCAAGTCATTATAGTAACACTTCATCACCTTCACAATGTAAGGTTTGAAATCATAATAAAGCTTCGCTATTGTTCTTACAAATTAATATTTATTCCTTATTAAGTAATGGATTAACATTTTTAAGATATATGATAAGAGAGAATATCACTCTATGTATCCAAGAGTACATAATTTTTTACCGCAGATTCTGCACATTGCCACTTTTACAGAGCATATCCCACTGTATATTTTCCCACATTTTAGGCAAAAATTACTGGATTTGTTATAAAATTTAGGTGAGATCTGACACTTTCTTCTTTTCTGCGGTCTTATTGGCGCACTTGATTCCCCTGATGAAATTCCCGACATTGCAAAGGAACATGAGGGAGGTGGCTCTATTATTATTATTAGGGGTCATATTAGGCGAGATTGAGGATTGAGACAAAAAAGTCTCCTCTTCCATCTAACCTGTAAAGTAAAGCTCTATCTATAATAAGATTCCAATAATTTCTAATACAAGTCTTTGAATTTACTCCTTCCGGCTGAGTTTACGCACAGTGGTTTCTTTGAATAGAGCCCAGCTATTTATTGAGGCCAGGTCCAATATGTTAAAAAATACATGCACTGGCCATCTCCTTGCAGCCGAATGAGTTGAATATTTCCGGCACATGCTATCCATTATATCTACTCCTACTTTGTTGTAGTTGTAAAACAAAACTGTATCCGGTTTCTTTTCCTGAGTCAGAAATCATCACGTCCTGATGCATTGTACTAATTAAAAGCAAGTTTTTATAGTTTTTGCTTGGTAATTTGTCAAGCTATGGCCTAGTCTATTTTTATAAACTCTAGTTGAGTACATTTCATCGCTGTGGTGAACCGAAGGAGGTAATTCTCTTCTATTTTTTCTTATCGTTCCAACCAGTGAGATTTTGTTTTTTTTAGTTTTTCAGCGAGGCTGATTGAAAGAAGTATTGTTGCAAGTTATGTTGATACCGGAGTTTTTGAACGGCTCTGCCAACCATAGCACAACATATTCTCCAAGAGACTGCCTTGATCCCCTAGCATCATCTTTTCCACAATAAGGAACTGCATTTAGGCAATATTTAGACTTCACGTCTGCTAATACACAGTACTTGATCCCAAACTTATCTGGCTTATTCTGCATGTATTGGATGAATGGGCATCGGCACTTCGTAGGATATAATTGTTCATCGGCCGTAACACTCTCATCATGGTTGTAGCAGGCTCGGGAGTTAGTTATAAATGTATTCCAAGGCTCAGAACCCAAAGCAAATTTTTCTTCTCTCAGAGTTTGACTCCGAGTTTCTCTGTGATCAAACCGTAAATGTTTCATTATGCTTACGAATCGATCCTTATTCTTAGTGCTGGAGAATATTTTAGATCTCTATGAGTAGATACGAAAAGTCTATCCCAGCGCGTTTCTCATCTTTTCCCGCGCTCCCTCGCGCGTCACCGCTTGCCCCGCCGCACAGTGGGCTAGAATCGATAAAAGCTGGCCAAAAATACGAAAGTGGTTTTTTTGAGTGCGGACTTTGAAACTTCGCATGGTCATTTTTGAATAAATTTTGCATATAACTGCGAAATAATTTCTCTTGACTCTCACGCGTTACAATTCTACAGGGGGTCAAAGTTGACCAAATTTTGCGAAAAATGCCGGTCTTCTATTTTTCGAGAAATTCTTCAACTTCAAAACGATGCTGAATCCATTAAAAGTAAGTTATTGGATAAAAAACAACGCCACGTTATAAACCTGTACTTTATCTTTTATAACCTATAATTTAATGATTGCGAATGAATAATTGCATATTTTATGCAACAAAATGGCGAACTCTCGTTTTAGAGAAACTTTTTACCTAAAGCGAGGAATATAGTTGAGACGGACTCCAAGGGACATGAAGATATTTATACCACGTTATTCTTTGAAGCTTTCTGAAGAGGAATCTGAAATAAAACCTTGCAACAATTTGCTTCCCCAATAATAATAACGAATTTTCGACAACACTGCATGGGCCAATCCGCGCGGCGGCCAATGGCCCTCCGGGAAGATCTCGGTTTGAGAGGAACTAGGAACGTACCAACGCTTTTCGATGATATGTTTTGATGTTTATAAGCAAATTTTTCCCGCTATTAATATGAGAAATGAGAAGTCATAATTTAAACCCCAGTTCCATTCCGTGTGATCGGTGAAAATGTCCAATTTGGCTGTATTTTAAGACATATGTCTATTAACACGTCTATGACGTCGCATTTTCTTTCATATCGCTATATCGCTAATTTATCATCAAAATCATGCAGTCAAGAAGGACTCTAAAGAAATTTCTAGTTTTCAAATTACCTTCTGCCTTATATACAATCCTCGTCTGAGGAGTCTGCATCTCCATACGCGATTACCTCTTCTTCATTCAGGATGAGGAGCTGCTTCACTTCTCTACTTAGAATCCTGGATCTATTTGCTGCCCGAATTGGTGCTGACATAGATATTAGTGGATCAGAAGTAAGAAGCAATCTTCGCACTAAGTCTTTATTCTTCACTTCATTCGTAGCAACTCGGGAGTGTTTCCTTGTAAAACGTTCTCGGAATCTCCTCGTGTCCTTATTTCTTGCTTCTATCGCCTCTTCTGAGAGTTGGCCCAGTGGTAGAATTGCTTCTTTTGCAATTTCAGCTCCGTGAATCAGCACTTTATCAATTTTTGGTGGCATATAGTACCATGGATACAACTTTACATACATCTCTGCTGTAGCCCCGCAATAATCGTCAAATGCTCTTTCATTCAGAGTTAATCCGCTTGAAATTGCCTTTAAGATCGTAGCAAATATTTTTATAAGATCGTCGTTTATCCCTGAAAAGTAAATGTTTATGTATTCAATATTGAAGCATCATAGCTAAAGTAAGAGTTACTTTGGCTTCCTTTACTACTTCGTAGCTAGGATACAGCCTATGACCATGACTTTTAGCTGTTTCACGGAGAATTTTATATTGAGTTTTACTCAACTCAGAAGATATAATTAGTGATAATGCTTCTTCTCCTGACAACTGAGATTGCACATGTTCGCTTTTCTTCCACCTAGAAAGAACTCTTTGCCCTTGTAGGTGTCGTTGTGGTAATTTCTTTCAGCAACTTCGAAGGAGCTTCATTTCCTTCATCTCTTAGAGTCATCCTTGCAGAATAAGACAGTTCAGCTATGGAGAGTGTGGATCTAATTGTTTCTGTTTTCCTTCGTTCGATCTGTCAATTGAAAAATGGAAACCTACTTCCGGCCGTCCTCTTGCGTCTACCAAAATGAATTTAAGTCCGATTGTTCGTTTCTTAGATGTAAATTATCAATTTCAAATACTAAACATTTCAAATCACTACTTTATACGTACCTGGGGTCATAGAAGTACTTGGTAAGTTCTGGATAACAATATCAGGAAAATTAATATTCACATTGAGCCAACTGGAATTGCGCAGAATAAACCTTTCATTAACACGGAAACTTTGTTTCCATTTTCTTGAATATGCCGGAAGAAAACTATTCTTCAGATAAACAGTAAGAGCTTCCTTCCCATCTGAGGATCTTTCTAAGTGAAGTTTTCTTGTCAAAAAATCCATTAAATGCTGCTTTTTACTAGAAAATTACTCATTCTTTTCCTCCATCATTTTATTATATTGCGTTAACCGACTAATTCGCAGATTAGTCATGTTTTTTTACGGAATTACAAGCAACGTATAAAGACGATAAACTAGAAACCCAATACAATGTTTCTAATGTCTGAAAATGCAATAGAGATTCCATTACTATATCTATTCTACAGTATGACGTTAAGAAAATAATACAGTAGACAGTTTCAAATAACGATGAGAACATTTCACATGCATAGAGAAAATAATTGTTTTTCACCAGGATACTTAGAATTTACAAGTAAAAAGAGAAAGTAATTTAACAAAACAACTTACCATAAAAATATCCTCCAAAAAGTGTCGACAAGTGAACTGGGAAATGCTGAAGGGAACTACCCGAACTTCTTGAATATACTACATAAAGAATGCAAGGAGCTACTGAGAGAGCGCAAGAGCACAACTTACTTCTTCCACAGGCAAAGCCAAATTGGTAGTTTTCATAGTTTGCGAAAATTTTGAACTAGAAAGCACGAAAATGAAGTTTGAAGGGTAACCGTTAATCCGCGAGAAGCACAGCTGCATGCAATAAAACGAACCGAAAGTTTAACTCGGGGACACCGCGGCACACGCACACGTGTGGGCTGGTTTCCAATGGCACTGAGGGTCTGTGAGAAATAGTATAGCTCAAAAACATCAAAGACAGCTTTCATTATATTTTACAAAGTGAAAATCAAAAAAATGGTAACTCTATTCTGATACTTGATGAAAGATATACGCTGTAGCTAAATTCACTCTTCCTTTAAGAATGATGGTTGAATGTATATTATTTTGCTCATTATTTCTTCGTCTACAGTTAGTAAAAAGTTAATTTCAGCATTCAAAAGTTATCATTGAGAGGCATGAAGGTTCGAAGGTCTTCAAACACTTCTCTTCCTGGAGGGCCGTACTCCGCCGCGCGGATTGGCCCATGCAGTGTTGTCGAAAATTCGTTATTATTATTGGGGAAGCAAATTGTTGCAAGGTTTTATTTCAGATTCCTCTTCAGAAAGCTTCAAAGAATAACGTGGTATAAATATCTTCATGTCCCTTGGAGTCCGTCTCAACTATTTTCCTCGCTTTAGGTAAAAAGTTTCTCTAAAACGAGAGTTCGCCATTTTGTTGCATAAAATATGCAATTATTCATTCGCAATCATTAAATTATAGGTTATAAAAGATAAAGTACAGGTTTATAACGTGGCGTTGTTTTTTATCCAATAACTTACTTTTAATGGATTCAGCATCGTTTTGGAGTTGAAGAATTTCTCGAAAAATAGAAGACCGGCATTTTTCGCAAAATTTGGTCAACTTTGACCCCCTGTAGAATTGTAACGCGTGGGAATCAAGAGAAATTATTTCGCAGTTATATGCAAAATTTATTCAAAAATGACCATGCGAAGTTTCAAAGTCCGCACTCAAAAAAACCACTTTCGTATTTTTGGCCAGCTTTTTTCGATTCTAGCCCACAGTGCGCCGCGCCGCTTACCCCCGCACGCTAGTACTTTCCCCGCCGCATTTTTAGAGAGAATTATGAAAATGTTCACACTTCTTTAAAAATTAATTATCAATGGATTAACTGAATGCTAGAATTGCTTATTTAAGAATTGCATGTTTCCAAAATATTCTTTTTTATTTCCTTGTCGTAATCTTTAATTTTCCTTCTTATAAAATTTCATCAAAAGTTTTCCATAATTTTATTCCTATCAGCTTGAAAATATTATTTACTAGGGCAAGTAATGCTTACATAGGTTTTAACGGACACTTTTTATTTAGTTGAAAATATTTTCAATACTAGTTTTTGCATCCTCCAACTCACCACTTTCAGATTCACAAAAATTGTCAATTAATCTACTCTGTTTAAATATTTTTTGCTTTTTCACAAGAGTACGCGGACTTATTGGTATGAATTTTAGAATACTTGAAAGTAATTTTGCATTTTATCAATCAGCAAGGTTATGAAAAACGAGAAAAAATTCTGAATGACTAGAGATAGTACGCTCATTTTATGTTGATAATTTGTGAACAGTTCTTCTGAATTATTTAACTCATTTTTAAAAATTCACGCAAGTGCAAAGATGATGGATCTCGGGCTCTTATAGATAAACTTATTCACCGATAGAAATGATTAAGTGTAATAAGGGATTCTCTTTTGAAATAATCTTTCAACACGCATGCGCTCCTAGAATCCGCTGATTATGCAGTACTTGTAACTTCTGCTGACCAAAGACGATATCAAATGCTCTCCTCGAAACAAAATCTCATGAAAAAGATTTAAAAGAATACTTTATAATGAGCTGGTGAGAAAATTTACCTAGGGGATGAGTTAGAGTAAGGAAACTAGGGGTAGCGTTTATACTCCTTCTAACGCGTTGAAATTATGCTTGAATAGGAAGAAACGTTTGTAATGAAGCGGTAGTGGGGGTAAATAATTTAAATAGAACTAAATGAGGGGAACTTTCTCATTTACTCCTACGCTTCGTCATTGAAGACTTGGTGTGACTTTGCTTCATTCTTCCGTTTCAAGGTTTTGGAGTTATTCTTCCTATTTGGAATTATTTCCTCTAAGAAGAAATACAGTAAAGTATTAACAGTTTAAACAGAAATCTGAGTAAGTATCAGTTTATATACTTTTGAGTTATTCCCTAGTATTATTTTTTAACAATTTTTTCAAAAATTTTATGATGGAGTACAGTCAGTTGAACCCTCAAGTAGGCGGTGACCATTCGATCGTTGAGATTGACAGGGCTATAAAGGGTCGACTGAAAACTTACTGGTTGGTGAGTGAAGCGCATAAAGACCTTATATCATTCCTAAATTATACTTCCGATCTTTTAATTCCGAGGATAAGGGATAAGCTAAGTAATTCTGCCCTTAAAATTAATATTGTGGTTAAGGCAAACTTTGAGAGGGGTGAGGAGACGATAGAACAAGAATTTAAAATGAGAAACGTTAGGGTTTTGCTAGCCGATGACGTTGGGGAAATTTTAGAAAGTTTATTTGGAAAATTACTCATGGAAAAATCCGAGATGCAGGTGAAGGGATCAGGGTAGGCGCTGAGTAAAATCTTGGGATTAGAACTCCGAATTAATCGTTACACGGATCAACCTTTGTTGAGTTACCACCCAAGATCGCAAGTAGAAAATCCGTTGTAAATGTTAGGAATGACGATCAGTTTTGTTTTAAATACGCGGTTTGGGGAAAGAACATACGTAAAGACCCTCAACGAATCTAGAATACAATACGCATGAATTCGACAATGGGTACGATTGAGAATGTATTGAATACCCAGTCAAACTCTCCGATATTCCTAAATTCGAGCGAACAAATAAAATTTCTATTAACATTTTTGGGCTAGACGAAAAAAACAATGTCTATCCAATAAATATTGTAAATACCGAGCTCGCAGATCATCGTGACCTGTTGTATATTACAAATGACAACACGGCTCATTATTGCTGGATTAAAAACTTTGAGAGTCTAATCCATCTTCAGATAACAAAAATGTCGTAGAATTTACATTTGCAAAGGATGCTTCATGCATTATCATGACGAAAAAAATTAGAGACGCATACAGCAAACTGTAATAGTAAAAAACCCGCGAGAATTGAGCTAACTATCAAGGGGGATTAGATATTAAAATTTACCAAACTCGGGCATTCATTTCCAGTTCCGTATGTAATATATACAGACTATGAATGTATTCTCCAAGGTATCAGCACTTGTGAATCTTTACCTAACGCATCCTACACGCACGCTATTCAGAAACACGAACCATTCAGCGTTTGCTATGTTCTCATAACGCCCAATGGATGTAAGACACCACAGCTTTACCGAGGTCCCAATACCGCACAGATCTTTATGCAGAAAATGAAAGAGGAAGCAGAGAGAGTATTCAAGTTGCATAAAAACGTTGTACCAATGGAATTGCTTAGCCCGGAAGAAGAGGCAAATTTTAAGAATGCGTTGTCTTGTCATATTTGTGGTAAAGAGTTGAAGTCAGATGCCGTTAGAGATCACGATCACTTGACAGGTAAGTATCGAGGGCCCGCACATTCTTTTTGCAACCTGCAGTACAAAATGCCAAATTTTCTACCTGTGTTTATTCATAATCTTTCATCGTATGACGGTTATTTCTTGGTTCGGAGTTAGACTATGATGACAAAAAAATTAATGTGATTCCGAACACCGAGGAAAAGTATATTTCATTCGCAAAGTCAATCGAAAATAATTTCACCATTAGATTTCTCGACACATGTCGATTCATGCCAGCGTCATTAGCTTCACTGGTAACAAATTTAAAAACATTTAAATATACTAGAGAGGTATTCGGTGAGAAAACGAACCTAGTCACACGTAAGGGGGTCTACCCATATGATTACACAAACTCAATCGAGAAACTTGAGGAAACATCACTTCCGGAGAAGGGAAATTTCTACAAAAGATTCCCACACATTTTTTGCATGTTTGTAGTCTTTCTCAGACACTTGCTCGTCCGCTAATCTGTTGTAAATCAAATCTGTGTTCGCATATTTTAATATCGTAACAAAGAGCAGCTCAATAAATATATTTGAATGATTTTCTTTTTGAATTTAGTAACCCTGCTTCGTGAAGTTGTTAGGCTAGATGTAGGTTGAGAATGGTTTATTAATAACAAAATGTTATAATATCATTTGTAGGACCCAAGTTTAACACGATTCAAAAACATAATTTTAAATTATACTTTTACAGGTTGGTGACAGTGATAAGGATTAATTTTACAATAATGCAAATATTACTAATCGTATGTCATAGTCGAAAACTGCTAAACTGGAAGTTTCATAAAAAAATCGAAAAATCATTTATGCGCTATATTTTGACTTTTTTTCGAAAGGAATGAAATTATTTTCATTATTTTCCTACGGCATTTGAAACATAGAGTGACTTCGTTATTAAAAATCAATATAATAAACCCTTTTTACATACTCCAAAATTTTGAAACTGTTAGGTTACTTATAAATAGGAAAAATATCAAAGTTAATGCAATATTGGAACATGAATGTTTAAACATTTTTTTAACCATTATAAATAGAAAAAGATATTTGGTTAAAAAGTTTACATTTATTTTTTAACCCGCCTTCCTAGGTAAAGTAGACTTTTGCTAAATATAGTATAAGTATGATACTGAATTATATCTCAACTTATGGTAATGTTACAGTTTACCTAGAGATATTTTTATTTTTCAGTTAAAAAAAGTTCACATTTTTCTGGAGATGCAGCATTAATGTCAATGTTTAATAACGAAAGTACCAATTTTCCTCGAGAGATGGCATTAGCGGCAAAGATTGTAAAAACAAAAGTTTCAATTTTCCTCAAGAGATGGCATTAGTGTCGAATTTTATACACAAAAGTGCCGATTTTCCTCAAGAGATATTAATGCCATCTCTTGAGGAAAATTGGAACTTTTGTTTATAAACTTTGCCACTAATGCCATCTCTTGAGGGAAATTTGAACTTTTGTTTATAAACTTCGACACTAATACCATCTCTTGAGGGAAATTGGAACTTTTGTTTATGAACTTCGTTACTAATACCATTGAAAGGAAAATTGGAACTTTTGTTTATAAACTTTGCCACTAATGCCATCTCTTGAGGGAAATTTGAACTTTTGTTTATAAACTTCGCCACTAATACCATCTCTTGAGGGAAATTGGAACTTTTGTTTATGAACTTCGTTACTAATACCATTGAAAGGAAAATTGGAACTTTGGTTTATAAACTTCACCACTAATGCCATCTCTTGAGGAAAATTGGAACTTTTGTTTTTGAATAAATCACCACATTGGTGCACCCATCGTTATTTATTTATTTATTTATTCAACGGGATCTACCCTTATGTTACAAAAAATGTCACAGCACCAATATCACATAGCAGAATTTAAAAGAATAAAATACCATAAAAATTGGATTTTATAAGTATGAAATATCACAAATATGGAAATGAATATCACAAATTATTGGAAATTAAGCATAAATATCACTATCATCATTATAAGTAATAAAATTTACGTATAAGATGTTACAAGTAATAAACATCTACAGCATTTCTGAAGAGAATAATTATTAAAAGCTTTATGAAAAATAATAGAAACAGAATGCCAAATAAATTTTTACATATATGATATAAATTATAAAAAATACATATGTATGATACAATAACATATTTTATGTATTATTTACAGTAAATGATTTATAATTCTTTTTAAAATTATGTTTAGTATTCAATGGGGCTGAAATTTTTAATTGTATGTAAACTAGTGTGGAATATGTCTATATTTTTAAGGTGAGTATTTGCTAATTGATGTAGCCTATTGAGTGGTGCATTGTAAGAGTAATTAGTTTTTGAAACAGGTATGGCGAATAGGTCTTGACCTCTAGTAATATGGGATGGCACACGGAGTTTGATATGTTCCAAAATTGATGGACAGTCTATTATATTGTGGAGTAGGTTGTGCAAAAATTTTAAGTCAGATAATATACGTCGATGATGAAGAGGAAAAAGTCTTAGCTCTTGTTGTATATCTTCATACGATATATTTTGTACATCATTACCCTGCTTATAGTTAATAAGTCTAAGAAATTTATGTTGTACTCTTTCAATTAATTTAGATTGTTTAGTATAATATGGGGACTAGATTGTGGATGCATATTCAAGGATAGGTCTCACAATAGTACAGTACAATACTTTTAAGGCCATTATGTTATTCATACATTTAGTATGCCTGGTAGTGAATCCTAACATCTTGAAGGCTTTATTGCTAACAAAGTGAAAATGGGCATTAAAATTGAGAGATGAATCAAGTAGCACACCAAGATCTTGGATTATTTATTCCCTTGCAAGTATGTTACCACTGATGCTGTATGGGTAATTTGTTGGCTTATTTGATTTTGTAAGGATACAACTTTGCATTTATTTGTATTTAAGAACATGAGATTATTTGAGCACCATGTCTCTAATTCTATTAAGCTATTTTGCAAGGCAACAAAGTCCATTCCACTATTTATTTCTTTAAAGATTTTTAAGTCATCAGCAAAAAGAAGTACATTAACATTTGTAAGATTGAAAGTTAAGTCATTTACAAATGAATTGAATAAAATTGGACCAAGGTGAGATCCTTGTGGAACCCCTGATGTGCCGTGAAAAGGGAGAGAAATAATTTTTTTTACTTTTACTGCTTGTTCCCTGCCAGTTAAGTAACTTGATAACCAATCTAGAAATTTTCCTCTGACTCCCATGATTTGTAGTTTCTTGACCAGTAAGCAGTGGTTAACCTTATCAAATGCCTTTTCAAAGTCAGTATAGACTGAGTCAAACTGATTACTATTTTTAAATGTCTTATAAATCTGTTCAGTGTAGACCATTAAGTTGGTGGTTGTAGATTTTCCTCGACAAAAACCATGTTGTTGTGGGCAAATAATGCTATTCAGTTGTGGTGATATTAAGTATAAAACAAGTTTTTCAAATAACTTGGCTAATGAGGACTGTATGACAATTGGTCTGTAATTTTTTATGTTCGATTTGTCACCTTTTTTAAAAATTGGTACTGCATAACTCATTTTCCATCTGTTTGGGAAAATTCCAGATGAAAGAGACTTATTGAACAAAATAAATAATGGTAGAATAATGCTCTCAGCACATGATTTGATTAATATTGGAGGAACATTATCTGGCCCAGGGCCTTTGTTAGTTGCCATTTCAGAAATTGCCTTCATAATGCTGGCTACACTAATATTCAAAGAATTCAAATTAACAGAAGTATCATAGTTAACATAAGTATCTACATTGTTTGAGTCCTCATAGACTGAAGAGAAGTATATGGCAAATAAATTGACAATACTTTTACCATCTTCACCAGTTTCCCCATCAAGATACATGTATTGTGGCATTGAGTTATCAACCTTCAAAGTATTTACATGATTCCAAAAGGTTTTGTTGTCAGTGACAATAGATTTTTCAACATTTTTAAGGTATTCTGTGAAACAATTAGTTGCTAAGGCTTTACATTCTGAGCATAGTTTTGCAAAACAAGAATAATCACTTGCTGAATTACTTTCCTTGAACTTTTTATGTGCTAATTTCTTGTTTACAATTAGTTTTTTCAGATTTCCAGAAAACCATTTTAGAAAAAAATTATTTGTATACACAACTTTGGGAATATATAATTCAATCCCCTGGTATAGAACTTCATAAAATGAACATGTGGCTTCATTTACACTTAGGTTGTTTAGCATACACCAGTTTATTGACTGTAAGAAAATTGAGAGGCTTGAGTAATCACCCTTCTTAAAGTTGTAGGATGGTTTAGAGTCATAGGTTAGCATCCTCTTCTCTGAGTTTATATTAATTTCAATTTCTAGTGGTGGATGATAAGAGTCAATTTTGGTAAGGGCTTCATTAGCCTTGGTTACTTGAGCATCAGAAAAATTAGTGATAATTAAATCAAGCATCCTGTTATTGGAGTTTAAAATAGAATTTACCTGCACTAAGTTTAAATAATCCAATGTATTATTCAATAAACATAAGTTTTCATTTGCTTCTTGGTTTTTTTAAATTAAAGTCACCAGTTATTACAAAATTGGCAAATGGATTTGAATAAAAAATACATTCAATGTCATTGCAAAATTCTTCATATAAACTAATTGGAGAATTTGGAGGGAAGTAGACACAAACCATAATAATATTAATAGAGCATATCTTTGTGTGTACAATTAAACTCTCTACATTACTATTATTTCTTGTAATTTCATGGCTGGGGTACTGGTTTGATATAGCAATTAATACACCACCACGTTTCTTTTCACTTGTTGATGCAGACCTATCTGTCCTATATACTACATACTTAGTAAATGATAGTTCAGATGAATTTATATCATGATTTAACCAAGTTTCAGACAATAGTATCCCATCAAAGTTTAATAAAGAAATGTTGGCACATATTTTATCTAGTTTAGTTCTCAAGCCTCTAACATTTTGGTAATAGAGTTTTATTCTGAGAGATTTTCTATTATGTGCACTTTCTTGTTTAACTAGCTTTGAGGCGAATGAAGTCGAGCTTTCCAAAATATTATAGAAATTAAAAATTTGAGCATCTTTCACATATATTCTTTACGTGAGAAATTTAATGAGCTCTGAGATTTTAATGAGATCGACCCAGGAACAGCATAGTCTTATCTAAATTTTTCTTAAAATGAGTATTAATGAACAAATTTTAGCTAAATATGAACTTCACATTATTTCGATGAGTGCATCAAAAAAAGTAATGAAAAATACCTCAATTTGTTTTAAATGGGAGATGTATTTACCGTCTGGCTTCGAACCCAGGTCTTCCTGGCAATACTCTCTATGCAGCACAACAGAAGATCACCATCTCTAACTATGAGTAAAAATTCAAGCAGAAATATTGGTTGCAACTTCCTCAAACAACGTCCTACTTTTCCCTTATATTCCTTATTTGAGAAATTGTAATGTGCTCTGGCATCAAACCCAGGAGCAGCATGATCTTATCTAATTTTTTTCTTAAACCAAGTATTAATATACATCTTCTATCTAAGCAAGAACTCCCTATTATTTCGTTAAGTGCATAAAAGAAATAACGAAAAACTATCCCAATGTGTTTTATATGGCAGATATATTTACCGCCCGGCATCGAAACCAGGTCTTTCTGGAGATACTTCTTATGCAGCACAACGGAAGATCACCATCTTTAGGCTCCCGGATAGTCATGTGGACAGGGCATTTGCCTTTGGTGAAAGCGGTCCTGGGTTCGAATCCCGGTGGGAGCCAATGTGCGAAATGACCTAAGCTGTCGAAGCACATTTAGCATTACTACTACTATGACCATCATTAACTATGTGTGAAAATTCAAGCAGGAATATTGGCTGCAACTACCTCAAACGACGTCTTACTTTTCTCATATATTCCTTATGAGAGAAAATTTAATGTGACCCGGCATCGAACCCTGGAACAGCACTGTCTTATCTAAATTATTTTCATAACCCTAGGCTTAATATACATCTTCCATATAAGCAAGAAATTCCTATCATTTCAATAAGTCCATCAAAAAAAAATAATGAAGAACAATATCAATGTATTTTAAAGGGCAGATTTTTGCATCGTCCTAGCATCGAACCCAAGATGTTTTTTGTAAAAGTCATCAATGTTTTTGATAGATCATGACCGTATATGTAGGCCCCTGGAGTTTTGATTCTCTACCTATCCAAGAAGTATTTTTTTAAATTCCCAAAAATCAAAGCAATGCTTTTAAAGGGGAAAAATAGGGACTTTGGAGACCTCTGGAATTGAACTCATGCCACAAAGGTTCAAAATCGCATTTTTTCTGCCGGTTGCACGTTACAGCCAATACGTTGTAAAAATTTCAAGTCACTGATGCAAGTGGTTTAGCCTGTGAATTAGTATCCTATCTATCTATCTATATATATGAATGAATCCGGAGAAGAATCTATGTATAATAGATATTTAAAATTGTTGAAAGAGGTATGATCTTGTGGTATTTGTATATTTTGGAGGTACTAGTGTGATTTGGAACATTTAGAATTCTCGTGATGGTTGTTCTTTTGAATCTGTTTTTCCCCTGAAGATAGGATTTGTATGTATAATGCCAGGTGGATGGTGCTTAATTGAGTATAGGCCGGATTATGGTCAAATCAGTCATGAGTTTTATATTACCAAATGCCTGAGATTTGTTAAAGCATGCAATGGAGTTACTCTGTAGACATATCCTTGATAATTATTCCAAAAAGTCCAGTTCATCCCTTTTAATGCATACATCTATTGCATGAATCAATGTTTAAACAAAAATTTCAAGATACCATTTTCTATGTTTTTGTTGGAAAGACATTTTTTTTGATTTATTATTGAAGAATCAGAGTCAGCTGGTGCTATGTGAGACAATATATTAGTGCATGCTGTATCACACAATTATTCATAGGATACTCGGTGTGTATGAATTGAGGTAAGAAAATAGTATGTAAAATAGTATCTAAAATAGTATCTAAAATAGTATCTAAGGAATGACAACCTCCCAAATTTTAATTTATAGCGGTAACATTGGTGTTAACTGTAATATATAGATACATAATGAAGGAAAAATATGAAATAATTATTAACTTACTCCACAGCCTTTAATATGTTTATGAAATAATACACTCGTAACTAATCTTCAACACTTTAGTGCCGTGATAACATAATGCTTCACGTTAAGTTACATGGCTACCTTGAGAGTGTTTGGTGAATCCTTGGTGCGACATGGATGTGTCTGTTTCCTGTCTTTTCTCAGGATCAGAGCATTCTAGACCAAGCAGTTGAAGATTCAGAGGCAGCTGACTTCATTGAAAAAACAGTTTGAAAGGCAGGGAATCTCAACATAGGCCACTGATGTGGTGGAATCTCTTGAAGACTACTATGATAAACGAACCATGGAGGAACTTGAAGCCCTCTGTGAATATTTTTATTAAAGTATGAACTGCAGGTAGGCTGTGAGCCAGGAGGCAGTTTTCTCTACCTACATGTACATACAAATTATAAAAATTATTCATACAAAATCTACAGAGGTGGCCATGATTTTGCGGATATTCATAATATAAAGTTTATGTATACTTTTCCACAAATTTATTTCAGAGCAACCTGTTCCAGCTACATGTTGTATGGACCTGAAGACACCTACGTAACTGAAACCAGTTGTTCTGAAAACAAAATTGTGGAAAAGTATACATTATTTTTATATTAATAATATAAAATACATTCATTATAAACAGACAATTCCCTTAAAGCGATTATTTCTTCACATGCATATATTATATCTTTTACCTAATAACTACCATATATGCTGGCGTATAAGTCGACCCCTAAAAGTTTGAGGAGAATTTCAAGATTTAGCCTATGCTCAGCATAGGCCTATAAGATTAAGACACAATAATTGTTTCTTTCAGCTGCAATACCAACTTCTCGCCTCTGCTTACACAAGTTTCTTTCGTTGTTATCACTCAGGCTTTACAACGAAAACTGCGTCACGAAACAAAAACACAATAGTATTAAAAATTTATTATGGAAATAATGGTTATATAGCGTGGTAATATCAAATCAAGACACTACTAAAACAACTTCCACTAACTCCTAACACTAATTCGAATCATAGCGATGATAATGATTAAATCAACAAAAACAAACAATGATGTTCTCATTAATCTTCATCTGTAAAAAGAAAACAGCAAAATAAATATTTAATTGTTGTAAAATAGAAATATATGTGAATAAATTAATATAATTTTCAAAGAATAAGTGTGTCAAATTTATTTTCTAAATATATTTCACTTGCTGATTATTATTTTGCAGGGCTTTACATTTTTACTTTTGGCTATAATTATAATTTGTGATAAAATTATTTTATATGATATCTACATTAATTAGACTTGCCAATAATTAGTTTCAGTAAGAAATAATTGTGGTAAGTTGTGAGAGTTTGTAGCTAGCAGTTTCACTTATTTACCCCTTGGTTGTAAAGGGTTAAATTTTATGTTCGGCATATAAGTCAACCCCTTGTTTTTGAGAGATTTTTTAAGGGCTTCAAAGGTCGACTTATACGGTATATAATGTAAGATAATATCATTTAAACTGTTTTTACCTTTTTTGGGGTGACATGGCATGGTTGATGATAGGCCTTCTAGGCTACTGTAGCAGTCACAGGGTAGAACCCCACTGTACCTCACTCTGTTAGAATAGAAAACTCGAGTAAGAGAAATTTCATCAGAGAAGTAAGTTACAAGACTGATTTCAATATTTGATATTCTTTTCATGGGGATAGGGTTCAGTATACTTAATATTACAGGCACCTCAACACATCTGATAGAATGACAAACCCATTCAAAATTTTAAGCTCCAAAACTTGACAACCAATTTCAAATTCAGCCATTGTTTACAGCTCACACTGGGCACAGTAAGCAGTCTGTAATAAGTAGCAAGATAGGAAAAATGTCAGATAAAATAATTGACACATCAGATATATCATCATTTAATTATATTTCCCAGATAGGTATGATAATGACTGTATCTGTTTCTTGTAGACCAATAATAGAAATGAAGACCTAAATTTCTAGCCTTGTATTTAGATAAATACACCAGACATCTACCATTTAAAGGAAAAGCCTTACTCCTTCAGCACTTCCTTAAGCTGTTTCATATAAAAAAATGTTTGTTTACATGCAGCAAAATTACAGTTTAACTAAAATGAAGAACTGTATCTCAATGCATTGGCTTATTGCTACTGATTCACCAAAGTTAAAGATAAACATCACAAAACTGGTGGTCCATAAGCAAAGAAATGGTGGTAACCCTGAAATATATTTTGGCAAAATGCCAACATAGAAAAAGAACAAATTTTATCTCTTCAAAAATTTATTGATCACAGGACATAATTCACACTTTGGTTCATTCAAAATAAAAGTGTACTCGCATTGCAACTGAAAATATTTCGCTCTTCAAATTCAATACTTTGTGCATGATAATGGAATGCATGGAGACATAGCACCAAGAGTTCCACATTGAGCTTTTACGAGATAGCGCTTGAGCAAAAATACATTTTTCCATTCAAGAAGTAACTTTGCACAGCAAATTGCTATGACATGCCATTGCTTCAAGCAGGAATTCTTTGATAAACATGTATGACATGAATTTTACATAAAGATATTTCATTGAGAATTGTACTTCCTGAAATTATAACATATTACACAATCAAGCATTTATATAATTCATAGTAAGCGATTTAACACAATCAATTAGCACACACACTGGATCATGCTCCTACACATGACTAACATAGAGGCTCAAAAATACCAACAGAACTTGTACAGAATTGGAATATTTAATTGAAGAGAGCATATGTTAGAATCATAAAATAAAGTGATAGATATGTCTAACTCTTTGGCAAATATTCTATTTGGCCAATCATATGGATTACTAATTTCAAAGTATATGAACAATAAACATAAACGCCATGTCACAGATTTTATCCCATACACATAGGATAAAATTAGTTTAATTTCTTGCATAACCAAGAAAGGAACTATACACTTTCCATTGGTACTAATGGAAAATTTCATTTCAAAAGATAAATTTCATCACAATGTCAAAAAGACAAGAGAAGAACTATGTATAAATTTACAAGTTCAACCAAAAAAATGGCAAACATTTTGAAGTATAGTTAGAGTTATTTTGACTAAAATATTCTATAGAACATTGTTGGAAACAAGCATTTTGTTCTCATTTCATCAAATAAAAATTAAGATAAGTAGCTAACTTATAGAAATTATCACAAGTTTCAAATTCTTAAGAAAAAGATGAGGATTCCAACTGTGACACTATAACTTACATTCAATATTGATGAATAATTGAACAATTAGAACGAGAACATGTAATATACATCTTAAAAGACACATCAACAGTTTCATTCAGAAAATACAGACATCTTAAACACTTTTCCATTCTTGGGAGCTACGCTGCATCTATGTCATGCTGACAGCAACGTTTTATCAATGTACAAGTTAGGAAAGTATTTCATCTGGCTATGCATCAACAGTTATGTCTTCAGCATAAGCTAAACGGCACAAGGAGACATTAGTTGTAATGTTTCCAGATACTATAATATATCACACTTTCAAGCTACACTTCCAAAGTATATGGGTTTCTTCAGCCATCAACTAACAACAGTGAGTTTATCATATGTCATGTAAGTAAGCTTTTTCTTGATTTCAGGATACAACTTTGTAGCATGGCAAGGAGATTCAAAGCTTATCCATCAGCAGTGAACATTTTAACATCTGAATATATTTTTACTAGGAATGGTCTGAATTTTTCCGACAAAATGCATAAAATTAACACATAGGTGGTAAGTTAACAAGTAGCGCAACATTTCTCTGGATATTTTTAGCTATAAAAGCTATGAACTTAGCTTCCTGAATTTCTTAATTCATTCCATTTTTAAGAAACCCCAGTTCCACTACTTATGCTGTATATTTTAACAATAACAGTGAGGGCATCTTAGAGAAACATAAAAAGAACAAAGATATCAAAATGTAAGAGGCAGCTAGGTAAAAACAGGCAACAAGAAGAATGTTTACATTCCACATTTCGAACAAGAGTTTTTATTAAGTCATATGCTTAAATACCACTATTTAATCATCTTCATCTAAAGCACAACATCATTATAGAGTTAGCTCTTGTATAAATAGAAAAACACTGCAATCAGGAAACCATTTTTAGAAAACTGCTCATGCAATTATCCTGAATAGACTCAACACTGGAGGAAAATAAGGTGAGGAAAAAAAGGTGCGAAATAATTTAATGGCAAGAAATATATAATCAAGGAAAATTCATTTGCAGCGCTTGGGAAATTTATAATCAACAACGAAGTGTGTCCCTAAAATGTATGTACAGCCAATGTGATAAATATTTAACCAGCAAGTCTATCAGAGATGCTTATCAAAATCATCTCAAAGATAATTGTCGTGTCACTTCTGGCAGAGAGATAACTCACGCCACTGAATTTCGAATCACTTCACAGAATTTTAGGAAAATGCTCCAATGAATAAAGAAATTACTGGAGTTTGTCAATTACAAACATTTAATAACGATAATTTAGTTTCGACCTTCTATGATTTTGAACTGAAAACGTTATTCTTTATGGCACGAATATTTGTTTTGCGGGCATCCTTCAAATCACCAATGACATTTTTCTTTCTGGACTAGAAAATTCAGTTAACTTTAAGAGTCAACTCTGTATCTCGCCTATGTCATTCATTCGTAACAACACTAGTTAAGGGCTTGTATGGCACAGTAGGAGTATCCCTACGTCTAAAAGTGACCCAAGTGTAAATCAAACTACCTACAACACTAAGATTGATTCCAACAAAGTTCAAGAGAGAGAAAACGTAATCTCCACCAATGACCATTCCTAAGTACGTCACACATATATTTTTTAAGCACCCTATTATTGTGGTCGTTAATGCTGAATTATGAAAGGTACAGACGATTACACTATAAGACAAAATAAATCCCATCACACAGGACAGTAAGAACTGGGTTAGGAACAAAGCATTTGTCCAATCTTTGAATTCCGCAGCTCTTTCTAGTTCACCGGCTTGCCAGGCAAACAACAATGTTGGAGGCATCATGAATAACGAGTTATAAAACATTAATCCATATTTACCGAGCTCTTTGGAGTCAAGTTTCTTCTTCATATACACACCATTTGCAGCGGTGAAAAAGTCATTGAGCAAAACAAATACATACCCTTCAAGATTGAATGCTAGATCATCACTAGCAGCTACAACAGCACCTATTATCATTATATAAACAGATATCTGTACAATAAGACTTGGTCTTACTCCAAGAATGTAAAATTCAGCCATCATTGTCATTAAAATAGAAAACCTTCGCAATGCAGTGAACATGGGTAAACTGAGTTGCTTGGTCCCACCGAGGCCAAAAACCATATTTCCAATGAAAATAAGAGGCAATGGCCATATTTTCCCAAAAGTATCCAAACCAAGGTCTGGAAAATCGACAATTTTTAGTTTCTTTGCAGAATAAAGCACAACAATTGTAGCAACCATTTGACCTAATCCAAGTACTTGAAAAGATGGGAATCCATAGGTAGTTAGCACTGTTTTATTAACCACAGTTATCATAAAGGACGAAACTCCATAAAATACAGCAGATATAACACACAGGAACAAATTGGAGCGCTGTGTTGAGTCTCCAGAATTATTCGCACCGTTTGCACCTTCCATCATGACGTTTGAAATAAGAGCTTCACTAGCCACATAACCTGTGACGAATCAATAATAGGCTTCGAGGATTCAATTTCCACGCACTTGATAGAAAAATGTAGTAGGAAAACACCCATGCAGAAGACTTATCACCGTGCAACTAAAACTTGAAGGTTATCACCAAGATGATGCCACTGTCCTTAAGGAAACAATGATGACTTCACTCATTTCCAAAGCTGACGCCGTCATTCCCGAAACTGCCTTGAAGCAGAGCGAATAAATTAGTGAAAGATTAGACAATCCACGACGTTTGGGTGATAGGTTACTAACTTATTATTTACCATAGTGACCGATAACATTCCAATACAATTACAGCTCGTATGCCGGGCTAACTTCCATGAGCCCCGTAACAAGTGAGTAGTGAAATCACGCAGGAGGCGGTGACTTTTGAATCTTATCATCAGTCCATTTATCGCAGCTTTGCTCCACCTTATATGGAATACTCATAGATTAACGTCCTTACAGAATCGAAATAATTACCTTTGCCTGTGATGCTACGGCAAAATCTGTTGGATTTGAAGATGTTTTCATTCATGTCGTAAGAATATTACAAAGTCCGTCGCAGTCGGGAGTGCGTGCTTTGTTTACGAACCTCGCCGAAAGTGAAAGTCAGATCTTTATCGAGGATAGCAAGACGGACAGAGTGGATGACAAATAGACGGTGAGTACCTTGACTTCGATTTGAATTCCCGAAATATTCGCTGTTTTATTCCAACGCTGAAATTGACTTAAGCAGACATTTGCGAATGCTATAGCTAATGCACAACCATTAGTAGGATAGGACGCGAGGATCTTTCGAAATTCAATACGTTTCGCGTTTATGAATTTGAACAGCTTCGGAAATTTGGCCTTATCTTCTCACCATTCTAATTATTATTTATGTCATCTCCCTTTTATCAGCATCCGATAGTAAAGGACAACATTTTAATTAGTCTTAAGCTTAGCGATTGCTATACGAAATGAACGTTGATATTACAGAGAGAAAGTGAGAAATATTCTCCGGCTATTGAGAAAACTAATTCTTAATCAACCTAGTAATTGTTGTTAATAAGTATGAAATCGGGCAATGAAAGAAAATCCAAACGTAACATCTTCATCTCTTCAGTTCGTTTTGTAGACGGAAGATAAATTTCAATGAAGCAGAAGATCCTGGTATGAAAAATTGTCTTAAAAAACTGAAAAAAATTGAATTGTTAAGGAAAGGAAGTAGTTGATAAGTTAGTGTATAGTCGTATGTAAACATTTGTATTTTTTACGAGTAAAATGTAACTTGCATACTGCAAGCAGATCGACAACACTAATTTCATATCGGCATCATTTCGGGACGGTCCTCAAAAGAAACAAAAAGATTGAACATATTCTTAAAATTCGCTGTAATTTAATCGTCTGGCATCGAACCCGGGTCTTCCTGGTGAACTTACTATGCGGCAAAACAGAAGATCACCAATTATAACTATGTGGGAAAATTCCAGCAGAAATATTGGCTGCAACTGCCTTAAACGACGTCCTACTATTCACATAAATTCCTTATGTGAGAAATTTTAATGTGCTCTGGCATCGAACCCAGGAAGAGCATGGTCTTATCTATTTTTTTTCTTAAACCGAGTCTCAATATACATCTTCCATCTAAGCAATAATTTCCTATCATTTCTATAAGTGCATGAAAAAAAATAATGAAGAACAATCTCAATGTATTTTAAACGGCCGATTTTTGCATCTTCCTAGTATCGAACCCAGGATATTTTCCGTAAAAGTCATTCATGTTTTCGATAGATCATGACCATATATATAGGCTCCCTGAGTTTTGATTCACTACCTATCCGTAAAGTAAACGGCCGATTTTTGCATCTTCCTAGCATCGAACCCAGGATATTTTCCGTAAAAGTCATTCATGTTTTCGATAGATCATGACCATATATATAGGCTCCCTGAGTTTTGATTCTCTGCCTATCCGGAAAGTATTTTTTTTTATTCCCGAAAATCAACGCAACGCATTTAAAAGGGAAAAATCGGGAATTTGGGGCCCTCTGGAATCGAACCCATGACACTGAGGACCAAAATCGCAATTTTTCTCGCGGTTACACGTAATGGCCAATACGCCGTAAAAATTTCAACTCAATCACGCTTTTGGTTTAGGTTGTGAATTTGTATCCTCTCTATCTATCTATATACATGAATAAATCCGGAGAAGCATCTATATATAATAGATAGATAATAGATATTATGTGCAGTTAGAATATAGTTTTGAAGAAATCGACATATGCGTTAAGTGTTAAGTTGTTAGAGAGAATTTTATGTCAGTTTATGATATTTATTGCTTTTTCCATATACGTAATATAGAGAAAGTATTGTTTTCATGAAATTTTCGGAATGATGTATGTGTGTCTGTGTGTGATTGTGAGCGCTCTAACGTGAAAACCTTTTGCCGTATCAATACCAAACTTCATATATAGCACTGTAATGGGTGTTGTAAGAGTTGATTAGCTTTTGGAGTAAATCGGTCAACCGGAAGTCGAGCTTTATTCTTCGAAGCAAATTTCCGTTTTTGCAATATATCTCCATAAATATATTTAGGTATATACTGTTATTTATAAAAGTTTTAGAATATGTAATTTACTACAACTTTTGTGCAAAACATTTTTATGTACTGCTGATTGTTTAGGAGTTATTCGTGAAATACCGATACACCGGAAGTTGCTGATTATGTACTTTGTGAGCTCTCTAACATGAAAACTATTTGTCGTATCAACACCAAATTTCAAACATAGCACTGTGGTAGGTGCCGCTGGAGTGTATTAGTTTTTGGAGTAAATCGGTTAACCGGAAGTTAGGCTTTATTTTTCGAAGCTCGTTTCTGTTTTTGCGAAATTTCTTCGTTAATCTGATTTCTAGGTGTATACAATTATCTACAAAAGTTACAAAAATTGTATTTTTCCGTAAGTTTTTTTAAATATCGATATCAACCACCATTTAGGAATCGTACCATAATTAATCAATTTTCTGGTTATTGCAACATATTTACGTTAAAATGTCGTTTTCATTTATACCATTTCACAATAAGGTTGCATTCAACATGATTACTAAATTTCTTCAAAATTTTATTTGGAAGTTGATTTGGAATTTAAAACACGCGTATTTATTCCAAAATAATTATTCAATTATAATGGTTTCGTGCTGTTATTGATTACTCTTCACAGCAACAATAAAGCTCGTTTCTATGGGTTTGTTTACACGGCAATCAATACAATGCAATAGGTTTATCGCTTAGCTTCTTGCTATGGATTGAGCACTGGCTGATTGATAATATTTAAAAGGTTTTCTTCTTTGTTTTTACTCCATTTGTCTTCTTTGTTTGTTTTCTCTTGTGTATATTTTTCGTCATTCACTGTTACTTTTTAAGTTTCCACTGTTTAAGTGTGTGGTCGTTATTTTTTTGAATAGTTTGTGTTGTTCGTGTGAGCTTTATATCTTATAAGTTTAGATTGAATATAGAGTTCGAAAATACTGTCGTAGATAAATATCTGCATCTTATATATACGGAGAAAGTCATGTGCTGGCCACATCAGATTTTTATTGTATTGTTGACATGAGTATTTAGGTTAAAAATGTAATAAATGTATACGATCTATTCAATATGTAATAAGTGTTGCCACTGGACGATTAGTTCAATTGTAACATTTTTTATAATAATAATTAAAACGAGTATTTCGGTTGAGAGAAGAATACGTAGATGTAATACTTATATTCCATAGTCGTTATTTAGTTGGCGGATGAATAAACTTGCTATGAAAGCCTATAATACTTTCGACGAAAGGAAAACATTTGTGGTTTATATTGCTGCTAAAAATGTTTTTCATTTTTCATAAAGAATTAGCGTATTTTCTAGAATTTTTAAGAGTATGAACTAATGCACGGAAATAGAACCTCGGCCCGGAAACTGAGCTTCATAAACTACGAAGGATATGAGATAAACGCCATAATTGTGAGTAAATGGAAAAACTCTCAAGATAAACCTTCACTAATCCTCTCGCAATAGTGCAGTTTTAATCAGCATACCCTCCATGAAAATGTAGAGGTTAGCGATTCGCAGGACACTAGCATTACTTATATCTTAACACAGCTGTACTGAAACCCTTCTTCCATAAATAATCCATATATTTATCTTCTATATATATAAAGTAGAAAATATGTGGGTTTGTGTGTTTGTATGTGTATTTGTCTTCGATTGGAGTCCACACCGTTTGCCCGATTTGCTCCTAATTTTGCTTACGTATTCTCTGGGATCAGAATGGAAATACTGTCACATTTTTATTCGATAATTTTGCTGGGTTCGAACCAAGATCGCTCAGATAGATTTCCATAAGAAACACATGTAAACTTCCTTTTTAGTCGGTTGCAAGCTTTATTTCTTTTGAAGAATTAAATCAGAAGAAATAGTCGCGTAGAGTCGAGCATCAAAAGAACGGAAATTATTATTATGGTCATGGAGTATTGTTTTTAAATCGAAATTTCGAGAATTTTGACAGTATGCGTTTAAATTTTCCAAAATATTTGAGGTTGTAAACAACCAGTCCCCCTGACGATCAATGCCATTGTTGAATCCATGCATTTTCCTGTATAGTAAGAATAACTTGGGATTTCATCAGTGTATACTAAATGGTATATACTCATTGCATGACCGACAACTTGAATTTAATCTACTTCTATATTCCATGCTGAGAATCGCTTCAGCTACTAATAATAATTAACTTATTTTATTAGGTCGAGATTGAGACTTTTATGCTTCTTGTTACATCTAACCCTTCGTCACTTAAATTTAAAAAGAGATGGCTTGGAAAAAGTACACAAAAGAAAACTACCTTGCTGGTTTAAAAACCTAAGGAATAGCTCAGGAAAATATACACAGCAGCAGGAAAACTCCCGCAAAAAGGGGGCTGTGAAAAACCTGCGATACCTACAGGTAGTTAAGTAACTTCTTATGAAAAAGCAGGTTAAGAGAGATCTGAAAGACAATCAAGACAATACAGATACATATTCACATAAATAAATCAATCTAAATGTTTGAATAATGGAATATGAAGAATATAGTGGAAAGCAAGTAAAAAGGTTAGAAGAAAAAATAATCACAAAACTAAAATGACAATAGAGTACTGGATATTAAGTTCACTAGTATAACTAGATTCGTCAATACTAACTTATGAGGTGAATAAAAATTTGTCCAGAAACCCAAGTCAAAATTTAAAAAAAATGATATGGGATACGATTATAGATGAATTTCAGTTCAGGACTTAACTATCATAAAAATACAGAAATAACACTACGTAGATAAATTCATATTAAACAGATTCTACCTCTTGATCTACCATCACCATGGATTCCTTTTTGTAATAAATGGCCTTTAAGATAAAGCTGAATTGTAATATATTTTACCAATTACGAAATAAGCTCTCTTTTAAATATTTACTTTCCTTTTGCTCCTAGCGCTTCATCTACATTGTCTTAATTTTTCATATGTCTAATACTTCTATTTACTTAGAGTTATTGCGCGAGTAAATAACAAAGGCCGACAAATTTTAACTTTTTTCGCTAACATGAATGGTAATAGCTGTTCTTAGCTAGTTTTGTGCTGCTGTTTACAAATATGGATTCGAAAAGGTTCAAAAACGTACGAATATTTTGTTATGGTGACTTTTACCTATTTCTCAACCGTAATTCCACATGTGTTTGCCTAGACCGTTATTATCTTCATAGGGTATTTTTTTCTCATTGCATAAGTGTTAAACGAAGTAAGAATACACCATTAATATAGGAAAGGGAAATATTATCGAAATGTTATGTATAGTTTCTATAAGAGGTATAAATGTGCATTGAACTTACCCTTGAATATGGTCCAAAAGTTCCGCTAAAGTCTTCCCTTACGAAATGTTTAATTGACTAAACGTTTACAGCTAGAAATGGGAATCCATTGTCGGATTCGAGGATGGGGCATTTCTTTCGGAAGCGAGGGGCACAGAACCGAACTCTGCCTAAAACTCGACAAGCACTAATTGCAACGGAATAAAATAAATCGTATACTAGAATGAAATTCTTTTTAAGAGCTTTAAGATAAGTGTATATGATGTTCTGTAAGTTAAAACTCTTTGAGAAATGAGCGTTTTAATGAGCTTGCGGGCATCGAAATCCACACTTTTTTATGAGACCTTGTCAACTAGCAATTTTGTTACTTTCCGAACTCGGTCTGGGAAAAAAATTAAGTACAAATATAGTGAATTAATGAACTGCTAAACATTTTAGATACACATTTATAGAGTTTCCAACCTTAAATATGAAGATAGAAATTAACGAAGAAATTACTTTGTTTATTTAATGTTTATGCAAAATTCTCAATAACTGTACGTGGTGGACAATTTTCATAAACACTGCAAAACAAATAATTAAGTAACAAGTATCGACGGCAATGTTACCAAAGCCTTGTCGGCCTGTGTAATTATATCAATGGTGCTCCTGACAATTTACCTCGCAAATGGTCATTCAGTTATGAGTTACTCTCGGTTAGGGTAAATGTTTAATACACGGTCCTTACCAGGAGGCCAGTATTGAGCGATGGTATTCTTGAGAAAAGACATTCTTACATGAAGAATGATAATATTTTATGAACCACCGGAGAATACGTGATATTTACTTTTCGATGGGCACGTTTCTTCATAGACGTTGTTATGTTTGTTCGTTGCTATGTTTTTATCAAAATAAACTGTCCTTGACGGCTTAATAAAGTAACAACTTTGTTCCGTGAGAGACCGCGATACAGTCAGACGATACTCGGATTCAAATAATCAACGGGGTAAGACTTCAGGGTTCCCGTGAATTGTTGAAGCACTTCTTCAACAATTCACGGGGTATTCCATTAGCTTGTGGTGAAGTCCGCGGAAGTTAATTTACATACAAATAATTGCGTATATTTTCAAGAAACTTCGGGTCAATTCATTTCAATAACTTTTATTAGCCAAGGTCAATGTTTCCCAAATACTATGTATGATAATTTTTAATACTTTGTAATAACGACAAGGCCAACAATCAAAATCGTCATCATCATTCCACGCCATCTATACCTTCCTCTGCACCAATTCATCCGTCTAAAAATGGGACAGGGTTCCGTCATCTCCGGTGAAAATAATCAAAGAGAACTTATATCGAATCAACTTTAAAATATTAAGAATTTAATAGTTAACATACCTTACGACTTAATAATTACCGATTGGAAAGCGCATCCTGGCAATAAATTTCGATTAACAGTGGGATAGGAAACCTTTCTTGATCGGAAAGATGCATATAGAAAAAATAGGCTGTGGTCAAGTTGCGTAAGGATATATTTAAAGCTTAAGAATCTGAAATCGTTTTAAGAGAAATGAATTTGATTTCTTGGTAAGCTTAAGAGGAATTCACACAATTTTATTTTTGCTCGACGTGATTAATTAGAGGGTACGAAGTCATTTTAATCGACTAATTTAAAGAGGTTGAGAATCTAATTTTTCTCAGAAACAGTTCATGCTATGCCATTAGTAATGGAAAATTCATTAAAAATCGCTTCCAAATACATGTTATTGTATTATTTTATTTAATTTAACCACAATGCACTCTAATGAAATATTTTTGGAATAATAAAATATGAAATCTATCCTTCCACACTATTAAATTGAATGGAATTTACCAAGTGTTTCTTTACCTTTTTAAATAAATATGAATTCATTAATGCACAGACTTTTGCGATTGATGTGTACAATGTTAAGCTATCGTTTAAGTAATAGCTAATCTAGAACAGTTCACTCTGCGTCCAGCATCATACAATCAAAATTAAACTTCTTTACCAAAATTAGGTGCTATTTAAGAGTTGAGTATGAAAAGCATTGATCAGAAAAATGTTATAGATTAACATTTTTCTGTTATGGAAACATTTTAAGAATATCGACCTCTCATTTCATTAAAAATTACCAAAGCTCGTTAGTTAAAAATATAAATTTATCCATCATATGAATTATTTATTCGTATTATTATTATTTTTTTTGTTAGTAGTAAAAATAACCTGGTCATACAAAATCTGATTTGTCTGATCAATCCATGTAATATTTTTGTATTTTCGTTTCATCATTTAATACTTTATATCACTGTTTAATTTGTCGATCTAATTTATTTACTGTTATTAATCGTCCGCTGTAATTTATCTCGTGCTGTATGTTGACGAATTTTCAATAAATAGATATATACAATGAATTTCATTATCCGAAATTATTCGTTTTTAAGCTATATCAAGGTAGTGAATAAGATATACTGCCAGCAATACTGACCCGATAGATGACTTATTGTTAGAGGTTAAAAATCTCCAATAGCATTGTTCTTGAAATGCGCCTTGGATGTTTTTAAGGTGCGGTGTCCTCTTTTGTTTTCTCCGAACATCGGTAAATGAGACGAGGAACGCCAATAAAGACGGCTATTGGAGATTTTTAACCTCTACGTCTTTAACAGCCGTGTTCCAAATTTTCTTTCTTTACACCGAGAGATGACACTTACTGTAAAATAAGTTCAGAGATACAGGATTCAGGTTTTTTAATGGCATGCTTTATCTCCTGTATTAGAAATGTTGCTTAACTGGGCCCTAATTTACATACACATGATTACGTTTTGCCGTTTCCTGAGCTAAAGCTACTTCAACAACTGCGTATATCGATTTCGTCACTTAACTTAATCAGCACTTAGCGAGACTTCCCAGCGGTTACTTTCTGCTGATCAGAAAATCATTCTTACCTGTTAATTAAACTTTCCTTCAGCTCATACTTCTCATATTCAAAGCAAATAGGAATTGAAAACACTACGTTGGATAGAAAAAGATGGGAGTGATTGCAAGAGAGAAATTTTCAGTCAGAGAGAACACTCTGCTTTGAATAAAAAGAAGGGAAGCAAGTCGGATAAAATAATAGCAATCGATTGGGCTTAATTTTACTGTAAATTATGATACACAAAATATGGAAAATTATTTTTGCTTAATTCAGTGTTTAGAATACTTGCCCGGATAGTGGTAGACCTGGGTTCGAGTCCCAGCCAAGTAACTATGTCTCACTATTTGTACAACCTTAAATGTAATGAATTGAGTTACCATCAATTGTTTTTGTTCGAACTCCGAAGCTCTTTAAAATTTTGAGAGTATTTTAGAGTATTTGGAAGACAAAAGTTCCCAAAATATAATAGAATCAAATGGAAGTCAGATATGGTTCTTCAACAGAAAAAATCAATATTGGCAATCAATTTAGCATAGAATATCGTAAGGGATCCACAGGGAAAAGAAGTTTGGGAATCTATGGTTTATACCATTCGTCTTCATGGTCTTATATGAAGACATATTTTCACGAATAAGTCTATAATCAAAATGGAATTCAAAGTTGCGTAAGTCAAAGGCTCGAAGATGAATTCCAGGACTTAAGAGAACGTAGTATCTACCTTCTCTATAATTTTCTTTTTCGGTACCTCGTTGATTAGTGTGTATTCTAATATTTTCTCGGGATCATATTGAAATAACTACGCAAATTCCACAAAAACTATTTAATTGCAATTCCGTTTACAAGCTAACCGCTCATCTTCAGGCACAAGATACAAATGCAACAATATTCAACTGTTGGGCGTAGAAATTGTGGATGAGGGAGGGGGAGGCAGCAGACTGACTAAAGATAATAAAGGAGAGTGGTTGGGGAAAAGGTGATTGATTGTCCGTGTGTAGTTGTATATATTGTGGTGTGTCATTTCAATTATCTCAAGTTAGTCTAATTTTCGGACTTCGTGTTAAAAATGTAGCAGTATGTGTGTAAAATCGGAGTGGTTTTTGCTCTAATAAATGTTGGGCGAAATATGAAGTGTCTAAATTTTTGTTTAATTTTCTTGCATTTGAATCTTGTCCCTGAAGATGAGCGGTTAGCTCGAAACCGGTCGTGCAATTTGGAAGCTTTTCTGGAATTTGCGTAGTTACTTCAACATGATAAAGATTACGAAATTCCGCCAAATTGAGGCTTCTTCTATTGAATGAATTTAATGCTTTCTCTTTTTTTCGTCATTTCAAATAGTTCCTACCATTACTTTCTATGTCCCAATACTAGTGTGACTTTTTTCAGACTATCGCCACGTTCGAAGCTGTTCCTCCTTCTTAACTCGGTAGAATAACACGTTTCCTGTGCCTCGCAAGTTTTTTTTTATCGTCAACATCAAAAAGTTACCGCTCAAAACACGCTCGCTGCTTACAATTCTGAGACGCGTGAGCTGAGAGGATAAACGAAACCCGCTTCCTTTCTTTTCATCACAGATAATTTGCAATCGCATAAATGTTTCACAAAAAGCAAATTTTGGGGCTGAACATTTCGCTCGGATGACATCGAGGCAAACATTTTCCACTTTGAAGGAAAAGATACTTAGAAAACGCGTCCGAATGATAATTCGAGAGCAGTATAAAATAATTTGCTCAAAAACGAATCCAGAGTAATAATTTCAAAAACAGGGATTGCTTATTTATTATCTTAGTGCATTTTTATTTCACTTTATCTCTTCATGTGTCAATGGGAAAGATACTCATACCTATAAAGTGAAACTTCTGACTCAATTTAAGAACCAATACCGCGAAGTACTTCTTTCTTAATAGGTGATAACTTTCACCTATAATATTTATTGCTTATAATAATTAGTAACGAAAATAGAACAATTACATCGACATAAAAATATTTATAACATAAAAGTATGATATACTTTTAATATATCTATATAATACAATTTATTACATTCATTGAATAAACTAGAGATATGAGATATTTCTAATGTGTTTCCGTTAGAAACATTTTTATATTATTTTCATTATTGGACCAATATCCCGTTCGGTCTGACTCATTACTCATAAGGCCCAATAGCATTAGCAATGTTGATATCGGCGGTATGACTCTTGATGGACGATTCAATCCCAATATTGCAAAAAACTCCAGACACAATTATGCTCTTATTAAAATTATACAGGTTTTGATAATAAACTAACCTTATCAGCAAAATAATTAACCCTAAGAATGAAAAACTGGCTCTTAAATATCAAAAGCTAGGCAAGAAAAATAAAACTAAACAAGTAAAAGTAAGAGATGACTAAAAGTTAAGACGTTCCATTCATTGCGTGGTTATTGTCATATTTAGGAATTTTTAATTTATTATTACTGTTTTTTAACTTATATATTATTTCTGATTTTATAATTCTCTTGTGATTTTTACGTAGTATTTTTAATGTTTTTTTATTTTTGATAATATTTTTTCTTTTTATTACTTTTACTTCCCCTTTTTAGACCTATATTCTGTTAATATTTTCATTATACTTTAATTATTGGACTTACATAAATAATTTTATTTCATTTTAACCATTGGACCTATATAATCAATACGTCCTAGCCTATATTGGACCTATATATTTTTAATGTAATGGTCCTTTTAAGATGTAGGATTTAGAAGTTTACCTTGATTAGTCTCTATCATTTAAATAGGAGCTTTCTTGCTCGCCTAAAAATATTGTAATGCGGTACGGTAGACGAAAGAACATGCCAGTGCCATCTAGCGAGGTCGATAAGCTAAAAATAGATAAGTTCGTACGCTACATTCTTTCTGCACGATATTCACACACATACGCTCAAAAGGCGATGGCTTTCACTGCCTATAGTAACGTGAAAGGGTTAAATGACTTATTAATGACTTACAGTGCGCGATTACTGGCGATAGTGACAACTCCTTTCAAGCGATAATATGCTAATCGACCTTCGTACGAGGCCTGTTTTTTTAAAGAAAGTACCGTTTTAAAATTAAAGATTGTTAGATAAAAGCCTGTACTTTAATCTACGATTTAAACTTAATTTCCACCAATATTAAGGGGGGTTCACGTCTGTTTGAGAGTATTAAAAATCTGTCTTTAAAGTATTCAGCCCGAAGGCCGGCCGGTACCTCACCCCCTCTGACATAAGCAACTAAGAGTGTGCAGAGAGAAATGAGGTTTACTTGATAGGATGAGGAGTGAGGTGGTTTGCCCTTGCTTTCCTCACTGAGCCAGAATGCTATAATCGGAACACGATCACACATATAAAGCACAATGACTCTACGAGTAACACTTTTCTTGTCAGTCCATAAGGAATGACCTTGATCAGTGTAATTATTCACTCATAACTTAGTAGCTTTCGTTTCGTCACAGCCAAGATCAAAACCGCGACAAAAGTATATGAAAGATACATTTTCTCTACCATACCAAATGACAAATTAAAATATTCCATTCGTCAGAATATGGTAGCAGGAACAAATTGTATTTAAAATGCATCTGCTGATTGAAAACCCCGCCAAAATACGCTGTCATTCGTTTTCTCGATGCATTATATGTGAAAGCGACTGATTCGTCGGAAGATCAGTGAAGCTCATGGAGAAAACTTTATGAGCGAAGGAATGGTAAGGAAATGGGTTAGAGCATTTAAAGATGACCGCACGAATAAGCGTGATGAGGAGCGGAGTGGGCGATCTTCTGTCATTACTGAAGACTTGGCGCCGAAAGTTGATGGAATCGTACCAGCAGAATTTACGATTTGATCCTTATCTAAGGAGTTTCCTCAAGTTTCAAGAAGCGTTCTTTATCGGATTAAGGCTTTAGTACTTAAAATTCACGGAGGCCGACATTTTGTGGAATCCGACATAATTGGAGAATTGTTATATAAAACGAAGTTTAAAAAAAAACACAGTAACTTTTACTTTCCGCATATATGGTTTCAGTGGTGACTAGTTTCGGCTAGTAATAGCAATCTTCAAGCTAAAAAAAAAGAAGAAAGATGGCTATTTCTGATCGAAACTAGTCACCGTATACAAGTATATGTGAACAATAAAAGTTACTGTGTTTTTTTTAACCTTGTTTTATTTAACAAGTCTTATTTTATTACTTAATGCGGCAGGTAAATATTATGTTCAAATGATGATTTAAGCACAGGCATTCATGTAAAAATAAAATTGATAAAAAGCCCCCTTGCATGATTTTAATTTCAAAACGACACATAAATGAGTGTTTTACCTTTCGGTAGCTTCATGTGCATAACATTCAAAATTCACTATTCAACGACATCCCCTTCATATCCTTGTAGCTTGCCCACTCTTTCATTTATACAGCGTATTTTGTCCAACTTTTTTTGTCTTTGTCTTCCCCTAACTCGACGAATCAAAATAAATTCACACCCAAAAAAATAATACATTTTCAGAGCTTTGATCGCTTATTCATAATTTTAAATATCGCCTCAAAAAGCACTGAGGGACAAAATCAGGAAAATGTACCGATAAATGAGTTTAAATATTATAATGATAAAAGAAAAGAAAAAGAAAAAAGACAAACGACACTTACTTAAAAAAAACACGCCTTGTAATTGTTTCTACTTTGGCCAATATTTTTATCTTGAACTAAAATTTTGTATTATACTAAAACAGAGCAAATAATTGCACGTGTAAAATTAAATGAAGTTATGTCAAAATCTGCGAAAACGAATAGTTTAATATCTCAATAAATAGAATTAATACAATCTGAGGCTATAAAACCGGGAAGTATCGAGTTATCAGTATAAAAAAATCGGGACAAAAGTGGGGAATTATGGGAAAATTATTTTTGGCTAATTTTACATCTTCAGTCGTCAATTAAGGCGAATGTAATAAAATTCTCTAAATTTTATATGATTTCGCGTTTAAATTGTTTCTCTCCCTATAACTATGAATAACCCTTCAAACCAGAACTTGTAGATAAAAGTTCAAAGACGATATCGAAAGCAGTTGGCATTCTTCCCAAGTCCAAAAACTATTTGATTATTCTTGGTTATCTAATCTACCAAGAACTCTCCTTTATGTTGACTCTTTTAATGAACAAAGAATGAATTGGTGAAGTGATTTTGAGTAAGCGGGAGAACTTGTTTACTCGGATCAGAACGTAACATCTGGGAAAAGCGACGTTCTTGATGAGGTCGGTGTGAGGACAATAGTCAATCGGTCTAAAATATGTCAAACGATTTGTTAGTCATTTTGAATAGAATAGTAAGCTATTGTCATTATACGATCGATGTTCTCGATTTCTCACGGTTCAGAATTTCTTAATCATAACTTTATTCCAATCTTGCATGACCAGTGATTTCGAAGATGGTCACATGCAATCACATCGATAATTAATTTTTATTAATCTGAATAGCTAGGAAATCATTTCATCAACCCTATTTCTCTCTCTTCGTTTCCAGGTTCATCTCTCTCATAGTCGGAATACTGATATAAATTTAAAAGAAACTCATCTCATAACAACTAAGTATTGGACGGACGCCGCTGACTGACCTTTATTTCCTGATAATTGTTAATTAATAGGACTTTTTTATACAAACAATAGGATTTTTGTGCCTTTTTGTTTTTTCATTTTTTCCCCTAGGTTTTGTAAATGCTATTTTTTTCTAGTAATTAATATTTTTTTATTATCTTGTAAATTTATTCATTTGTAATTTATGTAATTTTATGATTTTAATTGATATCGTGTTAGTTTTTACTGTGTTCCCGCGTGTTTTTTTCAGCTCCCTTCTCTGCGTGGGTTTTTTTTTCTCAGCTTTCAGTTGTAAATATTTTCCTCGCACTCTACTCAGTCCTTTTGTTTTAATTTATATTTGTACATATTATGCCAACATACGAGGTTAGGTGTAAGAGTAGCTAAGATTAGTAGATTAGTCAAGAGTGGCCCACATGGACCTAACCTCGCCAGTAAAGGGTCAAAGAAACAAAAAATTAATTACACTGTGTAACAAATTTTAACTTTTTTCTGTCCTTGGGCATTAATTGTGTTTTCCTCATGTCCAAAAAATACAGCAAATAGTAGATAAAATAGTAGTAAATAATTTAGCAATAGTTTATGTTATAAAGAAGATATTCGAGATGAAATAGGGAAAGCCGATAGAATGCAGAGAGACAGGAGGAGATAATAATACTATTATTATTAATATCTTCTTCCCTGAGGTATACCATAAGTAAGAAGCTTTACAATTAATCACAAAAAAATGTTGTTAATTATTAATTCGTTAAAAATGAGCGCAACATATATAAATTGTCCAGCAGTACGACCTTCTTAGGCAATTTAGGATATTGGCATTGTCATGTTTAGAGTTTGTTGTTTACTTAGTTATGATTGTTGCGGGATATAAATGGAGTCATTTTCGGACAGCGATATTTATCTTCAGTATTTAAATGATCGGAACAAGTAATAATATTAGTAGATAATATAATATCACCTACGAAATTAAGAATAATATTATACGGCAGTATAAAATTACAGGCAACAAGTGACCTTCACTCTAAAGCCTCATATACCGAAAGGCATATATAACCATTCCAAAAATTTTAATACTAAAATTTAGCATTCCCATTTTAGCCATTACTAAAGCAATTAAGATGTTTCTCTTCCTAATCATAGCCCAAATAATCTTTCCCATTAAGCGGTAGGGGAGACCTTCGAACAGCGCTACGTAGTGACAACTCCGAGTGCGACAACTCATCGGAACCGACAACTAACCGGGCGACAGCTCATCGCGCGATTTATTTATTATTAAATATATTATTCATAACTTAAGAACTAGTTTAATCATTAATTGGTATAAAGACTACCGCTCAATTGCTGTAACGTACAAAATATTATATTATTTTAATTGTCGTAGAGATCTATTGTCCGCGCAATGAGCTGTTCACCCGGTCAGTTGTCGCACGCTGAGTTGTCGGGTTAAAACGTTAATGACCATAGAATGGAGAAAAATGCAATGGAAAAAATTTAAGAATACACATATGCTTATCATCGATGAAAATAAAAAAACGTGCATGCCTGCTATTAATGAGATCACTAACTAGTTACACACACTATTTTGGCTACGAATTGGTAATCATCAAGAGCTCGCAAAAGAGCTGCGTGATGCTCAATTCGCTAATTTTCTTAATTTAATGAATCTACGTCGAGCTTGTCGTGGTCCCAAAGATATTTTAGCGTGATTATGCTCGTTTAATGGGGCAGCTGAATAATCGCAACCGTGAATGATTCTGGATTACTATTTCCGCATTCAAGAATCGCCATTCTCCATTAGCAACACTCGTTTGAATGACTAAAATTACAAAACTTGAAGAATAATGACGTTTTAGATTGAAATTCTCAGAGTTAGGCGATATAGGTGGAAATCCATCATGTATGATGAAGGAAAGAGAAGTGGTACTTTTTCCACAGATTTATTAAAAACACGACTGGTTTCGACGATCACTCGTAAATAAATTTGTGGAAAAAATAGCAATTCTCTTTCCTTCATTATACATGATACTGATGTTATTTAAACTGATTTAATTTCTGAAACTACCAAGGGCCATTAACCCTTAATTACATCTTTCTAGATGGACCTCGAAACCATAGCCGTAATCGACTCTCTGAGAATTTCAGAATTTATTCATAAATATGTATTAAAATAGAATAATTTGGATGTACGACGCAAAAATAAAATGCGTAGCCTCCTTTATAAAATCAACAATCAAATCAGAATTAGATTCAATAAGAATAAGATCTAATGGAAATAAGAACTAATAAGAATGAGATCTTATGAGAATAAGATCTGATAAGATGTAATTGAAATATTACCTCACTCCTCATCTAGCTTAGTAAGCCTCATTCCATTATTAGCTAATAGTATGGAAGGGGGGAGGGTCTAACCGAACTTCAGGCTGAATACTTTAAAGGCAATGGTAGAAATGAATGGGGTATAAATTTATCAAAGTCAAATCCTAAAAAAGGAGTAGGACCTCACTTATGACTGACTAGGTAACGTTCTACAAATCCACATCCACAATGCTCCACAAATGATTAAGAAAAAAAACAACCAAGAAAACAGTTCTAATGTTGGAAATGAAAAAAGAAGCTAATCTCTAATTAAGTTTTTAAAAAACATCACACCACATATTTCTAAACACGATGAAAATAATAATTTAATAATAATAATACGTCTTTCATTAGGGCGAGATTATAGTCTCTTCTTGCATCAAAACCACCGTAATGTAAATTTTAAAGAAACAGATTGCTTGAGAAAAGGTTCAAAGAAGAAAACTACATTGCGGATTTCAAAAACCTAAGGTTAAGCTTAGGAAAGTATATAAACCGCAGCAGGAAAGCACCCGCGAGAAGAGGGGTGTGAAAAAGAACGAAAAAACAGAAATTGAAACAATTATACTAAATTAATTTACTTGCTACTGGGTCTTAAAACTTTTAAAAGGCAATACTATATTTCCAAATCTAACATATTCGTAATTACGTTCGCAATCTACATGAGTAATACATATGTAATAACTAATTTACGTAAACTTTTCGTAGTTATAAAAAACTAAGGTTTTAAAATGAAATTTAGGAAAGAGAAATAATGGCATTAAAGTCAAAATTAATAAAAATCGACATTGGAGCTCAACGTTGAGTTAGTTTGGTAAACTTAGTTTTGGTAACTAAAATCCACCACCCATTTAGAAATACTTCTTATATAAACTTCTCCCATGTACAATACATCATCTCGATTTACAGACTGATCCGCTAAAAAATTTACCACACAAACTTGGTAACGTAAAAAATTGCGGCCGTTCCGAACCTCTTGGACTGCATCCAGGGATCGGTGGGAGTTGCTAGACACAGTTTGAGACCAGATGTTCGGATCGCGAGCCTAAAACTAGAATTCGTGACGGGCTGTCGACCCCGTCAATAGGGGCTAACCGATATAGGCAAAGCAGCTGGCGATGGACCCCCAATTTCCACCGCCTCCCACCCCCGGAATCATACAGCCTGCACCGATTCTGCGTCACGAATCTCTTGCAATGGAGCACAGCCTCTGAATGCATTGCTCTCAGCCTTTTCATTCTCCATGGTACACAATAAGCCCCACTTTAGCGTAACAAAATACCCAATCCAATCCAAATCAATAGAGAAAACAGTGTGGAATGATAAATTTGAATAACAGCATTGCGGATTCCAAACGAATAAACTTTGATAAGATGAGAGGAGAATATGTAACAATTTAAACAACATTGAGGTCTGTCAAGGATCAAAAGGTAATCATACTTCAAGTATCAGGGATTCGGCCTCAAAATTTGCCAAATTAAAAGATTTCCTCACAAGATAGACAAAGGATGCTAAATAATTAGTCTCCAAATATTCCGCAATGATAGAGTAAACGTTTTGGATTTTTTAACACATTGTCTCATGAATACTTCCCAGAAATTATAATAAACATTTTATTTTTATTATTAGAAGTTTGTTAAGGCTATTTGAAGGAAAAGAAGTGTAAACGAAGAAGAGAACCCTCCCATATCCGTATACTAACTCATAGAATTTAAATTAAATAGAAAAATAATAATACTACTTTATTATTCAATTATATACTGAATTGTATATTTTCAACTTATTTACTTAAGTAAAGGCATAATTCCGAATGAAGCCATTATGCCATCCAAAATTTAGCAAAACATGAGGACTTAAAGTCTATTTCAATAACATTCTTTTTTTATTTATTTAAATTTGATTCGTAAACAGCCAATTTGACTAATTACATTGAATCATAACAACAAGGCGGAGAAAAAGTATAAATAGAAAGAAATAAACATCAACAAAGGAGCATGGAATTGCAACCGAACTATCGTATAAAATGAAAGAAGAGTAAATAAAATGCAAAGAAAAATAAAGAATATTAAAATTAAATTAAATGAGAAAAAAATGAAACTTGTAGTATAGTACCTAATTACAGTAATTTTGATGACCAAATGTAGATGTAATGGCAATCCTGTTACAACTGAAGAACGGCAAACATATGTATCATAAATCAATCATTTACGATACATTCGCTAGAGATTCTTTCTTTGTTTATTTGTCGATCATAATTTTACACTAATTAATGGTTATGTATTGTCTGAGTGCCCAATTTCTTTGCTGCATGTATTATATTATGGAATTTCCCAAGTTCGAATCTACGCGTTGTGTTACTGTGCTTTCATAAGCACGCAGTTAACCTACATTCCATAATACATCTTCTCAAAAAGGCGAGGAAGATAAGATCGCGCACTACGTTGGGATCAGGGAGTTAATTTATGCGCGCCGTATGAAATATGGACCATATATGCCAACGCTTCATCCGCTCCTCGAAAAACCACAGGAAACTCTCGATCATGTTCGGTCCGCCATGATTTCCGCGTTGCTATCTACGAATGAAACTATCAAAGTTCATTTCGTGGCAGAATTCACGCATAGAGTTTCCAGAGTAAGATATTCGATGTAGGAGACAAACAAAAAAATCCCCCCATAAAATTCCCTGGGCAAAAACAGGAAATGTAAAAAAACTGGAAATTCGCGAATTTAGCGAAAACATACATAAATCTAATCCTTGTTGGCATGGGTAAAGTTGAAAACAATATAAATATCCTATCCCTAAAAATAAAAAATAGATCTATTATTTTAATTTATATGCAACCACAAAATAGGCTTGAAGGCCAAAACCATCAACGCTCTTTTTGAAGCTAGTACAGCTTATAGGCCGAACTTCTTCGCAAACTTTCTGTGAAATTTCGCATACCTTCTCTTAACATTTGATAAATTAGGTAAATGCCTAAATTTCACATATGTTTAATTAATTTTTTGTAGTTGTGGATTAATTAAAATATTAGATCTATTATTCTTTTTATTATTATAATGATCTTCCAGCAAGTGAAAGCCGAAATCATCAAAGCTATCCTATCCCTAGTTTTAAATAAGAACTTTGAAGCTTCAAAGTCAATAAAACAGAAAATGAGTACTTTTCGAAAAGTTACTTATCATTAGTACTAATTATAAATATTCATTACTATTTTATATTATTATAAATTTATTGTTGTTGTATTGTTTTCTAATGTGTTATCATGGATTTCCCCCAAACATCTCTATAGAAAATCAAATTTCTGAGCATAAATATGCTCAAGTTTATGATTTAATCTTTTCTCTTCCTTCTATGTTTATTCTTAACCTAACTTCATTTTTAAAGAATTTTTTTAGTTCCTCATTCTTCTTCGCATATAATTTTTTCTTCCTATTGCTATTTTCTCATTGATCTTGATTTTTTCTCGTCTAGTACTTTATTGATAAATGTTCAATTCAGTAAAACTTCTTGAAACAAATTAGTTATTAATTAAAATAATAATATTTTGTAGTTTCTTTTTTAATTCCATGCGACAGAAATATTAATTTTTTCCAACAGTATCTCCAGTGATATGCTAATGTGTCAAGGAATTAGGGAATTTGTTTCTTGAAATATGATTCATGCAAAAGACTTTACTTCAAGTAATATATTGATAAATATGACCGATTGATCAAAATAGTCCTCACCAAAATTCACGCTGGGCCTTTTCTAATTCAAGATTTTTCTGAATTTTCTCATTTGTTATATGTTTTGATATGAAAAGTGCTAATAGTGTAAAATATTGATGCAAAAAAAACCGGAAAGATGAAATTTTGTCATTTGAAGTCATATCAACCGCTACTTAAATTGGTCTGTTTCTTTGACATAAAAACGAGACATTTTCATGTCCGAATACTCTGTAATTTTTATAGGAGCATCCAACAATTCGCTAAATCCTTGCAGATAAATAAAAGGAAATTAAAAGCAATGCAGCAGTTACCGTATATACTTGAGTAAGCCGACGCGAATTTAAGCCGAGGAACCTTATTTTATCACAAAAACTGGGAAAACTAATTGACTCGAGCATAAACCTAGTGTGGGAAATGCAGCAGATAGGGGCAAATTTTAAAATAAAGATATATTCCAATAAAATTGTAATGATTGTAATCAAATTAAAAGAACACAATGGAGACAAGGAGAATGATAAATTATGATGTTCCTAAGAATGATAATAATTATGGCGCTCATAGTTTAAACAGTGTTGTACCGAATATCTTTAATAAATTTCCAACACATCTGTTGTATTTAACATCATAATTCAATTAATCGTTTAAGCGAAGTTAAAAATGTATAAAAAACTTCCTACTATACAATAAGACAATATAATTTTTAAATTATATTTTAATAATCTATTTTTGATAAAATTTATATATAGATATAACGTGTTGTTTTGTGTAAAACTTTTGATTGTTAATGACTGAGTATTCCTAAAGTTTTTAGAAGTAAGCTATATTCTGTAATTCTTCAGTATTTCATATTTTCTGGTTGTCTGTTTATTTGCGCACCTCCTTATGAGCCAATTATTGGCTCAGGAGGACCAGAAGGGAAACCAATACCTTCAAGTGCCACTTTTGTTCAATTTTATCTTATGTACCTACTATGTACCAAATTGACTTTTTATGTACCTAGATGAATAAATAATTCGCTATAAAAAAACTCAGCTAGTGGCGTTTTTCCTTTTCATCTGAGGACGTCATGAGAAATTATGGCTAATATTCGACTGTTATCTTATTTACACTTTTCAGCGGCGCCTCAACATGAATTAATGTCTCAGTGAGACAGCAGAACCGTTGATTTTGTTTCAATCCATAAAAACGCGCACTGATTCATTGATAGTCGCAGCGGCATCAAGGGCATTTTGGCGGTTTATCTTTTCTATTTTTAGCTCTCGGGTTAGCATTCATCAAGGACTTAACAGATGAAGATACACTTCTATAAAAACACTACGGAATAGAAGAGAGATGGTCGGAGTCCTCTTGAGAAGCAGACCATCATAATAGTACATCCTCGCACAATATTTCTCGTTTGACGATATGATTTGAAAAAGACTTCTGATTTTAGTTTCAATCTCGCCCCAATAAAAGTCGTTTTATTATCCTTATTTCTGTACTTCTTCCTTTCTCAGCAATGCTGGATCTTTTCGGCATAAATAAAAATACTTCCGGAGAAATTATTTCAATTTTTATAATAGTTACCGTATATACTCGAGTATGATTTAACCAAAGTATAAGCCGAGGAACCTAATTTTATCACAAAACATGGAAAATTTATTGACTCGAGCGTAAGCCGAGGGTGGATAATGTAGTAGCTACTGGTAAATTTCAATAGAAAAATAGATAATAAAATTGTAGTACTTGAGGCATCAGTAGGCTAGTAGGAGAAAATTATCAAGTCTATTGTGGTTTCCATTATTATTCCTACATTTTGTTATTATTTCATTCGTTATTATAGTGGGATAAAAATATAATATTATAACTATTGTTTTCCAAGATCGATTCAGGGGTTATAATTATAATACGGTTTTACTAAATAATATTACACTGTATAAAAATAAAATTATATCAAATTAGAAAATTATATTATTGTAAGTATCCTCCCGACATTTATTCGGTTCATATATCATTCGCTAAATGCCGTTAATCGCTGCGATTCACTATGTAGAATTTAATCATTCATAAACATTGACAACTTCGATTGAGCATCGAGATCAAATCAATGACGATTGGCGAAATTTCAATTGAAATCAATGAGACCTCCGACAACATCAATGGCTAATGGAAGGAATACGGATTGACGAGGAAGAGACTCTTATCTTAATGAATCTAGATCTGACCTTGGTACATATCTTTCAAAGAGAATACGCAAGTGATTATTATCATACTTTTCTCGGTCTTTCTTATATCAGCCAAGGATTCTTTTCTTTGCATTAAACTACAATTTTATTGTCGCATAAACCTTTAAGGTTTACCTTTCCAGCAGGAAGAAATAAAATGGTTGATTAAAATTCTTCACACGAGTTAAAATAATAGATATTGCTTTGCGGTGACTTGAAAGTCGTATAATAAAGCCTTAAGAGTAATCAATTGCGGAAGACTTTACTGTGTGGAAATCCATAACAGGAAAATGGAGGAATCAAGCTTACACTTTACTTATTTCTATAAGGAAACGACCATCATCAGGTGAGATGATTAGCTCGCTTTAAGATAAATGACATGCCATTATTGTTTAATAGCCCAACGTGGACGTCATGAGTCATTATAACCTTCGAAACATTTGTATTAATTTGTAGTAATTAATTAATATTGAAATTATTAAGAGTAAGGGGAACAAGGATAGAAAATGACTTAGCACGAAAAGTGCGGCCTATGTTAGATCCATGAATAAACATAAGAGAAAAATAGCGACATGACTGGGACTCGAACCCAGGTCTCTCATATTCGGGGCAGGTATTCTAACCACTAAACCAACGTTCTGTCATGGTTGTTCAGTGGTTAGAATATCTGGCCGGAAAGTGGGAGGCCTGGGTTCTAGTCCCAATCTTGTCGCTATTTCTCTTCTGTTTATCCATTGTTAAAAGTAGTTGTAAGGCATATTACTGGGTGAAAACTTGCGATGAGTTGCTATTAAGAAAAAATATTATCCTTGGAATAAGAAAAGGACCAAATTTTTGCCCACGAATAAAATTGTGTTAAACATTTATATGTAGAGAAAGGCATTCTATCCTAAAATAGCCTGATGGTCACATTTGGGTTTATTTCTCAGGTAATCGGATCTCTCAATCTCAGGTACAAAGCTAATCTTTTGTAAAATAATCAACTCGTAGACAGAACGGATTCCCAACCCCTCCAACATCAGCTTAAGTACTTAAAAATTCAATTACTAGTGATCAGGGTGGATGTCATTATTCATTACCATTCATACAGGCAAGATGAAGGCTGAGATGAAACTCAATAAAAAATTTCCTTTTTTCTGTCTCTTGTGCTCCAAGAAAAAGAAGAATATTGGAAATTGGGATATTGGAAAAAACGTGGAAGAAAACCCAAAAACCATGAATATTATACCTGAACGCCACGGAAATCTACAAAGTTAGAAGAATATTCTGTTCATGAAGAATTTAATTATTAACAAATAATGAATCATCAGTAAATGTATTGATGATGTTATGTATGTTGGTTTAGATGCGTTTTGATCATTAATTCGTGTAAATTACATATCCAAAGCACAGATGTAAAATGTGTGGTAACTGTTATGGTCATCGGATCCATGTGGTATAAATGTGTTGGAGGGGATACCGAGGTGATAATTTATGTATCGAATCTTACTGTTTTTGTGTGTGTGTGTTATTTTACTGTTTGTGATCATGGTGATGTTGTTTTAAAACTACATGTGTACATGGTACATGTGGAAGTACTATTCAATTCAATAACAATTCAATAGGAAATTTAAATTATTTAAAATTGTAAATACTAACTCTTGTACAGTCCTGGGCAAAATTAACGCAGCACCGGCCGTAAGAATCGCTAGGGAGGTGCTGCGTTAATTTTGGCCAGGAGTGTACTTCAGGACGTATGGAAATTATCCTATTCAGTATGAAGAGGAGAAGGATTAAAAAATATATATTCCTGTTAATTGAAATAAAAATCAACAATAATTCATGCTGTATTAAATTGTAATACGTTTCCGCAGCCCCAGAAATCTCTCTAATTGTAAGTGCTGATGGCGCCCACTGAAGTTTAAGCTTGAAAGCCTCTGCTTTTCTCAAATATATAATTTGGACAGCTTCAAGGGTGTCAGAACACCTCCGAATGTTAAGAAGATCTTAAGATAGGCACATTAATTTATAGCTGTCTGGCAAGGTTTACCTCATGGGATCTATATATAAAATGGGCTGCTTTCGTCGCTTATCGTTAAGTCACGCAGAATTTTCTGAATGAAAATTCCCGAAGAATTATTCAGGATGCAAATAGGAGAAGTATTTTCTCTATACAAAGGGAATTCAATGTTTTTGCTTCGTTTCTAGTGTTTTTACCAGCATTATTAGCAAAATCATCGCACTATTGACGTCTTAAGACCCAGCATAACATCCAAGTGTCAAGGTTTCCTATGATTAGGTGAGTATTATTTCCATTTATCTGGAAATACTATACTGGAATGGCACAATTCATTCCGGTGGCATATTTTACCACGTTTGAAAAAGTGATGGATACTGCCTTACGTTGGAGTACTACATATATACTTGGATATCACCTATAAATCACATTTTTGATTGTTTTGTGGACCTGTTTTCTAATTATAATTCAACCCGATTACCACGAGACTTATTGTGCATTGTCATCCCACAAACCACAATAAAGATTCTAACTAACTAGCCATTCCTTGTTGTGCTACCTTTCCAACACTGAGGTCCCGGGTTCGAGTCCCTGTTAACCGGATTTTCAGGTTACGACATGGATGTTTGTGTTCGTTGTATATGTTTGTGCATGTATTTACTATTAAAACAGGTATAATTTGGGTCACCTGTTTCCGCTAAAGAAATAATTCAGTTCGATTCAATTCAATCAAGATCATCGAGTCGATAACTATAGACATTTGAATAATGAGGGGAGAGTAGGAAGGACCTGTACCTTCATCCGAAGTTCCAGAAGGGGATTTTGTTCCTATATTGTAAGTTTTTATAATAAAAAAATATATATCTATTTCTTCTGCTTAGGGAAAATTGCATGTATAAATATTACATACCTATATTCCCTTATTCCAGGTATTTCCTGGTAAATTCCAGGTAAAGAAAAATCAAGCAAACGTCCTTGTATCTGAGTAAGTCTTACTGGAACGTATTGCTTGGCTTAATAAATTCCACACAATGTCGCGGACTTCCTAGAGCCATATTGAGTAACAACCAGCCGCGAATCAACAGCGATTTCATCTGATCAAGAAATACTACAAAACGCGGCGAATTCCCGAAAACAATCCGTGGAATTGTGGAATAAATTTCACAGATAATTATCTGCGAAATTTATTAAGATGAATGGAATCTCAAGGTTTATAGAAGTGAAGGCAGAACTATTCGGTTACATAATTCTTTGATCCCTCCGAAGAAACTAATTATCAATACCCGCGTCAATAAACGCCCTTAAGATTACTCCTGTACACGCTTCTATTGAATGTCGCATAAGTGCAATCCAGATCTTAAAACCCTTCGAAATGCTTATCTAATCCTTTCACTCCGCAAGAACGATTTTTCATTGCACTAATAGAATGTTAAAGCTATTTTAACACTAAAACATATCAGTAAAATGCTTGATAAAACTTAAAACTTGGAAACCAAGGCAAAAAATTGGTTCTATTACCTCATTTGGTCCATGGGGAATGACATTAATTTCATGGATGCGATTTCTTGAGTCAACTCTATGCAAAAAGTAATGGTAAGACAAATATATTTTGTGGAAAAGCTCATAGAAATTCTTTGGTATAAATAATGAAAAAGATATTACCTGTCGGTCAGTTCTGCCAAGTGTTCTGTCCGAAGACAGTGAGGTGAGTGTTTGCCCTTGTTTTCTTCGCCAGGATAGAATTCACTCATACCTCATATCAGCAGATTTCATTTCATCATTACCATGAATAAGACAGCAACAAAAGTAAATGAAAGATACATTTAGTCTATCCAGTAGCAAAAAGGGAAAAATATTCGATTCATCAGGATATGGTAGCAGAAATGATAAGGAGATACATTAAAAAAAATTTTACTCAAATATTTCGACTCAGAGATTTTGGTGCAGGTGATGAAAAAAAAATGGAAGTTAACTATAACCACGTGGCTTCAAAGGCATTTGAAAGCTTTGGAAGACTTAAACATAGCTATAACTACTCTTTTTATGGGCTATTCTCAATTTCCACGACTGAATAAGATTACGGAGCCCATCGTCAAAGGGACTTCATAAGCCATGATTATGAAAGCGTTCCTGCAACCATATTCTGATGAATTGAATATTTTAATTTGTCATTTGATACAGGGTGGAGAAAAATGTATCTTTCATATATATTTGTCATAGTCTTGATCATGGCTGTGAATAAATGAAAGCTTCTGAAGTATGGGTGAATAATTACTCTGATGAAGGTCTCTCTTTATGGACTGGCAAGAGTAGTGTTACCCGCCAAGTCATTGTGCTTTACTTGCGTGGACATATTCCGCTTATAGAATTCTGGTTTTGTGAGGGTAGTAAAGGAAAACTACCACACTCCTCATCTTGCCTAGTAACCCTCATTCCTCTGTACAAGCTCTTAGTAACTTATGCCATAGGGGGTGAGGCAACTACTGGCTTTTGGGCTGAATACTTTACAGACAGATTATGAAAACGTTAAAAATGAATTCAGCGGTAGAAGATAAAAATCGCAATCTCCAGCTGTAGAAAGAGGAGATTCTGCATCTGGAAATCGTGATCATTTCCCGAAGACCATAGTCACTAAAATAAGCATCCCTAAATTTAGACCATATTTTGGACGAAAAAACTCCACATGGGCCGCATGCGAATTTCTGGACTCATCGAAAATGGAACGGCTGAGGAAACGGTTCTGACGCAGATATTTTGGCACCGTCAACTCCATTAAAAGTTCCAATTTCCGTTTGTTAGAGTCTTTCATTCACAGCTCCCTAGCGAAGGTTTCGCTAGCCAACTCTAATTCTTTTACGTGGATACAGGTGCGAAGCGTTTTTCCATTACATTTCGCAGGACAGATATCGCTGGTAGAACTGTGCCAAAAATTTCCATTTTCATTTACTTCACTGTCCTAACTGAACGTACTGTCAGTACTTTACCGACTTGTTCAAAATACTTGTTGTGTAATATGATATGTTATTTCAGGTTAGATGGAAGAGGAGACTTTTTAGACTCAATCTCGCCTGAAATAAAGACCCCTAATAATAATAATAAGAATAATAATACAGTGGAACCTCGGTTCACGACCGCCTCTGTTCACGACCAACTCGGTTTACGGCCAGCTTTGGCAACCAAATTTTGACTCGGTTGGGGTACAACAACTCGGTTCACGACCAAGGCTGCCGACCAGTTCAGTAGGCAACTCCGATATAACACAGCATCGTTCCAGTTGCAGACAGGTTGATCAGTGAACACAGTTCGTGAGCAATTTGAGGATTAAATTATCAGTGAAATAGGACAAATTCCATAGCAATACAATAATATTGAAAAGTATTCTGTAAATAAATGAATAAAAGAGATAACATTAATCCTACAGGCAATCCAAGCCTCCTCCTCCTCGACCGCTAACCCCACAACGAAGGTAACTTACGTAAAGTATTTAATTTTAAATAATATTCTCATAAAGTATTAAAATTTAATTTTTATTTATTTTTTATAATTAATTTTACATGTAATTTACGTGTATTCTAAACAAAAATAAACTTAAAAAATACAAATTTTCACAGTCTGGAACGGATTAATTGTATTTACATTAATTTCAACGGGAGAAATTGTCTCGGTTCACGACCAATTCGGTTCACGAACAGGGTCCAGGAACGGATTAAGTTCGTGAACCGAGGTTCCACTGTATGTGCTCTCGTATCGTATCGGAACTGGTTTCAATTCGACTAAATTCGGTTACAATCTGTAGATAACATAATAATATCTTCGCATGTTGAATGGGCATATGAAACACGTTTTAGACTAAAATGGCCTATTTAAAATATTAGGCATTCTAAAAAAAATTAGATACGCTGATAGAAAATTTACAGGGGCAATGAACTCATCAGAACTAGCTTACATTATAGCAATTAGACAGGCCAATAAGATTTCGGTAACATTGACGTTTTAACATATTCCATTATGTATCTTTTGCGTTAAATTCAGCAGTGTTAATTAAAATGATCCACCACGTACAGTTTTCAAGAATTTTGTATAGATATTAAATAAACAAAGGAATTTCTTTGTTAATTTTTATCTTTATATTTTCAATTTGGAAACACTCTAATTGTGTATCTATACTGTTTATAAGTTCATTAACTCACTATGTTTCCACTTAATTATATTCCTAGACCGAATTCGCAGGGTAACAAAATGGCGAGTTGATAGGTCTCCAAATAAGGGTGGAATTTGGTACCCAGAAGCTCACTAAAACTTTCTCAAAGAGTTTTAAACTTACAGGACATCATATACGCTCATCTTAAAGCTATTAAAAATTCTAGTATACAAATTGATTACGTTCCAATTAGTCCTTGTCGATTCTTAGGTAAAGTTCGGTTCTGTGCCGCTTGCTAAAAGATATGCTCCAACCTCGAATCCTTCAATGGGTACCCATTTCCAGCTGTAAACGTTTAGTTTATTAAATGTTCTTTTGTTTTTCGTAATGGAAGACTCAACACTAAAAAAATGAAAAATATAATTAATATGTTCTATCCTCACTTTGTGGAATTCAGTATAAACCACCGTAATCAAACACTTAATAACTTCCACAATTTTGGAAAATTGTGGAAGTTACTAAGTGTTTGATTACCATGGTTTAAAAAAATGAAGCTAGGCAGAAAAAGGATTCCGGAAATAGGTCAGTGGTCAACAAACTTTTAAGACGGAAAAGCCAAACTTTTCCATCGGAATTGCTTTTTATTCATGAAGATACATTTCTAACGTGCAGAAAATATAAACATATATTTCAAGCTGTATCTCAAACTTTATTTTTGAAAGAAATCAGTAGAGTTGGCCCTAATTTTATAGAGATGCCCACAAGTGCAAATGGTTCGTTTTCTGATAACAAAGCATACATTTAACCAACTTCCTAATCAAGAAATGCTAAAATTAGAGTGGTTATTTTATCAGCAAGAAAATCATTTGTCTTCATGAAAGAATATTTTAATTGGAAATGGGAAAGACAGTTTAAATTTATGCAATATGTAATCGCATGTTGAATGGAAATATAAAACATGTTTTGTTTACCTAACAAATTTTAGTAATGATAATAATAAAATTCACGTAGGAGGCCAAAATATAGTGGAAATCCGACATAATCGAAAGGATTGTTAAAATAAAACATACAAATACAATAAAACATAACAAAAAGTAACTTTTACTATTCCACATACAGAGGTTATAATTATAAAAGTTATATCCATCTCTTGGTAGAGCTGTTTTCCGTTATGTTTTCAAACGATTTTGTATATTAATCCTTGGTTGATTAAACGAAAAATAAGTAAGAGATGTATATTGGGTTAGCTTATCGTTATGTTAGAACAATAAAATTAACAATTTTCGATTAACTATTGTTAATATCAAACTACTACAATTAAAATGAATTGTCTTTTTTGCTCATGAAGTCTTTTTAGGCTGGTGATAAAGATTGAACATCCCGTTTGGAAAGTTTCTGTACATACGTCCGGTTTTGAAGTAACCCTTTTCAATTCACTGCGATATTCCAAGTTGCCACCAACTGGACTCCTTAATTCACCTCTATCGCACTTCATTCTAGAACAACTTGGCTCACGAATACATTAACTCCTATTCACGCTGTCGATTTGACTCCATAACTAAGTCTAATTCCGCATAAAGACGCGTACGGCTCGCAAGCTACAGATTGCGGAACCCTAAATTAGAAGGACCCTTCATTTTATTGCAAAATTATTTTCATAAATTTTAGCCCAATTTTGGACCTGATTCATTATGTCGTTTAATATTGGACAAAATTACTAGTAATAATACGTACAGCATTATCAAACCTCAATAGGAAGGAGTAGATGAACGGAAAATAAATTCCACAAAACAAAGAAAGAAAAATTAGCGTAATCTAATTAAAGTGGCTAAATCCTAAAATATGCGATCCCAAATGTAAAACGTTTAAACTTCTGGCAATTCTGTTTCTTTTGGATTTCTTCCGTGAATTCTTGGATTCAAAACAACACGGATAAGAAGTTATTATTTAGCAATTTCTATTATATACATATTTCTCCTTTCTATTTCAAGTTGGCATTAACGACCATTGTCTTTACACTATCATATCAGAAATATCCCTGTGCTGGCTACTTTTCTACTTTACAAATAAATTTGGGAAGAAAATGAGTTTTTTTTTCTAGGAACAAGCCTACTCGATCTGTTCAGATTAAATTATTTATAAAATTAGAGATCCATTTCGAGATGAGCAAAATAAAACTCCTAGTTTTAATGGTCGATTGAGATAAGCATTTCACTACGTTATAATTGTTGAACACCAAAAAGTAAAGGCTAAATATGTAACAATGATTATAAAACTTTTGTGACTGGTTAGCATATATATCCGCATGCAGTATGACACGCTACTGCATTGAAGATTTGTACCTAATAGAACTCATATAATTATAAGATTTGATTTCAATTATTAACTGTGGGCACTAGTTAACTGAATTTGGTACCTCCTGATGAGGCATTACTGGCCCAGGAGGAGCATAATGATGATTTTGTATTATTGCGGGCAAGGATAGTATTTGTAAGTTTTGCCGTGTAATCATTAGCAAGAGCATGAGCATAATGATGTTGAGTTCGCGGTTGAGTTCGTGGCGAGCAATGAGCGGTTAGCTCGAAACCGGTCGCACAATAAAGCTTGGTTTTTTGGAATTCTGAAAGTTTATTTAATATGATCCCGATTACGGAGTTCCACCAAGTTAAGGCTTCTTCGATTGAACTTTTTAAATAAATTGTCAAATAATCTTATTGACCATAATGAATTATCAGCACTTGTCAACTTTTATGTTCCACCTTATAAAACCAGAAGAAATCTTACATTTCAAGTAAAATTCCAAAAAACTAATTACAATTACCACTCGCCAATCAATACAATTCAGAGGACTGCAAATTTTTCTACAAATAATCTTGATATATTAAGTCCTACAAATGCTTTTAAGAGCAAACTTCATACTGCTATTTGTGATAATTTCAGTATTTGAGTTTAATATATACTTTTAATGATGAATTGTTATAATTTCCTTTGTTTTATTGATATATGTTGACTTGTGAAGTTTTGATTCCGCTTTTGTGTTATTTTACTTTACTATATGCTATGCCTATGATTTCATAGTGCTCTATTTATATATATGACTTGTAAATCTATTCATTAACTTTATGTACCTAAACTATTTCTATTTTTTTTTTAAATAGATTTCCCCATAATATTTAAATAAATATATAATGTAAATGTAAAAAAAGTCTCATCGTGATTCTTGAAATCGGTCTTACCAGTTATCCTTGTTACATTTCTTCCTTCTGACTCGGTCCCTAGCCTTACTGAAATAGCCACGTATTCGAAGAGTTCCACAACCGCAGTCATTCATAGCTCTGAACGCTATTCCATAAATCTGGCGCTCGGCTGGGGAAAATCGCCGCGTTGCCCAATCGGTCACTTAACGTTGATGTAACGTGTGAAGGCTCTCCATTGAGCATTGTCCTCGACTACGCCATTCAGTGAACGACCGAAAGGGTCACATAGTCGATCTATTGTTAAGATAATGATGCTCGCGAGAAAGCGTACCATAGCGTTTGAATAAACCGAGGAAGAACTCTTCAGATTTCCATAGTGGGAGACCAAACTTATTTCTAGTTTAGAAAATCGAAGTTGCAGAATTTTTCGCGCCGAGCTATTATTATCCTACGTCTGCACATAACTTTACTGAGAGGGCACGGATTGCAGTCAACGACCGTCAGTTTCTGCCACGTCCTGCAATATTTCCCCACCTTTAGAAAAACCGCATAAATCGAGATTCTAATTCATCAAATAATTCCGAAAAAAAAATGTACGTAAATATACATACCTAGATTGCAGGGTCTATTATAACAATTAAACTGGCGCAATACGATATCTTTTAATCAAAACAGGCGTTAAAGAAATGCGGCAAATTTAATTTAAAGTAAATATGATACATAAAATCAATGAAGAAGCCTTCACTTGGTCAACTAGGATAGGATAGGAATGACTGAGCAAGAATTCCTCATAAAGGTTTTATTACGGGGACCGGTTTCAAACTTAAACGCTCATCATAATTAAGTTTCCTATTTATATTACGGAATTGAGAGGTTAGAAAATTAATTTCTACCTTAATATACATAACCGTAAACCTTGATTTAATTTCAGATCTAGATGATGAAATTTGAAGCCGGACACAGCAATAAAACCTTTATGTGGAATTTCTGCTTAGTTATTCCCATCCTATCTTAAATACGATACTCCAGCAAACCATGCTGTTTAAGAATTGAAAGTCGTAAAATTACTTACATATTCCACCGAGTCAACAATTGAAGTCAAAAATTGAATGAGGTTACTAGTTATTGCTCGTGGAGTCATTTTATTTACTGGTATCAGAGGAAATTGTAGAAATAAATCTTCCAGAGAGAGAACTGATTTATATATTTTTGGAAAATAATTGAACATCATTGTAATTTTTCGCAACTTCAAAGGAAAATATATTACTTAAGCCACTTCAGTAATTTACAGCATACCTATATATCATCAAAAACCGTTTAGCTGATATTATTAGGAAATTGGTTCTCGCCGTTAACGGAAGTCGTCGTAAAACTCAGTGAATTACGAACAATTTCGTAATTGACTGACTTTCGCTGTCGATACTCACTAATGGTTATAAATCATAATCTAATTCATTATCTCTAAAGTGACTGCCACCAAGACACAAAGGCATAATAATGACCTAGTTTTTATAGCAACGGTAGTGATAAAACAATTGCAATCGACAATAAGCTCATGCATTCGATAACAATCAGTATATTATTAATTAAAATAAGACATTAAAATTGAATGAAGTTTCAAGGCAGCTTTTATTAAAGTGACCATAAGTTTTCTAATCTCTCAACTTTACAATCTGCATAAGAAATTCCATCATGTGAGCGTTCAGATATGGTAAGCAGAAGTATATAATCTTAAATCCCTCCATTTCTCAAGGCAAAAACCATCAGCTTGGATTTTTGTAGATTATAAATCTCTTACACTTGATTTGCCGCACTAAGAGCTTGGAAGAGTTCCTGATTGCGAAGAACAACGATAAGGATTCTTATCGCGCGATATTCGTTCATTGTACATACGATATGTAATGATTTGGTCATTACGATATATCACTTTAAATCATACGATGATATTTTCTCTATGTAAGGTATTTTAATGGTCATACTTCTGTTTTGAGATTAGATACGTAAGGAAAATATATAATTTGAGTTAGATTGATAAATACCTCATTGGTAAAATTATCACGAGCTGAAAGGTAATCGTAATCTGGTTGAGGTAAGTATTTCCTTCGTTTCGTTACATATTAAGAGAAGGTAATCTACTCGTAGGTAAGAGAAGCTAAAATACTCGTATCCAGTATGTTAGTCTTTTAACTATCTACTGTAGCTTTTAAAGTAACGTATGTATCGGCACACAACAGGTATCGTCGAATAAATCATAGCATGATCTTATAAAAGAAACTTGAACTAAAAACTAAAAAAATAAAATAAAAGACTTGGAATGTTCAGGATGTTGAAACTGTGAACAGAAGCAGCTAATTATTACGAAAGCTAGTCTATTATTAAAATTGATAAGCAAAGCTGGATTAATAAAGGGAAATGTCTCTTTTTAAGTTCTTTTCAGTAACAAAGATTGATTTCTTATGGTAGCATATTTATGATGTTTGTTCCACGCCCTTTGACGAATGTTAATACGTAATCAGTTGATATTTAGAGGTTTACTTCTCTATACATGTTGTGTCTCCAATTGACTGAATTTAATATGTATTCAATCATTAATATTATTTGATTTACAGGAAAAAATGCTATGTTTCACAAGTGAAAACACATACTCTAGCCTTGATCAGTGTTGGAGTTGATTTTGATAAGTATCGCAAACTGACGAAAGCTCTTTCCTGGAGACGAACAATTTTCCATATAAAATACCTAAAAAAGATATTTTAAACTAAGTTAAAATGAATATAACTCTTTAATTATTCATATAAATACACATAAAATGAATATGACCCCTTTAATAAATAAGTTTAGAAAAATCTAACATACGCGTATAACACACAGGGGGAATCTCAGGCCTACATTTTCGGAAAAAGCGCGCGTTATACGTCGATAATTACGGTCATTTACTTCACCGTGCGAAAATCGCTCCAAGGGATAACACAAACAAATAATACCGCAGTCGTATCGGCGACTGAATTAAAAAACAAGGCCCTCTTCCAAAATGAGTGTTGTAAATACTTCCTGTTAACGCGGCTGTTAATTTATTTGGATGGCGACGGAGACTGAGGAAGTTGACGGTTAAACAGTTGACAGGCTGATAGGGTGATGAGGGGGGTTACAGACTGTTTCGACCATCGGCGAAGATTGTCTTGACCCTTATACCATGACTGCTGGACGCAGCGCTCACGCGGCATACTTATAACGCGTAGGTTTGATGATACATTTCACACCCTTACTAAAAGCAAATATTGAACTACGAGGAATCTTTTAGCGCGTGGAAATGTGATAGAAAAATTAAGTTCCACGAGCCATTTTTCTCATTGTCGTCCTATTGAATGTTAAGAAGAGTTATGAAAAGGGCCATTGCGTTACTATAACCTTTACTGTACATTACATTGAAATCAGTCTCAATAAAGAAACCAAGGGGAAAATACCTTACTCCTCATCTTGACTAGAAGACCTCGTTCCAACTTCGTGACGTCTTCTAGCTAACAGTGGTACGTCAATGATTTAAACTGTCCTTTGGCCGGATTAATTTATTATTATTATTTTATTATTCTTGCGACTAGGTAAGGCCAAAATGGCTTCTCGTCCTCCTAGCCTGTTTAGTCACTACATGAAAGTTGAGGCTATCAAATCAAAACAATCCACTACATTTAACTTAAATTTAGAAAAGTATATTAGTAAATAAAAACAAACCAGCAATGTTTAGATTTTAAAAATTCGGTACAAACTAATAGAGAAACTTGTAGATATACAGAGTGTCTGGGTTAAACATATAATAATACAAAATGTAATAAAGTGAGAAGTAATTGAGATATTTATTAGCCGTTTTCTTCAACAAGTTTGGTGGCTCAAAATGTTTTCTATGTTTGTTTGATGATGGCGCACCGTGCAATTATGCAGGAACTGCGAGGGATTTTTGGATAATGAGTTCCCAGATTGCTTGATTGGGAGAGGTAGTCCATCGATTGCTTGGCCCCCTAAAAACCCAGACATGAGGCCACTTGATTTTTTTCTGTGGGTGTTTATCAAGAATCAAGTGTACCAGACACAAATTCGTGATCTACCAGAACTGTGTAATAGAATATCAGCAGTTATTGCAAATGTTACGGCTGTAATGCTGTAAAACACTTGGAGAGGGTAAAATACAGATAAGATGTCTTTCTGCCTCTAATGCTGCACATATCGAGTTATATTAACTGTGTAAAAAACATTTTGAGTTACCATACTTCTAGAAACAAACCGCCAACAAATGTCTAAATTAGCTCTCAAGTTATTACATTTTGTGTTATTATACGTTTCACCCGGACACTCTTTATTTTAAATCTTAATATGACGGATTGAGGTGTTACTTGGTGGAACTCCTTAAAATCATAGAAAAAGTAAAACTTACTTGGTAAACTCGTCAGTTTTCTATGTATTACACCTGAAGATGTTACGCTGTAACGAAAACTAGGTTGTTCTTATTAAAACACTTGTCTGTGGACTCAACTAAGTGAGTTTTACATTCTCTATGAATATTACATTTGAATTACAATATTAACACTCACAACCTTAAATCTAATTTACCGTATATAGTCGTGTATAAGCCAAGGTTTCCAGCACATTTTTATGCTGAAAAAACCTCCCTCGGCTTATACTCGAGTGAGTGATTAACTCTAATTAAATTAATATATATAATTTCACAATGGAATACATATTCAAACACATTTAACGTGCTGATGCTTCAGTTACTGAAATCTTATTGGAATCCATTTTTATTTTGAAATTTACCAGTAGCTGCTGCATTTCCCAACCTAGGCTTATGCTCGAGTCAGATAGTTTTCCCAGTTTTTTGTGATAAAATTAAGTGTCTCGGATTATATTCGTGTCGGCTTAGACTCAAGTATTCACTGCTATAAAGGCTGAAATAATTTTCTGTATTTCTGTTTATACCTAAATGATCCACCAGTGCTGAGAAAGGCGGAAGTAATGAAATAAGAATCACAAAACGACTTTTTTTGAAGATTGAAACTAAAAACAGAAATATTTTCCTGAAAAATGTTCGGGTCGGCTTATTCACAAGAATATACGGTATATTTCTCAGACGCACCTTGTTCATCAGACAGCCCTTAAGTCATTCCGAATGTAAAGCTTCATTAAAACTTTTACCTAACGGTATAATAGCATGAAAAGGGCTCGGTTTTGCTCATCAACGCAGTATTGGAGGGTAAGGTTTGGACGAAATCGCATAATACTGACCTTAGCAAGTAAAGGTTAACCCGCAGAAGAGCAGATACGGATGTAATTCAGTTACGAAGTAAAAATCTCATAAGGAAAGTTTGCTTTCTTCCTCACCACAAAGTAAAACAAAAGCTATATATAGAGATTTTCATACTCGACGTCCAAGTTATTTCAGTATTCTTTATGATACACATTTCCTAACATCCTCTTTTCATTTTCGGTTGATTTCATCGAATTCAATGATTATTCGTGTCTTTCAAGTAGCAGAATTTTAAGAGCAGAATGAATTTTCCTTTCGCAAAACGAAAGCTCTTATTATTACAAAAAAGTGGTTGGGAAGGCACTGCCCTCCGTTGAACTATGACGTTGAAATGCTACGCGCATAGCTGACGATGGAAGAGTGACTCACGTAGTGCATTCAAATGCAGGTTTATAATTTCCGCATGAGAGAATTACCTCACGTGCATGTACTTTACGAACCAGAAGAGCAAGAGGAAAAAACCTTTAGGAAACGTAATGGAGAATCGGGTAAAATAAATTCACAATATAAGATTATCCTTAAAATCTTCTAATATTCGATCGGTTTGGAACTAAGTCTGTGCATAACCATATAACATGTACGTAATGTAATTCTGGTAACTTATAGTAAACCTATAATTGACTGACTTGGTTCGAGAATGGTTGCTTTAAATTTTTAGTAGAATTTTACATTGTGAAGTCATCATTTATCATTGTGATGTTAGTTAAAGATCTATTGCTTAAAGCTAGTCATGGGCACTACTTTAAGCTGCTCTAACAAAATGATTTTATGTAATCTAAAATATTTACGACGATCGTAAAATAATATTCATGGCAATTTACTGTTTAAAGTGTAGCTATATATCATGGCTAACGACGAAATATGTTAATATTCCAGTATCGGCGAGCGATTTGATCAAAACTTGATCTTCTTTTTTGCTTTCGTATAATAAGAGTTTTATTGATAATACCCAGCATATTTTTCTCTTTGATTGTCATCTGCAATGCTAATCGTAAGTCTTGGAAGGGTCTACGGAAATCATTACCCAACTTGGTATGCGACCATTCTCCGAGAACTCCTTAATTATATAATCAATGTGACTTAGCCTAACTTGGTGGAACGTCAGAGAGAAGAAATGAAAAGACTTCGTTGATTGAAAACTGAGTTTTTGCTAACGACCGGTTTCTACTCCATAGAATCATCTGCAGGAGCATAGGAAAATACAATTTCATGGAACAATTTTGAAAATGAGAAAATTCCGCTGCTAAGTAGCTGAGTCGACTTGAAAGGGTCGAAACCTGTTGTTATGACAAACTTGGTGCGGAAAGTTGGTATAAAGTATTTATTATGTATTATATTTGTTTCTTCTTTCTTTTATTACGATACCATCTTTTCAGTATAATTTTAGTGACCTGATTTTATAACATGTAGCCAAAGGGAAATTTCAGCCAAAAAAATCACATATCTTTAATGAAGAGACCATAGATGCGAGATGAAGGCATAAGCTCTTTGTCACAGGTTTGCGAATTATAAATATAAAAATTTCTAACAAAACCGCTTAGATATTTTCCAAGTCATTATAAGGTTTTTAGTGAGAGATTTACTTACAGTGAAGGCAGATTAGTAATAAGGTTGTATTACCTATGAAATGAGTGAATACAACCCATATTATTATGTATCATTTCTCCTGATGATAAGTTAGTACATCTGTTAATGTTACGCTGTAACGAAACTTAGTATGTTTTTATCAAAAAATTCTTTTTGTAGACTCTACTAATTTTTTTAAGTTTAAAAAGTTTTCTAAAGTTTAACTTTCTCTAAGATTAAAACCCTTACACTGTGATGTGAATGAGTGATACTTTCACTCCTCCGTTAGTCTTTGTTTATTGAATTAAATACATAATTTTCCAAACCCTAAGAATTACAGCAGTTACTCAAACTTTGGAAAAAATCTTAAATACTTCGGCGATTTAAGACGCAATTTGCTAAGTCGGATCATAAGATAAGAAAAAAAGAAGCCACACTTTTTCTTAGTGGGTCATACTTTTCAGCACTGTCTTTGATCTCAATGGGTGAAGTGTAAAAGATAATTTCTTCGATATTCAGCAAGGCTTGCTTTATAGAGAAAAGTCAGCTTCCTAGCCTCATTGATTGAATGACCTATATTCCGTAAGTGGGAGAGACGAGATGAGAGGGATGGCCAAGACTTCGGTGTTGTTTTCAGTGGCCAAGAGCGCTGGTAATGAGAAGCCCAAATACATGACGGGATTTCGGTGTATTTCATATTATTAAATTACATTACCGAATATCATTTAGTAACACTTGGAGGGATTTCATTATAGAAGAATCTTTACTATCAAAATATTAAAATATTTTCTTGTGGATTAAATACGCTTCTTCACTTATATTCACGATGGAAGAAGATATATACATTTACTCTCTTTTTTCATTATGAAGTGCAATTTCCACAACATTTCGCCCGTCCTCGTGGATTTTATCAACTTATATTGTTGGTTGTTGATAACTTATTCTTTTTCTAAAAGATATTCGGAGGTGGCCGTGATTTTGTGGAAATTCATTATATAAATAATACATCGTCTTTATATAATCCGTTCTTTTTCACCAGTTTCAGATCAGAAAGCCTCAGATTTAAACATGAAATATTCCAGGAAAATTTTGATTGCATGACATCAACTGAGGTTTCCTCTCGTCCTTTTGTAATTACTCGTGCGTACTTCCTCTTTATTTCTGTGGAAGAAAGGAGCGCATCGAACGGTTGTGAAAGGAGTGTGTGCTATCATCTGCAATCAATTCCGAGCGATTCAAGGAAAAGGATGAATTTCCTTCTGACTTAGTTCCACACGAAAACGAAGTTCTTCAGCTTGCACTTCTACAATTTAGCTTTACTGAAGAAGTAAAACACTTAGTAATTTCCACAGAATATATATCTCTTCTAAAGGCGACTACTTTCGCCTGTAAATAGACATCTTCAGGCTACATTAGTATCTGAAGTTTAGTGTATATAAGAAGATATATTTGTTACATGAAGATGTCTATTTATAGACGAAACTATAATAGTCGCCTTTTTAAAAAGGATACATACTGTGGAAATTACTAAATCTGTTTCACTTCTTTAGTATGATTACCTTCAACAAAGTCAAGCTTGGAAGTATCAGATTAATTTAGCTATCATTTAACGGAAAAGTATAAGTAATTCAGTGATTCTTAGCCCTCAAAATAATCTTACCCATATGGCCCTTTTCCAAAGAGCAATTGAATATTAAAAAATATAATAATTCATCAATAACATCACCATCGGAGGAGACTGGTAACATTACTATAGTATAGATGAAATATTTTGTTACTTTATATACCTACTCATCGAAATCAGTGGGTTTTAAATTCGTTAGTACGCATCAAATTTGATAGTGTTTCATATTAGATAACAGAACAATACTTATTGTTAGTTTAGATTAAAAGTCCTTCTATTTAACCTCTTTAAATTTTTCTATTTGCGAGCTTCAAGTATTTAAATAACCCTTAACTATTCATGCAAATATGATAAGGCTACTGGCATAACTTAGCAGATTCCAATTGCTGTCAAGATAGCTGCTCATTCACATATATTTTGGGATGAACAGCACAATGGCGAATATAATTCTACAATTTCCCTAAAACGCGTTCTTCATAGAAATAGTTTGAAATTTTCTATAAATTCAAAAGATGCTATATCGCAAACACCTAGATCTTTAAGTATTAAATTTTCATCAATTGTGCCCAGCAAATTGCGTCATAAATCAATGTCTAGTGATTAGTAAGTTCGTAGTTAGTAGTTTAGTAAGGTCGTAATATATATTTTCAAGTTAAAACATTATAAGAAATAAAGCATCAAAAACGCAGTTGCTAGAGCTATGTTTTTCATGGAAACAGTGAAGAGATCGTAGTTTTGTGTTTCAAAGCAACGAATAGATAAAAATTGTTGTCCTAGCCAGAATGTACTTGATTACAACGACTCCGGTACGATAACTTTCGTACAGAATTTAACCACACAGAAGTGTGGATTCAATATACTGACAAAATGTTTCACACTTTTACATCGCACTTCCTGTGGATAAGAGAATTGGACATTTCCGACCTCTTTGAACTTGTGCGCATAGTGGTTCCTCTCCTGCCAACTTCTGATCTGGCTGCTAATCGTAATTAATGATCGCTCACCACGAGGCACGTGCCAACGGACGAGGAAGTGTGAGCATTCTCTTAGCAAACCCCTAACCGTTTCCAGTTTTTCTTAGGAATTAGTCGCAAATTTTGTTTGCGGAGCTAAATTAGAGGAAGGTTCCCTGATCTCATTGTCAGTTCAAGATATACAGAAGAACCTCTGGGATGGTGCTAGATAAAATGAAACTATTCATTGCAGCATACAGATCGGAGGAGCAAGATGAAAATCTGAACCTAAGGGCCATGTTAAATATAAAGGAAAACTGTGGTTAAAACATAGTCAAAATGAAACTGTTTATTGCTGCATACAGATCGTAGAACCAAGATGAAAATGTATCAAAACCTATGGACCATATTAAATATAAAGACAATCTGAGGCAACCTGAGGCCCTCGCCGTTAAGGGGGCCCAACAAAAGACGTTTTGTAAGAAAAATAATCTCTCGGTGGAGCCTCAAAGTGGTCCTTGCGCCTAGGGCCTATAATTACTGAAATTCACCTTTGGATACAATTATTTGGTAACGCAGAAAATGTACGATACTAATCTGTCAACACTCCTCTGGCCTTAGGAAAAGGATTTTCATCTGTTACCAATGGTTTCGAAGTAAAGAAACTTAATTTTCCGTATAGACCAAGAGGTGCGAGACCAACTCAGAATTAGAATTTTTCACGTACTTAATGTAGCTTGTTTGCTTTTCGCGTTATTTATGTCCCACCCGAGAGTGTAATTACTAATGATGCATCAGAGTACACTTAATAAAGATTTTGTTTAGCATTCAAAGGATTCATTTTTCGGATACATGTCCAACACGATATTCACTCCCACTATTTGCGCTTTAAACCTCAGAATTTGCGGGAGCTCTAACTCTCCCATAATTTCATCCGCAAAAGCTGCATGCCAAGTGCTTTAAATCAGCATTTCACAAGGCGAATCACGCCAAGGTCGCCAGAATCAAGAAGGACGTTCGCTTCTGAACCTGTTCTTTTCATCCAAATCCGGACGAGCATTGGTCCAAAACTCGTTTTAAAATGCCCGAGTTAAAAAGAATCCGGATCAATTTTTTTCCCAAATATATATGTATGAGAAACGTCGAGAACAGCGCACAATTTATATCTACAATTGGCGAACCGATATTAACATCGCATCACCTTCACTTACAAAAATTGGCAACGAAAACAATTGCCAAGAGAGAATAGCTGACCAATGTCATCCTAGAACATGGATCAATGCCTCAGCGAATAGACAAGTGTAATCAGGAAGACTGTTCGTAACGTTGAGAAAGCAATTACCTAAGGCATTACCGTCGGCCGGAAATAAGAGCTTTCTCTAATGATGAAATACAAGCAGTCAGGCTCTCTGCGGTGACTTAGTCTTTTTAAATACCAATGACTAAAGCACCTTGACTCGTAAATTACTTGGAATGCTATGTGGATTTCAATCTTGAAGTGAAGCTCTCAAAATCGAATAACACTCGGAAACTACAAAAAGCAGACAACTAGTATACTTGACAGCATATTTTTTTATCTATTCTCTACGGCAATTAAAACTGAATGTATCCAAACTTTAAATGCATCCAATTACGTAGGTTCAATTAAATAAAGATAATTCAATAAAAGATATTTCAGGACGAATTAGATATTTAGGCGTGCTCTTCCAGTTGGCGTTTGGGATAGAAATACTAGTCACTCGTCAAAGTACTAACGCACAAATAATTTTAATTCAACTCAGATTAACGTTTACAGCTGATTCTCCTAATATTTCATGGAAACTCATATCTAAAGAGATTAAAAATATACCAAGGAAAACCAAATATTCTTTCCAAAAAAATGGAAAGATAATAGTTACACGCTAAGAAAATAGAATTAAGCGGAAAGAGAGATATTAGAAATGCCTTTAAACGTTTTTGTAAGCTTATAGCGGATTACTAGACCTTTTTAACTGAAGTGTTTCAGATTTTGTGAGGAAGTTGCCCTCCTTATCTCTCAGAATTAACAATTTTCTTCCGGCTTTGTGGTTTGTAAATTACCAAATTTCTTCGCGGAGCTTCGCTAATTAGACGTCCAGAAAAAGTCGAAGAAGATAAAAACATACACAACCTTCGAAAAAAATTTATAAAGCATAAAATCAAAATGTAAGATAAATCGAATACTAACATTTTGCGTGAATCAGGGAAATTACCAGTACATATAATGTATTTTTTTCCTTAAAGATGTCCACCTGATCAATTTATAACGGAAAATAGATATAAATGGTTAAGTCTACTGCAAATTAGATCTCAAATCCGACTCTCACGCGATTACAAAAAACATTTAAGAGTCTCAGATGCTACTTAAATACTATAATTAGAATAATTTGTTTAATTAATTCATACATACCGCCGCAAAATCGCAGTTAAAACTAGATTCAACCGGATTGGTGGAATACTCTGCAGCGGTTCCAATGTTCCAATCACCGGAGACCATCATAAGCTTAACTTCCTTGCGCAGATGCGGACCTCAATCGGATTTTATTAAGCAGTTATTTTATCTTCCCGGCGTTTGCCTGGTTGTTATCTTTTGTTATCAGCCAGGTTGTGAGTGCATTTGCTAAGTCTGTAGCATTTTACAATATTCATTGCACTCCTGTGACAGTTTCACGAACGGCCCACGCGTGCAATGGCATAAACATCTGTGGACGAGAGAGGGAATATTGCTAGCAATTGCTTGAAGTATTATTAGTATACAAAAGAAAACTTCCGGAACCAAAAATGGGTGCGTAGCTTAATTGAATTATAAAATAGCTGTGAAAGATGGTGGATTGAATTGCCCGGGAGAATTATCGAACGGATTTTGACAGTGTTGTACTTAGCATTTTTTCAAGCGTGTTATGTCAGCTGAATTTATTCTCGTATGTAGTTTTAGCGCCTAGAATTTATCGATCGCATGAATTAAAGTGCCTTTAACGGAGGTGTCTGCGTTCCATGCACTACTTATATGCTGAGCTATTGCTCATTTTCTAACCAAACGCTGTTTTCGTTATTAGAGGTGCAACATCACGTGCATTTTGATGCAGAAGACATCGAAGGACATGATCATTTTGGGAAAGATAACACCATTGTCGTTCAGCCAGGTCCAAAAAAACAGGTGAGTTTTCATTTACCGATTTTAATATTAATTCATGAATATTGAATTTTTAGTTTTCGTTTTTATTTTCGTGTGAGAGTGAATTCGTGATAATGTAGGTCATCGCACCATTGTTTGTTTACCGTAGTATAGGAATGCATCCATTTCGTCGCATACTATTTTGTCACCATAATGATTATCAATGCGAGAGTGTTTTTTAGAGTATGATATAACTTCAAAAGTTGATATTAATAGTTTGTTTGGTAAAATTATTTATTTTTTACTAATACGACTTAGTTCAGTAAACGAATCATATAGCTTTGTTTGGGCATGATATTGTGTGCTCATAAATGCTTTTTTAATCCTTAAACATTTCCGGTCTTCGTTTTACTTTCCTCCGTTTGATGCATTTTTACATATTTATTATCATCAAATAACTCGGTGTTGTCATTCATTGAAATGCTGACTGAAGTGCTTGACTTTGTTATAACATAATACATCATAACGCTTATGCGGTCGGCATTCAAGTTGATCGTCTGCCATCTTCGTCGCCACTCATTTTAATATGTATTTCAAATTTACAGGAATTAGTCGCCCATTTAGGATTTTTGCAAATTAATCATCACTACGAAATATGCTTTGATATTCCCGGAAATCTGATAACCGAGTCCCTGAATTCAGCAGTTGATGAAGGTTCAGAAGTTTCACAGGACTTCATTAACTCAGAGGTTTGTCATCTGCTGTTTTGTGGATCGACCTATTTTCTATACCTGTACCTTTAATTTACCGAGTGTCAATTTAAATATTTTTAGATTGCCGGATTAACTCAAGACGTGCCAAATGCCCATTGTTTCCTTCTGGGAGCCTCAACAATTACAGGGGCAGATGGAGAGTCTACACCAGAAGTAACGATGAAAGTTCAGTTAATTGCTCATAAAGTTAAGCTTTTAAGAGAGAAAATGACGCTGAAGTTTCCCTGTGGATTGAAACTTGTTATGCATCTCGATGCAAGAGTTTTAGGTGAGTGACAGTTTTCAGTGAAATTGAGTTATTCATTTTTCTCTTTAATATTTGTTAGGAAGTAGATTATCTATAGTCATTTACTAGTCTCTTATAGAGTCGTACAGAAAGTTGTAGTGGGAATTACATAGAATAATTACCCTTTCCTTATTTGTTAATCTCCCAAGTAACATTATTCACCATACTTGGTTACAAATCATGACCCATTGCTTAGACCTAGAAGTATAACAAGCACCTTTCCTTATAGGGAATCATTGTCAATATGACTAAAAATTTTATTTGCATATGCAGAGATTTTGAATCAATATATAGTTATAAGTGACTATCAGGAATGCTTGTTTGCTCATTGATTATGATACTTATAATTGTTAAAAGTTAGGGATACCATTTATCTGCACTGACGTTGATAGTTCAAATGAAATAGTTCACAATTTCTAATTTATCTCAGTTACAAGTTAGGAACTCAAAGGGTGAAATAATCTCTGTGTAAGATGCATGTTTATAGAGCTTATTAGGTCCAAAACTTGATGTAAGTTTCTTTATACTGCTGACTTTGTCACTATTCTTATCAATAAAGCAGTGTTCATAGAAGTCTGCAATCGTATCACAAATTCTATTTTGGAGTTGCACCCTTAAAAACCTCAATTTGAAAATATAAAATGAAATTTCATAGAAACCCATTGAAGTAATAAAAAGCAACTGTAGACAAGGCAATTCTGTGGAAATTCGGTCACTGTTTTCAATTACTGGACAAAGATGAAAATTAAAAGTCAGCTTTCATCCATTACCTTCTGAATAAATGTACATTTTAGGGGATAGAGGAAAGTCTTGCACTTATTGGGCTTAGGAATCGTTACTGAATGACTGTTGTATTTCTGTAAGAGGAGATATGTCCTTCAAAGTATTAATGATGGCAGTTATTTAGTATATTTTCTCTTTAAAATGACTGGCTCATACTACAGTGAGACTTAAATAACAATTTGTTATCAAAAATAGCTTTCATGAATTCTTGCTTTTGACTATGGATTTCGTTAGGCTGTCAGGTTAGCTCTCCCTCTTCAGTTGATTTTCTAACTGATTCATTCAGTCACTTTTGAATTCTGAAGAAATTTGTTGTTTAATTCTGATCAACACATGCATATGAAATATGCACTCATTAACTCAGTAAATAAACCATTTACCATCAGTTGTCTGCAACCAACTAGCCATAGTGTAATAGATTTCAAAAAAAAATTTATTTGTTCTTGAATGTCTGTTTTATCATTCTCTCTTAATTAAATCTCTCTTCAATTAGGAAAAGGAATGGGAACACCCATGCTGAAGAATGGAGTGAAATGTGTTGGAATGGATCAAGATGAATCAGATGGGTCAGATTGGTCCGGTTTTCATTGATACGTGTGAATACTTCGAATATATCTCTTTGCATTACTTACTTCCACTATTAAAGAAGCTCTAAATAATGTTGCGTCATTGTATAGTTACAGCATTGTAGAAATAGGCAGACAGTGCATTCCTGCAACTTATAAGACTGACAATATGGCATGTTAAAAGTGTATTTTTTTACCAACAAAGAAGATGGTTGTTCTTTATTGATGACCTCAAGATATCTTCTCCCTTTGTGATATTTAATGTTGGCTTAACTGCCCATATAAAGTTCAATGTACGATATGTTAGTCATTACATTTTTTATTCTTCTAACCCATCTATGTACAGCTATTTCATCGTTAACTTGGAATTACTCTTATTCCTAATTGATTAGTTAGACAGTTCATACTACATGTAAATTATCTATGAAAATAAAATCGCATTTCATGACATCTAATTTCAATGACTTATTTACCTACCTACCTTGCTATACTTTATCCTAGGCCGGTGACTGCAAATTTGTTTCAAGAGCAATTTCTAGTACTTAAAAGAACTTCTGAGTAGACTTGAGTAAAACTGGAACAGAGATGAAGATTAAGTAATATAGGAGTTGGGTAAAGATCGGAAAAACTTCCAGAATTCCCTGGAAAATAAATCATTTTGATCCTCAGATTATGCTTGTAGGAAAATATACTCTCCAGTAATTATGATCTATTATCAATATTTGATGGCTTTTTGGATGATTAATATTACTAACCACTTTCTCATATTGAAATCAACTTGGAATCTGTAATCTTAAATTCTGTTTTTAGGGTATATTCAACAATTTCTCTAGTAACTTCATCCTGTTCTTCTTCATTGAAAAAAGTGAAAGCTGTTAACTGTATTTTCATAAATATAATCCTGCAAAGTAGAAGGCATTAATTAAGGAAGAGCGGTTCAACAAAATGAAAAGTGTTTTAGTTTTCATATATCCTCTGCCAAAATTAAGTGGTTCTGAAAGTAAAATTTATATTTTAAGATTAAAACTGAATCTCATTTTCAATAGAAGTAAAGATACTTCCTGGATCTTGAAGAAAGCGATTTACTATAACTAGTATTGACCATCATCATACATTAATATGCAAAGTAGATATAACAACGCATATGGGGGCTCCCTTATAGTCATGTGGACAGCGCGTTTGCCTTTGGTGAAAGCGGTCCCGGGTTCGATTCCCGGTGGGAGCCAATGTGCCAAATGACCTAAGCTGTCGAAGCACTTTTAACAATACTACTACAACGCATATGGTACAAAGATACCAAGGGAATATATTGGATGGTTAGATGAAAGGTTACTCAAAATTGCTCAATAACAGATGCCTAATTGGGAATGGCATAAGAAGAGCTACTAAAAAAATCAATTTTAACCCCTGAGAGGTTGTATGCTAAATCCAAACAGGGAGAGATGAAAACAAGAATGCTACCTCGATAAATCCCTATGATGGTTTTTCTAATGCTTTTTTTGAGCTGGAAAATTATACTTCTAAGTTATTATTTATTAAAAAGAATTAAACCTCAATTACTGAAGGTGAAATGCATTTATAGGTCGAGCCTTGCTTTTTGTGGAATTTTTAACATCTAAGAGTGTATTGAGACCGATTAGTGGGTATTAGATATTCATCTATTTTCTTGTCTTTTTCTCCCAACTATTCTTGTTTATGTTTGTACTACATATATGTTGAGTGAAATTTGCTTGATAGTATCTGATGATAGCTCAACAAGTTAAACTAAAATAAAGTCATGTGCTGAGAACATACTACATTCTATTTCCTTAAAATTAATCAGTCCCATTAGTTAAAAATTTTTGCAATTACATAATTTGGTAGTACTAAGAACAGATTTGATTTCTGATAACCCATGTGTGCAGAGATCTCAACTTTTAAAAATACTACAACTATCAAATACTTGGAATGTGCTCTCAGAAAATGTTTTTGCTTGAAGAAGCCATGTATCTCATAAAATAAAACCCGATTCTTGAATACCTTTTTTTCAATTGAGATTATCAGATTTTGGCTCTTAACAGAAACTTCCTGGGATCTTGAATGGGAAGTTCACTGAAGTGCATACATCAAAGGATTTAAACATTGGGCAGATTCACAAGTAGGCGACATTTCATTAAATCGTGAGGAAATCTCCTCTTAATACATTCTTATTGCTGTAAGATATTCAAGAGGTTCTGTAATTTATGTTCATTAGCTATGTAGAAATGAAAAAATTGACAATTTTATGAGGTGAAACAATTTTGATTAGATTAAATAAAATTATTAAATTTAAATTCTTCTTGATTTGTTTTAAACGCTTAGTTTTATCTAATATGTAGGCATTATAGAGCATGAGAATGTGTATTAATGTAAAAAGAAAGAGTTATGCAGAGAGCAAGGGAAGGTTGGTTAGTGGAAGGGAGCTCAGTTTTCAGGATATGTGGTGAAAAGACAAATTGGTAAAGATTGTAGTTACTTTTTCAATGTAAGATGATTTCCAGCAGTTCTAAGATATCAAGGTATTTTTTAATGGTATTCAATCATTCAACAGAATATTCTCATAGAGAAGTTCTCTTGTAAGGGGTCTTTAGCAAAACGAAATTTTATAGGAATCATAACAGAAACAAAGTTTGAGACCGTTCTTTCTAGAATAATTTCTACAGAGTTTTTTAATTTCATATTAAATGTATGAAATAGTAAAGTGCTATGTTTGGTGTGTTTTACAATATAGTAGTGAAACTTGGACACCGAGAGAAGCAGATGAAAGGCGACTAGATGAGCATGCGGAGGAAGATGGATGGAATAAAATGGTCAAAGTAAGAAATTAAGAGGTTAAAAAGTGGATAAATGAGAAAAGGTCAATCATGGAGATAATCAGGAAGAGAAAAAGGAATTGGCTAGGGCATGAGTTAAGAAGAAATGGAATAATAACATCAGTGATAGAAGGATTTCTGGCTGGAAGGAAGATGTAAGGAGAGAGAAGAACTGAAAGGAAAAGATAGATATGGGAGAATGAAGAGATTGTCTCAAGATGGAAGGATGGAGGAGAACATAATTAAAGGACTTGCCCATAGGCAAAATACTTGTGATAATGATTATGGCATTTATAAAAATGCAATGTATAAGAAAAATTATGAAAAAAGTTGGCTATTGTTAATTCTAGTAGAAGTTTTACTGTTATATACATAATAATCTTTTATGAAGTTCAACATAGTAACAGGATAATCCATCCACTAAATCCTAAATAAATAGATGTAACTACTAAATGTTGGAATAAGTTCACAGGAATACATATTCTTGCACGGAGTGGTAGAGAAAAGGTAATTATTTTCTCATTGGTTGGAATGTTAATAGGAGTTAACATGTATTTATAATACCAAAATGCACTTATTTATTATTTTTAATTGTATAAATAATCATTCTTTTCTTATAAGTATTTATGTTTGGATTGAGAAAACACGTAAGACTTAAATGCTGCCCATTCTGGCAAAAATTTCGCTGGAAGCAGGAAATTAGTCAATTTTACAAGAGTAAATTAGGGAATAATAACGGCCTGTCATTTTTGGGTGGTTTCAGAGTAATGTTATCTACATCAGTCATCTATCGCAAACTGATTACACTGAAAGCAGGACACATTTTGTAACTTGGAGTATGGATTTAGTTAAGTATTCAAGCAAACTGTGAAATAGAAGATCAATAAACACATCCAAGCTCTTGGTGAATTCAGTTCAACAAATCATGGGAAAAAATCTTAGGATTAAGACACTACTATTCCCATTCTACAGCAGCCGTCACATTAGCTATCTATTTACACAGCCTTTAAATTTCAACTTAAGACCTTTCCATTTTAATTTATCACTTATTAAATGACAATTTCTATCAGATCCATAGCAGTAGTTTAAAACCTAAATAATTTAAAAAATAAGGCCGATGATTGTAATTCAAACAGAGAATATATGCATTAGGACACAGAAAAAGCAAAGATTATCAAAATTTGATGTGTTTTAAACCTTCTACTATTTAATGTTAAACATGTCAATTTATCAATCTTCCTCACAATGTGTAAAACTGCAATACAATTTCCTGGATTTCAACTAATAAAATCTAACTACAGATAGTAAATCAAGTATAAATGTTAATTACAATCATGCTATATGTTACGACTTAAGGAAACTCATAATTGTCTAATAATTCACATTAATGCATAGGAGAGGATTATAAAGGAATAAAATACTCTGATTGTTAGAATGCCTAATCATAGTAGGCATCTACAGAAGATAATTTCAATTTATTTGTAGCTACAGAACACTACTGTTCCCAAAATACTGATGAAATAAACATCCTCTTTATCAGGCATATATTATATAAAAATAACATTTGCCTCGAGGATAATTCAAACAAAGAAAATAATAATGTTAATGTAGAAGACAACATACATAAGCATAGTTTGTATATAAAATTTATTAATTATGAACAATGGCTTCAAATTGCATTTCTTGTTATTGATGTGATGAATAATGAAAATGATTTTTATCAAAGAAGTTTGGCACCATTAACTACTTTGTTTTGGATGAATTAGACAAAAATTATTTCAATTGTTTTAAATAATATTTTGAAAAATTGATTTTAAAACTTTTCAATAATTTAGATTCCTAAAAGGAAAAATAAATGAACTTTGTCAAATGATAAAAAGCTGATGGAACTATTTATACTTGCTAATTTACAGGTAATTAAGTACAAATATAATTTATTTAACTACGATACTATTTGGTTTAAATAATAGAATTTTTGCTCTAATTAGTGCACAAATAATTACAGCATAGACTTTTAATTAAAATTTTTAACTTTCAATTGAAAAGTAAACAATTTTAATATATAATTTTCCACTTTCATGTCTCCTTGAATAAAAATTTCTTAAGGTTTGGCAATGACAGTATGCTTTAGGAATCATTATTTCAATAAGCAACATGAGTGATGGTTATTGTTAGTGATGAGGCAACTGGTGCCAAGAAAAACTCGTCTTCTCCTCAATTAAAATTCAATATATGTACATCAAATACATATAAAAAGTCACAATATTCACGCCTAACTGAATAAAAATAGTCTCGATTCGCTCAGCATCCATTCATTAAAAGCACTCATTTAAACTCACTCACTCTGAGCCTCTTCCCATATAAAAACACTATTACAAAAAATGGATGGTAATTCCTAAAGAGTACCTTCTGGACTGTCTGAACCAGGCGATTGAGAAGCTGGGTTATTTGAATCCTGGGAAATGTTCATCAACAACCTTTCCTCTCCTGAACTGTCTTTGGGTGAGGCTTTTATACCCATGCTTTGCGCAAACTTCTGCTTCAGCCTCTGTCTTTTTTCAGACGCAACATTGTCCTTGTGAGTAGCTATGTCGTCATCTGAATTATCATCATCGTCATCCCCCCTGTCTCCTCTTTCTTTGACCTTCTTTCTTCTTCTGCTGCCGCTTTGAGATCCACCATCTTCGGGGCTGGTCAAGGTGAGGGTTGGGGTTCCTGGCTGCGACGATAGAAGCTCTATGTCGGTGGTTGCCGTACTGCTGTTTGCCGAGAGGGGAGCCAGTGGGCTCTCGGGCGTCGTGGGTGATTCAGGCATTGAGATCACTGTGGCATTTGTCTCTGAACTTGAACTAGTAACTGGGGGAAGGTTAAATATTGCCATCACAGGTTTACGAGAGCTGTCTGGCTTGACAGAGATGACTGTTGCCTGCTCGTCCCCTTCTGGTATGACTTGGTCCAAAATACCAGGAGTTGTACCTAAATATCTAGATATACTGGCACTGCTAGTACTTCCAACCATTCCTCTATGCCCTGAAAAATAACAATAATGTGAATGATTTCAGGAACAATGATGGAGGTCTTCTTTATTCAAGGTTTATAGCAGAAATGAAGCCTTGATATTTGGAAATACTTATCATAAATTATATGAGGGGTTCACTATAATAAATGAAAAAATAGAATTAATTCATTTGTAAGTAGGTATTTTTCATTTTCTGAATAGACAAAGAATTGAAACAGGGAATAAGGAAAGACAAGAGCAGGTGAGTCTTAAAACCTAAGAAGAAACAGAAGCAAAAAATAGCAACCTGACTGGAAACCCAGGTCAACCAAATTCTGGGTAGGTATTCTAACCACTAAACCATCATCCACTCTGTTAACAGGATGCAGTTTCAATTTCATTAGTATCTCTTCAGTTTTTCCATAGATACAGAATGTTACGAACCATTAACATGATGCTTAATGCCATAGAGGCTTCCTATAATTTTTCTCCTCTAAAAGAATAGAGGTTTATCTCTTATCCAAAAAGTAATTCTTAAGTCAAGAAGCTTTTTTTTAGCGCAAGCTGACTGAATTTGGAACATAATTGCAGAACTTGAATAAAGTAGCTGAAATCAATAATTTACTTACCACCTTCTGCACCAGGAATAGGAATGGCACTACTGGCTGTATGCCCTTGATTTGGATCACGAGAAAACATCTTTTTCAACACAGAAGCAACAGAAGCTACTCTGTGGAAAGAACCTGGAACACTATCTGGTGCTGTGCTGATGCTAGAACTGGAACGAGCACTCAACTGACGCTCTCTTGTGCTACTCATCCTACTTACGCTACGCTGAGTAGATGGCCGATGAACATGCATTATGCTACCGGCTCTTCTAGCACCACCTTCCTCACCTCCTCCCATCTAGAGGAAGAAAGGTACTCAAATTAGTAAGATGCCGTGGAAATCATATTAAGTATAATAGTAAAAATTTTATAACAATAAACACCTTTTTTACTTTACTAGTACATGCGGACTTCAGATATTTTATTTATCTTTTATTTCACAGAATAATATATATGAATTAAATATCACATTGACTTGACTATGCATATAAATCTGAAGCACCTTTGAATTATGATGCTGTTATAACTACGTGAATACGAAAATGGTTTAAAGAAAATAAGTATGTTAATATGAATTGACAAGAAAATCAAATATCTATAAAAATGAGAAGGGAGACAGTAGTATCATAAATAAAAATTTTATAAATATAATTAAAAGAAAAATAATTAAACGTACGGTTATTATATTTCAGAATATTTAAGTCAAGAATTGTATTTCAATGAACTTAATTAGGTTCACAAATAATTTAAAATATTTATGAGATCTAATGTAGACTTTCGATCAAAATTTTCTAGCAAAAAAGAATATATGTACTTGATGGAGAGTTAACAATAACCTGAAAGACCAAATGATCATACCTTTTCATCCAGAATTCCATCTGGTTTATATGATGAACTGACTATAATTATATCTGCATCATCATTTCGCACATTAACATTGGCAGTGGATGGCTCTGGAATATCTTCTTTATACTTTTCTGATGCAACAGTGTGAGGCAGTTCAACTGGGAATACTTCATCCCAATACTGATCCTTAAGTAGTTCAGGATGATCATGATGCATCTCGTCAACTATCAAATATGATACCTGAAATAAAAGAACATACATTAACAATATTGTCAATAATATGTCTATTAAGTAAAACATATTAACAAAAAACTGTCTGTGAATAAATTCATTAACGAATTTACAGATCCTATTTAAAATTAATCTATTGAAATTTCAGCATGTTAAGAATATTCTAGAATTTTTTCCTTACCTACGAAGTTTTATTTTATAATTCTCAAATTGTAACACACCATATAAGCCATTAATTTTATCAATGATTTTTATGTTAGAATTATACAAAAGAAATAACAGGAAGTCTTAATATTTGTGAAAATAGCTTTAACAATACAATATGTTTTCCATTATTAAAGTACTGTGCCAAAGCCAGACCAATAATTGTTTAAACATAAGTTACAGATACAGTTATTTGTTTCACTACTTAATGAATGAAAACTGTTGATTGACATAGTAAAGGGTAAAATAAAAATTAAATGTCAAGAACAAATGAACCACCAATATCATAGGGAAAAATCCAACCTGAATATTTCTGTCAACCATCCAGTTAACTTCAAAGTCATCGTCATCTTCTCCAAAGGGATTTATTAAACTCTCAGCCACTTTCAGCCACCCCATATAGAAGAAAAACTGAAAGAAATATCAATAATTAATAAACAACAAGCACCAGTGCAATGAAAAATAGAATTTTTTAAACATAACTCAGGTATCTTCTTTTACTGTTTAATATTAAGTCACTCTGTAGAGTAACCTTCAATGGTTTTGAAAAAAATATTTACTTGAATATTAAATCTTCAAAGCAAAGCATATCATGATATGATATTTTTAATTTTACCAAAAATGCAAATGATGACATGTAAGAAGCAAATGGCAATTAAAATATTTCAATTACAGGTATGAACAGCCAAATGGTGAATTTCATGCTTAATCATTGAAGTATAAGAACAAATAAAATATTAACTAATGGAAAGTAAAATTTCAACAACTGTTGGAAATCTTTGAATAATTACCTGAAGTGTTGTAAAAATAGGAAAATAAAGATCTACGACATTCCTGTGCCTCTTTTCTTCATTATCTACTGTTTTCTCAAGCCACTGCCTCCCCATGACTGTAGACAGGAAGAAGGAATACACTGCCAAAGTAACTACCTGTGTTGGGATAAACAAAATGAATTATAATTTAAACAGTATATTTAGCATATAGCAAAAACATATTTTTAACATATATTATACCTGAAAAACAATATAATTCTACTTCAAGAGGGACTTCAGTTTTGGTAAATATCTGAACTTAAGCATTTACACATGATAAAATTGATTACCAATTCTATTTTGATATAAATATACTTTTAAGTTCATAGGTAGACCTAAAATTTTGTAATAAGGCATAATATTTCAGATTGAATATTCATAGGTAAATGAAAATACATGGACTGTTACTTGTGCATGGAATTATATCATGTAAAGGGAATTCCCCCAATATTGAAGGAAATTTGCCATTTCCTACATGAATAATATTCCACCATTTACAGTTGTTGTGTAGCTAAATAAAATCTACATCAATTTTAATTTTTAAAATATATTAATCATCAAAATAAAATATTTTAGAAGTTTAACTCAAACCTTTAACAGTATATTTAATTTAACAGGCTACAAATACCACTCCTAGGTATAGGTCAATTTTACATTTTTCTTGGAATTTTTATATGTAAAGGCCAGCATAACTGAAAAACACATACAAATGGTGTTTTACTTATTACATTGGAGAAGAAAATTATAGATAAAGTAAAATAATATTCTGTTTCTCTCATGCATTCTCCACTCCCATGAAGGAAATATGTACAGTGGCGGAAACAATTATCGCAACACCAGTTGGCGTCAGAGCGCGGATTACGTGGAAACTAACTGAAATCACTCTAACTCCGACAATTCGGCAACTCTGCATAGAGGCAGTAAAACCGGCAATATTCAAAGTCCATACGAATGGAAAATAGACTTTTAGTTTCGTTTTTATACGCAGACATTTAAGACTCACCTTCGCGAGATTTCCAAGTAGTGCCTTTGCCCCATTGTCTTCATTTTTTGCAATACATTATTCAAAGTTAGTCGTGATAAAAACAGTTGTGTAGAATGTTAATATAATACACTGAGAGATAGTTACAAACAAGATTGTTTGATAGCGGAATATTAGACGTTAAAATGAACATTTTGAGGTATTATTTCGCGAATTAAAGGTCTAATACTAGAATTGTGATGGAATTGAATTCTTGCAAAGAGAATTCAACACTTAAAAATTCGAATTCAGAAACCACTAAGATGCGTCCTATTCTTACCTTTCTATTTTCTCTCGAGCAGTGTAGTTTTCCACTGCTTAAGGTATTAAAATAATCGCTTCGATGAATCTAATCTAATCCGTGTGTTGAAGGAGTTCAACTTTTCCAATAGCTTTTTAGCCGTTAGAGGTTTTTAGCAATTAACGTTTTGACAGGAATTGTCATCACTATTATTAAATTTCAAATAGTGGAATCGGTAATCAACAATTTTCAGCTCTATCAGGCTATATGCAATAGGGAGTAATATTTGTGTAATAACAAATGGTGTTTCTCATGAGACATCAATGCACTTTAACCATACTGACTGAAAAAAATATAATAAATTGCAAACTGTTGATGTTACAGTCATTCATCACACCACTCATATGATTTTCCTCTTCAGTGAGTATATTACTCTACAACAGTTAATTTCAATCTAATTTATCCAGAGCCGTAATATATTTGAATAATGAGCTACAATGCAATCGAAATTAGGTTCCATTATAAACCAACAGTTGGAATCTTGAATGCAAATAACTATAGATGATTCGAATGTCCGATAAACAATCATTATATATTTCGCTTCGCCTCTTAATGTAAACATAATCAGACACTTTCGACGAAATACACGTGCCCCACAGATTTAACGCTTTAGAAAGGATCATACTTTAGAAAATATTTGATACAGTGTGATCTAAACCTGTGTTAAGTTTTCAAGAGCCCGGTATTCACTTCTCTACTTTCTCCGTAGCGATGAATAAACTTTTCCGCTTCCAATTTGATCATCTTGATTTCCGCATGTTAAAATACTTCTACAGGCTACTTAGATCCATATATTATACGCCATACTCAGCTATTATTCGCTGATTTTACTAAAATTTGTGTGCACTTTACGGACTCTTTCGAAACAATCCCAACCCCTCTCCCTCCATGAAGACCGTAGTTTTAATGTCGTTTACTACGTTGTTTTGCGGTTTAGATGCAAATAGATTAGAAAATAGAGCGAATATGCGAAGACAAAGTTATTCTTTAATTTGGCAGTAGAGATAGTTAATAACGCCCACTTAAATTGGCAAAAGGGTGGGCATGAGCTTAGCCCCAAAACGTAGAAAAATTGCAATGGTGAAAAAGTAAAATTCACTTAAAAAAAGATAAAGGTTATTCGAAAAAGGAAACCATGTTTTAATGAGCGAACTGAGAGATCTAAAAATAAAAATAGTAAATTGCAAGAGCTTACGTAATAAACAGGTGGAATTCTTTAACATTACGATGAGAACTTGCGCGGATATCATACTAGGAAGAGATTTGGTTAAGCGAGGATATTACTCAAAGCGAGATATTTCCCCCGATTATATGATATACCGAAAATATGACTATGTAGATCTAGCGGTAGAGTTTTTATAGCAGTATGGACTCATTTAATTAGTAAGCGCGATGAATTCGTAGAAAATAGCAGGATCGGAATCATTTGGTGCTCGATTCAAAGACAAAACGGAAGTAAGATTAATGTTTGTTCTTTGTGTCGTCCTCCCGATGAAAAAATAGGTTGTATTGTTGATTTATCCGGGGCCTTACAGAAAATGGCGAGAAAATAAGAGATCCAATCATCGCCGTAGGAAGAGATTTTTACCTAACCAATATTCATTGGGATTATCTAAAATTCTCCAGCACTAGCAGTGGGAAACAAATTCACGAAATACATCTTACTTTTTCGTTGCATGCTTAAGATCAGGTAAATATGACTAAAACTCGAACGAATCGTGCGAGGCAAGGTATCAATTTAGATTTACTAGCCACTTCCCACCCACAAATAATAACTAGCCTCGCTGTAGTTGACGGTACAGTCAGACCATTTTGTCATGATGGCAGGGATGAAAGTAGTAGCGGTTAGATCTCTTAAGCCGGTGAGGCAAGTGTATGTAATTCGCAAAGCAATTATTTCTGAGTTTAAGGTTTTATTTGAACGAAGGCTTGGATAATTTTTTTACGCTTTTCGGGTGAAAATACAGTAAATGATAGTTGGGTAGAGTTTCTACGGATAATCAAAGTAGATTTAGTTAAATATGTTTCGTCTAAACAGTAGGTGAGACGAGGAAGAAGTTTGAATCGTTGCATAGGAGTCATTCACTCGCGATTGAGAATACTTAAACCGTGCGGTGAGATCCATGAGCTTGGTGATCAAAACTATAGAGAAGTGCAAAAGCTATTTAAGGAAGAAACACGAAAAGAATACCAGGAATATAGATCTCGAACCCTGTTAAAATCACAAGTTGGCGATTAGAAATAATTTTGGTCAGAAGTGCGTGAGACTCGTGGTAGTCAGCTTTCTATGCCTAGCTTTATAAGCGAAGAGGGAATTGCCTTAAATACATCGGCAGAAATAGCTAACTTACTTAACCCGTACTTCCAAAAATGTTTCTCATTAGATGATGGTCGAGTTAACGATTTTACCTCGCGCATTAATTCGGAGACGATTTCCATAGAGATATAAGTTGATGCGAGTGGAAATTCACTGCAACAGATTGATAGGAAATTCTATCAGAAATCAATTAATGAGGGTACTGTCCCATTGTCGTGGAAAAATTAAAAGGTCACTCCGGGGCCTAACAATGATTAGATTATTATGGGTAATTTTTGTTAACTTCGAATTTCTGCAAAATAATGGAGCATATTACAGCAAGCTCTATTATTCAGTTTCTTACCATAAAGATAGGAATCATTCGGATCCAACACGGATTCCATAAAGGTAAATCTTGTAAGACGCACCTAGAGTTTTTTGTGAATGATGTATATAAAGCGTAAGGATGTTAGATATCATCCAAAAACGTTATTTCCACGCAGCAACAAATTTCGCGACATCCCTTAGTGTTAGTGCGCCATACAAAATACCTAAGAGTCACGTTTAGCTGTAGTTTTTCTTTGAAAGAACATATTAGAGATGCGATAGGAAAAGTGAATAGAATGCAAATATTAACTAGTAGATCGTTGAGGGGATGCTCTTCGTGTTTCAAAGAAAAAACTCATATTCCTCTTATTCAACCTAGCCAAACGAGAAAATACTGTTTCGCGATTACACTGATTATTATTTTTATATTACAGTTCGTGTACGGCATTTGTTTGATTGGTTGTTTACGATACGATTTGTACAGAATTGCCATGATAAAACGATGAGAGTTACTCAGATGAATCAGTACGCGGGCTGGTAATCATTAAGAGATAGAAGACTAATTCAAAGGATAAATTTACTAAGTAAGTTCTGAAAAATTAGGTTCTCAAATGATGCAATCGATATAATGCGACTTCCCTGTTGATGTGGGCCGCTCTGATACTGCGAGGAAGATTAGAGAAATAAATGCTAGAAGGAATCGTATCAAGAATTCATTTTTTCCGCGCATGATACGCGAAAGAAATTAATTAGGAAAATAGAGTTAAGGTGCCTGTACCCCCTGCCACACGCCGAAAGGCGGATTGAAGGGTTCTTACATAGACATATTTTTATGGTGTTTTTGTGCTGTCGACATTTTAACTCAATAATCAGAATATATCGTTTTTAAAAAACAACATATAATTTAAGAGGAAAAATTCATCCGTCTCTGCTACGATTGGTCTTCGGTTTCCTTCAAAGTAACTGGGTTGTCCAAATTGTAGTGCTACCTCCAAAATACTTAAGTTTCAATATCATCTCCTAAATCACTACTACTAATTTATTTCTTCTCACATTCACTAACAGTTAAAGGAAAGTTTAATTAACCTTCCTTTGATTAAAAAAAAACTCTCAAAGGCACTCGAAATTAATATTTACAATGATAAAAACCTTACACCTAGAGAAATAATGACAATGTAAGAGAAATTGGCCCTGTCAAAACTGGAAATCCAAATATCATTAAGGATTATTATTCATTTTACAAACTAAAATCTCAAAAAGGTTTTAATTTTGACACATAACCGTGAACATATCCTAGTTTTCTATGCATTTTAGTAATTTTTAAGAATTTAACATATCTTCTATCATGTAGCGTGCATGAATATACCGGCCCTGAAATTTAGAAATGTTTTCGCTCTTTCTACTGCCTATAACCCTCTTCCCCATAGACAAATTCTGGCTGCGCCCCTGCGACAAAGCAATCATTAATTATCATCTGTATACTCATGTCCACATTCGATAGAATCCGTAGATTCTTACACATAGCTGATTATGAAAAAATGTCAGCTCCGCCATAGACCTTCATCCCCGTAATGTTACTCAATTTCCGTGTTTTTAAGAGAAGGGAACTATTTAACATAATTTAGAGCAAGTGGAAAATATTTATATGTATTCGTATTTCTCTCAGACTCGGTAATAGTGTGCAAATATGCACTATGATTAATAATCGAGAATTTCATTGGAATCAAGAAAAATATAGGATGATTAATAATATATCCATTCTCCTTCATTCTCCTCTTTATGATTCAGCCTCATAGACATAGAGTTAACCACTTCTTTATTGGAATTCGCTCCAGTTGAGAAGATCTAATAACCGACGGAAACTCTTCGAAAGCTTTATCTGTTCAGAACCTAAAGACGAAGTAAATTAAATTTTAGTGCAACTAAAGACCAAATCGCGATATCCTAGAAGCATCGACAAAACGTTACAGGGAGGTAATCACAAAACATTTTTACTTTTGGTCGCTTTTTTCCCCGGACAATTAGAGAAGCTGATTGAGTAGATTACGTGATACCCATACCCATCTTGCAGCTCGCGAGGTATATATCTAAATCTAAATGTATATAATTGATTTGGAACTACCGCCGAGAAAATTTTAAAGTGTGAACCCGCGAATTTTCCTGGTTGTAGACGAACAATGAATAATAATATGCATAAGAATGTCAATAATTCTCAAGGCTTTTTTTTTAAGCGTAAAAATGAAAAAGATTCGCTTGCGCGGTCCGCTGGTTGTCCATCTATCGACGTGAAGACCTAAATGAAGAAATAGTCGCCAAAAGTCTGAGTAAGTAAGCCTGAGCTCCTTGCCTTACGACCGGTATGTTGTTGCGAGTGACGCATAGGCTTTCGAAAATCCGCTGCACTGAAAGCGAAAGGTTCATCGTGCTTCCAGAAATCAGGTGGCCCTGTCAAATACCTCTAAGTGTTGAAAATGAGTCAAAGGACATTGTCTTTCAGCGAACGACCTCGAATCCTTGGTAGAAGAGGAATTTCCAATGACACACGAAACATGTTCTTGACCGACAATTGGTGATGAATCGGTTCCGAATCTTTCATGTCCAATGGTTATTTTTCCATAATGAATTGCATCTCTCTGGTAAATATATATATTCATCATAAGGGCGTACAAATATATGTGGAAACCATATCTTACATTCGTTCATTTCCCGAACAAGAGAAGTTTAAGATAAAAAACTTATTTAACTTATGCGGGAATTCGAGCTCGTGCCCTTCCTATGTCAATAACATGTGTCAGACAGCTGCAAAATCACCTCTTAATTAGCAACTAGTTATATTTATGGCACTTCCAAACAATCTGAGAATTCCATTTCAGCAGCTTATTAATAATTTTATTATGGCAGCATAATCCTGAGTAATTAACTTAATAAAGTCAGACGTTCATAAAATACGTATCAGTACTAAAAACTTGGGTTGTTTATAAGGAATTCTTTGTTTACTAAAATACACTAATATGATAATATTATTTGGGAATATTTTTACGAGTGCAATAACATCTAATTTCCTTAGCACCATGGTGAAGAAGGAGCTTTGAATTAGCCAGAGGATAGTTTCTACTGGGCGACTGTAAAATGAGGGAACTGAGTCTAGCTGATATAGGCACAAAAAGGAAAAATATACCTGACACCTGCAATACTTGCTTTGAAAGCGCTCGACATATGGTTAAAGCTTTTCCACGCGAGGTAATGTTTTAACATTTCAACGCTTGTTTTGTATTGGCGCCTGCAATACTTTGAAGGAATCAACATGTGGTTAAAGACTTTCCTCGCGAATTATCAAAACCTTAATGCATTTCTACGTGAATTTCTCCGCGCGAAGGCAACACAATTGACTAATGACCAAGGTCACCGAGCTCCCTCTTAAAAAATGTAAGATAAGTCCGATATATGCTCAGAAATTTTTCGGTTTTTATGAAATCATGTTTGTTTTAACTTTGGAATTGGTATTTTTCCTTTTAACTCCGGACGGACAATGATTTTATGTATTCTAGGTGACAAATTGTGTATATAAATTTATATTACGAAATTTCTTCATCTGCATGATTAAGTTGGCGAAAAATTATATTCCGTAGACAAAATACAAATTTTACATCGTGTCATAGTAACTCAGTAATCGCTCTAATGACCTCTCGAATTCTAATTGCTGACTGAAAAACATAAGACTAGTAATCAAAAATCATCCTCGGACTTTTTATCACAAATAATGAATATCCTGTGTTTGTACTGGACGTTTGAAGAATTACATTTACATTAATATCCAGCAGGCAGCCGTAAGACGTATGTTCGTGTGAGAAACGGAACTACTAAAGAAATAACTGCCTTATTAGCGCACTAATTGCCCAGAAAAAGAGAACAATATAGGTCATCTGTTCTCACTTTAATCTCGCAAAACATTCTTTTCCTCTAGACAGCAAAAATCTCGTTCTCTAAAGATGAGAATCACCACATCGCGTAATCCCACTCTAATCTCACTTAATCCTTATTGCTAAGCATTATTCAAACCAAACTGCCAATCTTCACATTATTAAGAACTAAAGTTCAATTATTGTTCATGTATTTTAGTGCATTTAAGATTGAAATAGGAATTAATATATATCTACCCTCTCGTTCTATGAATAGGATTACTATTTGTAAAAGCGAAATGCCGAAATAAATATGACGAACTCGTGGAGAGATCGCGCGAAGGCTCTAAGAAGAGTTCGAAAGAGAGGAAATTTGTGTAAGTTCTAGTCTCCGACTCAAATATTACCGCTTTTCGAGGCTTTCCTCGGTGTTGCCAGTCAGTCACAGAAAGCAGAATTCCAAATAGTTTCTGTGAAAGCCACTGGTGCGCGCGCAAAGTGTTGCGATAATTTTTTCCGCCACTGTACTTTGCAAAAAATTTCATGATCATATAAAATTAGAAAGTCACTTAATATTTGATGAATGCTATTTTCACTATATTAGAAAATTACTTAGAAGACAGGCACTTGTAAAAAGAAATATCTCTTTGCATAAAGATACATCTTGCACATGAAACTAGTATACTAGAAAATTTAAATTAAATGTTAAATAAGAAAGAGCCAATATCCAGTAACAGATACAAGTTATGAGAGCAAAAATAGATTTCTTTCAAAAATTGTCCATATTGACAATTTTTCTTTTTCGTGATTGAAGTAGTTGCAATCAACACTTATGACATTTTAACTTTTCGAGAGACGGTATGTACATTTTATTAAATATACAAGTGTATTCATGCATCATAAAGTAATTTCCTTGAAAGCAAACATAATACAAAAATTTTTGGGTAATCAGAAACATTATGAGATATTAAAAATAAATCTATAAGGTAATTAGAAAACAAACCTGGGTATATACAAGAGGTATGCTAATTGTGTCAAAACTGAGGAGAAGACCAGCTTGTCCTCTAAATTTGTTCAGCTCATCTATTATTGTCTTCACAGCAAAATCATCTCGGATCCTTCCTTCTTTCCTTGCTCTAGTCACTATACTAGCAGCCCATACAATTGGAAGCCAGTGTTTTGGATGACGTGGTGATTTTTCATTAAGAGCATGTATGATTGTGAGTTCATTGTCAAGAAGAAGACCTGTGAACGCATAAACCAAAGCATTGGTCACTCAATGATGAACAAAATGTTTGTGAAAATCCTTAATAAATAAATACTAAGGATAACGATGATTTCCTAAGCCTATTGATATCATCACCAAATGAAAACCTCCCATATTTAGCTTCAATTCATAGTTATATTGAGCCAGATTAATTATTCTGAAATAAAAAAAGAATTACCAAGAAGAAGCAAAATAAGTGGCTAATGGCTTTGCATACTATAACAACATTATTAGAGAAGATGAGCAATAATCACAACACCAAAATTTGGAGTAAGTAGTATTTTTTCACCGCCTTAATGCATTGTATGCTGGAACATTATAGCATTTACATTGTTTAAAAAATAAAATTTAATTTAAATACTGAAACAAGATGTGAAAAGGTAAAATATATATCATGTAGGTAGTATCTTATATGTATACTACTTATTATTATTTGCTACATCCATATCCCCTATTTCAGCCATCAACGGTAAGAAAATATTTATATGTGATATGATGATGAATGCCATATATTAATTTGGCTTATTTTTTAAATGGTAAAACTGCTGAACTTAATTAATATAATTTTATTAATAAGCAATGTTATTGAATGAAAATAAGACACCATAGAACCCATTTTGTTTGCATACACTCTCTTAAATTGTAAAACAGTTCATGTAACCGAGTGAAGTATCTCTTTAAAAAAGCAAAAACAATGCTCTGTAAATAAAGTATTCCATTAGTTTCCTTTTAAAACAATAGATAAGTTCTTTATATTTTGTTCAAATTTAGACAAAATCTGCATGATTAAATGAGTAACTAAAACTTATCACTTCACACCACATAGCATTAGAAAAGCAAATAAAATCTAATGAAATGATGCGATTCACAAAACCATTTCCTTAAAAACATATATATTGACAGTTCATTAAGCAATTAATAGGCATAATAGAATTGATTTCCTATTGGATTATTTGTTTTCAAGAAATTATTAGGAGGAAAAATGCCATTGATTAAATCAAAAAGCCTTACCAGCTTCAACAAAATGTTCCAGTGTAGGGAATCTTTTCTTCACTCTTGGACTGATCATAGTGAACACCATGGTAAGGCATAGGCACACGTAACGCATGATGGTTCTTCTGATCATTCTGCCACGCTCATCCTAGAAAGTTCACAGGAATGAAATTGTTTAAGTGGAAAATCAGGAATTTTGAGGAAGGTTGAGGATTATGAAGATCTTATGGCATGAATAGAATTCGGCTCTAAGCAAATCACTTTAAATAGATTTTCTTTTGACAGCATAAAATCCAAAATAAGATTTTTTTTCATTACTTGAGCTGAAAGTTACTAAAGGGGATACAGAGAGCATTCCAATATCATAATATACATGTTACCTTTGAGAAAATCCATGGTTAAAGTATAGAATTTCAGAAATGAGAAATGAAATTCATATTCAAATAGCTCAAGGCATTAAAAAACTTCAAATTTAAGAGAGATATTTGGCAGAAAATAATTGACACAGATAAATATTGTATAATTTTAGAGCCCTTACTAAAGAATGACAGAAGGAAACTAAATGACTAGAGGCTAAAAGAATACTTTGCTAAACCTAGTTTTTGCAGAAACATTATTAAAAAATTAATAAAAGAAATAAAGGGTGTGCTAAGAAGTTGAGAATAAATGCATGAATGACTGAAGGATTCCAATCAATTTCAAAACATAACATGCAAATGCAGCAGTTGTATAAATATAACATTAGCTATGTGCATCATCTCCATGTTAAGTAATCTGCCTAGAGGTCAGTAGAAATCTCATCCCCTCTAATGAGGGTAATGAGGCTTACTACACAAGATGAGGAGTGAGAGAGTTTCCTCTTACTTTCACCAGGCCAGAATGGTACAGATGGAACAAGTCCATGAATGTGACATGCAATGACTCTACAAGTAACTCATTTTGCTGCATTCAGTAAGGAGAGACTAAGATGAATATCATTATTCAGCATCAACTCATATTTCAGTAACATTTGCATCATCACAGCCATGAACAAGACTGAGATAAAAGTATATGAAAGATGTATTTTCTTTACCCTGTACCAAAAGACGAATGGAAGATATTCCATTCATCGTTATATGGTAGCAGGACTGTGCTTCATTTAAGAACTTACGAGGTGTGTCTGGAAAGTAATGCCATTATTTTTTTCCAACGCATACCAAAACCTGTCAATGTAAGAAGGCAACTATTAGCTTTCCAGCACTGCCTAGCTCAGTCTGCTTAGAGCTCAGGCAGCATTAGGATTGCTGTTTTCGAGAATCTCCTGATAGTGTTCGCATAACCGCGCATGATGAAGTGAACACTGGAACATGATCAAGTTCTTTGCTTAATGGTTCATAAGTCTTACCAACACCTACCGAATGATTCAAAAAGCCTCTGTTTCATCATATTCACAAATTTCCAGGTGGTTGAAGCATCTGAATAGGTCAATAAGAGGTGGAAGATGAAATACACTCTGGACAGCCATCAACCAGCAAAAATGTTTAAAATGTGTTTTGTGTTCATGATCTTTCGTATACCAACCATCAAATGAATGTGTGAATGAAATCAGACTCTATATCACACAGGTATGAAACAAGGGGGAAAAATATGTTGCAATATTCAAAACAAAAATTAAAATTATTTGAAAATAGTCCACAGTATATGGATAGAAGGATATACAACAAATTAACAATTGACATGAGACAAAAACTGTCTAAAGATCATTTAAAATTCCTAAAAACATTTAAAAAGTTCTTGATAAATAAATGTTATTATTCTGTAAGAGAGTTTTTTGAAGATGTGATCAAGAGGGGTGGTCCTGAAGTCCGGACCCCCCCGAAATATCAGACTCCCTCAAATCTCAATACCCATACAGCAAACAATCCTTCAACCATAGGAGATCTAGGGTAGGGTCTCTGGATTGCTCCGGATGTCCATAGACTATTTGTAGACCATCAAGAACCAGAGAAGCTCCTTAAAACGCCCAGATATTCTAATTTTGGGACGGTGTGTTGTACAGGTCATTTTAAACACGAATTATTTGTAGTGTGTACAGTGAATTACAATTATGATGGAAGATACGTTAACTTTATTTAAATATTTTCTTTTCCGAGTCATTATTTGGAAATCCCACCAAATCTATAATCTTTTGATGACTTATTTGCGCAACAGGACTGGAGAAGAACCACTGAATAGACTGGCGCTGCTTAACATTCACAGAGATGTGGATGTTACCAGTGATCGAATACTGGATATTCTTGCAAGAAAAACGAGAAGAATTGACATTACCCTGTAAATGGCCAGCCTGATTTTCAAGACAATGGATTGTCTATATTCAAATGTCGTCATTTGATTCGTATATTGTCAACATGTCTTTTTGATATTTTATAATATTATATTGTGTGTTATTAACATCTAACAAAAAAAATTCTGATAAATTATGATCACAATCGACAGTTACTTTTATTAAACTTTTTATTCTTGTGCCTATTTATTGAAAATGAAACTCAAATAACACAAATAAGCACACAATTTAATAAGCAATCACTAGCAAAAAAATTCGAGTTTGTCTAACACAATTCTAACATCAACTCTTGTGAAAGCCGAAATATCTTTTATTTTTTAATTTTTTTATCAGACCCCCCCCAAAAATGTTTTCTAGATCCGTCCCTGGACATAAAACATTTCAATAATTAAAATTTTTATTAAACAAATAAAATTAAAAGCATAATAAATTCAATTTCCGTACTATTTTCCGTAATATTTCCGTATTAAGATATTTTAACGTTATATTTTGCTAGCTTCACATGTAACGAATCTAAAATGAAGTGGTTATTCAACTGTCATTGGAACGGTGTAATCATTGCACTGCAGCCTGGCACTGGGGTCTATAGGGACCCATACAATAATGTTGTGTAGGGCCCCCAAAATTATAAGAACGGGCCTGGTCGACACCTTCCAGAAGGTATGTAGAACATGACAGGGCCGCTAGCAAAAACATGTAGATGCTAAAAGGGACTATGTTAAACAATTTTAACATTTGAGTCAGTATCATAAATAAATTTTATATTCCGGGCTTTACTTTCCAGACACACCGTGTATGTTTCATAGCTAAGTCATCATGACTTTTAAGAAAACTAATGGAAATTAAAACTTGTAACATTTCCTTCCCCTAAAAATGGGATTAGATATAAAAATTGTGAAGAAATAAAATTAGTCAATTCTGTATTTTACTATTGTATAAGCAGAACTCACTTAGACCATACTTACTAATGCACTCTAATGGCAATCCACGACATTGGGAATGTAAAGATATTTAATTTATTCAAAAAGTTCTACATATAACCATAAATACTGTTTTATCAGATGTAAAAAAATCAATTAAGTACTGAGAGACTGCAATTCCATGAAATTAGTAATAGTTAAAGTAAATTAAAAATTTCACATTCAATAGTGATACCTAGTTAATATTAATTAAAAATAATTTATGTAATCAATTTTAAAATATATTTAATTATACTAAAGTATTTACTTTGCTATAAATTTGTATTGAAAATACACCTAGCATTTTCATTCTGCACATACCTGTCCATGGACGTTTGTACTGACAAAAACAGCAATTGGGTCTGGAAAAGGTATTGTGGTGTACTGAGTCCACCATCTTTGCATAACTATGGATACATAGAAACCTAACACAAATGATAAAGGAATGAGATTGCTGTATGTATCACAGTAGTGGGATATACTTTCAAATATTCTGAAAATACAAAAGAAAACATTATGAGAAACCAAATTAATTTAAAAAGTACACGTTATTGAATCTATTATTTTTCAAAGAAAATTATGTAAGAAGAAGTTTGAAATACTTACAGTTTCTGATCTTGATTAAGACCAAATCGATACAGGAAATTGAGAAAGAAATATAGTAACAGGAATATCAGTAAATCCAGCCACACTAGCTTGTATATTCCACCTCTCCATCTGCAAAAAGGCAAATAATTTCATTAGCCTCAATCAATTTTACCAGTCAAAAATATGTAGATAATTAAACCAAAGGGAACAACAAGTTGTTTAAATGGCCGATTTATCCTTTCCCAGATGGAAAGGAAAAAACAATATTTGTATTTTACGACACCTTTTCTTGTTGTTCACTAAACATATTTACCAAAAATAAAATGGTGAAAAATAAAATAATCTACATCTACTTCAATACCCAACAAATCATCCTTTGGCATGTGGCAATGCAAAGATAAAGTGATAAATTAATATTTTACAGGAACATAACTATTCTGTAGATCTTAGGATGTTAAGGAAACTTAATGATAAAATTTACAACATATTTATGAGTAAGCTAGTGAACTCACAGAGAGGGTAATGTGGTTAAAATTAAATGTTTAAAAATATGAAGCTAGTCTTTATTATAAAAATATGCAACTTTATATTGAATTGCATAAGGTATGTGATTTATGATTTTAAAATTAAAAATATACTTCCAAACAAAAATAATCAAACCATGTGGATCCATTTCTATTGATAATAAAAAAAGGTAAATTCTATAAAAATGATTTTTTGATACTATCGTTCAATTAATATGAAATTTGATAATTAAAAAAATAATGCAATTCAGTTGTAGGGGAAGTTTTTAATATTTTAAACATTCATAAATTCGTGGTGTATAAACATAATATCATAATGGTACGATTTCTCACAGTTCATTTGAATTATAAAGGAAATAGTAACATAAAATAGTTAGCAATAGTAAATAATGTCCCATTTAGGAAAATAATAGCACTTGATAAATTATCTATGTGCAGAAAAAAATGCTTTATTTGAAAAGATAAGAAATGCAGTCAACAGACAAATATTCCACAGGAAAGATTACAATCGACTGATGGTGCTCTGACTGAAATCATTATCCCTAAAAAATCGGGCTTTAATGTTAAAACTTTCATGATCAACCCTCGAGTATTCGCATCCCAAATTGTCTCGTCAGTACTCGCGTTGGTTGGAATCAACCTGACATCTTCCAAAGGGGAAAATTGTCTCAAAATGTAGTGAATAAATTTTTAATTCATTAGTGATGATGTCATATTAATGGTTAACCTGGTTATTAAAATGTCAAGCAAACTAAATAGCAAAAATTCTCTGTAAAAATTCGATATCCCTGACGCCGAGTATATAGCTGATGAATTTGGAATATTGCGTATAAAAAGTTTACTGTTCAAAAATAAAATAAAATTTAATATATTAATAATAATCGTTAATTACATGAAATTTATATAATATCTCCAAAAATCAAGGCGGAAAAAAGGTCAAAAATGCAATATTTTACGTAAAGGTCTTTCATCTACCTGGCACTACCGCTAAGAAAAATCTGTTTAAATAATTAAACTTCCATTTACAACCTGCCGAAAATGCATGACTGGTTCAGAACATTCTAAAACTCAGCTACTATGAGAAAGAAGGGGTAAAAAAGCACTAATAAAAAGATATGGAATTTTAAAATTCACATTGGTCGATTCGACCCAGACGCGAGTACTCGAGGGTTAAGAGCACAGCAATAGTACCCTTTATTCCTAGTTTTAACTGTTCACGCTGTTTCCAAAGGATAAGCCGTCTGAATTCCCTTGAAACTGTTTGAAATCGGGCCAAATTGGACGCCTGATCCAGTAAGCTTCCCACAAAGAAGACGTTTAGGACGACATTCGCTTTCTGCCGACCTGGCGATTGCACAGTAAATGAGGTGAGATGGGCAACGAATGAAAGGGAGTCTGCAATTCGAAGAAACTGGCTCGGAGAGAATGCAGAGGCACAACCGAATTCATTGTGAACCCCCTCGAAAGTTAGTTTGACGGTAAATTTAATTTGTGCTCACTCTCTTTTCCTTTACACTTCGAGAATTTCAGGAGGGGTTGTGGAATGAGACATTTAAAATGAGAGAATGTGTTAACCTGCGGGTTTTTATTTATAAACTGTTTAAGGGCTCATTTTGTTGACCTTGGTACCTGGGCAGGTAGAGGGAACCGGCCGCCGGACTGAAGGACGATGGAACAAAACTAGCATCATCAGGATCTTGTGGTCTTAGACGATATGCCTAACGTAAGGTTAGACTCACTCTCTTTAAAATTATAAATTTCAGATATATTTCTTAGTTAGATAATACACCGGGATAACTGACACTCAAGGTTAATCAAATGATAGAAGTTTCTAGGCTTAAAAAAAGTTTCGTAGACGACTAGTTTCGACTAATGATAGTCATCTTTATCCCTTGAATCTATATATGCGGACCAGTTAAAGTTATTCGTATTGTTTTTTTAAAACTTCGTTTTATTCAACAATTGGAGTTATGTCGGAATTCCACAGTTACGGTCTTCTCCGCGAATTGTACATTTATCCAACAGAAAGATTTTTTACGTCAGGGGTATCTGATACATTACAAGAAGGAATTAGTCTACGTTGAATTATAATATTCACTAAATAAAAATCATAAGAATTTAAACTTAATATAATGTTACAATTACGACGAAAGGCTGAAAGAGCCTTTATTGGAATGATGTCCAATCATCAAATGTACGAATTTTCTTCTTTCTAAGTAAACAATCAGGTAGCACATAAAATTAAAATGTTGCGAATTGATGACGTAATGATTAAATTCAAATTTTATACATCGAATTATACGTAGAAAACCAAATTTAATCACCAAGTGATTTGTAAACCTAGGCAGTAAACTTTTCATTTCACTTTCGCTCGAAGAAATAAAAGATATTGGTAAACACAAATATTTAAGTAATTGGACTGGTTAGAGGAAGTGAAGGCCGCATCGAACGGCCGAATGCGCCACATCAGACCTTACGATGCGCCATCAGACCGGACCTTCTCACCTCTGTTTTAATATTATTTTATAAGCTCTAAAATCACAAGGAATAAATTTCTGGTTCAAGTAAATTTGCTGCATTAAAAAAGTCAAAATAAGGCAGCTATTGCTAAAAGTCCGTTCAAGAAGAAATAACTCCTCAACAAATGGAAAATATCAATCACTCGAAAGTGAAGCGTAAAATATGTTACCATACAACAATGCCTATCTTACTCTTCAAAAAGGTTAGGTCGTTGAAAAATCTTGTCAGTACCAGGTTCTATATTGATTTTTCCTTTCTCCATCTGTTGCTTGGCCTCAGCCTTGAACTTCGATGCCTAAAATTTTATTTTCGCTTCCATTTAAGGAAATACGATGGTCGATAATCTGTCAAAAGGCCTATTTTCTAAGGCGTTTCTTTTAGAATAAATTTTCCCTTGGAATAATTCCAAGGACCAATGAATAATAATATTTAAAGCGAACCGTAGCAAAAACTCGTAATAGTGTACCCATTGGAGCTTCCGCTTGTGAACCGCTCTGAATAAGAACTTTTCAAGGCAGGAACTTTTATCCTGTAATTTTTTCCTCGAGATACGATCCTAGATACGCGATCCGCAATGAAACTAGTAATGTGGCAAGGACAATTGTTAATTCTTTGCTTAATTGCTCCATATGTAGAGAGCTGCATGGCGGCCGGATGCAACACGTTTTATGGAGGCTGCTTATTGAGGTTCGTATTGTGTGGAGATGATACTTCAGGAGGTAAGCGCCTCTGTCGAATTGGCGCCTGGATACGGTGCACAATTATAGGTAAGAGAGTTCAGTATCTAATGAGGTCGCATCACTAAATTCTTTGCACATAAGCAAACGCTAAAGCTAGTGTTCCCTCATAGAATAATATGACAAAAACAGGAAGTGACTCAGAATTACCCAAATAATTGTCACGTTTAAGTCTCGGGTTTTTGTTTACGTTTTTCATTTCAACTCTAAATATACTGAGCTAAGATATAAGATAAGGTATACATTAAAAATAAAAGTAAACATCCTTTGTAGAATTTTTTTTTCTTCAGTCGGCTGGATTAGTATTTAACCGCAGTATGGAAATTCATGATGCCAAAAATCCATACGCTAATTGTACGGCGCAAATATTACTTTTGCTCTAAGTATCATTTAATTCCTACGTTCAGAATGGGTTCACTTAAGTTTCGCTTATAATCAGTTTATTTCCCAAATATAATCAATCATTTCTGACCGTACTTCGTGGAAAGACATCCATGAAGTAAAGGAAAACACTTTGTAATTTCCTCATAATATTATTTAGCGTACCGGTTGCAGCGCAAAGCCATCATCAGGATATTAAAATTAAATTTGCAAGCTGAAGTATGACCACCATTAGAATATCAACCGAAAACGGACCAGCATCAAACGCAGAGCAAAGCGGAATCCATTCTAATGTTACTGATTCCGTTTTCGATAGAAATATATTTTTCTACGCTTATCGATTCTTCCTAAACGCTAAAATAGTTCCCAAAATCACGGCAATGCGTCATTGCTAGCGGAAGTGGTAGCGTTTTAGCGCGGGGTTACTGAGATCACAATCGAGGCATTAATTTGAAAGAGTTTTCCCGGGACACTCCAAACCAAAAGGATTCCTTCCCTAGGGGAAATTTTCGGAGATGAATTAGGAAGGAGAAGGGAAATGTTCGCTCGACAAGGGTGATATAGAGGGCTAAAAGGAATCGCTGCCGAAAATTAAATTAGCGAGATGGAATGCATTAGCGAATCAGTTCCAAACACGCATGACAAGATGACAAATCGGAGCACCATCGCTCATAAAACCTGAAGAGAGGAGATACATTGACGTTACTATAGAACTAGAATACTCAGCAGTGCTCCTTATTTTGTAAATAGAAGATACATCGACCTTACGTTAGGACGATATGTTTTTAGCAATTACGCATAATTGTAATAACAGTTAAGCCCTGACGATAACTACGAACAGTTGAAACCGGTCGCAATAAACAGATTTTGTGATATTTCATCTTATTTATTTCTACCATTTTTACAATAATGGAGTTTCACCAAATGATGGCTTCTCAATCAATTCAATTACATGTAATATACAATGTTATTAAATAAAATATAAAAGCAAAGAAATTATATAAAGCCTTTAACGAAAACGACCGAAGTCATTGCATTAAATAAATAAGATTAAATAAAAATCTACGACGAATAGACATCCCTAAAATATCGAAAAGAAACAATCTGTGATTCCAGGATCATCTTTTTTTAACCTGCGAATACCATTCAATTTTAAAAGAAAAATTCGGCCTTTTAGTACCCAAAAATAATCTTTCTAGACCCAGCTTAAAATGATACTCCACCAATGAACGCAAGGAAACATCATTTTTAATATTTCTAGGTTAAATTCAATCGTAGAAGCCTTGACTTTGTGGAACTCCGTTACAGGAAGTATGGTAAAATAACTTTTCCGCCAGAAATTCTATAATAGGACCAGTTTCGAGGCACAAGTTCATCATCAGGCAGAATAAATTTACTTTATGACATATATCAGTATAAAGTATGAAACTGAACCAGGGGTAAAACCATAGACTATATATATATATATATATATATATATATATATATATATATATATATATATATATATATATATATATATATATATATATATATATATCTATTATATATAGATGCTTCTCCGGATTCACTCATGATATACCCAGATACCCAGATACCCAGATACCCAGATAGGATACTAATTCACAGGCTAAACTACTGGCGTAATTGACTCGAAATTTTTACGACGTATTGGCCATAACGTGTAACCACCAGAAAAAATGTGATTTTGAACCTGAGTGTCATGGGTTCGATTCCAGAAGGCCCCAAAGTCGCGATTTTCCCCATAAGATTACATGGCGGGGATTTTCGAAAATTTATTTGAGGCACTTCCCGGAAAAGGAGAGAGTTGAAACTCGAAGGATCGCTAGATGCCGTGCATATCAAAAGGAAACCATAAAGACATCTACGAATATTATCCTTGGTTCGATGCTAGGTCGGGGCAAAAATCGGCCGTTTAAAATGCATTGCGGCGATTTTTAAGTTTTTTTTTGAACCCTTTTCCGATGGCATAGAAACTTGAAATTCGGCATGGCGTTAGATATCATAATTATATTTCATAATTAAATTTTACATATTCCCTTATGGTCCTTGGCTCGATCCCAGAGGGCCATTTACATTCCTCAATGCATTTCTTATGGAGATTACGGAAACACATTTTAGGTGCTTCCCGATATTATATCTACTTGAAACTTTGCATAAGATAAGATCAAGTCATTACTAATCAAACTGTGAATTCACAGCTACCAATGTTTCCTGGTTTCACCACCAGGCGTCTCTACAATCAGTAAATGATCCGATTTTTCAGAATTTTTTGGAACCATATCCCAATTATATAGAAACTTGAAATTCAGCATACAGATAGAGATTAATGATACATTTCAGGAACATGTTCTAGATTCCCACGATCGTCCTTGGTTCGAATCCAGAGAGCCATTTGTATTCGTGAAAAGTAGAACGTCGTTTGAAGCAGTTGTAGCAAATATTTCTGCTTGAATTTTCACACATAGTTGGATATAGTTATCTTCTATTGTGTTTCATAGTAGGTTTACCAGTAAGACCCGGGTTCGATGCCAGACGATGAAATTTCAGCGAATTTTAAGGAAAAATTAAATCCATTTTTTTTCGTTTGAGGACCGTCCCGATATGATGCCGATATGAAATTAGTATTACCGATCTGCTTGCAGTATGCAAGCTACATTTTACTCGTATTATATATAGATGCTTCTCCGGATTCATTCATATATCATATATTCATATATATATATATTAGGGTGGTCCTTATTTATATGGGAAAAAATTTTTTTGAGAAATTCTTTCGGGACGCCCCCTAAAGTTGTTCCATTTGGTTAGAAAATTAATCGTGTGAAATATTATTTAAATCGGATAACGGAAAGACGTGCCGCATCGCACTTAAAGTTTATAATTTTCAACATTTTTGGCCTTTTTTCGAACATCACAGGAGATAACGGAGTCTTCCCATATTTCAACTGTTTTGATTTTTCTACCAATGCATTGTTAGACATTAACTGTGATTTTCGTAAAATATTAATTAGATCTGCCAAGTAGTTTTCGAGATTCAGCCCAAATAGAGAGCGCGCGCCGTACAAGTGGCGCCGTTCACTAGGCGCCTCCGCTCGAATCCGAGAATCTCGCCGCCTTGTATTCTATCTTGTTTTTATAGCTCTAATCAATTTTTACCACATTTTTTCAGCATATCGTCGGTTAAATACCTAATTATATGTTATATTCTTTAAAATTTTGAATTTAACTATGCATAAAAGGAAGTAAAGTGGCGCCGTTCCCTCGGCATCTCCGCTCGAGTCTATGAATTTTGCTGTCGTTAATTTTGTCTTGTATTACACTACTAGATAAAAAATTAATAATATATGTTGTTTTAGGGAATATTAATCTATGTTCATCCAGTAAAGCATAAGATAAATCTTCCAAGTTTCAAACAAATGCTTGTGAACCATGGGAACTCCCAATGCCCTGTTTTTCGTATCACATGTATGCTAAGCGATCATCAATATCCATTTTCATCTAAACTGTTACAAGGAAATAACAAAGCATTTATATTAGCGAAACTTCGTTGATTACAGATACACTTTTCGACAGTATAAGCTTTTATGATTTATTTTGGCTACGGGAATGGCATATTACCAGGGGTATCCCTCTCTGAAAGATTTATCAGCTCTTCATTGTAGATTCCGAGATTAATTGATTGATTTATCTGTGATTGTAAAAGACAAAGCTAGAATTCTACTTTGCACATCAATTCTGATACACTATGTGTAACAGAAAAATACAAAAGAGTGCTGCCTTAAATTACCTAAACCCTTGCTTCTCAGACTCCACCGGCGAACCAGAATGTGCTGTGATTTCACTGAGCGAGCAGCTTAAAATACTGCCTTTCGGTGTAAGTATTCTCTTAGATGCACAGAAGTGATTACCGAAATGGAAACCAGAACTACTGACCGAATTTACCTGATTGGATACTACACGAATCAAATTGTTGGCTCTAAGTTGCGCATCGAATGGCCAAGTGCTAAGAGTGCTTTTTTATAATATGCGAAGATTAGATTTACGTACTAGTGCCAATTTAGCAGTAAAGGAAGTGGAATTTTTCTGGTAGAAAGCGCGAATACCTACAAGAAAACTTCTACGCAATATTGAGAAGCTAGAGTCACTTTATCAGGAATGGAGAATGCTGCAGAAATCTTCAAGGAGATCGAATGAATCGCTAAAGAAAAAGGAAACTAAGTTCCTTGAATTATTTGACGATCTTCTTGATATTGTGCATGCAGACGATTTAGAAATGATCTCCCTCGAAGAAGATCAGCTGTTTCTTCTAAATGAACGAGAAAAAGGATGACCAGGATGTATGCTTGGACTTTATCATAATTTAAGGCAAAGTGTAAACAAAGACGTTGTCGATAGACTCCCAGTTATCGCAACCTGTATGGGAGCTGAACATCTTGGGGTTCCCAGTATACCATCTGGGAGTGGTAGAGCTCAAGCAATTGCTGTGCATCAGGTGCTCGAAGAATGGGGCCAAACTGATAAGTTTCAAGCATTCTGTTGCGATACTACTGCATCAAACACAGGAAGAATTAATGGCGCTTGACTCTTATTAGAGCAAAGATTTGAAAAAGACATTTTGTTTTTAGCATGCCGGCACCGTATTTATGAGATAATTTTACGGAGTGTTTTCGACGAAAAATTTGGAAAGTCCTTTAAGAACACAGCGGGAAAAATTTTAGATTTTGCGCTTCAGCATCTACAAGATAGTCATCCCAAAGAAGACTATCGAGGGCTCCTTGAGCTAACCGTTATTTTTATGGGAGGAGTACCTCCATGAGGGATATAATTTCGCGTCCCCGGTGCGTTGTACCATGCTACGTGGATGTCAAAAGTACTGTATTCCTTAAAAATATTTCTTTTTCGTCATGAGTTTGCCTTATCTACTGAAGAAGTAGGTGTAATACGCTATGTCTGCATATTTGTAGTGAGCCTGTACCTGGAGTGCTGGATTACAGCGCCAAATGCCAGGGAGGCTCCTAGAAAAGATATGATGTGTTTACAAAATTTATATGACTGCAGTAGAGAAAGCAATGTTGTTTCTGTGGCCACAATGAACAAATTCTGCAACATTTGTGGCACCTTGCACAAGAAAATGAGATCTTAGCATTCTTCGATGAGAAGGTATCGATGAATATAAAACTACTAATGGTAAAAGCTCTGGAAACAAGCTTCAGCGATTTTTCATATTATTCCACAAAAAGACCTTCAGTACACCCAAACGACATACCATACAGACATACAAACGAATGCCAATTCGTAGAAAAAGGACTTGAAAATTTCATTTGTTGCGAATGTAAGTCATTTTTTAAAAGATTTAATATTTCTATGTAATTTTTGTCCAAGGATCCACAACTGCGGCTAGATGACGAAAGATACAAACAAAGATTTAAGATAGTGAAAGAATTGAAAGTCGTCAACGACTGTGCAGATAGAGGGGTTAAGTTGATGGAAGAGTTAAACGAAAAATGAAACAAAAACAATTTGTGCTAAAAGTCGTGCCTGAATACAGACGGAAATTCCCAGACTGCAATAGAACAACGCTAGCCCAAGAATTTTAGAATTATGCATTAATAAAAATATATATTGCATTTTTTATCCTCTAACGGCCTCAATTCATTTACAAAACCTAAGAAGACCAAAAACTAGCTTTCAATATCTATACCGGAAAAAAAATAATTTTCATTCTTTTATTTATAGTTAACTTCAAAATTTTAAAGTATTTAACATATAATTAGGTCTTTAACCGACGCTATGCTGAAAAAATATGGTAAAAATTGATTAGAGCTATAAAAACAAGATAGAATACAAGGCGGCGAGATTCTCGGATTCGAGCGGAGGCGCCTAGTGAACGGCGCCACTTGTACGTTGCGCGCTCTCTATTTGGGCTGAATCTCGAAAACTACTAGGCAGATCTAATTAATATTTTACGAAAATCACAGTTAATGTCTAACAATGCATTGGTAGAAAAATCAAAACAGTTGAAATATGGGAAGACTCCGTTATCTCCTGTGATGTTCGAAAAAAGGCCAAAAATGTTGAAAATTATAAACTTTAAGTGCGATGCGGCACGTCTTTCCGTTATCCGATTTAAATAATATTTCACACGATTAATTTTCTAACCAAATGGAACAACTTTAGGGGGCGTCCCGAAAGAATTTCAAACTTTCGAAAATAAGGACCACCCTAATATATATATATAGAGAGAGAGGATACAAAGTCATAGGCTAAACCACTAGCGTCAATGGCTTGAAATTTTTACGACATGTTGGCCATAACGTATAACCTCCAGAAAAATTGCGATTTTGAACTTCGATGTCATGGGTTCGATTCCAGAGGACCTCAAAGTCCCGATTTTTCCCGTTTAAATGCATTGCTTTGATTTTCGGGAATTTAAAAAAAATACTTTCCGGATAGGTAGCGAATCAAAACTCAAGGAGTCTATATATATGGTCATGATCTATCGAAAACATAAATGAGTTTTACGGAAAATATACTGGGTTCGATGCTAGGTCGGTTCAAAAATCGGCCGTTTAAATCGCATTGTGGCGATTTTTAAGATTTTTTTTGGACCCTTTTCCGATGGCATGGAAACTTGAAATTCGGCATGGAGTTGGAGATCAATAATAAATTTCAGGATCAAATTTTACATATTCGCTGATGGTCCTTGGTTCGATCCCGGAGGGCCATTTCAATTCCTCAATGCATTTCTTACGGAGATAACGGAAACAAATCATAGGTACTTCCCGACACGATAAAGACTTCAAACTTTGCACTAAGAAAGATTAAGTGTATACAAATCAAACTGTGCATTCCCAGCTGTCCATGTGTCCTGGGTTCGACACCAGGTGTCTCTGCAATCAGAAGTTAATCCGATTATTAGGAATTATTTTGAAACCTTTGCCAATAATATAGAAACTTCAAATTCGGCATATAGATAGTGATCATAAATAACTTTCAGAAACAGTTTTTAGATTTCCAAAATCGTCCTTGGTTCGAATCCAGAGAGCCATTTAAATTCGTGAAAATTAAAACGTCTCCTGAGGCTGTTATAGCCCATATTTCTGCTTGAATTTTCACATATAGTTAGAGATGGTGATGTTCTATTGTGCTGCATAGTAAGTTCACAGTAAAGACCAGGGTTCGATGCCAGACGTTGGAATTTCAGCGAATTTTAAGAAAAATCCATTCCATTTTTTTCTTTTGATGGCCGTCCCGATATGATGCCAACATGAAAATAGTGTTGTCGATTTGCTTGCAGTATGCAAGCAACATTTTACTCGTATATATATATACATACAAATGTAATGCATTGGCAAATAAATCATAAGCTATGGACAAAGAGGTTTAGTCTGTTACACGGTATTTAGCCGGTGGCCAGTTTGCACCTCGTCACTCAGTCACTGGATACCAATATCTTTAATGAGGAATTAAAGTTTTCTATGAAAAATCGGAGTGAGCTATTTTTCCTTTGCTTTCCACATTTCCAGAATAGTGTAAGGGGAAAACGTCATTAGAATTTCAGCAAATAACCTATGAATAATAATTTGCGTAGGAATCGATCGGGGTTGCCCAAAATGAATGCCATTATTCTCGTATTCGTCACTCATAACAAAGATGCTTTCATATTATCTCAACTACGAACAATACAGAGGCGGAAGGAAATGAAAGATGTAGCCATTCTACCGTTTACAAGATAAATGAAAAAAGAAAAAACATTTCATAAATGAAGACACGGTAGGAGGAACAGAAGACTCGTATAGCATAAGAAAGCTTAGTGGATTGAATTTTTCGATCAAATCAAATGACTCAGCAGTAGATCATGCGATGTAAACGTTAATTAAACACTCGTAATATAAAGTTATCGAGCAGATTACTTCTGACGCAGACGGCGAAACGAGATCAAAATTAAAAATCAAATCAATCGCAAAGCTCGCTGCACTACCGTTGAGTTCACCAGCTCTATTCGGATCAATGCACTGACTCTTAAAGTATGCTTTAAAGCATTCTTAAAGATAGGAATCTCTCATTCCATTTTCTCATGGTTGCCTCGGATAAGCTGCAGATTTTCATCATTACTTCTCGTAAATGGCTGCCGGAGTGAAAGTCTCCATCAAGACATCGATCGGTTTGTCCGCTCATTGGGGAACATATTTTAGCAGCTTTTTCTTAGAATCGGGGGATTCCCCTTGAATACGTCACTGACAACGATCTTAATTACAGTTTATGGCTGTCGACATTCGATTAAAGAGAATCGAGATACGATGCAGTCGCATTTGCAGCTATAAATAAACACATGTAGTAAATATATGTTACATAAAGTTTTGGTAAAGCAGAAAAAAATAAGTCGATATTTCCAATCGATGTCGACATAAAAAAAATCATCAAACTTGGCAAAAATCTGAAACCTTTACAATAAGAAGCTTCACGTGTTCCGGTGTTATCTGGTGGAGCTTCTCCATTACAACAATTGCAACGGAGGAAGAAAAACTCTTGGTTAACTCCACACAAAAATATATTTTATTGCTAAAATTGAACAACTTGGCTTCACAGCATTGAGATATCATTAGGTACTTCATACTATAATTTGGTAATGGACTCTCTTCCTTTATGTCCATTACCAAATAATGTATTCAGTACTCAATGTCGCATTTCGATGAAACCGTTCGTGCAGTTAAAGCAATATAATATATTTTTTGTGGAGTTAGCCTAATGTTTTCTCTTCACTGTCATGATAAAAAGCTTTACCAAGGGACCAAGCTTCGAAAGCAAGATTTTTAATTTCAATATACCAGACAATCGACTAAATCACACAAATGTGGGACTAATATAGAAATTCAATTTGAAAATTGAAACTCTGTACAACAAAAGATGCCCTTTGATCTCGTGTCTGCATAACTAAATTTTAAATAAAATCATAGTTATAGCGGAATTAATTTCCCGAACATACGTAAATGTTAAAAGATACGGATAACAATTAGGATTACAGATTTTCTTGATCCGAACACTATGCAAATTCAATAAAATGCAAATTTATCCATTATAAGCGAGACTTTATTAATTAGCTATGATTATTCTTAAATGTATTACATGAGGGACTTTACCCAGAACTGGATGGATTATAGCAGAACAACTGGATAAGAGAGGCATTTTATATCAGGAAAACTTATTTTTACTTAGAAGGAATTAAAGATATTGAAACATTAGCGAATCGAAGCAAATTGAGAACAATTCCACTTAATTAGTCTTATGATAAATTTGTTTACTGTAGGGTATATTTTATAAGTTGGACTTTAGTTCTGAAATTCCTGAAATCCAACTTGGCGCACTCACAATCATATCTGAGAAAAGTAAGGTAAAGATTAACATAATGGGAATGGAGCACGTTTCTGTACATACATTATCGCATTGTATTTAAGGCACACAAAAAAGGCTTTAATTTAAACCATTAAAAATGATAGGAAACTAAGTACTAATACAGCATCCGATTACAAGAAATAGATCTTACCTATCATTTTAACTCCACTAAAAGATTTCGAAAACGACTGAAGAATAAGGACTAAATTCCAATGTCGAGATAAATACAGTAAACTCCCGTTTATCCGAATCGCGTTTATCCGAACAAACTTTTCCGAATACACCTACTCCACCCCCACCCACCGAATACATTCGCGACCCCTTACTTATTTGCTCGTGACACCTCTTCGTATATGTACATTTTTTCCGCTGCCGCGGATTTTCTCTCTAAGAACGCAAAATAAACGAGCTTTGTTATTCAACATTTAAAAACTTTGAGTTTTCAATCATACTTTAGCGCCTTTATAACACGTCAACACAAATGTTTCAGTCAAAAACATGCAGGCTTATTCAAAACCATATCAATAGCATTCTACGTACGCACGTTTTACGATCATGTTTCGCGGTATTGACGCAATTCGCCGGATGTTTCACGTGGGACTTCGGTTTATCCGAAATTTTCGTTATCTGAGCCGGCCGCCGTCCCGATCATTTCGGATAAACGGGAGTTTACTGTACTTCTTTGAGATGTCGTACTAACAAGTGAATATGAATACATGACGACCAAGGAATCTTCGAAGCTACTCGTTTATTCCGCTTGCCTTTATTAGCCCTTTTGACGTCAAGAGCAATGGCCAAGAGTGTCTTTACGTGCAGACTTACGAAATGAGTCGGAAAAGTAACTTCCTACACCGTTCTCAACAATTTCCAAACTGAGACCCCGCCTCAGGTGCGTCAACGCGTAGAAAGTGAAGCGATCGAGAAGAAAGGAAATTACCCCTCGGAAATGGAAAGGGTACTTAGCGGGTCCGCGAGCTGTCCTAAAGGAGTTTGTCTCAGAAGCCTATTTATAAAAGGAACCCGAAGGGCATTAAGTCAGACCAAGTGCACGCGAGCGTTGAACCTGAGAAATATCGACTGAGTTGCGGAAAAGGAATTTTGAAATAGAAGCAGTGGAGACCGACAGCTATGGTGGAGAAGATGAGGTATGAGGACATAAGTTTGGGAGTGTCTGCGTGGGGCTTCCATATCGTCAGTATTCAGGAAGAAGGTCGCTTGGGACCTCACACCACCACTAAAGGCTTCGGAAATGGAATGAGGTATACTAGACTAGATGTGGAATGAGGTAGTTTGCCTTTGAACCTCATCCCTCCACTACTAACTTCCGAGAGGGAATGAAGCTTACTAGGCTAGATGAGGAATGAGGTAGTTTCCTAATTGAGAGCAATGCTATTAGTAGAATACGTTCACGAAATTGCAGTACAATTACACTGTTAGTAACAATCTACAGAAGGGGTTACCAACCTTTTAGCAACTGCGTACCACTTGAAATTTTCAGACATTTTGGCGTACCAACAGTCCTATATTTAGAAACGTATATTTATTGTCGGAAAAGTGCCCAATGGCTTGCTTTATTTTAATTAAATTTCTGAGAAATCTTCATATTTTATTGTTAATGCACTTGTATTTAGATTTATTAACTTTTTATCAAGACAACAATAAATATATACTATAGGTATTTTGTTTTTAATTTTTCAATTTTTTTCAACCAGTGCGTACCAACTGAATCGTTTTCGCGTACCACCGGTTGGGAACCCCTGATCTACAGTGTTCAAGAAAGGGAAATCCAAAGTATTGTTATTATTCAATATGATCCATAACCCAGTACCTATTATCACAGCAATGAGCAAGACTGAGATTGGAGTAAATGAGTGATACATTTTTGTCCATCATCTGTCAAAAGTCTCCCGATATGCTGTGAAGCAAAATTAAACCTGCGATATATTGCATGATGTCGGGTAATCCATCAAAATAGACAGAAACGTCGAAAAAAAACAGAATTTCCGATCAATTTGGTTTCCTAATCTAATTCACTGATACGACCCCGTAGATTCAGAAGAGTTCCTCAGCTGAGGAAAAGGATACCAAACGTAACGGCCAAATCACGAACAGTCACCTCTGTTGGTTATTACCGCGATAGGGATGGAAGAACAAGTTTCCAGTCATACTTATCCTCTACCAAGGATATAGTGATACTTGTAATGCATGCCTTTCATTTTCATTCATGGAAAGCGCTCAGGGAAGTTTTCCACTGTGAAGATCTTGATTTGAAAAACGAAACTAGATAAGAGTTGGCATATAACGGATTTGTTACAGGTTTGGTTAAAAGTAAAATTAAACCTTTTCAGCATGGCGAATGCATGTTGGGACCTCCTTTTCCATGCATTCCACAGATACCACCAAAGTTATCTCAATGCGAAACCACTCTCCAGGCCATTCTCTGAGTATATCCCGTTGAGGAACAAGTGAACAAAACGTACGCAGGTGTTTCAGTGGGAATTTCTTTATTTATCTAGTTTTCCGCTCTTGGGATTTTTTTTTGAGATCTGAAAGGTGAGGAAATTCTTAGGTAATATGGATGTAAGAAATGGTTCAAGAAAAATAACTAACAATGGATTGTCCTTTGTTGTAGCTATCATGCAGTACTGCAGCAGTAGCACTGAGGAGAAGATTATTTGGAATGAAGGATTGGAGTGATGGTAGTAAATATGGACAGTAGAGATGGGAATGAAATCGTCAGATTAATTAATAAAGAAGAGCGAATAAAAGACGTCCAAGAAAAAAATTGGCGTAAAAAAAGCAAAATTAATTAGCACAAAGGTTTCCTAAAACAATATGAACGAGCGGTAGAAAGAAAGAGCAATGAAAGACCTAAGCTAAATTACGAGAAGCAGATGAAATAATTAATTGGGTTTTATGCGGAAGTAAAGCGATTGATGGGGGACTGGATGGCTATAAAATTCACGATAAAGCAATCCTTGGAATGATAAGCCATTACGAAAATTATTGGTGAGAACATATTTTTTGAAAGAAGAAATATCCTCTTCCCTCGAATAAAATGAAATATGGGAATATATGAGTAAGAAAAGTCAATTAATAAAAATTATTCTATGAAATGCATCACACCAACTTTACCCTCATGAAAGATACTAATTATTAAATTTACAAGTACTTCAGCAGTGCTGGAATACATATATGATCCCAAGGACTGAAATTCTTCACAGGGAAGTTATAGAGAAGAACTGGAAGGGTAAAATATAGTTAAGTAATACATACGATAAGATTAATTTCAGTCAAAATTATATAGAAAAATGTCCACTAGCAGTTAACAGAAGGCTAAAACCTTACAACTCTCGGAAAAATTAAATTTTATAAAAGTTAATCAAGTTTTTTTTTGTTGTCATTCAGGATATAAAGACCATCGCCACATGTGGTTCCTAAAAGTGTTTCATTGCTGAAAGAGAGAAGCAAGCAAAATGTTGTTCTAAATCCACCAATTAACTTCGATAATGGGAATATTTAGAAGGCAATATTGAAACAAGGACTGGATTTACTAAATAAATTCAGAGAAAGTACATTTTCAGATGATGTAGACGATATTATGCGTCCTCCTTGATACATAGACCGGTCAGAAACAGCGAGAAATGTTATGGATATATTGACATTTCAATGTCAACAGTGAAAATTGACTGAAAGTGATGAAGTTAGCGAAAAAGGGATGGAAGAATATCAGCGAAAAAATTGACAGACACTGAAAACGCAGTGATGATACTAGGCAAAAAGTGTACGATTTTTTAATTAGAGGAAGGCAAAGCACGAGCAAAAATGCAGTTTTGCGGAATTCGACAAAAACATCTTGCACCAGATTCCGATGCACTTACCGCAGCTTTCGACTGCGGGGAGTTTGAGGATTCGAGGCATGCACGGCGGTCCATATCGATTCGTGAGAAATGGAACGAGGAGGCGAGACCTACAGTAGCGATAATGTCTACGGTCATGCGAAAGAGATGAAATGAACCAGTTTCCTCCGCGGATTCTCCCCTTAGTGTCCACATCCCGTTCCTTTCCCCTTGAATGGGCATGCGGTTACATTCCAATGCCTTTAACGTCCTTTGTTGTGTTGTGAGAGAAAGATATCTTTACGTGTCCTGATGAAAATTGTAGCTTCAGTGATATTAGTGGTGACTTCAAAACTCGAGCTTCCGCGAGATGAGTTTGTGTTAGTATTTGATACAAGAAAGCGTGAGAGAGCTGTTAAGCTGTGGACTGACGGACATTCTTGCGGCCTGAAACGTCATTTCATAAGAATATATATTTCAGAATTAATAATATTGGTTAGAGGCACTAAAAGAAAGTGAAATTTTCTGCCACGAAGTTCGAGGAGTGGCTGCTTCTATCCCTTCTATTATTAATACTCAGGTTTGTATTAAGCGATTATAAAATTAAATTGATCGAAGCGTGATAGAGGAAGGGTAAAAAATTCACACCACGAAATAAGGCGAGAGATCTCTATCATTATCGTGATGATCCAAATCTACCATGCTCTATCAAATATATCTCCTGATGAATGAATTTTCTGATGTTGATGAGGAGGAGCTACAAAAATTAAGTCTTTTAGGGTACGGGCGGGGAGACCAATCATAGGCGAGTAGATTTAAGCGACTTTTCTGAAACTCGGAAATATAACCCAATATTTATATACTCAATAATAGTCTATTTAACTTCGTAAAATGACCTACACATAATAGTGGCAAATTAAAAAATTACCTTACAAATACAGAAAGAGTTCGATAAGTATACTATTCTCTCGAATTATTAAAATAAGTGATTTTATTCCTGCAAGTTTTGACAGGATCTGTTTCCTTAAGATTTGCAAGTGGGATTAACGCTGCTTTTTTAGAATTTGACAACTAAATAATATATAGTATATCCTAAGACATATGCTATGCGTTTACTATGCTGCCTCTATTCTATCTCACACACTTTACTATATCATATGCTATAATAGGATAAGCAATTTATATTTTAGGACATGTCGCTATAAAAATGTCGCTAGGCGTCGGCTCAGGCCACACGCCTGAAGGCGGTTTGCAGGGTATTAATGTAGCTGTAGATGTACATCATCGGGTACGCATTCTAATGCAAAAGTATTTCAATAATGGCCGAAATATCCTCTCTTTAATCACTTCCGAAAACAATGACAACTTCCTTCAATACCTAATATACATCTTATCCACCCTCTTCTTCTGGCTTCTTTTTCAAATCTCCATTCATGACTCACTCAATAAAATGAGGGAATAAAAACACCCTGGAAATTCAATTAATGGCTGTCCGTAATACATCTATGGTGCCTGCAGTAACTTGAGGAATTCCACGAGATAAAACGACGTATTTTTTGCCTGTTTAGAGATGAGTTTGCCATCTGCATAAACAGACGTGAAAAGTGTACTTGAAAAATCTCGCTGGAAGATTCATAAAACGGGATCGTAAACTACTGCCATTTAACACTTGGTGAATTATGTGAGAAAACCCTGAGGTCATACTCGTAAAAATAAACCGAAAAAATAGAAATAAGGAGGGGGAAAATAAAATAATTGTGCTTGGAAATTTTCTGAACGTGGTCAACTTTTCCATACAAATTTCCAGTGTGAATTGAAGTGGCTTTTTTTGAAATTCTAGCAGTAATCAAGCTGGCCAACTCTGCGAAGGTACATAGGCAAGCAATGTCTATTCTTGACCGCATGGGTTATTACAGGAGAGATGAAAGATGTTGCGTGAGGATCGCTAGCATGATACATATTCAGAGAAGGAAAAAGGACGCCGGTGTATGCGGCTTAAACCACTGGATGAAGGTCACCATTGGATCCCTTTCCCCTTTCCTCAAGGCCTGCAAGGCCAAGGGCAAGGCGCAAGTAAGGGAAAGGGTCGGAAATTTGTTACGTCGGCAAATATAACAGCGTAACAGTGAGTTTTTTAATTATACACACGTAAAAATAGGGCGAATGGATACTTGATTAACCTTAAAATAATCTTGCGGATTGTGGTTGTTACTATTCGCGTCAGATGATACATAGACTCAAAACTTGAAATCGCTTTTTAGACGTAAATATCTTAAGGAACATCATGTAAATATTATGATCTACTTAAATCATTTACGATGCACAAAATACGACGAGTTTTACAGAAAAATTTGTTATTTAACCCTTAAAGGACTGGCATTCCCATATGGGAACGGACTGCAGCTGGGTTCTCTAGGTAGCTAAACAATATCTTGAGTGTCATAAAATGGTCAGTAAACGATATTTTGTGAGCTAAGAGGGTCCAAAGCTTAGTTTCATTTGAGTTTTGGTGCATTTAAGTCAAGGGAAATATTTTTTGTGATTTTTCGAAAAACAGGGAAATTTTGAGATGGATCCTTCTGGCAACTAATTTTTATAAGTTTTACTGTTTTTAATTTAAAGTACTCTTTTGCTTGTATACCTTTATTATGAAGTTTTAATTATCCAAAGAAATGAAATGGAGCAGAGATTGAGGTTATTTGCTGTTGTTATAACTTTGTTTATTGCTGCGTTCCCGTATGGGCACGTCAGGCCTTCCCACTACTACGCGACTTTCTTGCCGATGGCTGTCAAGGAAAGCTATATATAGTATATAAAAGAATATTTTGCGACATAATACATTATTTTTGGTGCAACTAAGTTAAGAATTATTTTAGTTTTAAGTTGTGACAAGAAGACTATGGCAATTATTATGCATATTTATGAACTAAATCTCGGAAAACCTAAAATTATATAGTAGAAGCGGCAACAACAAATACTAGCAAATGATTGTTGTACTAGATATACAAATCCTTTCAAATTTTATTAGCTTCACATAAAAATGATATCGTTAGAGGTGTTATAGTTTCTATTCAGGAAAAACGTAAGTTTTCTTGAGTCGACTTCACTGAAGGAGGCTCTCCGAATCCTTGCCGAGGATGAAGAGAGTGAGGTAGATGTTACCGATTTCTTCATTTCTCCAACAGAAGAAAATGAGCGAACTGATGAAGTATTGGCTGATGAAGATGAGGAAAGATTGGTTGACAATTTTACTGGCAAGCAAATGAGGGCACAAGCCGAAATTCGGTTGGCAACCAACGAAAGTATCGGTGCTGGAGAAGACGATGGGACAAAAAAATCTGTGCGGAGAAAATGGATAAAGGGCAGCATTGAGTGTACGGGAAGTTTTTCTGAAGCAGATTACTTTTCATACTCTAAACTTAGCTGCATCTAATTGCTAGAGCTCTTCATCGATGACGATTTCGTCGCATTCATAGTGGAACAAAGTGAGAATTACGCCCGATTTTTGAATTGCCCCAGTCCACAAATTACAGCAGAGGAGATGCGAGCCGTCATTGGCATTTTGATTGTCTTTGGATACAACGTTCTCCTGGAAAAAAATATTACTGGGACGCGAAAAAGGATGTACATATTGAATTGGTTAGTAGAGCGATGAGAAGGGACTGATTCATCCAAATAATGAAATTTTTACACTTAGCGGATAATGCTAAGTTAGACAGTCAAGCGATGGGTTCTACAAAGTCTGGCCTACGATGAAAAGAATTACATTGAGATGTTTGCAGCATTTGGTGCCTTCCCAGTTCTTAGATTGTGAAGAAGAGATGATAAGATACTACAGAAGACTTAGCTGCAAGCGATGTAGTAGAGGTAAATCGATAAGATTCGGTTATTATAATTTGAAGTGGTGGAAGTGGAAAAGTGGAAAGAGCATCACAGCTATTTCTACATGTGAAGGAATAGGAATCACTAAATGGCTGGACAATTTGGTAATTGTGGCAGCTTTAACAGCGTATGGAGTTACGCCGTTGATGAAAGCAAAAAGGTTTTTTTAGGAAACAAAAGAAAATTATTCAGCTTCCATAACCCTACTTCATATCCCAGTATAATAAGCATATGGGTGGAACTGACCAAATTCATGTAAATTCACTGTATATTGGTAAGATATGATTTATATAAATTATTTACAACTCAGACAATCGAATAATAATAATAATAAAAGGGAATCCTCAGATCCAAGGACAAAATTAGAGTTTAGACGGAAGATTGCTCAGGTGTACTTTATTCGGTACAAGACGGAATAAAAACCATCCGGTGGACGACTCAGCAAGGCTTCCACGTCAAAAACTGGCTCCACGCAAGAGTTATGGTATGATCAATTAATCGGTGTAGTCGGTGACATACCGCAGAACAAGGGAAAACACTGCGCATATGAAGAGTGCGAGAGTAGTGGGAGAACAATGCGTAATAAGTGCGATGTTGGGCTCTGTGTTAAATGTTTTACAAAGTACTTAACAAAATAATTATAAAACAAATACATATATCTTCCAAGAAAAACCATTTCATACGATATTTTTTTGAAATAAATATGATTTTTTTCAATAAAATGCTTTTTTTAAATTTCATCATGGCGCGCGTAATAGTAGTAGTGGGAAGGACTGACGTGCCCATATGGGAACGGGCATTTGCAACGAACCTATTATTGTTAACTTTTTAAAAAAAATTTTCTGTTGTTAATTTAGGTCATCTGAATACCAATATACTAAAATTAGGGTAATTTTTAAGAAAAAATAATTCTCGTCCTTGGAGGGTTAAAGTAGTTTTAGATTATCATTCGTAGCGTGGTGGCGGAGTGGTTAACTTGCTAGCGCGTTAACGCTCCAACCTCGCGGTCCCGGGTTCGAATCCCGGCTAATCGGATTTTTCCTGTTAGGGAATGGTTGTCTGTGTATGTTGTGTGTGTGTTTGTGATATAAATAAAAATGCAAAAAAAAAGGAATAAAATTAAGAAAAGGGGTTAATTGGAGGAATAGCCTTCCTAGGCTAAAATTCGCCCAAAAAATAAGACGGCATTATTATTATTATTATTATTATATACACTCAGCAGTGAAGTGCTATATGATACTACGATACACTTGCTCTTACAGTGAATTATTTTTTTATTATTATCAAAACCACTATGAAGAGTAGTGAAGCGAAAATCATTTTGAAACTTATCTTTAGACTTTCAATATTTATACTATATAATATTAACATGTTATAAATTTTAAACAATATATATTGTTATACATTTATTGTTTAAAAATAACAAACATACTTCTAATTTATACTTAGAAAATATCTATCTTTGATACTTCTCGTTTCTTTTATTCCAATCACGTTCTATTTTTACCATGGTGCGAGGTTATTCGCGAACTTAAAAAAAAACTCGAGCGAAAGGCCTTGATTGATTAATGTTGATGTTCAACTCGATACTTGATTATTCACGAATGAACCCAAACTCTTCAGTTTGAGATCACGAACTACGTATTATGGCATTATTGCAAATATATGAGAAAAAGTTCTCAAAACATAAAATTGGGCGGAACATTTACAGGTTTACTATGCCCGATAAAAACGTAAAAATTAAAATTCAGCAGAAAATTAACAGGATTGCTATGCCTGTTTTCCCTTACATCAAGTGAAGAGGTAATTAAATTCCATAAGTAATGACGGTATTCAAATTTAAATGAGCACCTTGAAAACAATCCTGGGAAGCCTATAAAACCGCATGAAGATTGCGTTAATCAAGAGCAGAGGGCGTCGCTAATTGTAAAAACGAATTAGCGAAGGCCAATGAGGCCTTCGCTAATTATAAAAACCTGAGGTAGTATATAAATTATTTTACTTTCCAGCCCTGGTTATTGAGCCAACTGAAAATAAAATAGAAAATAATCTCCTTGAATCGCCGTGAGCCATCGACGTGCAATTTCGACGTGGACCAATCTGAATACACGCGATACGTCAGTCAAGTGTAACCTGATGGTTTCATGTCCTGCCTAAAGGTATACGCGGCCTTCTGGAGGAACAAGGTTCCATTCCTCTGGCCAGGAACAAGGGTGCAAATTGCTCACGGAATTTCGCCCTGCAGTAGACGGAACAATTGCTCTGGGAGGGAACAACAGAGAGGCATGATGTCATGCGCTGGAGCGAACCAAGCGAGTATTTCCAAGGTAAGGGAACAGAAAAAAAATCAGTCCACGCATCTAATTGAGTGACATCACTCGGAAGTGTGAGATCATTCGCGCGCTTTAGTTCCTCGCTGAGACACCGCGATTCCTGCGGCAGAGCGATGAATGTTGACCGACAATCTTCTCACGCAGGTGACGTTTCCTTCTTTGAAACTGTTGAACGATCTCGTTACTTCCAAAGGTCCTAACTAGGTCTTCCGCACTTCCCGATCTGGAGAACCTCCTCGCCTAAGCATCGGAACACGGATTCTCAGAATGTGAATCATTACCACGCCTGGGACAATTTTTGAATTCATTCGATAAGTAGAAAAACAGCAAGAGCATCTCAATTCCGAAAATTTCGCAGCTAAAGATGGCGAGATTTTCCGAGAGCCTGGTATAATTACAACATGCCGATTTATAAAAATAAATAAGGTATAAATTTTCAATAACAAATAACATATTAATGTTTATAACTTGTTTCACATACGGCAATGTCTTTATATAGAATTTAAACTACTTAGGGATACATTTAGAAGTTTTTTTTGATTTTATTTATTTTCAAAAATTATACAAAAGCTTATTTAAGCGTGAAATAAACAACAGCTACCCTAAAACATTTTAAACACGGGTAGATAGTGGCATTATTTAAAGTAAGATATTCCCGCTAAAAGATACATAAATGGAAACTCCAACGTGACTGCAGAAATATTCTACTTCATTCTGACAATAATTCATCACCTACCGCTCTCTATGGAAATTTATTTCGCTTCCTTATGACGAAATTCTGTTTAATGATACTCTTGAAGCCTGTTTCCGATTCAATTGGAACGATATTTGCTTGAAATTTGAGAAAAGTAGTTTATCAACCATGAGTGCTTCAATTTAATTCAAATCCTATTTTTTTCCGGCATCACAATCATACATTACCATTTACTACATTTATAACGACAAAATGGCATTTAAAAAGTTAATTGGAGATTTTTCCATAAGAAAGTTGTATTAAATCGCCCTCCCCCCCTTTTGCTAATTTCTATATCCTCCTCTGGCTCATGTAGCTCGATAAGTAGTACAGAAATAGCACCTACCACTTTAACTACAAGATATACTATTTGAAAGTTGGGTTGTACAAAAATAGAATTTACGGAATTAATTGCCATATGTTTTGTATAATCGAATCCATTTACTTGGAGGTATCTCGACGCATTTTGTAGTTAAAGCCGTAGGTGTCATTTCTGTATTAACCACAAGATGCGCTGATATACCTCCAAGTAAATGGATTCAATTATACAAAATATACGGCAATTAAAAGTATCCCAACGAGTACAGCAATATGAATAATTCTGTAAATTCTATTTTTGGATAACACAACATTCAAATTGTATTGTGCTCCTTCAGAAGTTGTGTTGCGAATACTGTCGTGTATAAGTCGACCTCAAAATTAAACTTATTTATTAACATATTTTCCTTCATATATAATTTATAAATCGACCTTAGTATTTGCGCAATTATAAAATATTGATATGTGAGGAATTTAGAGGATTAACATCTCTATGAAATGTAAGCTCCTTTGTTTTGAACGTCCTAAGTAATAAGGGACATGAGAGCCCAAATTCAAACTCTTTCAACTTTCAACTTTCTAGAGTATAGGAGGAATCCAGATTCTTTCCCATGAGAAATTTGCAGTTAAACCTTTATCGACCGAGTAGTTCCTCAAGGGACCACAAAATGTTTTTTGATTCGGGATGACCCTCCTGAAAAAGTCAAAGGAAATAAAGTAAAGTCAATTACACCTGGGATTCAATCCAGTCTTTTTTAAAGTTCAAGGTAAACCTATACCTAGAGAAGTAGTGACTTCGAGGGATAAAATCGTAAAATTCACGGAGATGTCCGTAATAGTGGAATTTAGACGGAGAGGATTTGCTAAATAAAACAGTCTTATAACAACAAAGGAAAAGGTAGCTTTTACTATTCCACAAAGTGCGTATGAAATGTATGTATACGTATGCACAGTGAAATAGTAAAAGTTGGATTTTCTTAATTTTTTTAGCGGTGTTTCATTCAGCAAATCCTCGTGAAAATTGTAAGGTGAGCAGGCATACGGATGTGCCCAAAAGGGGAATCCCCATTTTTCCGGGTTCAGTTTGTGTTGACAATACTTCCGTGGTTCCTTTCTTTGGAGTCGAGTTGATAGAGGAAGTCAACAAGAAACACAATCCCTCATAAAACTCAAGCGGAAGTTCTATGAATTTACGTCAAATGGTGTGCCAACACTTTTGCGGTTTCGCCTCATGACACTCATGTGGAAAAAATGGAATTGCTTATCTAGTCTCATACACACGAGCAAATCGTAGAGATAAACAAGGAAGCCGAGTTTTTTTTAAATAATCGAACCTAAATTCTAAAGAGATTATTTATATTTAAAAGGATATAGGAGAGTTCATATTCATAGCTCTCGATAAGATAGAAAAAACTTCCGTATAACCTACTTGACTTCTTGAAGATCTTCTTCTATTAAAAGGTTCTATTTCTGCTATTGACACTATTTATATGCATAGCTAATGGCAAAATTCTAACGATATTGGTCTTAGCAAGATAGACTCACGCTGTGGAACTATAGTCAAATTATTCAATGATGAACACTGACTTGGATATTTTTTGCACGCAATGAACTACCGCTGATGTAGTTATAAAGACAAAGAGTGCTAATATATGAATCATCATCGCTAGGAAATAAAGCTAGCAAGACCTTGAAAATTTCTTTCCCAGAATGAATGATGCGGTTCATTACGAAATTAATGCGACAAAATAGCTTCTTGACCTAAAACTTTTTCCTTTTTCTACTAGTAAGTTTATTTGAAGTATAATTTGTAATATTAAATCGCCAAAGTTCAATGGATGATGAAAACTTTGAGAAAGCAATTTCAAACTTGAGTATTCCGTTCATAATCTCACAATTCCAGAAATATTCTTATACCAAATAAGAGCATTATTAACTTGTTGCCGTAAAGTATATTGACTGCAGATTTAACAATTTAAAATACCATCGAAAACATGCACTTTAACTTGGTGGTATTAGATAATAAACGCAAAGATAATAAACTTATGAGGATTTATTTATACAATGCCACAATAATTATGAAAAACAGGGCAAGGTAGTCATTTTCTTATTGTGGTATACTAAAAATATATTTTCATAAGTTTATTCCTGCCTTTATCATTATTTCGTAAACAAAATACCAGTTATTATCTTTAAAAATGGAATCGAAATATTCAAAATGCAACATATTGACATACAAATTCCTCAGTAGCTACTTGTCAATATCATCGTCTGATTTATGATAGAATAATCATCCTGAATGATAAAGAACAACGAATCCTAATTTTTAACAACAATTTTGTCAAGTTCTCTGTGTATGAATATTACTGAATATAGAAATTCAACGATATAATATGTTAAAACCCTCTTGTAATCTACATATAAACATTCTAGTAAAGACAGTAATTTACAATAGAAAGAGATGATTTATTTGACTAAAACCGGTCTATGTTAATATTGACCGTTCCCAAAATTATCGACAGCGATTTATTTCTGCGTCGGCGATCTTGAATCTGAGAAAGGCGATAAAGCGAGCTCTGGAACATTCGTTTCCTCATTTCCTCCGGAAACTACCGTTATTATCATGAGATTGCAGGAAAAATACGTTTCAGACTAAACAAGAATTCACGAGCTAATCCTCAGGGCCGATATCCTCTACTGAGCAATATCATTCCACACACTACGTTATTCCACTCTATTTTCTTACTTGAAAGGCATTAAAAGAGGATAATTGCAACCTTCGGAGGGTAATTTTCGCGCGGAAAAACCATAAAAAGAGAATCGCGCATCACTGCAGTGACAGCCGTTCACGAAGAAAACCGGAAGATGTTTAAACTTCTTCGAAGCACTATGTTGCTCCATACTCGCGTGGGAGCCTGCGACCTTTTTATGATTTTCTCGAGGTCTAACATCATCATGACTAAGTGCATGATGTATGTATACTATAGTTATTACTACTACGTTAAAAAAGCTCCCGAATTCATTTAGGTTACGATGGCCGAATATCTTATCTTTTCCATCTCCATCTGTTTTAGAGTCTTTCCACTGTTATTTATCCATTCCTTTACATCTACACGTAATTTTTACTATTAATATCCCCCGTTTTAATTCTATTTTCATTTGTCTCAGCCAGGTGATTTCTTCTTTTAGACTGTCCACCTATAATCATATCGCATTTAAGTTGTATTTCTCAACGAAAAAATTTTGCACTGAGTTCTAAGAAATTTAACGATGACTGGAATCAGTCGTTCAACCATATTTACATGGGAATAGTTATTAATTTTTAGTTATAGGTGTGCTTATAACTAAGACAATTACATTTTAGAAAAAACAGAGTTCGTATTTTCCGTATAAAGAAACTTGGTAAACATGGTGATTTCCGAGATATCCTAGAAAACCTCTTCTCTCTTTTATTGATACATTATAAAACTTCTGCACTTACTCTATTTTCGAAGATTTTGTCTCTCTTTTCATAGCCAAAACTTCCTTCAATATCATCTCCGGTAAAAAACCGTGACGAGAGACTGTTCATAAAAATTTCGAATTCGCATAAGTCTCGCAAAGTAGTATTTAATGGGAACAAATTGTACTTTAAGGCAAAATGAAATATAGTTTTACAATTTACGAATACCACAATAAAGTAAGATTAAGATATTAAGTTTACCATAAGTTTGTAAAGTGTAAAGTGTAAAGTATATTTTATTTTACCTTAAAATAAAATCATTTGTTCCATTATAGTTCCACCTAGTTAATCCTTTTATAAGGTCTACAAGGTTTATTAACGCGAGATTGAGACTAAAAATTCTCTTCTTCCATCAAACATTTCGTCAATGATATAAAAATCATAAGCAATGTTATTGAATAGAGAGAGGAAATCTTTATTAAGAGTGGATGTAAAAACAACCGAAGGTTAATATCTAAAGAAAAAAGACCCACTGCTGGAAAACACCTGCAAAGAGGGGAGATGTGAAAAACTGACACCTTTTATTGTTGATCATACGGTATTTCAGCATTCGAAAAGTTTATAAAAAGTAAATTTTGATAGAAACAATCTGAAAAATCTGCAAAAAAAATTGTTCCCGTCCGCCTAAACAAAATAATAGGAGACTTGTCAAGACCACAGTGAGTAATTTTTAATCGCAAGGAGCATAGTGTCCATGATTCGTAAATTGGTGGAACAGAGACGGATTCGAAGATAGATAAAGGATCATATCGTTCCATTCATACACTCATAAATCTTTTAGCAAAGGGCTTCCGGAACTCACTTCCGGATCCAAGGGTTTCGCGACCGCCGAGCAAGAGATACCAGAGATGGAAAGGTTAAAGGTTTCGTGATCTCGTAAAATGTACAAATCTTTGCGTAAAAATACTTCGGTATGATAGAGCGGAGACTAACGATTCGCATGCATAAACTGAGTTGAAATAGAAATCAAAATTTGTTTTCGTACGATGTCTACATTCAGGATAACGTTCTTACAACACAACGGCTCTACTAAGTTTAATAAAATTAAGACAATTTTTGACGATTCCACCAATTAATTAAATGATAATTATTATATTATAAAAATTATTATTAAATTGCATAATGATAAATTGATCAATCTGACAATTCAAGGTATAACCTTACATAACATATCAATTGTAATTTTCATCACACACACAAATTAAATATCACACAAGTTAAAACCAGTTTAATCTAAATATTTAAAATAAGACTTTTTTTCCTGCTAAGCAGAAAAACGCTTGTCAGCTGGTTCCCAAAAGTATTATATTTCAAAGTTATAAAAATAACAAAATTCAACCCTTCTTATAAGATAAAACAACAAATAAAATCAGTTGATGAGATATAAATGAAATAACAAACGGGCGAAATCCTGAGACATAATAATAATTATAATAATAAATGGCCTTTATTCGGGCGAGGTTGAGACTAGAAAATCTCTTCTTACACCTAACCCTAACATACGGCTTCCTTTACCGAATTATCTGACATAATTAGTTGATGCAATGGTCGTTTTGCTAAATTACTTTTCTTTTAGGTATATTTAAGAAGGGAAACCCCTTAAGGTATCCGGAGGATAAGATTTTGATAAAGTTTGTGCCAGCTTTCAGTATACCAACTGACTGACTTTCAGTGTAGTCAGAGAAGTGTTTCCGATGAAATTTCGAGTGAATCTGATGCAAGGTTGTAAAGGTTGTGTAAAGATATCTATTATATATAGCTATAATGTACAATATTATGATAATTTTTGGAATTGTCAAATTTTGTCTTAATTTTGATAAATTACGGAGAGATTCCACTAAGTATCGCAGGATATATTTCATCAGACTTTACTAAGCGGTGAACTACAAAAGACTACCTCAGTTTTGTGAAAGTATTACGTTAATTAAAAAAAGGGATAGTCAATTTATAGTTCCATTTAGAAGGAATTTGATTACTTCAAGTATGAAGTAAGCTCTGGAAAAACAACAAAGCGTACATTTCATTTCTCTCTTCAATTAGGAAGCGCTCGGGCGTGCGTAATGCATTTTCCGCTTAGAAGATACCTTTAACTAATGATGCCACCGCAATTTTACTCCAAATTAGAGATTTTCTCCGAAAGAAAACATTCACAATTCATCAAACGGGGTTCTTTCACAATAACAATCATTAAAATATCACATAGCTAACATCGGTTTCGCTTAAAAATTTCGAATGTTATGACTTATTCGTTATTTATCTGTTGTCGTTTTGTCGAGAGTAATAATTATGCCATGGTGGAGCTTGAAATTGATCCTTGCACCTAGGGCCTCATATGACTGAAATTCACTCCTAACCTTGCGTGTTAATGAATATAACAATGAAATAATGACAAGATGTCAAACAACATATGAACGGCATTTAGAAACTTGAAAAACTTTTTGGAACCTAGACACCGAAATAAATTTAGATTTTTTCCACCAAAATTGAAAAATATAAAGCTTTGGAAAGTTAAAGAAGTCTATGCATTAAAAATCATCAGAAAACCTCAATTCAGTTTGTATGTGCACATTACGAATGTAATTTGTAAGATAATAAAACCTCTCGACGGAAGTGTTTGATAAATAACTAAATAAAGTGTTTGTAGTCATTCTCAATTTTAACGTGAACTCATTTGTATTCTATACGGATAAGATGGAATGAGGAACTGGAGTGTGGGAGGATGGCTGGTTAAGAAATAATGTAAAACGTCGCATGACATAGTGTTCACGTTACTCAGACCAGCATTGTATCATTGATACCTCAGCGTAGGCGTCAACTGATGTCATCTTTTCAAAGAGCGATTCGAGGGGTCCAGTAGCTGAATGGACTAATGGCATGGGTAAATTATGACCAGACGAAGTATGAAGAAATAAGCGCTAACTTCGGGGACGAGTCGGAAAGCAAAACGGAAAAGTAAACGACTACCAAAGTCTCGCCAATCCTATGATGTCATCATGGTGCTAACGCACAAGGATTCCATGATTTTCAACGATTTTCTAGGAAAAGCTGTTACTAAATTGGTTAGCTATAAACGAAAAATCATAAATAATTTATACCTTTATTTGATTCTTTACAAATTTATTGATTATGATATCAATGACTGAAAATTATTAGATTAGTGAAAAGGGACCGTAGCATAACAGCTCGTGATATAAATTATAAATATACAGATGTATAATAATATCATAAAAATATGTACGCTTTTCATCTTATACCTGTTGAAAAATGACATAGTTGATGTACGAAAAAAAATCCCATAAATCAATCACTTTTATAAATGAATCCACAGAAATGTTAATCGCTACGTAAGAATAAATGCACACCACAGCAGTGAGCAAAGTCTTTGGCTCGCTAACTCCATAGCTCCCTTTCCTTGCATACATCTTTAGATACAGAAAGAAAATAATACGGCTATTGAAGCTAACTTGACGGCTATTGAACAGCATTAAAAACATTAAATGAAACTTACGCCAATAAATTGGCTCAGTTATAATCACATTTTCCCCTAAATTTTGATAGTCTTGCAGCAATTTTGTCTATGATATTTCAACGAATTCATCCGTTAATCCGTTAAAATAAAAGCTAATATTCAGAGACAACAAGAATTGAAGAAAACAAAAGCTAGGATTGAATACAACGCTATACAGTACATGCGAGTCAGCTTCAAAATTCATCCCACGGATTTTCCATTTTTAGAAATGCAAGAATACGTGACCGATCAACGATTTCAAACACGTAATAAAAGAGCAATGGAAAAACATTCTCCTCCATAATAAGGGTGGCAAGTCCAAGCGGTTATCCTTGGGCTCGGATGCGGAAGATTTGCACCGAAATTTACGAGAGCACTGGAACAAGACTCCATTATCGTCTCAGGATAATACACAAACAATTCGATCCCGTTATCTATTCTTCTCGGGTAATCATGCAGTAGGCGAGGAATAGGTTCTTGGGCGGCATTTCAATGGAGAGTGATTGCAAGGAAGGAAAACATGACAGAATAAAGGAGCGTAACAACGAAGTGACGTGCACAAATTCGCGGAAATCGACAAAAATATTAGGCAAACGAAGATTCATTGCGTGTGGTTTTTGCGACATATTAGCCAAAATAAAATAGGCCCTTTTGCTACTGAAACTAGTTGATGGAACGAAATTAATTCGTACTCCTAATTCAGAATTATTTTACAACCGATAGCTGGAAGAATCAATAATCGTTCGTTAATTCTGTGCACACGACTTGGCGATTTTGACCTTGTAAACAAATTAATTAAAATTAAAATATTTTCGTATTTTTAAATATTCATCAGCTTATATAGCCTGTATTAGAAGATTGAATGCAGATAAAAGTGTTGCCATAATAGTACAGTTCGTGATGAGAATCATAATGAAAAGTACAATGAGATTCAACTTTGACCTATTTTTTCAACTGTACTGATATGCGGCTCTATATTTTGTTCTACGCTTTCCTTATCATATTTGTCTTTTTTGTAGTTATTTAAATTTTTATCCGCTGGATTTGTAACAATTTTTAGTATAAGGAAAGGAAAATTTAAACACGGCCGTTAATAAATTAGAGATATAAAATCACTAATAACCTGTTTGTTGGCGGAAGCAACAGGAAGGCTCAGATTGTCTCCTATCAGTAAAGGATTCATGCTGTTCATGGAATTATATAAATAAGAAATGTATTATATTCATCTTGCATATGTCAGCTTGAGTGCATTCCATGATAAAAGCTATTACGAAGTCAGAAACAAACGCAAAAACTATAGGAGTAAAACTTACGCAGGAGATGACAAAGGCAACCGCGTGACTTAAGATATTACGTGCAGACTGACAAATAAAGCGAGAGGGAGTCTTATAGACTCAAGGTCGCCCACTTCCTTTTGGATAAGTTCCCATTCCTTCTTCCGTCTTCCATGCATTCTTGCAGAGAAAAAGAAATCCAAGTTCAATCTAATCGAGGATGCAGCGTGATGAGAATAAATAAATAAGAAAATTTTGCGGAGGAGTAGGTAATGACTATTGTCTATCTTATCCCTACACTATAATTTTACAAAATTAGCTTTCAGAGAAGAAATAATAGCTCTAGTATTACTAATCAGAATTGTTTGAAGTGAAAATTGGTTCCTTCTACTTCGCATTGTCATTCCCATCTTTTATGAAGTCAGCTGATGATTATTGTGGTAGGTGATGATAATGAAGTTGGTTTTATTTTCACTAATTTTCACTGCCTTATTGCTTTCCTGCCGCTTTTCCGGTTTTGGAAAAAATAGTTTTCCATCGGGATCACTTCCATCATAGTCGGAAGCTGAGGCAAAAACTAGTGGAACTTGGATAATTAGAGCTTTTTCTGAGCTCCGAAGCATTTTGATCGAAAGAATGTTAAAAATCTTGTTTAATAATAATTTTTTAATAACATGAAGTAATTTCACGACACAAACTCCTCAAAACCGGCAGAAGAGGTTAAAATGCTGCTGAAAATCATAACAGTATAAGAGAATCCATATTCCAGTTACTAAATCAACTATAATCATATATTACTACTGAGAGATTTACATTTAGGAAGAAAGTAAAAACCTCTGACTTTTTTGGTACACTGTAAATGTAGTCTGTCATAATTAACATATTTAACAATGCAGTTGGCACAATATAATTTCTCTTTAATTATTTCATTTAAAATTGTTTAAATTTTCCAGAAAACCACTTAACATAACATGATATTTACTGATAACCATATAAAAATATAATATGTTTGATAATCTAAACCACAAATAAAATAAAAAATACATAAATTTATGTATCTATGAACTACGAGACTATCGATGCTATAGCTTAGTTAAATAATTTCCACTAAAACTATCAAAAAGCTTTTTGATTGTGAAAATAATTTAATTATATATGTATGTTATATGTGTAATGAAGTTTGTTTCCCAACCCTTACTCGGCCTCCATGTTTTAACTGGTTCCTATAGCTTCATGTCACCAAAGTTCCAAGTTTTTTTATTACATAAATAATTTTCGTGTCAAAATAAAAAATGAATAGTAAACCAAGGAATTCTATTTATTTTCCAAAGTCCCCAAGAGCATCCTTTTTCTGGACAATTAACAGAGAGAGATGTAAACAATAACAATGGACGAACACACGTACCAATTCTTTAACGAGAAAATGCTGTTTAACCGGGAATTGAACCCAGTACAATGGGGTTGAATCTCTAGCCACTCAGTCACCAGTCTGTGAAAAACTTTCGTTTTCGGACAACTAGTAGAGCAGTTCTAATTAGTACAATCGTTACTCCTTTCGTAACAAGAATATCTCCCAGTTGGCCAGACTGAGTATTTCTATTTCCAAACAGGATTACTTCTATTACATCAATTCATTAAAAGAGGCATTAATTGCCCCGTCATCAACTCAAATTCACTTCTTTCTTCGCTTCCTTCGCATCCGACTACGCTCAAGGTTTTCGTTAATTGCCGCTCCAGATCGGCGTAGTCAATTAAACAGTGCCTCTGTTGAGCCTCCGCCTCAAAGCGATTTCACTGAATTGCGTACGCTCAAGAGGAATGGCTGTTTTGATGGCAATACTGAGGTATTCTAATTTGTGATTTCATTTGTGGTACTGCCCCTACATGTTAGATTCCAATTTCACAATGGCTTAACAGGAAACCGTTGACCAATTTTGAAGACTGTAGGACGTTCCTCAAAAGAAAATTATGACCCACACGTGAATATCGATGAAAATTAAAAATACTCAATCGAATATTTAAGAGTTCTATGGAAAAAACCTACGGATCAATTTGACATATTGGAAATTGAAAATACATCGTTTGCTGAACTGCTTGGGCGTAGTATATGGATAAAGGGCATTTATGACACTATTATATCATATAAGACGAAATTTACAAAGCTTTATAAATCATAGTAGAGAATAATATAATTTTTGTTTCTCAGTTAATCTTCAATTTTATCTTAAAAATAGAGGATAACAGACTCGTGCAACATCTTGCAAGGATGACCTACCCAGGAATTAAGGATTCTATCAGCTGTGAAACTTCCACCATGCAATTTCATCTTCTTCAAAACGTGAAATCGAGATTAAGGGAAAAAAACTTAAAAGCTTACGATGCAAATAATCATTGTTTCGTAACAGACTTGCGCATTAAACGCAACACATATAGACACTACAAACGAGGCAAAAATGTCTTATTCTCAAACCAAAACGGCTGCATAACGCATAGGAGCAATGGGTCAATACGCCGAGTTCATGCTGTTATGAGCTAGCTCATCCCATTACGGGGTAGTTTGGCATTGCTCCTTATTACAAACCTTTACAGCACTGTTACTAAACAGAGAAACCTCTTTCCAAAGAGAATTCCATCCGTTAAATAACCCCTTCTCCTTGGCCTAGTGACTGAGAGCGGATCTGGCCACCGGATTCCGTAATACGTACGAATAAAATATTTAGAAGCATAAAACGTTTAGCATAGAAACCCGTCGCCTAGATTATTAGAAATCACCAGTCATAGTTCATAGCGGCATTGATCAGAAAAACGATATTTCATTGTAAATTTCTTTCCTTGGTAGAAAATTAGAAACATGACCACAAAAAATGATTGCTTGAAATTGATCAATTTATCCAACCGCAAATCAAGCTAGAGGAAATGCGCTAATTCAACTTGATCTGAAAATTAACAATCAAGATAGCGAATGTTTCAGATACTTCAAAAGAAATAAAACCCCGTGAATGCAGGGTGAAAGCATGTTATGATAAACTTCTTTGAACCATGAATTATAAATAGTAGTCTAAGATGACTTTGTATCATGCTAGAAGAATGTTTTACTAATAAGTAAATAGAACATGGTACAATTTAGGAACATCATTATGATATATGTAAATTTTGAATACATCCCATTAATGAGTTTATGGGCAAATTATGTTTTTGATACTAAATTATATTTTTTTGTACTTGCAGAGAATCGCAACACTACCCGCGAAGATTATTACAATCTCGACTCACACTTATTAAATGAAAATTAATTCCAAAATTATTTCTCAACGGAATTTGACAAACATTCAAATCTTTCTAAATTATATTCACGTATAAATAAATTAAAGACTACTAAGAATAAGAATTATTGCTTGAAATTCAAGCCATATAAATCATGGCATTCAAAAGCTTTGTAATATTTGCCATTTCTAAAAAAGCAACTTTCTCGCTTAGGTTCAATGAAGTTCAGAGATGAATGATCCACAAATTAATAAAATCTGACAGGGCAAAAATTTAGCGTATTTAAAAAATTGAGATTAAAAAAACGATCTTGAAACTAAAAAATCGAGCTTCCATCATCAATGCTCCAGAGATTCCATCGATACGCAAAAAGATAATTATTCGGACAGAATTCTTTATAGATATTTTTCGAACAACCGATAATTTATATAAGGTAGGAAACTTGGTAGTACAAGAATTCACAATTACCTTGTTACACACAATCTGAACAACAGACAGAATGACTCAGTTTATTTCTTTGTGGGCACCCAATCAACTGTGACCAACATATCAGGTGCGAAAAAAGGCCGGTGAATCAGCAAGGATACTATAATAAAATAACCGAAAGCGTGGTACCAATGTCATTATAGATCACCAAAAAAACTTAGCGCTTTTCCGTGCGGTAGACCATAAAATTTACAGCTAGATTTCCTTCTTAAATTGGATTGCTAGAGAAAGAATAGAATGGTTGCTTTCGATGATTGAGTCCCACGGTAAAAATCACGCCAGAATATAGTGCATTTCAGACATTTTAAGGATTAAAAACAAACCTAAAAAGAAATTAAAAAGACTTGGACTTCAAACAAGGTCTTCCACTTTTCGGGGAGGTATTCTAACCACTTAACTACCTTAAGTTTTGTTTTTTTATGTTATTATGTTTATAGATACCATTTATTTAAATTTTGACGTAACTATACTTATAGATGTATCGCATAAATGTACTAATTGATAGTTTTTGTATATTTTGTCGTGTTTCTTACCCATCACATTACACATTACCCATCTTTTAGCTAATTATATCAGTAGTTTTCCGCAGGTTTTTCACACCCCCCTTCTTAATGGGTGTTTTCCTGCAGTGGATAAATATTTTTCCTAATAATCACTTAGTTTCTTTTCTAATTCACAATTCTTCTCATTTTTCTCATACTATCTCTATAATATCATTATAGTATAATTCATGACGATGGGTTGGATGGAAGAAGACTTTTAATCTTAATATCGCCAATTAAAGACGATTTATTATAATCATTATTATTACTAAGGCTTTATGAGCTTTTGACAGAATTAAGAATGATGCGGCATGGTAGTTTAGCGGTTGGAATATCTGCCCGAAATGTGGGAAACCTTATAGAGTACCTACTCTTATACCCCCGATGATGATATCGCTACTGAAATGTCCATTGGTATTTCTTAGAAAGTTGGTAATCAGGGTTTTTCTGTTATTTCCGAAAACCGGTGACAACGAGGTGCGGAACGCAGACAAAGACGGCAATTGTAGATTTTAAACCTCAAATTTGAGATTCGAGGAGCGAGCCTCTTCGTGAAATGTTAAATTTCATTCACCACTTTAATAATAAATATTTTCAGCTATTTCGATGGATTTGCAAACAGGAAATAATAAAAGTCATGTTGGTGAAAAACTATTACTCATGTAACCCATTTGCATTCAAGTCGTGGCATACATATCCAACCATATTACTAACTCTAAATGAAGAATAAGACTTTCGCCAAACTTTCTACTCGCTATTCAGGTACCTTAGAAATATTTATCCATTGTGATACGCAATGGATGAATGCCTTCATGGCTGTGACCTTCTGAAAACATTTCTCTTGAAGTTTCCAAGCATTGTGTCTCCGACAGTCATCTATTAACCTCTCGCTTTCTTAAAGAGCGGAGTTTCATTCCGGTAGAAAATGGATCGTCTGGGAAAAGAAGTGCAAAACGGAACGACCTAATATTCTCACTTAAGCAATTACTCGACAAGCACGCGTGACGACTTTCAGAACGTCGACAAATTACCACCGCATCGTGGAGAGCTAAATTTCCGTAAGGAAAAATACCTTTCTGCGGCTCTGATTATACCGCTTAAAATGTATTGCGAATATATTAGAAACGATCAAATATTTTCATTCACTTCTCAAGAAAATCTTGGCAAACAGGAATCCTGAAAAATCTCACGTGATATTATTGACTCTTTTTATTTTATATACTAATACTTATTACTAGTATTGGTATATTTCTGAGTTTCTGAGGAATCATTCAGGTTAATTTTTAACTGCACATGGGGTTCGTAGTGTTATATTTATTATTTTGCAAAGTATAGCTCTTTGAATTTTACTTATCGTAGTTCGTAAACTGCTGTAGTTATACAAGTGAAAAATAGTAATCTTTTAATCTTCTTGTACAACCTTGGGTTAAATCGCTCGCTTTTCTATGCTAAGATAAATTTCAATTCCATTACTGTACTTAAATGATTGTGAAATAATAACGTTCTGCGGTTATAAAGAGATCGAAATTTCCCTGAGGAAAAATATCTTTCTGCGGGTCTGATTAAACCGCATAAAATTCAATACGAATATTTTTAAAACGATCGAATCTTTTCATTTACTTCACTAGAATTACCGTGGTCAGCAAGATAGCCACTAAGGGCTACCAGGAACCCTGTAAAATCTTACTTAATTAGAAAAAGGGTTACGAGTTAGTTGCGAATAAGGGCGTACACTCAGAAAAAATCCCAAGGACTTGAAAATAGTCTGTCGGGACCGGAAATCGAACCCGGGATCAACATCTATCCGGGAGATTGCTTTAAGTTATACGGCAAAAGCACTTTCCCAAGTTATTTGCACTAGTTAAACGCGCATGTAGAAGTTTTAAATAATTTTGTAAATTATGTATGTTCAAATAGTAAATTATCGTGGTTTGTAAACAAATGTATCAAATAAACAAGGGTTTTAAATATTAATGTTTAGTAGTCTTATACGAAGAGCTTTTAAACAATGTGTCTTATTTGCTCGATGTTGCGATAACGTTGCCATCCATCCTAGTGACTAACATTAGCGGCATGGTAAAAAAAAAAAATTAAATTTCAACGATGGATTGGGTAAACGAGGAAGCTTCATACCGCAATTTCAAAGAGATGAAATATAGAAAATGCAAAAATAAAGAGGCCGCTTTCGAAATGATTTGGCAATAGAATTTAATTAACTAAGGTTTCACTCAATGCGTCTGAAGCGTATTAGAAATCTGTACCAGAGGCTACTGTACTTTGCGAAAGGATTTCATTTACTAAAAATAAAGCCTAGATTGTTTATCGCAGCTTAAGTACGCGGAAGAATGATATCAGCTCAGAATCCGCAATTTATTTCAAACACGTCCTATTTCCTCATTGTTGGCTACTAACCACGCAAATACAGCGACGAAGATAAGCCTCATGCATACAAGAAGCGAATGCTGGTACTATGTTTTGCTCTTCCTGCAGAAAAGTGTTTCTTGATAACATCACATTGCAAACAGTTATATTATTACCACTATTGACGAAATGCGAACAAGTTTAGTTAGAGAAAATATAAAAATCACATCCGCCCATTGAGCGCTTCTTTTCTTACCGTTCATAAAACTCATTTCCTCAGTTACGTGGGAAAATAACGGCTTTGTACAACGGATCCGATATGACTACTTCAGTGGTACACTCCTGGCCAAAATTAACGCAGCACCTCCCTAGCGATCCTTACGGCCGGTGCTGCGTTAATTTTGGCCAGGACTGTACATATTTAATTGGATTTTTCCATGAGATGAGGACCAGCATGAGTGTGGGCATAACGAGATCGTAGCACGAGCTACCTACTAAAGGGATAATGTAATGACGTAAATCTTTTGCAAATCTTCAAAGACCATCTCACACGCTTATTACTGATCACTCAGGCTCCGAGCGAACAGTACTGTTTTACGCAAAATATCAATTGCAAAATAATTCCTTAGAATCATTCAAAGCGATTCTCCAACTATTCGTTCGAAAAAAATGGTTTATGAAGATTACTCATAAAGATAAGCTATTACGAATGGTAATTTAATAAATAACAATATGTGACCGCGATAGAATTACGTTAATCAAGAAAGAAAATATTTTAGGTCTTTATAAAACTTCTGCTTTTAAAGATGACTAATATAGTCAATGAAATCAATTATATATTAGGAAATACCGGTAGATTAGTAGTTAAGAAAGTACTGAATATATTGCTACTTGAGTTTCCAAAGGGTTTATTCAATTTTAAACATTACCAGTTAAATATTTATAGCCGAAATATGCTGGTAATGAAAGAAAGAGCCTAAAAATCTTAGTATAATAGACAGTTAAAATGATAGCATTTTGTGGTTATTTCATAGCCCGTCCCAAAATATTGCCTTCGAATTAAATCTTTTTCATAAACAGGCTAAATAATAGTATAATTAGGCCTACCATACGTCCCGTTTTGAATGCCTCGGTTTTTCAGCTGCCACAGTTCGAAGATTTGACACCGAGAAGAGAGGTAATGGATGATGTGGCGATTTCAATAAGAGAAATCAATTAAACGCAACTTTATGCCAAGTAGTGATGCTACACTCATTTTCAGTGTCTTGAAAGAATACACGATACTGACGACTGTTTTGTGGCAATGCTCCAGTTTCACCCACTTCAAGTCTCGCTTCGTTGCCATAAGAACATGGCACCCACCTCTAAATTAGTTAAGTCTCGCTTCCTTGCCATAAGAACATGATAACCCTAATTGTAAGAAGAACGCTACTCGGCGAGTTAGCATTAATTAATAAATAAAAAGAATTGAAAACAGAAAAATTACCTCAATCAAAAGCCATGATTACATGCAGTTTTACAGGGATTTCTTTTATGTTCGCAACTCTTAGAATGATTCATACTCACGCAAATTGGCAGAGGTACAGCTTTCTTTAGGTCTCGAAGGTTACGTGCATGATTAGCTTGAGTGAATGTTTACTTTCGCAGGTTCAATTCTTTATAGATCGCCAAAGAAGCGAATGCTTAAAAATTTTTCATTTAATTCGGAGATTAACTTCCCCGAGGGCTATTTTCAAAACCGAAAGAAACGTAACTTTTGAGATAAGGAGCTACAATTGTTATTCTCGTCGACTCTATGAAGCTGCGACTTCCTTGCGGCAGGATAAGGTTGTGAATTATTACTGAACAGCCCACAACAGAAGATTGTATCAATTCTTCGCTCACAGATGTTTCGCCGCGACCTTGAAATTTTTCTTCGGAAACATATCCGGAACAATAACTCCGTAGCAGAAAATAAAATGAGAAACGTTTAAGCTGTGATATAAAGCTCTTGTTTCCCAAAATAGAAGATGATCTCATCTTCCGGGTGAGTGGGCTACCACACAAATAAGGATTAAACAGATAAATCATCGCTTGACGTTCTCCATAATAATTTACGATGAAATTTCCACGAGCCCAACTTTGTTCAAATTGAGTATGGTATATTATTTTATCCAGATCAAAACCGTTAAACTCAAGTTATAAGAAATGAAAATAAAATATACGGGGGCGGCCGTGATGCTCTGGAAATTCATGATAGAAAAGAGATGTATACTTTTTCCACAGAATTAGGCTGTGGAAAACGTATACCATTTGTTTTCTATAACGAATGGAAATTCTGAATCGGAAAGCTTCTCCATCACGCATGTTATGGGTGCTTTGCGCAGAACTATCGCAGAAGGACGAACATCAGAATTTCATCACAAAACGCGGAGAAATACGACCGCTAATTAAGAGAGTAAACAGTGAGTTCAAATTGCACAACAGTACTAAACATACGGACGCATGAGGGAGTTTAGATTTCTATACCGTTCTATACACAGATATACATATACACTATATCAAGATGAAACAAATAGAATCCTTAAATAAAAAAAGTTTCCTTATTCGAATTAAGTAATACTCTAAAGAGAAATGTCTTATACTACCCCTAGATTATATGATTAAAATCATGTTAAATATGAAATAATAATTATTATATTATACCGTGCACGTTAATTTGCGTATCAGACTATTGCGTCCCGGAAATTTGGATACCGGACAATTGCAAACAATTACGGACCCAGGTTCCTTAGATCCCAGAAAATGTATTTACAAGTAGTTAAATTTTAAAGGACATAATAGTACAACCCTCCAAAAAATAACACTGGAGTAATATATGCATTTTTTAGAGTATGTAATATTAACGAAATACTGAGTTGGGTGAATTTGGTTGGATTAATTGAATATAACGAAGAGGGAAAATTGAAACATTAATAGATAAAAACATGTCCAGGACGCAAATTACCTAATGGAATGGAAAAATGCCCGGTTCGCAAATATCCGGGACGTAACTGCCCGTAGGACGCAAATGTCCTAAGATTGGTGTTGTATCATATAAATAATTGAAATTTATATTGATAAGAAAAATAGTCTTTCATCATCCCAATGAACTCATTTGCAAAATAGATTTAAATTTATATAGACTACAGAATACGTGTATTATACATCAAAGGTTTGAATTATAAATTTAAAAAATATATTGTCGTTTGAAATTTTCCTTGGTTTTTATGATGGAATACCAACTAGCTAAGGCCGAGACGATTTCGTTTATTGTTGAATTAATCGGCTATTATAATTAACTGATTGGATTCGAGAGGACAATTATTATAAGTTCCACCCTGCTTCACACAGTAACAATGACGTAAAACATAAATACGTAAAAAATAGAAATCGTCCACTCGAATCAATCCACATTTAGAGCCAAAATTATGCACAGCAGATAATCGAAAAAATGTGGAAGTAGTAACACCCAGTCCCACGCCCAAACCAATTAAAGTTGAAGTGAGGGATACAGGTTGCTAAAAGAGACCCGGAGATCGAACGAGAAGAACTATTTGAGCGGGAAAAGGACCTGGAAAACCTGAAATGCAGACTTGTCGAAAGGATCGGCAAGAAGAAGGGACGAGCTTTCTAACCCAGTTTTCGACGAGTGTTATCGCAGCGGCAGCCTCGGCATATAAAGCGGTGACGTTTATAAAGGACTGTACAAACTCCTCGTTGGGATTCACCTGAAGAAAACTCTCGGCGATAAATAACCTAAGTGCAAGGCAGATCCTTGGCATAATGATCTCTGAGATATATTCCCGAGGCACGCGTAGAACACGGCGACGCTGGCAAATCTCCCGTCTTTCTGACCGTGAGAATCTCCCCCGTCCATTCAAACTGGATCTCGAACGAAGAGGATAATAGAGCGACCGAAAGAAAAAAATCTGGATATAGAAATGAATAGATATTGTGATTTTTCCACAAAAAAATAAAACTGCATTTAATGATAGAAAACGACCAAGTTTTGTCATAGTCAATATAATTTTCATCACTTGAAGATGACTATTATTCGTCGAAATATTTTCGTATTCAATCGTTAAATATAATCTTATACTTTGCGGAAAAGTACAATTTCTAAGACGGATTTCCACGAGAAGTCGCCTGAGATACAACTTCTGAATAATCATACGTATATGACTCCTGAATTTTCCTCGTTGTTATCAAAAGATGTTTCTTCAACAAAAAATAAGAGACATGGAGATATTTACTCATAGATTAAAGGAATGTTTATTTTCTCAAAATTATACTGAAGTGAATTTAAAGTAAATTCATTGTTTCTTTTCGATTTTATTTTTTCCTTACTTGTTTCCAAGTTGTAAATTGTAATTTTATTGTTTCTTTCTTTATTTTCAACAATATATATTTTGTATTGACTCAAAATAGCATTTTTTTATCTGAGCGATAACTATATTTACGTGATGATTCCTTCAGGGATACCTGAATTCCAATTTTAGTTAAAAGTAAAACATGTCTTAAATTTGTATTTTTTTAGAAGTTGACTTAATTTACTAGATAAATTCCTAGAGAGTACGTTCAGAGATTATTTAGCCAATATTATGCTGTTATATAAACTGTTCCGGAACCGTGAGGAAGATAAGGGTATAATATACGCTAGAACGAGTCTCTTCAGAAATTCTTTTTTCCGCGAACGATACGCGAAAGTAATCGATTAGGGAAGTAGAGTCATGGTGCATGCATCCCCTGTCACAAACCAGAAGGCGGATAGCAGGATGAATGTGTAGATGTAGAAACATACCGTGTGAACGAATAACGAGACAACATGAGCAATCTCTTTGACTTTTACTTTCCTGAACTTAAAAATAACTTCATACAGACCAGGAGGAATACAGAGAGAGAAAAATGGTGGTGATTTTTAACCATCAGTTCACCTCATAAAAAGAGCCATGTCTAACGTGACAGGTAGACCGTGTTTACAGACACATAACGGTCCCAACGACAAAACAAGCACGTTCTGATTTAAAAAGCCGTGCGCAGAGTCGAGCGGAACAATCCGATTTCGCAATTAAGTTCCTACAAGAAATGAATCAGACAATTACGAATAGCAGCAATTAGAAGCCAAGAATAATTTACTGCGTTCGTAATCCATATAATAATGTTGAATATGTATTTAACCGAACGATATCAAGAGGATTTATAGTCTTCCCAAGCTGTCATGAGAATAAAAATTCGCTTATTAAGCACGTACGTCAATCGGTCAGGTTTATCGTTACATAACGCAGAATATATGAAGGTTATCCTATAAATATGAAACAGTCAATGAGGCAGAAAAATAATAAGCATCAATCAGAAGGTAGAGCTGGTACAAAATGAAAATAAAATTCCGCAGAATAACAATCACGCATGAATGAAACATTTCATGAGGGTAGGCACGCATAAAAATATTCAGTGACGCGTTAAAATACTAAAGCTCGGAAGAGAATTCTATTTCTGAAGGACAACAACGTCAAAATACGTTAGCTAAAGCATAAGTTCCAATACTTTTATTTCCGTAGTCACCCCAGCCTGTCTAATATTGAATTTTTCTATCAAAAGCAATATTTGGTTTCCATTTGATTAATTTATTCTTCAAATGGGATCCTTGGCTTCTAAATACTTAGAGTATTTATGTACACTTGAACATTGAAACAAATCTTGGACCCCAATTTTTTTATCCCCGACATGGACCCCCAGTAAATCTATATTGATCCCTGGGGGTTCATACGGAACACTTTGTGAGCTAAAGGTATCTGTAGCTTATTCTCCAATTCCTTCTCAAACACATGGAATCTAGATCTAAAATTTCACATGATATTCCTCCTTCCTATACAAACAATAACTCAGATTCTTTTGAGAATAGAGGATTAAGTTCATCATTTTCACTATTTTCATCCCCTGAAGTAGAAGGGATCATTTTTAATCCTAGTAACATGTGGAGAAAAGCTCTTGTCTCTCGACTCGCGGTCCAGAATACTCCCTTTGGCGTCATGCCTAGTTCTTCATTCAACCGACAACTAGAAGCGGACCGCTTCTAAATATACGCAGTTAAATTACTGTTTCCATTCGAGCCTATTCAATTCGGATTAGAGTAATGACCGTATCACCTAGTAAGGTGTATTAACGAAATAAAATGAGAATAGCTGGGACTTTTTGCAAGTAATCACTTACGTAACAGGGTTCTCCGGAGGAATAATTGATTTCAGATGCTTAAAATGCGTCTTAGCTTTATAAATTGCGTGGGATAACTATTTACAGGGGATGAATTGCTAAAAAAAATGAAAAGGAATCTGGAAAAATGAGAGAAAGGCAGGAAAACGGGTTTGAGTGGAAAATAAACGAAGTAAAACAAAGGGCGAGAGACGGGAAGTTTTTTAGGAGGGAAAACCCGAACCCTTAATTATGATTCGACAACACCTTATATAAAGAACGAGTTGGGAATATTGCACAAAAAAGCTGAGAATCATTTAAAATTTCATGCTAAATTCAGTCGTGAAACAGCTTTTTTGTAAGTTAAGTAAGTGCATACATAATAATTAATTTGAAAGGTCTCGCGAAGTCTGAAAAAAATCTTCAATTTAGATTTTACAAGTTCTGTGAAATGACCGAGTCAGCCGAAATAATAACAAAAATAGCTAAAACAGTCAATTACTACACCTGTTTTTGTAAAAACAAGAAGCAATAAATCTTCCTCTAAAAAAGATTAAATCACCTTCCATTGTAACAGCCAAAGAAAGAGAAATTTAAGCATGAAATTAAGGCCAATTTTGAAGAAGCATTACAGTTCATTTGCTGCTCATTTACTCAAAATAGGTAGCTGGGGAAGTAATTACGTGGAATAACAAAATCGTTCTTGAATAACAAGATGATTCAACAGCAGGTGGGTGAATGTAAACACGATGCTAAATTATGTTATTTCACAATTACAACATTAATAAGGAAGTGAAATTAGCGTACAAAAAACAAAGCCAACATGTTCAAATTTTTAGGAATGTGTGTCGCTCGATTAAGAATAAGAAATTGCTTTTGATAAGCAAATACAATAGCCGATGGCCTGTTTGGGTAGTGATACACTTGCTTACATCCAATATACTTGAAGAGATGCAAAATTTTCGATTTTGCATAGTCATCGAACTACAGACAATTTTTAGTTTCATCGGTTAAAAAAATTTTGCACTTGCAAATATTAATTCGAAATCCTAGAGACAATGATCGGGACAAGATGCACAATTTAACTAAAAAGAAAGAATAACATTTTTTCACCATGATAGAATTCCAAGGAAAAGTCAAAGCAAATACTCGGATCTCTCACCACCTGCTTGAAATTTGTATTTGTCACTCCAACGGCCCAAAGTGTGTTTGCTTCAGTGGTGACTAAGCTTTTTCTCATCGCAATAAAAATACTCGAGGAAGATACGTCTATGTAAAGATAGGGCCATATGAAACTTAAAAGAGGAGAAAGTTGCCTGCTAAAAGAATTCCTTGTGTGATATTTGGATGTAAATCTAGGACATTTCCGCGTGGGACCGCTTTATCAAACCTGGCGGGAAGAAATAGCCCCAGGGGAGATATTGTGTAACACATTACCAATCAAAATGATCTCTTGCAAGAAAACTTCCCTTCAAATTGATCTGAAATATCCAAAGATAATGAAAAAAACATTCAGAGGAAAGAAACTGTTGGACAAATCAGAAGTTTTGATTGCCGCAGTTTTTCTATGAACTGAAATGGGAAAATTAAGGTTACACTACGAGTATATGCTGCGCAATCCAGTTTTATATGTAATAACTTTTCAGTTTTCCAAAAGAACAGCCGTAAAAATAATTCAACGGAAGATGAGAAGCCAAAAGACCAAATAAAAAACCATACATAATGAACATTTAATGGATATAAAAACTATCAGTCTTACGTTTGGATACAAATTAACGGTCCTGAAAATTGGATATAAAACTTAAGTACAATAATTCGCTATTTTCATAAGCACAATTTTCATAGTTTTTGGGGACTATTTGCTGCATTTCTCTCTGGAGTAACTTTAAATAATATCCATCCCTGTTACAAATGTTGACAGAAATACAAACACTAAACCCGGATGTTTTAAAACAGAAATTACCACCAAATAATTGAATTATTTTATGATCAAAGATAAAATATGAGAAATGCTAAAAAAAAAACAGAAAAGAAGAAAAAATTTGGAGTCTATATTTGAAAGAGGATACGAAAGGGTCAAGGATTAATAAGTCACGAAGTACGTACGTTCGCACATCATTAAAAGTCATTTTCTTTCTTGCATGATTAACTGCTCTGGGATGAAAAAACAGGTATTTCTCCAAGGTCGTAGAAACCTCAACGCTTCATTCAGACTTTCAATAATACTACAGAAGATCCCGTTCAATATTATGAACTCCACGAAATTTTTCAATCATTAGAAAAACATTGTGCCTATTTATTAGGATTAAAATGATAACCCCAACCATTAACGAGGCTCAAATGCGAAAAGACGGCATTTAAAAAGGTTCCAGCTATTTACAAAAGAATTCTGAATTCTGAGAGTAGAATCTTTCTTGATTAGAGGTAAATTTTCGAATCAATTGTAAATATTCGTACTGGTTTCATTTGGAAAATAGTTAACTTTTTAACCACAAAAATTAATAATAATAATGAAGTCTCTGATTCTTTGGAGTAAATAGGTTGAAACAGATTTTGGTATTTTAGCAAATCGACACCAGAATTAAGAATACAATTTTCTGCATAACTCGCAAATATTGTTACTGATTTTTTCTTACTTTCAAGAGACAGCAATTTTAAACTTCAAGTTTGAAAAATATCCATCAGAAAAAAACTGAAACATTTTCTCGAAGCATTCACATTGGATTTGACAGAGTGATTTTAACCCATAAAATATGTCACTTCTTGTAAAACTTGTAAAACTTCAAAAATGCAGAATTTCCGAATATCTCTGGTATGGAGAAATTTCTCTAAATAGATCGAGACCTCTGTAACTGCGAAACTCAAATTTGAAAACTTAAATATAGTGATGATGCCATCGGAAAACCGCATGTGTGTGAACCGCATGCTTTTATGATCACGAATTGCTTAATACTTGGAAGAATAAGAGGCCACACAGAAATTATGCGAGCTAAGGGTCACACGACATTTGCCAAGGTCTCTCCTTTAAGTCACCGCGTTGCTTTGAAACATACACAATCGAGCAAAACTTTAGAAATCTAGCGCAAATATACTGAAATAATTTATCGATTTATTCCAAGAATTCGCTAATTGACATTACGATAAATTAGCGATATCTTGATCACAGCAATAATTAAGTAACGTTGCATAAAAAATATTCAACCTATTATTATTGTTATCATTCAAAACTACAAATAGGCCAGGAGGTAGTCATTGTCACGAAATTAATCCTAAAGCATCAAGAATATTTACATTTAGCAAAAATTTTTTCAAATGACATTTATTATCGTACTACAATAAATCAACCAATAGCCTAATCGGCTCCCGTATGGCCAACGCTTTCGGCTACATCGGCAGCGGGCCCGGATTCGATTCCGGGTTGGAACCATGTGCGAAATGATCTATGCTGTGGAAGCACTTTTAACAAACAACGACAACAACAATAGCTTAATTGTGAAAGCAGACGGTAATAATTATCATCGTGAAGCAATCAATAAAGAATGGGTCAGCAACTTAAACCACGCAGTGGAACACTGGTACTATATTATTTTTAGGATTAAACTGTGAATGAATGAGAATAAGAGTAGCTTAAGTACGTAAACACAAATACATATTGCTTCAATACAATTAAGATAACTGAGTAGTATTTCTATACCTGGTACAGTACTTCTATTGTCATATTTCTAAACCTATATCAGGCTGAGTTAGTTTATTACATGGCTAATACCTGCATCTGCCTTGTAACTGATTCCGTATGAGTATATTATGTTTCATTCTTTTTTGGCAAAGAATATAGGCAAACGTAAGTTGCGTTCAGTTTTGTCTTATGCACTCTGACTTTTCTTAATCGAATTCTATGAAAAATGTTACGCATAGGGTCATTTTACTAAACTTAAGTGCACATTTTCCATTCAAAACACTAGGGACCAGTGAGGACAGGACAACTAGCTCACTACTACTCCAAAACGAAGTGATACTCTTAGCGTTGTGGTACAATTTCGGGGCAAAATACAGAGTAAAGTAACATCAAATCACTATCCACGCACAAAACTGGTAAAAGTGGAAAAGATTAATGGGCGTTAATGGTAGAGTCATAAAATGTACAAGATCGACTTGCAGATATTCACGAAGGTTGTCAAGGAGTTTAAGTTCGCACATTTTGAAAGGGATTTTTAAAGCAGCCTTCCCAAAAAAATATTTACTTAAGGCTTAAAGCCATAAAGAGGGAACCCTTTCCTGGAAGAAGAAAGTTCAACCTTTCCTCATGACTGTCATTGTTTAACCTTTAACTAGAAGCGGATATTGGCCTTTATTTGCAGTACTCAAAAAAATCCTTTCTATAGAAGAGAGATTATTGATCATCGGAAATCAGCGTATTTACTTGAAAATAATTCCTTAAAGCCTGGAAAAACGTTTGATTTTGATATGGGTAAAATTAATATTTACATATAAAAATTGCGTGAATGATGTGGATGAGCCAACGAGAGAGCTAAAAATGCAAGTTATACGAAAGAGGTTATAAGTAAGGCTTACTTATTTTTCTTTATTGACTTAAAGGATTTTCAATGAATTTTTACACTAACCTGTTTAACTGTCAAATTAATTTACTGTCATCTTATTTTAAATAAGTTAGTGATTTTTTCTCCTTTTGTGAAAAATTATGCATTTTTATATGTAAGTATGTAAATATATATGTATGCATATTTATATTTATTTTATAATACGGAGTACATAATTGTAATATTAATAATGTGACATTGGCATATGTAATTAGTAATGCATTTTACTACTGTTCTGTTTTTGTATCTGACGAGACATTTATTCACTTCAGTGCTGTCTGAATTTATTGTGAATGTTACATGTCAATAAATAAACTAAACTATGATTATAAGAATAAAATTATAAGTACTCTTTTCCACATACGTACCTTTATTTGAAAACGACTGGTTTCGACACAGATCGGCTATTATCAGGTAAGCTATTTTCAACTTTAGTTGAGTAACGCTATTTTTCATCTGACGATGGCCAATTGGTGGATTAACCGGTCGTTTTCAAATATATATGCGGAAAATGATACTAGAAAATTTTATTCTTAAAATCCTTTGCTATGGATTTCCACTTAGTAAAGCCTGCCACGATCAATTTTATTAATTATTATGGACTTAACTTTCGCTAGCAAACCCATCCAGATAAATTCTCCCAACCCTCAATATCTTACACATTAAATGAGTAGTTATAACGCTAAAATTTCAAGCATCGATAGAGGAATGGGAATGATTCTTTGGAATAGATCGACTTATACGAAATAACAAACACAAGAGAATGGTATTCTTCAAAGAAGCGAGCGAAAGAAACCTGGAAAACTCTTCCGCTTTTAGCAACGCCCACTTCCTATGCCCCGATGGGAAATTTTTTGCCTTACGTGCGAATAATTACAAGACTCGAAGAACTTTTCGTAGGTCACGCGAGGCAACTTCGATTTTTGCCTCACCTCCATCAATTCTTCATCCGAAATTCTGCGAGAAACTGAAATCGAGACGCCAGAATAAGAAACGACTAACATTCTCCCTCCTTAAAATCCCCTTTCTCGAGTTTAACTGGAAGTATACTTAGAGCGATACCACAAAATTCTCAGAGCTAACGCAGCCTCCTAATAAAGAGATTTTAATCTTCAAGAAGAGTTTAAAGTTCAGGGTTTGATCACAAAATCATAGTTGAAAAAGGAACAAACTCCTAATGAATAAAGTTTCGCATAAACTTTGATCAAATATGACCCTAATTCACTTATTATAAGGATAGGAAATTTCGATAAAATATTTCAAAGGGTGAAAATAGAGATTCTACGAATGTGCTATTTTTTAAAAGAGACGAATCCGAAGCTTACTATACTATTGAAAATACTAGTACTTAATACTCAATTGTTACTTATTACTTTTGTACATAATTATGCAATTATGTAGTTAGCTTCTTAGTGTCGTGTGAGTTAAAGTCATCACTTGACTCGGAGTTTTACAGCGGCGAAATTGTACATGTTGTATATATATACTTGTATAATAAATAAATAAACACGAATAACAGTAATGTATACACGAAATGTCAACGTTGGCTCTCCTTGAAGCTTTAGTTTTATAAGCCCCGTGCATGTATTCGGGCATTAGGGGTTCAGATTCGCCCCTGCATTGGAGATAGTAATCCAAAAGTCATTTATATTTATTTAATTTAATCGCTGCAATTTGGTATGATTACCAGGTGGCAACGGTCGAGGGGGATATAGTAAGATAACAATACAATCTGTTCGGCATTCACCCAAGGATGGGAGGGAAACCCCTTCAAAAACCTCCTGTGGAAAGTACATATCTTATCAATAAGCCCAGTTAATACAATAAATCAAATATACAATATCTTTTATTAAATAAATTGCATTTTGAAAACATCTCAGAGCTCACCGTATAAAAATAAGAAGCAAACAAGTAGTGTTGAAGTGACAAGAAATACAAAGAGTATGAAAAAAAAGGATATTAACTATGCAATAAGTAAATCTGAGCTAATTTTTCTATGATCAAAATTAGCCCATTACATTTTACCTTTAGAAGAGAAAAAAATATACCTTAGAAAAAGACAAAAAAGAAAAACTTCTTTAGAAAAATAATTAGACATCTTCAAAAACGTTCTATAAACGAAATTAACGTAATAATACTGGGACACTCGTAACACATGGCCAATTATTTCTTCTCGTTCCTATTATCAATTTCAAGATAATCATATAAAACCCCAGAAACACAAAAGCAATCAACAAATTTTAAAACAACGTGTAACAAACTGGTGCAGTAATAAGAATGAGTGCCAGTTCTTTTACTGTTCCATTAAGCTCAGCTCTGTGGCATACAGTTTTTTCCACTTTTGTGCGCAACTCTATTATCCAAAATTTCTCTTAAGACCTTCCTCAACCCACTCCCATCTTTTGGACTTCTCTTTCCCTTTCTTCTGGCTCTTCCCTGAGGGGGGAACCGTCCCACTTTTTCTCCAAGATGAAATTGCTGCGGAGAAGGAATGATATGCCTGGATTTCGAATGTTATGTAAAACCGAAACTTACAGACTCGGCGAAGATTTCAAGACATAATTCTCGATGATAAATATATATAATCAACCGTAAATTCGTCGATCGCGTAATATTTTGAGGAAGTATTACACATGTCAGATTGGGCTGAATTGGGTAGGGGGTAAGACAAGGGTGTCCTATGTCACCAACGCTTTTTAATATATATGCAGAGGAAATGGTGAAAGAAGCCTTGGAAGAAATAGACAAGGGAGTAAAGGTTGGTGGGGAAGTAATGAAGTCTGTAAGGTATGCTGACGATAAAGCTATTGTGTATGATTCCGTAAAGGGTTTGCAAATTTTAGTAAATGCTCTTAACGATAAAGCAAGGGAGTTTGGTATGAAAATTAACGTAAGTAAAACTAAAGTTTTGAGGTTCACTAAGGGAAAGAAAGCAAAGTTAACTATTAGTGTGGATGGGGAAAAACTAGAGCAGGTGGATAAATTTTCTTACTTGGGAAGTACTCTCTCTGGGGACGGAAGATGTAAAGATGAGGTTCGTAAAAGAATAGCCTTGGCGAAGGAAGCCTTTATGAAGCGAAGGGAATTGATGACCAAAGGTCTTGATAAAAGAATCAGGAACAGATTGGTGAAATCCCTGTGTTTGGAGTGTGTTGCTCTATGGGTGCGAAACTTGGACCTTGAGAAAGGAAGATGTCAAGTGTTTGGAGGCCTTCGAGATATGGGTGTGGCGTAAAATGAAAAAGGTTTGTTGGGTTGATACGAAAACAAACACGGAGGTGTTGGTGATGGTTGAGGAGAAGAGGGCTCTAATTGACGTGATTAAGCATCGTCAGAAGAAATGAGTGGGCCAAATATTGAGGGGAGAGGGATTGGTAAAGGTTGTAATTGAGGGTAGGATTCAGGGGAAGAACAGAGGGGAAGACAGAGAAAAAAGTTGTTGGATAACATAAGGGGTGGGGTCAAATTTAAGGATATGAAGGAGATGGCGATTAATAGGGATTTTTGATTGTGCATGAACCTACCGAAAGTTAGAACACTTATGAATGAATTAAACATGTGTTACGAGCACTATGGATATTATAGCTTCAAAAGAAATTAATGGAGCAAATTTTTCTTAGAAGTTGCTAAATCTTGGTATCTTTCAGTCGTAACACTACTCAAAATTCTAATACTTTCAAGACACACTGCATACTTTAATCTAAAACTACTTCACAAAATTTTCCATTATTGTATAAGAGTAAAAGTTAATTTTTTCTATTAAAATTATATCTCGATCGATTTAAATATATCAGGCTTCTTTAACTCTGAGAATCCATCAATGTTCAGATAGATTATAAAATTATACGACTACCTTCATTTATCTTGGTTTAACTTCTTTGAAATGAAAATAGCACAATAGATTATTTCCAGTCAAATAATAATTATTTTATAAATCAATTAATTCAAGATTTAAAAAATCTTAATTATCGCAACATTTTAATTCCTCATAATTATATTATTTAGAGAGAAAACCAAACACGGAAGTGTTAAAGATGGTCAGGGAGAAGAGGGATAACTTAATTGAAGCAATTAAGTGTTGACAGAGGAAATGGATGAGTCAAATATTGAGAGGAGAGAAATAGCTAAAGAAAGTTGTTGAGAGTAGATCACAAGAGAAAATAGTGAGAAGACAAAGGCCAAATATCAAGATGACACAAAGGATGGGATAAGTAGCCATAAAAAGCAAGGAATAGCATTGGATAGGGAATATTGATGCACATGAACCTACCAAAGGGTAGAACACTTATGCCAAAAATAATGTACGTGAGTACAACTATTCATAAATCAAATTACTCGGACTTATTGGTACACACTATCTGAAATTAAATCTAACAACGGAATCTACAAAGATTGCGTCAATGATACAATATTTCATCGTGCAATCTGAACGTATCACCTATAAATAGTAAATCGAATTGACTTGCAAAAAAATTGCCTCAAAGTTGTCCAAAGTTTCTAAAATTTTCCACGATGAACCCACAGAATAGGAGTATCATCTCCGCAGCAGAGAGAAAGCAACAAAAAATGAGGCGGGAGCAATTGCGTTTGAAAGCGAACTCTTTAAATTACTACTCAATGTGAGAAGGCATTAATTCGTGGAAGGCCATTACAAGGAATGAAAGAAACTCTAATACATTTCCACAGACTTTATTTATTGCGACATGTTTCGCTTGTGAACTAGCATCACCAATATTCTATTTAATTTACTTCTATTTCTTAATAGCTGAAAATTGTAAATAGAATATTGCCTGATGATGCTAGTTCATGAACTAGTTAGTGCACTAGCGAAACATGTCGCACTAAATTAAGTCTGTAGAAATGTACAGTGGGGGAAACAATTATCGCAACACCAGTTGGCGTCAGAGCGCGGATTACGTGGAAACTAACTGAAATCACTCTAGCTCCGACAATTCGGCAACTCTGTATAGAGGCAGTAAAACCGGGAATATTCAAAGTCCATACGAATGGAAAATAGACTTTTAGTTTCGTTTTTATATGCAGACATTTAAGACTCACCTTCGCGAGATTTCCAAGTAGTGCCTTTGCCTCATTGTCTTCATTTTTTGCCATTTATTATTCAAAGTTAGTCGTGATAAAAATAGTTATGTAGAATGTCAATATAATACACTGGGAGATAGTTACAAACAAGATTGTTTGATAGCGGAATATCAAACGTTAAAATGAACATTTTGAGGTATTATTTCGCGAATTAAAGGTCTAAATACTAGAATTGTGATGGAATTGAATTCATGCAAAGAGAATTCAACACTTGAAAATTCGAATTTAGAAACCACTAAGATGCGTCCTATTCTTACCTTTTTATTTTCTCTCGAGCAGTGTAGTTTTCCACTGCTTAAGGTATTAAAAATATCCCTTTGATGAATCCAATCTTATCCGTGTATTGAAGGAGTTCAACTTTTCTAAGAGCTTTTTAGCAATTAGAGCTTTTTAGCAATTAGAGATTTTTAGCAATTAGAGATTTTTAGCAATTAACGTTTTGACAGGAATTGTCATCACTATTATTAACTTTTAAATAGTGGAATCGGTAATCAACAATTTTCAGCTCTATCAGGCTATATGTAATAGGGAGTAATATTTGTGTAATAACAAATGGTGTTTCTCATGAGACATCAATGCACTTTAACCATACTGACTGAAAAAAAATATAATAAATTGCAACGGTATCACATCTCTATTGATGTTACAGTCATTCATCACACCACTCATACGATTTTCCTCTTCAGGGAGTGTATTTACTCTAAAACAGTTAATTTCAATTTAATTTATCCAGAGCTGTAATATATTTGATTAATGAGCTATAAAGCTAGAATGCAATCGAAATTATACCAACAATTGGAATCTTAAATGCAAATAAAAAATGATGATTCGAATGTCCGATAATCAACCATTAGATATTCCGCACTCGCCTCTTAGTGTAAACATAATCACACACTTTCGACGAATTACAGGTGCCCCACAGATGTTACACTGTAGAACGGGTCACACTTAAGAAAATACTTGTTGCAGCATAATCTAAACTTGTATTAAGTTTCCAAGAGCCCGATATTCACTTCTCTACTTTCTCCGTAGCGATGAATAAAATTTTCCGCTACCAATTTGATCATCTTGTTTTCCGTATGTTAAAATACTTCCCAAGGCTACTTAGATCCATACATTAGGCGCCATACTCAGCTATTGTTCGCTTATTTTACTAAAATATGTGTGCACTTTACGGACTCTTCCGAAACACTCCCAACCCCTCTCCCTCCATGAAGACCGTAGTTTAAATGTCGTTTACTACGTTGTTTTGCGGTTTAGATGCGAATAGATTAGAGAATAGAGCGAATATACGCAGACAAAGTTATTCTTTAATTTAGCAGTAGAAATAGTTACTAACACCCACTTAAATAGGCAAAAGGGTGGGCATGAGCTTAGCCCCAAAACAGAAAAATTGCAATGGTGAAAAAGAAAAATTCACTTAAAAAAAAGATAAAGGTTATTCGAAAAAGGAAACCATGTTTTAATGTGCGAACTAAGAGATCTAAAAATAATAATAGTAAATTGCAAGAGCTTACGTAATAAACAGGTGGAATTCTTTAACATTACGATGAGAACTTGCGCGGATATCATACTAGAAAGATTTGGTTAAGCGAGGATATTACTCAAAGCGAGATATTTTCCCCGATTATATGATATACAGAAAATATGACTATGTAGATCTAGCGGTAGATGTTTTATAGCAGTATTGACTCATTTAATTAGTAAGCGCGATGAATTCGTAGAAAATAGCAGGAGCGAAATCATTTGGTGCTCGATTCAAAGACAAAACGGATGCAAGATTAATGTTTGTTCTTTGTGTCGTCCTCCCGATGAAAAAATAGGTTGTATTGTTGATTTATCCGAGGCCTTACAGAAAAATGGCGAGAAAATAAAAGATCCAGTCATCGCCGTAGGAAGAGATTTTTACCTAACAAATATTCATTGGGATAATCTAAAATTCTCCAGCACTAGCAGTGGGAAAAAAAATTCACGAAATACATCTTACTTTTTCGTTGCATGCTTTAGATCAGGTAAATATGACTAAAACTCGAACGAATCGTGCGAGGCAAGGTATCAATTTAGATTTACTAGCCACTTCCCACCCACAAATAATAACTAGCCTCACTGTAGTTGACGGTACAGTCAGACCATGATGTCATAATGGCAGGCAGATCTCTTAAGCCGGTGAGGCAAGGGTATATAATTCGCAAAGCAATTATTTCTGAGTTTAAGGTTTTATTTGAACGAAGGCTTGGATAATTTTTTACGCTTTTCGGGTGAAAATACAGTAAATGATAGTTGGGTAGAGTTTCTACGGATAATCAAAGTAGATTTAGTTAAATATGTCCCGTCTAAACAGTAGGTGAGACGATGAAGGAGTTTGAATCGTTGCATAGGAGTCATTCACTCGCGATTGAGAAAACTTAAACCGTGCGGTGAGATCCAAGAGTTTGGTGATCAAAACTATAGAGAAGTGCAAAAGCTATTTGAGGAAGGATCACGAAAAGAATACCAGGAATATAGATCTCGAACCATGTTAAAATCTCTAGTTGGCGATTAGAAAGAATTTTGGTCATAAGTGTGAGAGACTCGTGGTGGTCAGTTTTCTATGCCTAGCTTTATCAGCGAAGAGGGAATTGCCTTAAATAAATCGGCAGAAATAGCTAACTTACTTAACCCGTGCTTCCAGAAATGTTTCTCATAAGATGATGGCCGAGTTAACGACTTTACTTCGCCCATTGATTCGGAGATGATTTCCATAGAGATATAAGTTGATGCTAGTGGAAATTCACTGCAACAGATTGATAGGAAATTCTATCAGAAATCAATTAATGAGGGTACTGTCCCAATGTCGTGTAAAAAATTAAACGTCACTCCGGGGCCTAAGAATGATCAGTTTATTATGGGTAATGTTCGTTAACTTCGAATTTCTGCAAAATAATGGAGCGTATTATAGCAAGCTCTATTACTCAGTTTCTTACCATAAAGATAGGAATCATTCGGATCCAACACGGATTCCATAAAGATAAATCTTGTAAGACGCACCTAGAGTTTTTTTGTGAATGATGTATATAAAGCGTAAGGATGTTAGATATCATCCAAAAACGTTATTTCCACGCAGCAACAAATTTCGCAACAACCCTTAGTGTTAGTGCGCCACACAAAATATCTAAGTGTTACGTTTAGCTGTAGTTTATCTTTGAAAGAACATATTAGAGATGCGATAGGAAAAGTGAATAGAATGCAAAGATTAACTAGTAGATCGTTGAGGGGATGCTCAACGTGTTTTCAAAGAAAAAAACTCATATTCCTCTTATTCAACCTAGCCAAACGAGAAAATACTGTTTCGCGATTACACTGATTATAACTTTTATATTACAGTTCGTGTACAGCATTTGTTTGATTGGTTGTATACGATACGATTTGTACAGAATTGCCATGATAAAACGGTGAGTGTTACTCAGATGTTGCAGTACGCGGGATGGTAATCATTAAGAGATAGAAGACTAATTCAAAGGATAAATTTACTAAGTAAGTTCAGAAAAATTAGGTTCTCAAATGATGCAATCGATATAATGCGACCTCCTTGTTGATGTGGGCCGCTCTGATACTGCGAGGAAGATTAGAGAAATAAATGCTAGAAGGAATCGTATCAAGAATTCATTTTTTCCGCGCATGATACGCGAAAGAAATTAATTAGGAAAATAGAGTTAAGGTGCCTGTACCCCCTGCCCCACGCCGAAAGGCGGATTGAAGGGTTCTTACATAGACATATTTTTATGGTGTTTTTGTGCTGTCGATATTTTAACTCAATAATCAGAATATATCGTATTTATAAAACAACATATAATCTAAGAGGAAAAATTCATCCGTCTCCGCTACGATTGGTATTCGGTTTCCTTCAAAGTAACTGGGTTGTCCAAATTGTAGTGCTACCTCCAAAATACTTCCGTTTCAATATCATCTCCTAAATCACTACTACTAATTTATTTCTTCTCACAATCAATAACAGTTAAAGGAAAGTTTAATCAACCTTCCTTTGATTTCAAAAAACTCTCAAAGGCACTCGAAATTAATATTTACAATGATAAAAACCTTACACCTTGAGAAATAATGACAATGTAAGAGAAATTGGCCCTTTCAAAACTGGAAATCCAAATATCATTGAGGATTATTATTCATCATTATTATTCAATTATTCATTTACAAACTAAAATCTCAAAAAGGTTTTAATTTTGCCACATAACCGTGAACATATCCTAGTTTTCTATGCATTTTAGTCTTTTTAAGAATTTAATATACCGGCCTTGAAATGTAGAAATGTTTTCGCTCTTTCTAATGTCTATAACCCTCTCCCTCATAGACAAATCCTGGCTGCGCCCCTGCGACAAAGCAATCATTAATTATCATCTGTATATTCATGTCCACATTCGATAGAATCCGTAGATTCTTACACATAGATGATTATGAAAAAATGTCAGCTCCGCCATAGACCTCGATCCCCGTAATGTTACTCAATTTTCATGTTTTTAAGAGAAGGAGACTATTTAACATAATTTAGAGCAAGCGTAAAATATTTATATGTATTCGAATTTCTCTCAGACTCGGTAACAGTGTGCACTTATACACTATGATTTATAATCAAGAACTACATTGGAATCAAGAAAAATATAGGATGATTAATAATATATCCATTCTCCTTCATTCTCATCCATACGATTCAGCCTCCGAGACATAGAGTTAACCACTTCTTTATTGGAATTCGCTCCAGGTGAGAAGATCTAATAACCGACGGAAGCTCATCGAAAGTTTTATCGGTTCAGAACCTAAAGACGAAGTAAATGAAATTTTAGTGCAACTAAAGACCTAATCGCGATCTCCGAGAAGCATCGACAAAACGTTACAGGGAAGTAATCACAAAACATTACTTTTGGTCGCTTTTTTCCCCGGACAATTAGAGAGGCTGATAGAGTAGATTACGTGATGATGATGTTATTACAACCCCTACCATACCCATCTGGCAGCTCGCGGGGTATATATCTAAATCTAAATGTATATAATTGGCTTGGAACTACCGCCGAGAAAATTAGAAACTGTGAACCCGCGAATTGTCCTGGTTGTAGACGAACAATGAATATTAATATGCATAAGAATGTCAATAGTTCTCAAGGCTTTTTTTTAAGCGTAAAAATGAAAAAGATTCGCTTCCGCGGTCCGCTGGTTGTCCGTTTATCGACGTGAAGACCTAAATGAAGAAATAGTCGCCAATAAGTCTGAGTAAGTAAGCCTGAGCTCCTTGCCTTACGACCGGTTTGTTGTTGCGAGTGACGCATAGGCTTTCGAAAATCCTCTGCACTGAAAGCGAAAGGTTCATCGTGCTTCGGGAAATCAGGAGGCCCTGTCAAATACCTCTAATTGTGGAAAATGAGTCAAAGGAACGACCTCGAATCCTTGGTAGAAGAGGAATTTCCACTGACACACGAAACATGTTCTTGACCGACAATTGGTGATGAATCGGTTCCGAATCTTTCATGTCCAATGGTTATTCTTCCATAATGAATTGCATTTCTCTGGTAAATATATATATTCATCACTGGGGCGTATAAATATATGTGGAAACCATATCTTACATTCGTTCATTTCCCGAACAAGAGAAGTTTAAGATAAAAAACTCATTTAACTTAAGCGGAATTCGAGCTCGTGCCCTTCCTATGCCAATAACATGTGTCAGACAGCTTCAAAATCACCTCTTAATTAGCAACTAGTTATATTTATGACACTTCCCAAAAAACTGAGAAGTCCATTTTAGCAGCTTAATAATAACTTTATTATGGCAGCATAATCCTCGTTAATTAACTTTATAAAGTCAGACGTTCATAAAAAAAGTATCAGTGATAAAAACTTGGGTTGTTTATTAGGAAGTCTTTGTTTACTAAAATACGCTAATATAATAATATTATTTGGAAATATTTTTACGAGTGCAATAACATCTAATTTCCTTAGCACCATGGTGAGGAAGGAGCTTTGAATTAGCCAGAGGATAGTTTCTACTGGGCGATTGTAAAATGAGGGTTCTGAGTCTAGCTGACATAGGCACGAAAAGGAAATATATACCAGGCATCTGCAATACTTGCTTTGAAAGTGCTCGACATATGGTTAAAGCTTTTCCGCGCGAGGTAATGCATTTCAACGTTTGTTTTGTATTGGCGCCTGCGATACTTTAAAGGGATCAACTTATGGTTAAAGACTTTCCTCGCGAATCATCAAAGCCTTAATGCATTACTACGTGAATTTCTCCGCTCGAAGGCAACACAATTGACTAATGACCAAGGTCACCGAGCTCCCTGTTACAAAATGTAAGACAAGTCTGATATATGCGCAGAAATTGTTCGGTTTTTATGAAATAATGTTAGTTTTAACTTTGGAATTGGTATTTTTCCTTTTAACTCCGGACGGACAATGATTTCCTGTATACTAGGTGACAAATGGTGTTTATAAATTTATATTACGAATTTCCTTCATCTGCTTGATTAAATTGGCGAAAAATTATATTCCGTAGACAAATACAAATTTTACATTGTGTCATAGTTAGTAACTCAGTAATCGCTCTAACGACTTATCGAATTCTAATTGCTGAGTTGAAAACATAAGAGTGGTAATCAAAAATCCTCCTCGGAATGTTTATCACAAATAATGAATATCCTATGTTTGAACTGGACGTTTGAAGAATTACATTTACATTAATATCCAGCAGGCAGCCGTAAGACGTATGTTCGAGTGAGAAACCAAACTACCAAAATAACGCCTTATTAGCGCACAAATTATCGAGAAAAAGAGACCATTATAGGCCATCTGTTCTCGCTATAATCTCGCAAAACATCATTTTCCTCTAGACTCCAAAATTCTTGTTCTCTAAAGGTGAGAATCACCACATCGCGTATTCCTACTCCAATCCCACTTATTCCTTATTGCTACGCATTATTAAAACCGAATAGCATTCTTCACATTATTTAGAATTAAATTTCAATTATTGTCCATGTATTTTATTGCATTTAAGATTGAAATTGGAATAAATATATATTTAACCTATCGTTCTATAAACACGATAATTATCTGTGAAAGAGAAACACCGAAATAAACATGAGGAACTCGGGGAGAGATCGCGCGAAGGCTCTAAGAAGAGTTCGAAAGAGAGGAAATTTGTGTGAGTTCTAGGCTCCGACTCAAATATTACCGCTTTTCGAGGCTTTCCTCGGTGTTGCCAGTCAGTCACAGAAAGCAGAATTCCAAATAGTTTCTGTGAAAGCCACTGGTGCGCTCGCAAAGTGTTGCGATAATTTTTTCCGCCACTGTACTAAACTTTCTTTCATTCCTCTGTAAATTACCGTCGATCCTTTCTTCTTAATTAAGTTATATGCGGGTTAAGTTAATTAAGTAAGTAATTATGCGGGGGAAAGTTTAGCGCAAAACTACACTATTTCGAATGAGTTTCCATTGTCTCTCCGGAATAATGACAGCCTTATTCTTCGCACGCAAAAGCCACGAAGAAAACAAGGTGAGCTCCCACTATAAGACTTTCTCATGCGGAAGCTCACGTAATTCGTGAAAGGAAATCGTTGTTTACGTTCGCCGAGTGGGCAAAATGCTGTCGGCAGCGAAATAAGACTACTTAAAAACATTTCCAGAGATGCGTTTTTTATAGAGGTCGCTGTATGTGTGACTTGAATCCTCAAGAATCTGTGGATGGGGAAAGAGGCAGACGATAAAGGTTAATTGGGAGGCAATTAAAAGATGGAGAGGATGAGGAAACTGAAAGAAATGTTGTCGCACTTGAAAAGTCTGCACAGTGCAGTAGTCGCGCAGCGAAATATTTCTTGCTATTAGCATGTGGCCAATAATTAAATCTGTCTTGATATTTAGAGTGAAAACGCACTAAACAAATTAACGCCGAAATTTTCATCTTGACGGAAAAAATTAAAGAAATATTTTAGTGAAATGTATACCGGCCGCGTTTGCTGAGCCTTTTAGCGCTCCAAATCAGGGTTGGTGAGTCCCGGGTTCGAATACCGGCATAACAATTTTTTCTGCTGGAAAATACTTGTGTTTTCGTCAATAGTTATTAAAATGGATGTAATATATGTATATAGCACAATAGGGAATGATCTAATTTAATAGCATTAATCGGCATTGCTAACTTACACACTATCACACTCATAATTAAGGCTGAGATAAATATAATAACATATATTTTCTCCATTTTGAAGCGAGAGAAAAATTAAAAATCTCCCATCGATTAAGGTATGATAGCGGTGGCAGATTTAATTATTAAGGTTTAGAGGTTGTAAGATGGATGTATCCACCACATACCGCGAGATGATACCATTACGCTAGAAGCTATAGGATTAGAAAATAGACGATTTAATCATAACTATTCTTACTTTGTGGTTTGCACCCCATAGTTGTAAAAACAACGATTCCATGAGCAACATCTTCCCCTATGAAAATTGCATTCCGCCCGTTTTAGCAAATAATAATCTCTCGAATGCGAGAAAAATATTATTTGTTAATAATTGCTTTTCCAGCATGTCTGTCAAAAAATTTCACACTCTTGCATATTCGATTATAAGGAAATAATTTAATAAATTATTTGTTGCGACATTTACTACACGGAATAAAGTTTGATTTTAGTAAATATCAGTAATCTGAAGAAAAATCATGCCTGAAGAATCCAAAATGATTGTGAAAAAATACCTCTACGAAAAGAGGGAATTACCAAAATATTTTATCATATTTTAAGAAAACCGTGAAAATAAAAAACATCAATGAGGAAAAGATTGTAAAAATATGCAATAATCTATACGACATGAAATTGAGTAAGCTGTCTAAATCTCTCAGATTGCAGACCTTAATTGAAAATTCACGACTTCAAAGATGCAGATAGCATGTTAAACTAAGATACTTTATACCAAAAAACTTAAATTTCTAATCAACATGAAAAAGTGCTGTATCGATATAGTCTTAAATTATTTTATTGAGTTTTGAATTTTGAATAGGATGAGACTTTCACCTCAAGGCCGTCAAAAACTTAAAAACGATTTTAAAATATAATTAATCGTCATTGTAGAGATAAAATAAATGATTATCAGTTGATAGTAATTCGATATTTCATAACGGCAATACGACAAGCTAAAACAAAACGTCTACCATATTTAAAATTATTTCTAGCAAGAGTGTCGTGATGGTTCTGAAAAGCTACCAACGGAATATCCGAGAAAACAGACAACATATTACTAAATCACGAATAGAAAATTTCTCCAAACGTAAAATTTTGTAATTCCGCCTTCGGACATTTCAATCAAAGATCCAACCACAGATACAGAAAACATAGGAGAAATAAAATCTCGTATTTTAGAGAAAAGTCTTCGAAAAAAGTTATGTAGAAATTCGGCAACGGTGTAAACTGAAAGACAACCGAGTTTTTGAGGCAAGCATCGAGACCCCGCCTGCAATTTCGCCTTCCTCTTCAGCCCATCATTATATATCGCCACTCCCTTCACCCACCACTACGCCCTCCGAGACACTATGCAGGCGAAAGAGATATCTGAACAGCAGGCAAGTGGCCCACATCGAGTTTCATCCTTTTGACTGCGTCTCTGAGAAGTGATGCACGAGAAAGCTGGTTTAATTCGCCTTATTGTACATATATCTGATGTGCGGTTCACATAACGTATGGGGTGGGCGAATCAATATGGTGATGATGAAGAAATTTATTTTTGGTTTTATCTTTACGACCTGTTTCCTATCCTAATGCCTTCCAGTACTAAGAAAATCGACTTCCATTGGAATATAACCTATGACCGTTTTCAACCCAAGTTAAGAAGGTAGCCAATGTAGGCTTATCATAGAATTTTACGAAAATGTTTTTTTTATTGTAAACACGCAAAGATATCACCTAATTATGTTGCACATTAAATAAAGTATTGCTATAAATAAACATCAATATTAAGTTATAAAAATGAATTAAAAATCGCACATAAAGAATTAATAATAATTCTCAGTTACGCCCAATCATGAATTTATTTTTTTACTCCCAACTTACAAAATTCTGCTCTGGATAAATTCTTAAATATGCCTTAACGACAACTTTTTCACTGTCTCTTTTATGCCTATTTTCTCGTCTACCAATAGCTCCTTTATTTACGAAAAAAATTTCGATGGCAGCATAAGGGATACAAAACCTAAAACACACCAACAATTGTAAGTAAAAGCTTGATTTAATTGCCGTTTTCGAGAAAGATCTCTAAAATTTATTGAAAAATATAGTAAAATTCCAATGATATACATAAACGGTTGTTTTTTTCGTTTTTCTTGAATTTCTACAAGTACCCAAATTTTAAAAAAACAACAAATTTCAGTTTATTATGTAATCAAATCTTCAGGATCGAATGTGCAAACATGCGTAACTGGCATATTTAAGAGTTCTTTATCCAAAACTCAGTCAGTTTTAATCAATTTACTGCTAGAGAGAAAATACATGCTGTAAAGGCATAAAATATTCAAATGGTATCATAAAATAAATAAAATTGCTGTAAATGAGCACTGTGCATCTTGAATCTCATGCGATACAGCACATTTTCATATTTATAGCCCTGGGTTTAACATTCCGATTCCAAGGCTAACTCTTAACAATAGGCATTGAGCGCAAGTACCACCTACCGTATTTATTCTTCTACTTCCCAGAAGAAATATTAAGAAACCTTGGCTTTCGGTTATTAACAAACAACGAGAATAATAACTTGGGATAGCCAATCCGTATTTACCGTGCAATTCAAACTCTAAGGAAAAAATTCCATTTCCTTGTCCCTTTCAAAGTAAATATCGCAGATCCCCTTCGATTGAATTCCACAGCTTAAAAGCCTCTAAACAAGAGGCGTAGATCGAGTCACGATATCACTTGTCATTTCACCTCCTGGGGAAAAACGCCCTATTTGAAGTCGTGAGCAAATGAGCTCCTTCCTTCAGTTAACGCTGTATTGCTGGACAACAAGTAAAATATTTACTCTGAATCCGAGCTGAGAATGGGAAAAGCCAAAAGTTATTAGTCATCATTAGTACGTGATGCATTCGGAGGCAGTGACAAGGAAACCATATCAATCAACGAGATACGTCTAAATAATACAGCTACTTATTAGGCACGTGAATCTAGAAAGCTACGCAATTCAAGCTTCAAAAGTACGTCATGATTCATCTTGTGGTGACGAAGAAGCCTAAAGTGATGCTAACCATTTGTTCTGAATGTTAGAGCCTGTATAAAATTCCTTACTTCGCAATTCAGAACGAATAAATTAGAGCTAATACGTAGCACAACCTATATTTAGGTTCTTTCACGCAGTTAATTTGAACGTTACTGCAACTTTACTTTAGAAAAGTGGAAATACCGCAACTCAGGTGTACTGCAACTCAACTTCCAGTTTTACTTCAGATCTATTCATTTCATGAGTGATTCCTTAAAACTGCGACTGCGAAAACTATAATAATAAGGCTGATACTTATAGCAAAAATTTAATAACACCACATCAGTCAGAACTATAAAATGAACATACCACATTGTACTTTTTCTATCCTTCGCTCCATATTTCCTATTCCTTTTAAATTGCGTCATATTGCCCTTTTAGAGGGAAAATAGCTCGAGCTAGATACGCCACCGAGCGCCGGCGCCGGCGCCTCGGGATATTCATAAGATAGCGTTTCCGCAACCACACCCGACATCAAAACCATAGTGCGATAATATTACAAGTTTGGTGTTCCAGATACATGTCTACATATAAATACCAAGCTGATACAAAAGAATTGGAATGGAATTTTAAGGAGAGTTATCGAAAAGATACGAAAATCTAATCAGAACTGCCATCATCCTGAAAATAGTGAATTTAGGTTACGCAAGTTAAGCCACACAAAATTGGTTTTTGACAATAACTTTGACATATATATGCGGCCTTTGTCGAGGTTTAAAGTATTCCTGCTTTAAATTAACTCAGAAATAAATTTAGTTCTTTTCTCATTCTAATGTCGATGAAACCAAAATAAAAACATTCGCATTTAGTTAAAATAGCGATTAAATCAGTTCTTCTTTGCATGATATAGATAACCTGCTGTTTAAATATAGGCAACACGTAACTCTATCGCGGCCTTTTGATATCAAAAGGTTCCAAACAAATCCATTTTATAATACAAAATACATAATATTATCTATTATATTAAAATCAAATTGAGAAAGTGATATCTGGTGGAATTCCATAATATACGATGGTATATTGTGTTTTTATTAATAAATCATCGCATATTTATTACATTATCCATCCTTTCAACATATTTCTAACCATTTCTATGCTTTATTGTTTATACTATTTACTCAGTACTTAACATATGCAATATATTAGTATATTTACTGTTTGCATTTATTTCTATTTGTATTTATCTTATTATTATTTAATTTTGTTATTGCGCCTAATGGGTTTTTTATTTATAACAACCTTTGTATATGTAAACAAAACAAGATTATGCATATTTTTTATACTATTTACACAGCACCTATGTAGGACATGTAAATATTTTTTCAATCGTGAGTCAATGAAGTATATATTTTACACAATATTTTTTTTATATAACAATATTTTACAAAATAATTAATTAATTCTCTGCTTTCGAACTAACGCTGTTATATTAAGTGAAGGCAATCCCTGTACAAATCTTCTTCTGAGATTCCTATATTTCACACACTTATAATTTATCCATTTGTGTATAATTTCCCTTAGTGTGAAATAAGGGTTATTATCATTATTTTAATTCCCAACCATTCAATATAATCCATACTAATGGTCAATTTTATCAAAAAACACGGGATCAAACATCCTCCGAACGCATGAATTTAATTACCCGTGAATATTTACTGAATCCTACGCTAAGCGTTCTAATGTAATTACCTTCAAATTTGCATAATGGTTCTCCATGTTCCATCCTCAGTTGTCGCTCCCAAGAGGATGAAATGAACGCATAGCTCGTCACATTATCGCTCATAGAACATGAGCAAGTTCACGGGCAAGGGTAATCTCTAGGTCATGGCGTAGGAGACGATGCAATAGCGTGAGTGGAAAAAAAGACTCGGTAGAACAAAGCGACTGCAATGCGAACTAGGAGACTTCCGCAGGAAATCTAATTTGCTGAACTTTACCAAATGTCAGATAAATGTCATTCAAATGTTTCTCACAGTTCCATCGGGCCTATCCAACACTTGTTCCTTATTGCTGCTTTCCATACCCATCTAGAATATCCAAAATAACGCCCTTCCCTCATCCTTTATTTTCCAACTTGTACTCCTACAAGAAAATTCCTTTCTTTCAGTGACAAAGCATCCGAAGATTATATATTCCGTGAATTACCGTATTAGCCCGAATATAACGCGATATTTTTCGACCGTTTATTTTCCGTTAATAAATCGACTCGCGCTGAATTCGGGGTTTAAGTAATGGAATGTAATATAAACAAGGACATTTTCCTACAGAGGTTGAAACGCGACTGAACGTCCGACCGAATTTTTTAAATTACTTAATTTTATTGACATGAATGTAACCTGTGTTATTAGCTTGTAATTACCTAAATGAATGCTTATCTGATTGAATTTTACTTTCTTTGAATTCTTTTATGAGTATTACTTTTTTTAAATATTTATGAAAATTTTCGAGATATTCGAGCTAATACGGTATAATTTCTCTCCATACTATATATCAAAGCACTAAAAAGGGACGATCTAAGTGTATTTTCCAAAAGGATATTATAAGATTGAAAGCAAAAATCGAGTAAACAATTTTCAGGGGTCTCTTACTTACTATGGCTGTTATATAAATGACCGTAAAATATTGTTGATTTGCATAAATTTTTAATATAAATGATTTCGATTGGAGTCCATATTTCACGATGATTGATTTTCACGAAATTAAAGTCAAGTGCTGGAAAACTTATCACTCGATAATAGCGAGAGAAATAATAACGGTTGTCTATATTACACCAGTAGTCCTTAGAATTGTATTACAAGCTTTCAAAATCTTTTAAAAAATTGAGTTAGCAATTTATCTCGCAGCAATATGACAATTTTCAGTTGGTAGACGTAATTCTCTAACACCAAGTCTTAAACGATACAAAATATTTACACATTACGTATTTACCCAACGCATCTACAGTTTATATAAAATGCAAATTTACTATATTTATAACCCCTACGGGCAAAGATAACGCTTTACTATTACAAATTGTTAAGAGTTCAGGGTTCGGGATACTTAAGCAACTCTCGTAATTCGAAAAACAACAATTTATTACGGTGCGTAATTAACACAAGAAACTAAGTCGGAAAAAGTCACCAAACACAGTTACTATAACTCCGACTTAAATAAGAACTCTTCACTTATACTTCAATCACACTCTCACGTTTTCCTTTTTCCATCCGCTAAACTAACTGTTTGTTTATTTATCTCTGGAGACCATTATTGGCCTTAGCAACTGCCGCGTCGCGTATTTATACTCGTTCGCGGTATTTCCCGATGAGTGGAGAACATTCCAATTCAATAGTCCATCAAATAACGTTGGGCGCAGCAATAATTACATACCCTTTATTATCGGCATTGTTTCCTCGATAATATCAGGGAAAAAATTATTTATAAGGAAATTCCCTGCTTCTCAAATTAGCTTTCGTAACGCATTGTTTAACTAGAGGTTTTATAAGTTTCGAAGACTCAATTTTCCTTCATACAATTTTATAAAACTGTTTATTTCGCATTATTCATTTGCAATCAAAGTCCTTTCTAGCTCTTTGAAGAAAAAATAACTCATGCATTCTGTGTAATGCTCCATACACGTCGCTCGATTGACATTCTCAATAATCTGATATAAGCAGATGCATCTTAATAAATGACACGTACTTCGAAGCGAATGGTCAACTGGAATGAATCACATGTTTGAACAGAGCGCAGAATCGAGCAATGAGTCACAATCGACGGAGCGTTCCACGATTCTTAAAAAGACGTGCGGAAGAGCATATTTCCCTATGATAACCTTGTGATCGCGTGTTGACGATGCTACAAAATCTCTATCAAGCATGAGAAAATTTTATAAAAATCATAATCTCATTCTGCATACGATATCATAGGGGTGCTTAAGGTGTAGCACAAATGCAATGAGTGCCATTAAGATTTTTGAGATTCTTTGGAGACAGATAAGCTTTCTGGAATCTCTTGCACAAATTTACGTCAGAAAGGCTTTAAGTAGCATGAATTACTCATGATGCAATGTGCGGAAATATGCAAATAAAATCGTTCTTCCACCATAAGTGGGCTTTACTTAAAACATTTAGTTGAGTTCGATTTTTGTCCAAGAGGTGAAATTCAAGGTAGTAGAAAACAGAGATTAATAATGAGATTAAATATAATATACGATCGACACTAATAATAAGTCTCACACCAAATACATAAACACTATAAATACATAACTAAATTTTACGATGCGTCAACGAAGACAAACTAGCGCAAAAATGCGAGATTATGCACAAATATATAACAGAAGTAACGTGGTTTTCCCACTGTCGTAAGCCGTATAGCAACTCAAGATATATATAATGCTTGGCACATGAATGTTTCAAATTGTTTACAAGTTTATATGTGCGGTAACAATATATTTCTGGTGAAAATAGAACACATGCTCGAAATAAATAATGATACTACTAATGATAAAGACAATAGAAAATGGTAATACAGAGAAAGCAATGCTTACAATTATAATAATAAAAACAAAACCTAGAATATGCTAATAAGAAAATATATTTCGTACTTATTTCTTCATTTTATAAATGGAAATTCGGAAAAGATACTTAAATTCCCGTCATAATTTTTATGAAGGAACTTTTTGAAAGCTGCTAGCTATTATTTCAATCGGAAGTAACATTTCGAGCAACGAAAAAAGCCAATAATAAAAAAAATAAAACCATCAAATTAAAAGGTCAAAACCGGGTGAGGGAAGGGGAATCAATAAATTCAACGGATAAAACTGAAATAAACGACCGTCCTTAAAATACTTGCTTGAAGTCTTTGGGTCAGAAAATTCCCATCTGCCATATTACCGATGATTCTGAAAGCTCCAAAATTTAGCATCGACGAGTGTGTGAAGATATATTTCTTCATCTTCCCCAGGACTGCTCCTTCATAAGAAAAGCATGTCTTTTTCAATTCTCAGGAGATTCTCTCCATTCACATCCATCAAAGCGAACGAAATAATCCGTTTCTCTTTCGTTCTTTCCATCATCTCACTTCTTACGTCATCATTAGCTCTTCCCTTCAGCACCCAGAGAATTGTTCCCAGTCCAACTGCCAAAAACCTCATTTCATACGTGAACTCTTCTGCAGATGTGGAAATCCAGCTAAGCCCCATCGTTTAAGATCAAGGACGGGAAAACGTTCACCTCTACGAATTCCTACAGAAGGGTATTACACAATGAGCCCCAGCGTTGACCTCAGACCGACAATACACAACCGACTGTTAAGCTCTTCGTCTTTCACATTCGCATCCTGCTTTTTGACATCCTGTCTGGAGAGGAGAAATTAATTTCTATGACATCACCAGAAGTCTCTCCTTACCAGCATACCGCGAGTTTGATATTCATTACTCGTTCTTCGTACTGGCCAGTTCGTTTCCAAGCAGTCAATCATTCCTGTTTTCTTCTCTAACTTTAGAAGAAACCTTTCGATATATCATTTTAAAAATGTTTACACAATAAACAGAATTAAGTTGAATAACCTCTCTTTTTTCGTATTACAGTATTAGATTTGTTGAATAATCATCGGAGAGCAGACGTTATTGTCAATTCATCCTCCTTGTTCTTACTTGGTATTAATTGCTTACTTTATTTTTCCTAAACGTCTTCACTTCCGAAGTGATTAAATTCGATTGATTTTTATTCTATTGCTCAACTCCTGATCTCTCCATCACTACACGATCTCTCATCTACCGCCTACCACATACATACAACAGTTTTCTACAATTACTTATCCTGAGTAAAGCTTTGTGATGTTTATTAATTAGTTGAAGTAAATATAAATTAAAAACTTTCTGTTATTTCTCAGCTGTCTCTATTTACAATGCGTATTGTTTCCAGTAACCTACGCTAAGAAAAAGATAAGTTGTTCGGAGAGAGAGAGAGGTTGCTAAGAATAACACGAGCACAATACACGATAAAGATAACACAAATGAAAGATGCGAAATGCTAAAACAATATACTGGATACCTTTTGATTATTAAGATGAAAAAATCCCTGAATAAAAGCACAAAAAGTTATTCTTCCATATCTGCGAGCTGTAAAATACACTCCAGGAACTTAATTCGTTATTAATTCTTATATTACACCTGATAAAGCGTACTCTGTACGCCTATAAAATATAAAATAATGAATGAAAAATCGAAGTCGAGCCTGAAATTACTTCATAAAATCGTCGCGAAGAATCTGAGTATTCCATTAAAGTTACAATGCTGCAACTCGTAATTATATTAAAAGTAAAATTCGTTTCACTTGAATGCCATCCTTTTGCTATTAACATTTAAAATTTTCGGAGTGTCATCAAATAAGCCGCGAAATTTTCCCTTTCTCTCATGACCGTCACATTCTCAGACATACTTTCCGATGGCCTTAATGGCTGCGGAAAATTAATGCAAAGTAGTTCTTCACTTACTGTTGCCTTTTTCTGGGCTGTCCATTAAGGTCAGCGAACCATACGAAAGAATCTGGAACCATCACAAGTTTTATTCCTCGGCACTTAACACCTAATTTGCGAGATCAAAGGGAGTAGAGGTTCCAAGGAAAACACGGATGGATTTCCGTGGACTCGCCGCCTGTCGCATCCGTCTAATTTAGACCTGACTCATACCGAAGGGGACAAAAGAAATTCACTTGCTCTACCATTCCCGTTGTCCCATTAGATAGCCCTTTGAAGCATCGAGTAAATATTTCCCTGCATACATAGAAGTTCTTCCGTTCGCCAAATGTTGTGGTTCATTTTCATTCCTTCTATTCAAAAGATATGTAAATAAAAAGAACATACGGAATAAGGTCAAGGGTATATTTTCACATATGGGCATGCGCCCAGGAAAAAATGGTCTAGCCGGATAGCTTAGTTGGCTACAACAGCCTCTCGGATAGTGGAAGATCCCGGTCCCGTCCGATACCTTCTCTTCGAGGCCGTATTTCCGTGGAAACATTTGGACGGGGCCGGGAATCGAACCCGGCATTTCCCTCCATCCGGGAGACTGTTCCAGCCAAATAAGCTATCCGACAAGGAGATTTTTATTCCAGGGCGCACGCCAATATGTTAAAATATACCCTCTCTTTTTTCCTTGGGTGTAGGAAGTCGTTTTTTCCTGGGAGAAAAGATCATAACAGAGAAGCATTCCGTTTCGAGGATTAATTACAACTTCCTTCTTCAATATCCTTCCTATTAGATGCAGAACTCATGCTTGTCGTATTTCCCTCCCACTCCGTCATTAGATAAAATCTTTAAGCATTAAGAAGTATTTGATCCCGTTACTTTAGAAGCAATATTATGAAACGCAACTCCCCAGACGTCTATGGTATGTGATAGTGAGCGTGAAACATACGCAAAAGGAAATTACTGTTGCATGGTTTCACCTGCCAGGAATGCTTCTCAAGGGAAAGGAACTTGACGGGGGAATTCGAGGTTAAATGTTCGCACTTCCATAAACAAAAATTACGCATATGGAATTCAATTACATCATAAAATGGATTACGAACGTTTAATCGGTCTAGAATTTGCAAAAAATGCGATGCGAATGAAAGATCTTACGTAAAGAGCTAAAAAATATTTTATTAAATAAATCAACAAAAGTTCTTTGTATTCTTCCACAAATTTAGATGACGTTCGACAGTATTAGGTCAGAACACCTTGAGATTATATATAAGTAATTATAATTAAAATATAAAAATACAGCTAGAGCTATAAAATGATATTTCATTGATTAATTATTATTTAGAGTTCTCAAAACAATCTAGAGGAAACTGCTATCGACAGACACTATCAAATGTACTTTAACAAATAGATAATTTTCGGAACATAGCATAAAAACATTGAATGGTATCCCTATACCTGCCTTAAACTTTAAAAATATAAATAAGTGAATTCACAAAATATGTGCTCACAAAATGGATACGAAATAGCGTAAGCTCTACGCTGTTTTTTCAGTGATTACACGAGGTCCTCTTATTCAATTTTCGTGATTTACTAATAGAATGTTGAATTGCGATTTGAAATTATAACAAAGACAGTCACTATTAAAGATTCAAAATCTTTACATGATTTATGCTTCTTACATCCACTGCTGAACTCCCTTCCTGACCGTCCTCCCTTAACTTCACTTATCAATTATCGTGTTCCAAACAGATCTACCCGTTTGACATCTTTACTTCACTATACAAATCCTAGACTCACTTACCGAGCGCTCTATTATCTTTCGTCTTGCTTCTCTGTTGAACTCAATTCCTCCATCTATTGATCCTTTCTCCCTATCTAAAGGGAGATTTTTGAACCTGAGCTTACCACACACCAGATCCTTTGAATGTTAAATCTACCTTTTCTGTTTTTCTCTATATTTTGTCACTTTTTTACTGTTTATGTTTGTTACTTTTCTATACGTATATTAGCTATATTTCACTGTTAACTGGCAATTGTCATGCTGTATGTGAGAATTGAATAAATAAATAAATCTATACTCTGACTTCCTTGATTTTCTAAAAATGCATTTTCAATTCTTTTAAATGGATTTGTTAGTAACTTTTTCCTGAAATTCTACCAATAACCCGCTAATAGGAAGGCTGAATTCTTTCATTATAGTTAACTAATGTGTTTGAAACCGATAGCTTTCGAAGAAGCAAATTTCGCTTTCAGGAACGGCGCCTAAGGATATTAAAATTGGGTTTTACGTAATAGCCCGATTAGGTGTATGCACCTAGGTCTAACGGTATCTCAAACGGCTTCAATAACTGTTTTAAACCATTCATCCTTAGTTTCCCAACTTTGAGACCACACTTTTCGGAAGAGTGCTCCCGATGAATGCGTTCTGAAGGGATTTTTCTCTCACGCAGACTAGATGTTGCATAAGGCAAAATAAATCAGCAAGCAGAGGCAGGTCATAAGAGTAAAAATTACATACTATTTTCTTTGTAATTAAGGTTAGTAATTTAAGGATAATCCGAAAAGCGCAAAAGTTGACGTCACAAAGATTTTGCAAAATCTTGAAATTATGGCCAATACTTGAGCTAATTCCCATATAATCTCCATACTTACAATGCCCGAAATGAAATAGTCACTGAAAAATTAATCTGATGGCATTCTACGATGAGTGTTGAATGAAATAAAACTGTTACTTTCGGCGCCACGAAAGTTTATTAACTTACATTAAGCGCCAGAATCAGGGATGCGGAAATAAACCAAAATGGTACCGAGATAAATCTATATTTGCGAAAGATCGTATAAAAATGTGAAACTACGAATGTTGGAAGAGATGTGCTATTTTTACAAAACGTGAAACTGTGATTGCACAACGAGTAATAAAACGATATTCCAGTACATTCTTTACTACAACACTAACGAGTTTTAGAGCTCTTGGAATTTAGAGAATTTTATTCTTCGCTCGCTCTCATACATTAAATACCAAAATCACTAAAACTCTTAATATTTCGATACACAGAAAATATACTATGATACCTTTGGTTTACTACGCAAGCAATCAATAAGACCCTACTCCAAGTTCTCGTAAATTAAAAAAGTGGAATACCTTTAATGTTGGTAGTTTCAAATTTGTATTAGTCATTACGGGAATTAGATTTTTCTCTAGATATCTCAGACCAGAATCGCTCGTAAGAAAATTTTACGTTTCGAAATTAGATGAGTAATCTTTTGACCATTCCTGATTAGACGGAAAACATTTTCCACTCATTTAAATCATTTCCTATTCCTACGATTGGCACCTGCTTGTTATGAATAATATCAATTCCCAAAGAGTCTCCAGACTTATTTCATTTACAACACGCTTTTACCGTCGAAACATCCACCCTTCCGATGAATTATCACGGCTAATTAATTTCTTCCACTCCTTGTACGCAACAATTCCTCTGTACCTAATAAGCTCACAGCTGAACGATAAACACACGATTACATCGTAAATGAAAATCTTTGACCTCGCTAGCACTACACTTCGGTGTGAAGCTCTCCACTTGGCTAATCAAGATCTGATCGGTCTGAACTGAAAACCTCCCCGACAGGAACGAATAGCTTTCCGTAATTTCTCATCGATATTTTTTACATAAAATTAAATCGATTGAAATGACGCAGTGCATCATGAGGGCAACGCAGAAGTTGGTCCAACAACTGCGCACTATGCCAAGGTAATAGTATCGATTGCTTGTTGCTGGTTGGCAACCATTCTAAAGCTTTACTTGGTCAAGAATCCGGTGAATCTAGTGCATTCGAAAAAAATGGGTGTTTCGTGTAACAATCCGTGCATAGTAAATGATAGTCATGCGGTAGGAAATTTATCGATCCAATCACTTGCTGGGTACCGAGGAAATGGGAGAGGTGAGCTTAATTATTCATAGGAAACTCTCGCAAAGTTACGCTGTCAACTTCAAAATATGAAGGCTATGTTGAGACCGGATAGGTCTCTCTCACAAATGAAGTTCACCTAGGAGTCCATCACTTCGTGAAATTTTTACAAGACTATAGAGATGTTGAACAAAACAGTTTCCATATAGGAAAATTTAATAATTTCTTAATATTTTAAGTAGATAAGTAAAAGTTATAACATTTGTCCTATCGAAATTTTGCTTTATTCAACATTTTCATCCATCCTTCTCACATTAAAGCCATAGCTGTTCATTGGTTTATGATGTTAGAATTGGTGATATGTAGAAATAGAAAATATATTTTAAGTAAGTACACTACTCTTCATGAACCAGATTAAAATTTAATATCACTATTTGCGATTCATTATATGTTTGTGTTCCGTATTAAGTCAATTAAAAATTAAATTAGTAATGCAAAGCAAAATTTGTAATGTACTGAAATAATTTTGTGACAGTGTGACTGCCAATGTATACATAAATAAATCAATGAGAATAACACGATATTAAATTTCTTAATCTCCTAATAGATTAGTCAAACGACTGCGCAGAGAGAATAAATCTGAGAAAATCATACATTAAGGAATAGCTCCACGAAACATTCAAATTGTTAATAAACGACCTGGAAGCATTATCTTCCAAAACATAATAAACGAATACCTCAAGACAGCGGAAACCAAATATTTCACTAGCCAATGTAGGGAAATTTCCAGAATTTTGCTTGATACACCGTTATTTTCTAATCACTGATTTAATTGCGTAACTACTTGCAAGATGTGTTGCCTTATAATATTACTTCTAATGCACCACTGAAAATAAGACATTTCCTTTCCACAGGCTGTATTTCTTATTTCCACTAATTTATTCCCAAATCTCTACGTGAAAAAGCGATGAGCAGAAGACATTTGAATCTATGAAATTCGTTCGTAGTTAATTAAAGGCTTCGTTCAAAACCATATATAACACAGTTATTTGCGGTATCACATGCCTTTCTTGGGGCATCAAGGATATCAAACAATGAATAGCCAAAATCTCCTCAAAACGAGCAATCCACCTGCACTTCGATAAGGCAAAGCATCGTGCTTTCTTTGGCCTTGCTGATAACAGAGGAAAAGTGAAATTTATTCGGCGGAAGACTGTACTGTAAGACGCCTAATATGGGAATGAAAGGAATACATTATGGAGGGACTGGTGTGACTCGCATATTGAGAAGTAAGAGCTCATGTCTTAGCATTAAAAGGAGCGGTAGAGCTTCAGAGACGCTCCTCTCTTCGAAGGTTATAGGGAATGCTTCTCGAGATGTTTGAAAGAACAATACAACCTATAGGCAATACTGAGGGATCCATGAAACGTACATATTTGTTTTAAAGCAATTGTAGTACGTATTTTTTTTATACGAAAATATCTTCACCGGTCAAAGACTGTTTTTAATTTTAATATTAACTCAGGAATTGAGTACTTAAGCCTTATTTCCGGAGAGAACTTCTGTTTCCTGTACGTACAGGAATTTCGTACGTATATCCTGTAAGATTTTATTCATGGCCCCCATACAGAAATTTCCGACACTGAGAAACAACAAACATTCGATAAATGCAATGAAATTACCATCTATTGCACTTACGTTTCAGGGGAATAATAATTCAATAAATCTACAGCATAAAAAGTATCCAGGGAATTTTAAGTATTATAATAAATATTTGAACGTTCAAATTATCTAAAATTTCATGTTGAAAACCTGGGGCCAAAATTCATCTTCTAGCTTTGGTAAAACACAAATGGGAAGCATATGACCTATTGAAATCCTATTTTCAAATATTTAAAACAAAAAATTAGTGCAATTTGGTCGATTATATTTTCTACCACAAAAATATAACGAAACTGTCTTGCTCTTCTGCGCCATGCAATGATAAATACGAGAGATATAATTTAATACTCGGAGAGACGCTTACAAGGTTAACACTTTCGCTTCGGCAGACGTCTTTTGAGAATTTGTAAGGACTGCGGACGACGAAAATAGACGTCCATACTGTTTAAATAATTCTTTATGAAGTATGGAGTCAAAACGTCCCTGGATTTTCCACACACCTATTTTTGTGCGGGAGAGGATTTATTTAAATGGCAAGCAAAGAAAAAGTTAAAGAAGAAGAATGTATGCCTCCCAGATAGCCATGTGAGCAATGCGTTTCGACTTGGGTGAATACCGTCCCGGGTTCGATTCCCGGTTGGAGCCTATGTACGAAATAACCTACACTGTTGTAGCATTTAAAAAAAACAACAACAATTCATTGACTGAAATTTTGAAAAGCTTTCACCGTTGTCATGAATATCGGTCAGTCTGGATTCTTTTTCGTTTCGAGGCGTGAAAGCGATGTTTTTACGGCAGAAAAATGTCCGAAATTTCCGCGAAAATTCCTCCGAAAATTACACTAAAAGTGAACGCTCTTTGGAAACAGGTGTTCCGCCAAGTATCGCAGACAATTAGACCGTCACGGTGGCGAGGTTATGAGCCGACGCCCTCAGCAAATATTTTAGACTGACCAAAGAGAAAGACAGCGAGGAACACTGCGATTCCAGAGGTAGCGAAGGAACTGGTCCAAAAAATTTGAGAACTGTGTTGGAGAATGCGCTCCGTTTGCAGCAGTTGGGATATCAAGGTCGCTTTCCAAGGCCTCTCGTATTTTTTCCCCTCCGTTCCTTTGTCGAAAGCAAGCCGACTTCCACAGACCATTTATTCGGCCACAGCGGAAGTGAGTCACAGAGATCTCGCAATTCTTGATGCGCGAATGAAAACGGTTTGTCCGCAGGACGTTAATTCGTCTCGCGCTGTTCAGATTTACGAGTATTTCCCACCTGTAACGGTGCAGGAAGGGTAGACTTGCTATACACATGGACAGATGTCCGCGTCTATCTGCGGATACACTGCAAAAGGGTCCAATTTTTAGAAGGTAAATCACGTAAATGGTGGGCAAATATATTTTGAAGAAAACATGTTGAATGTCAGAATATGAAAAATACAAATATATAAATAAACAAATAGTTCGCAAATATATCAGTAAAATTTTTTTTTAGAAAAGTGTAAGGTGGCTTTGCTGGATAAGGTCGTGCACCTATGAAATTACTCCAGGAAGAACGTAAATGCAAAGAGTTTGACAATACCGGGACTCGAACCCTGACCTCCCGATTACCGGTCAGTTACTCTACCAATTCAGCTATCGAGCCAGAACTTTCTGGCTGATAGTTTTCTGAAATTATTTTAGTCTAATATCCCGATTTATTAATTATTAAGTATTTGTACATGTGATGGGAAATTTGCATTGTCACATTTGGCATATGACTAGATCTGTGCAAAAAATCTGAACTTCCTCGCCAAAATTCAATATTCATTTGCCTTCCATTAAATTAAATAACAACGATTCTTGACTATATAGACTCAAAGTAAAGTTAAACAATTTCATTTTTCCATGTTATAAAATATTAACACCTCCACATCAATATCGTAGGATATCCTCAGGGGTGTACCGAGGGTATTTGACGCCCCTGACAGGGGTGTCAGAAAATGTTCGTAATTTACTTTAGCCATTGCCTCTCCCTCCTTGAAGGGGTGCCCCCCTGCAAGTGGCGCCCAGGGTATTTGCTCTACTTTTCATACCCTGGGTACGCCCCTGGACATTCTTAGGTTTACTAAGAGTATCACGAATACTTTAACTCCAACAGCAAATTCGTGATAATTTAGAGCAGATACCCGAGTTTTTTTTACTATAACTTAACACATGGATGGATACAAAGTTTTTCTTTAAAAATATTGCAGCGTATAATTTGTAGATTCGACGATCACACATCTTTTCCATTAGCAAATAAAAAAATAGCTACCTTTGCGATTTTTTCCGAAAGCGTTCCGCGCTCTTCCAGACTCAACGCACGTTTCCCAATCAGCCGTTGAGTATCCTGGTTCAGCGGAGTCTTAATTTATGACCGATCTCTAATTGACCTCTAACAAATTAAATTATCCCTCCCTTGAAGGCTGCTGCAATTAATCTTAATACACCCCTCTCCTGCTAAAAATTATCACGTGGAAACTGCAATATTGACTCGCGTTTCTTCGGAGGTTTCCCTTTTCTCACATACGTCGAAAAGTGGAATGATTCGCTGGAATCGTTCAAAAAATCTTTTAGATGACTGAATTCAATATATAATTACCCTGATGCATTTTCTTTAATAACAGTTGAATAAATTCATTAATGTAAGCTTAATAATATTCTCAAACGGCTAGATTCGATTTATAATCGAATGATGTAATTTTTCTCGCTTGAAAATATTAAATTAAAAATGTTAATAAACTATTACCAGGCATATTATTCAATATATATTTTCGTCGTTGATCGCTTGGTGTCCTTTTCTAGGTATATTTTTTACTGTCGTGATTATGTATACTATTAAATTCAATCTAATTATAACAAATTAAAATTTATTTAATTCTACTTTGTTTTTATTTTATTTCATTCCAGTAACAGTGATATAGATATAGAAATACCTATCCGAAAATAATTTTTTCAAAACAATTTGAAATTTTTGAAGATACTCCTGATCTAGTAAAAGTGGGTTGAAGGTATCGAAAACGAGATGTTTCTATCATGACCAAGTATCTAACCCTAAACCACGGAAAACTTAAGGTTATGTGCTATTTTCAGAAGTGCTTGCATCCATGCCATATCGGTGTTGGCCGAAGAAAAGTCATTCCCACCACGCCCTACATCATTACAGTAGCCCGTGCGTGAGAAAGTGGAATCAAGAAGAACAAGGTCAAATTGTAATATACGCTATTCTTACCTGACGACCCATAAAAAATCTCCTCAACAGTAAAGGTTCCATAGAAAATTGGATTATGGCAGTTATTATAGGTGATCTAGAGGGCGCGATCTCCGAAGGAAGTTTCAGGGGGAATATTGACGCCAGAGAAGTTACTCCAGTCAAAGTCAATATTTCCTGAAAATTCAGACCAACGATATCAATTCTGGAGTGACGCGGCATCACAAAACCTTGCCATCTACGCGGATCTTCAGCAAAGAATGTTTCCCTTTCCTTTCCCTGGTTAAATTGTACATTCTTCATATCCTCCTTGTTTTTTAGGTATATCTTGAACAAAAATTCTCTGTTTTTTTTAAATGATGAAAGTTTCCCGTGGATAAAACTGTACTATAACTTATTTATTGAACTATACTAAATAAAATATCACGCCAAAATTCAAATTCGAGAATTCTATCAGATAAGATACCACTCAGGCTAAAATGTCCTTAAGATTGATTTATTTTTATTTATTTTAACATATTTGTTTATCAGTATCGGCTGATTACAAGCATAAAAAGTAAATCAATTGTAATGACATAGAAGCCTGAAGATCGAAGGTAGTTTATCTAAAAGGATTCTCGTAGATAAATTATGAGATGCAATTACAATATAGTGAATTACATATTTAGGTAATAAAATAAAAGTTTTATGCCGGGAAAATCTTCCAAATATTTTATTACTGAGATTGATTTACTTTCGAACTCCTTCAAACGTACGAAACATTTGCCGTTCTGTAAAAATTTTCTTGAGCGTCAGGTAAGAATAACCTATTACAATAAATTCGAAAATTTCGGCCCTCACTTTGTGATATACCATTAGAGAAAAATTAAAATTTGAATAAACCAAATTTTCAGTAAATGAGATATAACGTAAAAAAAGAATATCCTACATATTAAAATTATTAGTCTGTACTAGTTCATTTTTCAGGCTGAATAAATTTCATTCTACCACAAATTGCTTCGTAAATTAATTTTTAGCGTGGCTGTAAACCGCATAGGGAATTAATGACCATGAAAGTAAATGTATCAAATCGTCGAGATATTGAAATAAAATGAAAATAGCAGTCGTCGCTATCTTGCGGTAAATCTTAAAGACGATCTTGATTGTACCGAAAAACGCCACCATATGGGCGGCGCAATGCAAAATAATTGCGGTTCAACGCCCCGCAACTTGGGTCGAACAGGTTTTCGTCACAATAGAGGTCAGCGGTACGTAAAAGGGAATTCAGCGCGATAGACTTGTTCTCCGGACAAAAGAAAGGAAAAGGAAAGGGGAGGCATTCTTCGTGAGGGATCCGAGCGGTGGAAGATTTGCGATGCTCCTAGAATTGATGTCGGCGGTCCAGTTGAAGCCCTGAATGAGTAAAAGGGACGAACGGAAGGAAAACATATGAAACACCGTTAGGAAAAGGAGAAAGTTAGCCCCTTGTGTATTTGCGAAGAGATGCTGGACCAAATGACTGCTCTCTCCGCGAGAAACCGTGTCAGTAATTATGGGTCAGGGGGAGAAGAGGGCGGGAGCTATGAACAAAGCCAAATGGAAGCAGAAAAAGGAGAGAGAGGGAAAACACCCTTAATTGTAGGTAATGGAAATCTTTAATGACCCTTGGGCTGCGTTATAAATCATATTCGATTGCAAGTTTTTGTCAGCAGGAGGGAGACATTATTACTCAGACTTAGCGATAAATGAGGAAAGAATATGTTCCACGGATAAATTGAAGTAGAATGATTACAAGAAGACCAGACCATAAACGAGTTTTCAGCGCTTCAATCAAAAGTTTTTAGTCATAAATACGCATATTTTTTAAAAAATACATAATCAAATAGTTTACTAATCACATTAGACACCAAATGAACTACCCCAGCATCTACTCATAAAGAAAAGAACACAAATTACTAGACTTCATACAATGGTAAACCAAAGGTAAAAAATAAAAAATAGACCTATGTTCATGAGTCCTAAATTGCCCTACCTAAAGCTATCTTTTTAAGAAAAGTAAAAAAAAATGTTTTGATTGCAGCATTAATTGTTAGACTATTCATATGATTGATACAGATAATTGAAAACATCTGAATTTTTATTGGTAAGCCAATTAATTTCTATTTATTTGATTGTTTATATTCTTTCCGTTATTTTGTTATTAGCTCTTTCATACGATTGTAATAATTGACCATAATCGTAGTATTATACCGAATACTGCTAACTGGTTTTATACCTATCTGTAAAGTTAAATTTATTAATAAAAATAATAATAATTTTATTCTACGCATAGCACACAACAATGTAAAACGAGCCGCAATCTTCCTACTACAATCCCAGCACCGGCTTAGTCCATTAAATTGATCCTCTAAAGATTGTAAAACAAGATTTTCATAAAAATCTATTCTGTTAATATTTTTTATAAAAGAGATAAATCATTTAAAAAATGTCTTCGTGAAAACAAAATTTGTGCGATTTTTGGCAAGTTAGTCAATGATAAGTCACATTAAATATTTAAATCCAACATTAGTACCGAAATATTTATTGAAATTTTCTACGAAACTTAGAATATAATAATTTATTCTACAAATCAATCTTTTCAGGAAAATATACCAATTATTCGAAATTATTTATCCATACAAATTCATACGAAAATAAAGGAAAGCATCATTCCAAAACTCGTTTATGATTGGAAATGTAAATGGAGCATCCCTATTAACTTCCCGTGGGATTCGTTCGACATTCAGAGATCAACATACTTCCGTTTCAAGGAACTAGGTCAATTATTCAAAAGCGAAAGCTGCCATATTTGTCATAAATCAATCACACGTTAGATGAATCCTGAAACCTCATTGCCGAATGACACTCATTATAAAAACATCGATGACACCCTTGCAAATACGAAGACGTTTGAAATACCATTTATGTACGCTAAACAATTCATTATCCTCATTTCTGCTCTTTCGGCAATCTGATGGGGTTTTTTTACGCCTACACTCTGAGTCCTTACGTAGAAATATACAACGAAGAACTAATGTTATTGTATACATTTACGACGAGAAAAATTTTATCAAAACATAAAAACATACAGTAAGATTTGGGTTATGGGAAATAAACTACTAGTGATAGTTTACGGAGAAAAACCCACGATACACGATAATGTATGCCCAAGAAAGCGAAAAAAACCCGCAGGGACACGGTAGAAAGAGCAAAATAACACAAACAAAAAAGAAAATCAGCTTTTTTTTTCGTCCGATGTTAGGAGATAACGTCACATACCAACAATCACGAGTCTTAAATATAAAATCATACGGAAATATTAAGATGACGCTGCCCCAAAAACATGAGTGGTAAAATTTCGAGAGAAGGAGTGAGTTCAAGTGGTAATCATGATGGTGAACAATGGATAATTCATGGAGCTCACGAAATTTGAGGAAAACCGGAGATTTAATTGGCAAAGCGAAGCGTTTATCAACACAGGTATAGTTTCGAAAAACAGTTTTCCTCAAGAAACACCGATACACCATAGAAACAACCAATTAATAATCACCACTGATAAGACAATACATTGACAATAATGTCGTCTTGATAATACATTCCAAAAACGCATATTTTAAAAGAAATCCGAAGGTGAAACACAACATGCTCTCGTGCGAAATATTGATGAATTTAGCCTTTGTGATGATGATGCATCCAACTAAATGAATTTAGCCCCGCTAGGGCAACTGACAGGAGCACTGCACTCACCACATCCAGTGCTTATAGGTGTCATTTTCTGAATGGTGAATACGGGTAATATAACTCTCAGCGGATTTATGTTTCTCGATATATTTTCATCTACTATATACTAAGACGGAAATGGATTTCCGAATATTCGCTGTTAATGAGTGATCTTTAGGAGAACTAATAACAATTAATGCAAATATATACCAAAATTATTGTATTTTCGAATTAAAACTATTCACAATATGGATATGCAATAAATGATAATGATCGTTTGGCTTTTCTATAAGTTATTCCATTAGATAATATGACCTCTGAACTTCTTATAACTGCTCGGTAGATTATTACTTTATTTAAATTTCTAAGCAATTCACTCAATGCAAAAACAAACCTAGCGATAAACTAAAAATACCAACAGAGGCTGTTTGAATCAAAATAAATAAACAAGAAATAAAATAATATTTTGTAATTTTTCATTTTACAAAACATCCTAGATAAATCAGTAATTCACCCCATTGTAACAACCACAATCAATGCCAAATAATAACCACAAACCTAGCGGACAATAGTTAAAAATTTCCCAGTAAAAAGTGAACTGTTTTTGCATTTGTAACTACAGAATACACCAAAGAGGATATAAAACATCTTCAGCTACGGCGGCCGCTTTGACGGTCTTCGAAACTTGCGGAAAATATCTTTAGACCTATCTGATAGAGTTGGAATACAGAAAATTTTCCTCCAATACCAATATTCCGTACATCCTCATTTCGCATAAGCCCAAATAGATCACTGTGAAACATCCTAGCGTATATATTTCGCAGAAACAGCATCCGTTCTGATGGACCAACTACAGAAGGAGGTACCGGCGTGACCACTGAACGACTAAAACTGAAACTAGTAAAAGTTAAGCCCGCGCTGTACGAACTTAAATTCAACGATAACATTACTGCAGAATAAATCAGTATTATGATAAAGAGCATTGGAGGCGTATAATCACAAGATAGGGGTTCGAGAAGAAAGACACCGACAAAATGTATAATTTCCGAAGCAACGAATTTCAATATTGAACTGGTAAATTATGGAGTGTAACAAAAATACTACAACACAACTAGAGATGCACTTAGATGCACTTCGGAAGTAGAGGTGGTCGTAGAAATTTTCGTTTGACACATCAAGGGATGCAATAATTATCGATGTGTGTATGAAATATATCTACTCACCGGAAAAGAAGTTTCAGGAAACAACCGAACCCTCGGCAGGTGGCCACTTCGCCGGTGTAAGTCACCGTCATCCTGAGTTTTGCACTGGGAAGCACTCGCGACCGTTCCTCCTCCGAACGGCTTTCCGAATCTCAAGACCAACTGCGATGGATCACCTTTCACCATTCCCATTGACCAGCAAACCTGCCGATCCCCTCCACATCTTCCGTGACGTCACGACCGGCGTGTACTCCATATGCCTACTTTCATGCCGATTCTTCAGGTGCACGTGCTACCTTTACGGGGGAAAAAACTTCACGCACGCAACGATTCGAACCGTTCCGAGTTAACTTTAACGGAGAGTTAGGTCGTGCAGTCCGATGCTGAAACGCAAACCGAATGTCATCGAATACTATAGGAGATACGGCGAGTTTTGTGGCCGATGCGCAAGCTAGAGACGGGCTGCAAGCCTGTCAGAATGCACGGGGCAGCGCACCTTCAACGTCTGGTAAACACAAGCGCGATTTCGGTTGAGGGTGCGGAGCAGTGCGGAGGGAGAGATTACCGCGAGCCGCAAGCGCTGCCATCTGCAGAGATCAACGGCAACTAAATGGAGAGCGGTTTTTCTAGACATTAACGTTTTAAATACGTTCAAAAGACAGAATATGTAGTTTTACTTTTTATTGAATCGAACTCAACGAAATTAATACTTAACTCATTGAATGTTAACAACAACAGTAACAAATCTTAATTTTACGGAAATATAAGCAACAAAGATATAACAATTAACAAAGAAATAAATAAATACACAAATTTATGTGTAAGACAACGAATGAGAAACGTAGATAATCGTAACGTTAATTAACTTTTCATAGTATCTCAAGGATTTAAAAAAATTATGAAATAAACTATTCGAACTCTTCTAAACGTATTCCGTAAACAAATACTTAAATATTGAACGTTTGCGGTACTGAAACTTTGCGCCTTTTCTTGGCAGAGCCCACACTTTCTTCTTGTTCAGCATCATTCACATTGATATCCTGAAAACGGTCATCGATTACTAATGATACTGAATTTTGTTCCATAAATTTGAAGGGAAAGTTAACATTTATATTCACCTCAGATTCTTGAGAGAGATTTCTTTTCTGAGCATTTCTATTCCCATCAGAAGTTGTGGATGCTCTATTACTGTTAGATTCTTCACCGTTGGATATAGACATTTTTTCAATTGATTTGGATATAGCCTGTATGGTCAATTAGTATTATAGTAGTATAGTCACAGTGGATAACTTGCAGAGAAGCTGCTCATAGACATTATATAATTAATTCTCCATTAAAATTTTCCTCGATGAAGAAAATGTTAAAAGATTGAATATATTTACCAAGTTAGGTGTTGAATCTTCTGAATCTTTAAAGTTTACCCTTTTTGGTGTCGATTTTGGTGTAGTACTTTCAGTAAAATATTTTGCCATAATGTTCTTTTTTAAAGCATACTTATTGATAAGGCGGTATTTCCTAGAAAAAAGAGAAATACTATCATCACCAATCCATTTACAAAACAGATATCATATGGTCTACTTCAGTGGTTCCCAAACCTTCCAGTCCGTGGACCCCTTGAAAGAGGAAAAATCTCAGGGACCCTTTCTCAGTTTTGGCATGAACCAAACCAATTTTTTAATTCAAAGGAAAAAAAATATTAGTTTAAGAAATTCACACAGAAAAATGAATTTAATTAGCAAAATTATAATATAATTGTCAAACACAATGTGATATTTAATGTGAATTAAATATTTATAAAATACCCCCGGGGGTCCGTTGACCACACTTTGGGAACCTTTGGTCTACTTGATTAATAAGAAATATGGATCATCAAAAAAATCTACCCGTAAAATCTGAATAAGTAACTGATGAATAGCATCATCATCAGGTTTATTGATAATAACATTCTATTACCGTATTTGACGGCATATAAGACGCACCTTTTTTCCTAAATTATATCTTGAAAAATTTCCCTGTGTCTTATAAGTGAAGGTTCAACCATGGAAGAAGGATGTTAGATGGATGGAAGATGGAAGATTATTGTTCCATGGTTCAACCTCCACAGGTCAACTTTCAATACTGAATGCTATTTTAGCCCAGATGGTCTATACTACCTATTTGGTAATTGCATTCAATGATTGTGTTAATATTTGGCTTTTACGAAACGTGACAACTAAAAGAAACTACATTTTAAGTTATTGTGGTACCGCACTTTCACACGGGCTATTAAAACTTTTTTTCCTTGTGAGTGGCCTGACTTAATGAGGGTGCGTCTTATATGCTGGTGCATCTTATTCGGTATACAGCCGTCAAATACGGTAATTCATATTGCTTAGAAATCAGTTATTGGTAGAGTACTAAGTAATTTCATTTCCATTATTGTAATGACCTTCAATGATGTAGTGCCTTTCCACACTCAATTTATTGAATTTAAGATATGTTCACAATGAACAAACAATATTTATTATCCAAATTTTATGAATGATTTTTCATAAAATAGATTTATATAATTGTACTTGTTGACATAGATAATGAATTCGAGAATTAGGAATTTTTTATCACAAAAACAAGGTATCTATTTAATGATTGTCTATTATTGAATTAATTTTAAATTCTGCCTTTTTGATTGTGAAGACATAATTTCATTCATTTATTCTCACCCTTTGGACTTCTTATTTGTGAGCTTAAGAACTCCCTCTTTATCTAATTTAGTGATCAATTTCTCAGCTGTAGGCACATCTGATCCCAGACTTTCAGCCAAATCCTCAGCACTCAGGCGATAATTATTGCTACAGAAATGCAGTGCTCTTCTGAATAAACAGATTTCCTGAAATGATACACAAGAATAAACATCTACGTTAATGATTGATTTGAAAAAGTGTGAGATAAATGTTTTCCCTTGATTGAGAGAAAATATAGGGTCCATCAGGGAGGTATGACTTATTTGTGGTGGGAAAGAGGGGACAGGAGAACTTGCTCATGTGGAATTGTTGGCAATTACTTACTGACAGATGCCATTTCAGAAAAAATGGAAACCGAGAAGATTGAACATTAGGTCTTTGTTTTTGAGACCTTCATCAAAATAGGTTGGCAATCCCTTTTATAGGTCTATCAGAAATTTCAGGTTTACATCAAAGAATCATGCAATCTTGAAGCACTGTCAGATGTCATCCCCCAAGAAATTCAAGCAATTCTACTTGCTGTTCAGCAAAAAACAACGGACAACTTTTCTGCTCTTTGTAACTATACTTGGACAGTGGAAAAACTTAATTTGGACAGCCAACAGTTGAAAGATGTTACTTTCAAAAAATAAAGTTATAGTTTCTTATTATTGTTACATTATCTTAATGACTTTATACATTGTATATGTACTATTTTAAAATAAAAAATAACTGTGCATCACACTCCCCTACCAGACCCTATATGATTAACAAATAAATAGGTTTCAATGATTGAAGGTAGCCCTTAAATATTTTCCATATCATCATGGTTTTTTCATTCTCCAAGATTCTTTATGATCTCTCTTTGAAGATCACGGCTATAGATTTGCTGTCAAAAACCACTGATCATATTTTCCTGAACTAAGCTCTGTTGTTACATCATCATCATCATCTTTAATCATAGGCAGGTAGGCTATAGCTTTACCCTCTACTCTTCTCAGCAACCAACTTCATTCCTACATCATTTTTTTACTTTGATATTATTAATAATTTTCCTCCTTGTCTTGGCATAATGTTCCCATTCTCATTCTTCCTCTGTAAATCTTCCTATTCTTTCTCTTTCTATTATGATTTTCACTAAGCAATTATGTTATGATTTTTATCACTAATAACTTTCAAAATTCCCATTACACCCACTTGCAATTCTAACCTATTTGAAGTTCCCTACCTATCCAAAAATTATCTATATTATTTACCAATTTACCGAATCATGCGCTCCTGTAACATCACTTGCAATAACATGAATCTATTTAACATACCCATAAATTCTTTTAAAAAAGGGGTCATAGCAAAACTGAGATTGCAACAAGATAACTGACTAATAATACCAACTGTATGTAAATAATTTTTAATCTTTGTAACTGTTAATATTTTGTATTTTAGCGTGCAACCAATCCTTATTAATGTACTTACACTGAAATTTGTAGTTTCTTTTGTAGTAGTAGTAGTAGTAGTATAGTTAAAAGTGCTTCGACAGCTTTGGTCATTTCGCACCACATTGGCTCCCACAGGGATTCGAACCCAGGACCGCTTTCACCAAAGGCAAATGCGTTGTCCACATGACTATCCGGGAGCCCATTTCTTTTGTAGATACATATGTTTCTATGTAGCTGATTTCTAAATAATTTTTGTACTTTGATATGCAATTGTTGTGTCGTATTGTAACATCTTACAAATGTATTTTTTACCTCAATAGAGGGCAGTTCCTGCCCGTAAATAAACCATTATTATTATGATATAATTAGACTTCTTTGCTCAGCTCTTTGTATAACTTCTTCATTGGTGACTCTTTTCATCCATTGATCTTCATCAAATTTCCATAGCTTCCAATCTTCTTTGCTCTGCAGCCATTACTGTCCAAGTTTCACTTCCATTTAAGAGCATGCTCCAAAAATATGTTTTAGTAAATTTCCATAACTCTGTACTTCCAGACTTTTGTTACAAGCTCTCAGAAGATTCCTCTTCTCATAGAATGCTTCTTTGCTAGGGCTATTCTTTTCATAGTCCAGTCATCAGTCCATTACTATTTTTTGTATACATTAACAACCTCAATAATCACATTGAAAGTGATGTAACAATATTTGAGGACAACACGGTAATTTAAAGAGAAATAGAAAGTAGAGAGGAAAGACTAAACTTTCCTAAAGATTCAAGGAGAAACGGACATGGAAAAAAGTCCACCAAGGCCGGGAATCGAGAATTCGATTCCCGGCCTTGGTGGACTTTTTTCCATGTCCGTTTCTCCTTGGGTTCTTCCTGGGTGCACATCCTAATGTGCAATTTTCACCCTTCCTCTTCCTTGTTTCCTAAAGATTCTTCAAAAGGAAATCTATTCCAAATTGCAATTCAAATGGTCTCTGAGGAATAAAGTTAAGTAACAGCAGAATTGGTCTAAAATCTTGGAGTAACCCTCAGAAATAATCAAAGCATGGGAAGCACCTAACTAACCATACCCACTTCCATAATATTTGTGGAGGAACACTAAAAAGAAACTTGGTCTCATCAAGAAAATTGTAAGTACAACAGCAAAGAAAAATGTCTGTTAGAGATGATACTCTGGGTTAGATAGGCCTCACCTCGAGAATGCATGTTGTGTAAGGGTCTCTACTGAAAAGTGTTGTGTTTGTGAATTGGAAAATTTACAATCCTCATGATAAAGGATTGTGATCTTCAGAAGATAGAAGATGCAAATAAAGACTCAATTCGCATAATAAATTCAGAGTATGCTTGTTCTTAGAGGATGTTGAGTATATTATGCATTCCCTCTTATATAAGTCATTTAGATACTGTAAGGAAGATTATGGAAATATATGTTAGAACACTTCAAAAATACATTTTAAATTCTTAAGGAGAGTAGGCATTTTACAAATAAAATACCATAAATACCTAAAACAAAATTTTTGAAATAGAAGTAAAAATGATTATGACCAGTTCTATTTAATTAAATTTCTATAAAAAATGTAATATATGCGTATAACATGCAGGGTGAATTTCTGGCTTAAATGTTTGGAAAAAAGTGTGTTATACACCAATAAATATGGTAATTAAGTAGTTTGTGTTAAAACTGGACGATACTGATTCGATGATTGAAAAATAATGGCCACAGAAATACAGTTAGAGCTTGACTGGGAAAGTATGCTTTCTATTTGTATACTGACACAGAGAAAGTAAAAATTATGTGATTGCCATAAACCAATGTCACAGTAATTCTGTTACCAAAGCATGACCTATCTATGGCTATTCAATTCAAACATTGAAAGAAGGTTTTAATGACATACACATGGTAGTGATAGTAATCTAAACATCTACATATGCAATAAAAATACCAGTTTTATAAAAATATTTTACTGTAGTTTATTAAATGAAAATTTAAGTCATACCTTCCTCTGGTTAGGCAGTAACTGAGGGAGAGCAGCATCTGTACAGCTTTTGTTGGTGTCATGACATAATTCACAAACATGTTCTTTGGGTGCATTATCTTCCAAGAGAATCTTAAAGCAGACCTACATTGAAAAAATAAGTCGACATTAAAAAAAAATCCAGAAGATTCATAAATTTATCTTTGGTGAGTATAAAAGTAAGATTTATGGAAGGATTGCAAGCAGCAAGGAAGAATGTTAAAATTACAGAAGAATATACTCAATGAGCATATTTAGGAAAGTAGGTATTTTGTAAAGTAAAAGTAAATCATTACATAAAATGCAACAAGTTTTGTATATAACGGTGCAATTCCACAAAGGGCATACTCAGTGCTGGATGGTTTGTGGCCTTCAAATTTCCCTATGGGAACTTAAAAGTTTCACAATAATAAGGAGAGTATGACCTACTGATATAGATGCAGCAAAAAGTTACAATAAACACGACTACCATAAACTAACCAAGATTGCTGTTACTACCATAAAAAATTGTTCTTCTTCTCAACAAAAGTTTTTCAAAACCATTAAACTACAATTAACATTATACGATTAGGTCTGGACAGTGCATATGATCATTCAACTGCTATCCATTTTTATCAAATCTAAGATGAAATTTATCATTCTGCTGGAAAGTAGGCAGATTAGTTTTCTAACCTTTGCCATATACCTCCCATAATAAATCCCAGAATATCATGAAGTTGTGACGAATTTATTGTATTGTATGTATTTTGAAAATTTTTATTTAATTAATTCTGAAAATGGTTAAAATGATGCAGTCGTATTGGTGACCATCTTGAGTATATCTGCTATACTTTTATATATTTCTTATTGTATACAGGGTATTTCAGTAGATAGAATTTCTAGGAGAGGTAGGCTGCCCCCTGATGACAAGGAATCATGTTGCAATGCAGGGTCAGAAATGCTTTCCTGACACAGCAGTGTGCACAGAAATAAAAAGATGCCATTATATGAATATTACTTTTAGTTAACATGAACAAAAAGAACATGGTTCAAAGATAGGTCAAAGATGGGTGAACACTATTTAGTGAAACATGCTAGCATTGCTATGTGATTCCAAATCTTCAAGGTGTACCCAACCCGTCCTAGAATTTCTGATACTGTACTGATACACCCTGTAATGGCTATACTTGGTGGAAATGAAAAACTTGGTTTTATGAAAAATTAAAAGTATTTGAATAATTAATAGCATGCATTTTGAAGAAATAGTTTCCTCAAAGTCCTTTCACTTGTAATATACAAATATTAAATTTATTTTCAAGAAGATTATGAAATTAAAATGCTTCATTAATAGCATTAAATTTCAAGCATCAATTTACTCTTGAAATATTGTTTTACAAGTAAATCCAACCTAATTCCTTCAAAAAACATTTAATGGGAAAATATATCAATACTTCAAATGCAACTTACACCATGCTGCCAATATTTGCATTTCTCACAAAATATCATGATACAATCATCATCCTGGTTAATACCACATGGGCACCTAACAGCTTGTTGTACTTGAAGCTCATTTTCTTCCACGGTGCTGGATCTTGAGCCAGTGGTTGATAATGCAGAGCCTGGGGAAAAAAATAATATTTATTTTCCTAAAAATTGGTACCAGAAATAGTAGCTGAAAATTTAGAGATTACTGCCATTCAATAGAAAAAGTTTGATCAAATGAAAAAAATTCTACTTAATATTTAACTAAAAACTGAAAAAATACACTAATATTGCTCTGAATAAAAATTAGGTACTATATTGATGTAACACATTGGCATAAAAATCCTTCCAAATTTTCTTCTTCCAGCTTCATTTGTATTTTCCTGTGAAAATAGTGGTACAATTGGTTTTTGCGAATACATTCTTTCATCTATTTTGATTTCAATTATGGCAAGATTTCAAAATTAATCTTTTCGAGATTAAAAAAATCTGAATTTTCAAATTCAGTGATTTTTATATTCCTTTTGTATCAAAATCATACTCAGAAATCTCCTTATTTTTTAAGGAATAATGATTTGTAATTCACTTCACCATAGGTAAAATGGTTGCAATGCTTGATTGTTTTTCAAATAAAACTTTTGATAATGAGATTTGACTTATTCTCTATACATTCTAGTGCACTTGTGATTATGTGAATATTATAATTTAATTTTTTTCTTCTTTGCATATTTTATAAATATTGTGTATTTGTAAATATTGCTTTAATCCTAATGAAAGTTCCTATATTTTTCTTTGATTTCAATTATGATTTTTTAAAATTGTAGTATTTTTTGTATTTTAATAGTTTGTACATTACATATATACAAAATAATATTATTTTTAGTAGTTTTTTAATTGTATCTTGATAGTACTTGTACATCCTAAAGCTGTATTTATATTTACTATGTCTTTCTTTTAATGTATTCATTGAATAGCCTTGTGGTAAAATCAACTGAGATTAATATTATTATTATTTTACCAGGTTCGTTAGGGCTTATGGTAGGAACAACTGCATTCTGGCTTCTCTGACTTCCTGATGTCCCAGGACTGGACCTTACAGAAGTTGCAGGAGGGAGATCGGGAGACACCTCCATTTGAATAGGAGATCTTACACTTTCACTCTGAGAGTTTTCCTACAGAAACAAGCATTGAGCATAAAATAAAACAATTGATAGGAAAATTATGCATCAATGATGATTTATTGAATACATGCAGCGTCCTGGAAATTGAGAGGAAAAATCCATCAATGATTGGTCTATTGTTTCTTTATGAATCCCATGCTCTCAAACGATTTTAGCTAATCTAGCACAAAAACTTAGAGATTAGATCCAGAAAAAGATGACAGAAATTGATACATTTTGATTCTATGATCATTGATGATTTTCATAGATTCATTTATTCAAATTGGGAATGATTTCCATACTTACATACATCCAACTTTTTCCATAATTTTATTTTGTAATAACAAGGAAATTCATTTTTGTAGTCAAGAGAAGACTGTCAAAGTTACAATATACAAATAATTCAAAAATGATGGGAAGAAAATTAAATTTTTCCATCAAAATTCTTTTATAAATTTGGAAGCTTTAACTCAAAATTATTTATGGATACTTTTTTATGAGGAAAGATACTATAAAGGTCATTTGAAACAGTCATAGAATGTTCTATGCTGTGATTTCATTTAAATTTATCTGATATATTAGTAATACATCATCACTCAATCTTTTTACTTTAAATAATTTATTTGTAATACAAAGATATAACTATTTAGAAATATCTTTTGTTGCATTAAGAGCACACCAAAGTTTAAACAAAATTAATCTGAAACAATACTTATACCTATGCTCTAATAATTAGTCTGATTTTGATTATTTGATAGCATAGTTAAAACAAAAAGGTAGTAATAAATATCCCTAGAATGGATATATCCTATATTAATAAAGCCGCAACAATCGTCATTTTTGTATCTACCAGGTACTAGCTTAAGCTAGTACCTGGTTGCAGGCATTGAAGTAGTACATACTTCAGAATTCTGAAGCATGTATTCTTCAATGCCAGCAAAATGATACTTGATCATATTTTAAATTTTAGTCTTTACTAAGGAAACTTATCTTCAGAATATAATTTCTCTTGTAACATCACCAAAAGTTAACTAATGAGAGCAATGTACTTTGGATACCAAAAAATACTATAGATATTGATTCAAAACAATCAGTTAATAAATTATTGATTCCTAAGTAATATTGCATGATTTTCACAATGACCAAGCATGGTTAACCAAGTTGACCCAGGGCTTAATTTCATAAAAACTCAAGTTCAAAGAAAATCTGAATGGATACTCACAATGTTCAATTAAGTTTTACTATTAAGTTTAACTTAAAGCGAAAAGAGAATGCGGTAGACAAAAAAAGATTCTGATTATAAGAAAACCATATGAGAAAAAAATGCAGTTATCATGAAAAAGAAAAACGTTTCATTACATATTAGTATTTATCTGTATTACAGTTCAAAATAAAATGAGTACTGGAACTTTCTGAAGATAATTGCTGAATTAAAAATCACTAATATCAGGATAGAAATTGTATTATAGTATGTAAATTAGAAATTTAACAAAATGATTAATTTTAAGTTAACCTTTTCTTTGCTGCCAAAGATATCAATTCAATCCAAATTTAAATTAATCCATTAGAAACTCAGGGAATAATGGAGGATGAATTTCCATTACATACATAGGTTCAAGTGCCTAAATAATGCAATTTATAACTCTTCTTAAGAACTTAACCAACCCTTACTCACCCTACCCTACCTCATCCCTTCCAACAACCTCATCCAACATCTTTTGCCTATGCCTTACCCCTTAAATACTACCTTAAATTACTTTCTTTAACATTCTCTCTTCTTTTGCTATTTGACACACCCATTACTTCTGTCAACTCTTAGTTACTTCAATTAAAATATTCCCTGCCCCAATCATCTTTACCAACACAGTATTTGTTTTCCTTATAACCCAACTACCTTTTTCAATACCACACACATCTCAAAGGTTTCCAATCTTTTGATTTCCTTTTCTTAAGGTACACATTTTACACCCATAGAGAATAACACTCCACACTAAGGATTTAACCAACCGCTCTAGTTTCTCTCCTTCCAGTCCTATCATTAGCTAAGCTTTCTTTCTCTTGGTGAAAGTCATTAGTTTGGTTTTACTTACATTAACTTTTATCCCAAATTCCCTTACTTTATCATTTAGTGCAGCCACTAGAATTTGTAAACCTACCTCAGAATAATATGCAATAGCTTTGTTGTTTGCATACCTTGCTGACTTCACTACTTCCCATCAACTTGCACTACCTTATTAATTTATTCCTAAGCTTTTTTTACCATTTTCTCTGCATATATCTTAAGAAGCAATAACGATAAAGGCCATACTTGTCTTTCTCCCATTTCCAACTCTGTTCATTCTAATTCCCCATCAGCAATCCTAACTTGTGCAGTACAAAGTAAGTACAAAATTTGCTCCTATCTCCTATCTTTCCAGTCCAACCCAATTTTCTTTAATCTTTCCATCAGTTTTGGTCATTCAACTCTATCAAAGGTCTTTCCAAAATCAAAAATACATACATCCTTCTTAAATTCCAGGCTTCCATCTGAAAGTACTCTCATAATCCCAGTTACATCCCTTACTCCTTTCTCTCACTGACAAATTAACACATCTTCTCCAATTTGCATCTTATTTTATCCAGACATACAACAGCAGTATTCTTTTTCGGTATCAGAATCAGGATCATTTTAGTAAAATTGTCTGGCCTTCATCATTAGCTTCCCTAATGGTAGAAAAATATCTGATTATTTTCCTCATGTTCTTAGGGAACTCAACTGGCATTTCATATGCCTATTCCATATGTACCCAGGCCCGTGAGCACGGGGGGGGGGGGGTTTTGGGGGTTCAAACCCCCCCCCCCATGAGGATCCTTCATACAAAATGTTCCACGAATGATGAATTGAAGATATGATAAAATTAAATTATATATTTTTTTATATAATTAATTTTTAATGTTTCATTTAGTAAACTTTTTCTTCCAAAATTTAGTTCCTCTTTCAACTTTCATGTTAACGTCTGTCAGGACTCCTGGAAGCTCATTATTGATAGTTGCATTAATATAGTTACTATTTTTTAATGAGAAAACCCCCCCCATGAGCAAATCCTGCTCACGGCCCTGTATATACCTGTTATTTATTCCTGAACACATCACAGAGAACAGTAGGGTTATTTAACCCAATGTCATCTTGTTCAACTTCTTGCTCAATTTCAATCAATATGCTAGTAGGCATAATACTCCTCAAGATATTCTTTCCGCCATCCCATTATGCTGGCTGGACCCCGTAAAATATTTCTCAAGTTATCTATTACAGTAACCATTCTATTCTTAATTTCATTCCCTATAAACTGTTTCGTCTTTCTATGCAACAGATTGATTCTCTTGCTTTCATCCTGCTTCTTTATTTCATTGAATTGCCACTTCCTAACAATGCCCTTGCTTAATTTGTTTCCCTTCTTAGCTCATTGTTAAGTGCCCTATACATTCTACACCCATGTTCAGAGTTGATCCTTCTCCTTTCAATTCAACATTTCCACCTATAGCCGTGGTTTCCAAATTTTCTTTAGGTTGATCCTCCCAGTGGTTGGTTGTGCACTATCCCTGATGCTACTTTTAATCCTTTTCATTTCCTCATCAATATATTATTCTGAAGGCTCTATGGACTCAGCAATTAATCTTTTCCCTTTCCTTATTTCTAGTAAGTTCCCTTTCTTCTCCTACTGAAGCCTTGCTGACAGACTCTCGAAACTTTAGCTTTCCCTTCTCTGAGGGCTTCAAAATACCTTTCAGCTGTAATTTTTGCTTAAAGTTATTTTTTCAATTCAAGCTCAGTTCTCATCACAAATAGGTTGTGATCCAAGTCTGAACAAGCACCAGAATAACTTCATGAATTTTAACATCATTTCAAAACCTGTTTCTTATCAAAATGAAATTGATTTGATATCAATCTGCAACCCCTGGCTTTGTATATGTATACTTTCATCTGTTATGGTGCTGAAAAAGGGTGTTAGATTATTTTTCCCCTTCCTACCGCTCTTGCCTCTCTTTTTGTTCATTGGGTAAGGACTTTTATGGAATAACAACCCAGATGTCCTTACTCCCATCACTCCTTGATGCTACTCTCTCCCTAGAGCATTGGTTCCCAACCTTTTTCAGCTGGCGACCCACCTTTCCTTATCGGAATACCTCCACGGCCCATGGTGGAGTAAAAAACCTTATTTGTATTGTATCCCTTCCTTATGTATGTATAATTTACCATTAAATATTGCCATTCTGATGGTTTATTCGGTTTATATGGTTTCTGATAGTTTTAGGATCGAGTTGCAACCCACTAGTTGGGAACCCTAGAGGGTTGAGGGTCTCATGTATACCATTACCAGCAACAGAATAAGGCAAATCAAATACATAAGATAAATATTGGAGATGGTCTCCCCATGCTTTCCTTAACAGTATTTTTAATACAACACCAACACTCATACTGGCCACCCTAATAGGATAAAGATGCCTTTGCAGCCAAATCACTGAGGTACAAATAATGCAAGAACTACCTTTTATTTTGCCGCTACCTATTGAACTTTCTGCCTTGAATGACCCCAACAGGAACTATTTTCCTGTCACTTTAGACCATAGTTACATGCAATTCCTTCCTCCTCAACAAGGATGTTGCCCATGGGAGAACAATTTCCATTACAAATCTCAAGTATATAACTTGATGTTAAAATCTGAGCAACTACTAAAAAAATGGGTTGAAAGCTTTAATGTATATCTATATATTATATTGGGATGTTAATTAGGATTACTAGAAGAACATTAAATGAAAAAATGTATAATATAACATACTGGTGTTACGAAATCGATTGGATTTGAAGACTGTTTATCTGCAACCTCAAAGTCAGAGGAATCTGTAGCTACCAGCAATTTCATGCTGTGCCATGGAGTATCAGTTTTTCCTAAATTTAATAATATTGGATCGTTCACAAATGTGTAAGAGGAGACTGGTGATGGTTTGAATCCAGGAGGTTCATACTCTTCAGGAGTAACTATAACAAAAAGATAGTCCAAATTCGGTGATTAAGGTAAAGTAAAGCATGATAGTTGAATTGATAATGCATAAGTAAGATAAAAGCTTCAATAGGAGTTAATACACTGTTATCTTAATTAATGCTTTGATATACTTGCCTTCATCATGATAAAGAAGTCTCATATTAATCAATGCTCCCAAGGGCAAGGGTTTAAGGGAATGAGTGCAAAGAATGCAATGGCGAAACAGGCTTAAGGTTTGTCGGAATGTTTCCTCGGGAGTCACTGCTTTTTCAGTCATGAGTTCCCTAAAGTAGCCAAGAGAGGATGATGAAATTAAAAAGAAAACTAAGTAAAATTTTAGGAGTTTAAATTGATAAGGCAGCATACCGTTTATTTTTCCCATCATCTTGATAGTAAGAGCATCCTGTTAGAGTCTTATTTGTATATGAAAAGTGAAACGAATATGTTTCTAAAACATCATTAGGCTTGGATGGATCATTGTAGATACCAATGATTAGTTGCCGCAACTATTACAAACATCATTGGAGAAAATTTTTCAAAAGAGGTTTAAAAAAATCATATTAGCGCGAATGAGAAACGTAAAAATATAGACATATATATTTCACAATACAAAAAGCAGTGGTGATTTAATACTAAAAGGTGACTATTAATAGTCACCTTTTAGTATAATTATAATTATGACCGTACATATTTATAATCTAGCGCTTCAAAAGATCCTTTGATCCACTTTATTAATTGCGAAACAGCAGGAAAACAGCCATCATCTCGCAGTACTTTCAAATTTAATCCTTCTAAATACCGATCAGCAAATGCACCTTCAGGAAATACATTTCTGAGGTAAGTGATGTTAGAAATAGCAATAGCCACAAGTTTCTTCAAAAATGTGCATGACGTATGCTCACTCAATTGAGGATTAGGAAACATCTCTTGCCACTGTAAAAAATGGTCAAACTCATTATCATTGAAAGGAGATTCCAAGTTTTTACATTGTAAACATTCTTACGCTTTTTGAGCAAGATGCACTTTGGGTGCGACGCATCATCTGCTGAGAGCTCATTTTGATGTGTTCCGAAAATTATAATCAAGTCAGAAGCAGGTTGATTTCAGATATTCGGCTTCCAATTATTTAAATGGCGTGTCTGATTGGACAAAGTCTTCGTTTTGAATTAAACAACGCTCTTATTTAAATTCATTCTATTGGTCAATGCAATCAGACAAAGAAAGAGACAATTTCCCCGCGTCGTCCAATGAAAAAGAAGCGGGAAAAAGGGATACTGATGACACGAAGTAAATATTTAATCATAACATACTTAAGTTAAAGTTAAACAAAAAGATACCGTTATTCTTTATAAAAATTTCAAGATCATCTAATCGGACTAAATCACAAACAGACTGTAAGTTTGAGTTATATTTGTTCATTTTTGTCAATGTTACTTAGCCGCTCCTCCTTCTTCCATATTTCATCCCTTCGAGGCTGAGAATCAATCTGAAAGCTGAAGCTCCTGTTATTATAATTTCACTGCAACCTTATGTATCGTAATCTCAGAAACTGCTTGTCGTTGACGGACGAAGTAATGCCACGGGTACCTAAACTTATGTAAATCTCAACCTCAATGTAACTTCTTTTAGTACAATATTTAAGGTTAGAGTGGAGTTACTATTCATTCTGAAGAAAATTATAAAAATTCTGGAAACTAGCTCTTATCTCTGATAGCTAATGTATGGTTTGTTGGTTAACAGGTACAAAAGCCTTCAATTTTCTCAAGCATTATGAAAAATATAAGTATGTTGCTCATCAATGCGATGGAAACACTCCTCTTTGTCCTTGAGTGAGCCTGCTTATATTTGCGAACCGATGGAGAGGGGAAGTTCGAGGGAGGTGGGAGGTGAGAAAGGGGGGAGGATACGGCGGCAAATTCCGAATGGGCCACACAACAATAAGGTGACAATGTCATAGATAAACATGACTTGTATAATATTTTTTTCATATAAAGAGTTAGAAAATGTGTATGAATATATCAAGGTAGTATTTATTTCAGTGAAGCAGGTGAACTTTTTTCACTGTCTTTGGAAATAATTTCACACGAAAGTTTTACCAGAAAGGTTTCAGTTGAGGTAATATATTACCTCAACATAAACTAGAATGATGAGCTATAGCTCATCATTCTAGTTTATGTCAATTGGTGTCATGCTTGACTCATTCTGCAATAGAAAAATATTAACCAGCTGCTTCTAGGTAAAAATTATTAATTAAAGCATGCCCAAAATGTGTTTATACATATATACACTGTGGAATTTTGTTATTAAATCTATCCCCAGAACAATACAGGTACACACAAAGGATCTGAATTAGATTTAAGATTTATCTATATCATCTAGATAATTATATTTTGCAGAATGCACTGATGTTTTTTACAAGTTATTAAAATAATTGAAGATGAGGGATTTACTTTTGCATCCACTCACACTGTTTGTTACCCTGGAATATTAGATGAAAAAGTAATGGTCCAGTTAAAAATTTCCTTCAGCATTTCTTCACAACCTTTCCTTAAGGTATCCATTAGTTCAATAGTAAAATTTTTATCCTTATAACATATTTGTTAAGTCATTCTATAAAAAAATGATAATTTATTTCATATTTCTTAGAAATGTTTCCTTTATTTGGTCATGAAATTGTGAGATACAGTATAGGGTGAATGTATATTACTATAAGTACAGCAGCATATAGGGGATAGTTAAATCATTGGCATTGTTTGATAGTTGAACTTCAGTTTATGGGAAGAATTATGATACGTACCCCAATGATAATGAGTATGAAAGCAGACCTGCAGAAAATATACTGCCCTAAGTTACTAACTGCTGGTCAATCTGTACCATCTTAATTTTCTGTTGGTTGGTAATTCATGTCAAGCACACCAAGAGAGCTCAAGAAAATAATAACAATGAAGAAAGAACCATTTTATTTAGGTAGACTTAGAGTTCTTATGAAGTTGAATGGAAATGATAAGGATTTTCTTTCTTTTTCAATATAATTTGCCTGCTTTAAGGAGTTACATTTACTGATAATGAAAATTGACTACACATGAATATTTTTTAGGTTTGGAAATCTTTAGAGATTAAAAGCAAAACAATAAAAGAAGTAAATAAACAATGTAATCATATATATATATTGTTAATGTCTCTTTAGCTCTCTAATAAAGTGAAAAATTACCATGCTTGAACTTAGGATAAGGGACTGGCTTTTCCCCTCACTTTTCGGGGTTACATTCTAGAGTGGCTCTAAGACAACCCTCTGAACTCTGTAAATGAATACTTTAATAGAAATATATACCATGTACCTTGATTTTTTGATCTGTTTTTCTTATGTACTACAATCTTTTGATAACTTTTCCCTCTGTTTCTTTCACTACTCTGTTTTGTTTATTGCATTATATTATTTGTATATGTATGTTTGTAATTTTTGTGACAATGCCTATATATATCTATTCTTGGTATTTGGGAAATAAAATTATACTGATTACAAATTTTATCTCAGTGTCAACCACTAAGTCATAACTTCTTTCTTTACTAATGTGTTACAATCAGGATCATATGACTTTATAAAATTAATTAATCTAAATTTAATTCATTTGATTAAGTTGGCATTATTTCAGCTTATGTAACACCATCTCATACAAATATTCTAGGTCATTGACAAAGAAGTTAGTAGTGGAAAGTAAATCTCTATTACTGTTAGCACTGAAAAATAAAAATGCATCATTAAAACAATAGAAAAATAAATATTTAGGGCAATGTTGCTATCATTGAGATGCGAACAAAGTAAAATGACTATTCAAAGGGAAATATGAACTTCTTGTTGAGACAGAACTGCTGCATTGCAAATACCAATAAATGTTACATATTGTTGAACAATTTATTTATTCATCACGAACTTGTTAACGCTGCTTACACACCTATATATATGGAAAAGCGAGCAGTAGCTTCTTTGTAAGGAATGAAGAAAATTATAAACGTAAACTGTGATGTCTATGATCATACAAGGGATGTAATTCTGACCTTACGAACTTTTTACTTCCCTCTTGTACGACTGCTTATGGCAGTGCATGTCAGTAATTATAAATCAGATAAACTATAATACTTCTGGAGCTCACAATCCGTGATCTAATTCCTTAAACCTTTTATGGTTAAGTAGATCTTCAGAGTTGTTCCAAGCTAATTCTAAAATGTCTTTCAACTCTATCTCATACTAAGATCAATTACATAATGCTTAAATGTTTGCTTTGTAAAGTACATCCAAAGAGATTTCATCCTTTGGAAAACAATGCGTAGCATTGTAATAACTATAGATATTGGAGGTAAGCTGAGGCTTAATTTTCTCAATATAGAATATAATTACTTTCATTTATAACTTCGGAAGTGTACATAGCAATTGACCAATAATAAGGGTATTCAAAATAGAATGTTAAAGATTTTAGAGGAAACAAATTTTCTAAAACAATACTCTGTGCTAAGAATAATTTTTAAACGACAAACGTCAAATAGTTTTAAAACTAACACATGAGACGAAAGCCGAGAGCGTGTTTTTGCTACAAATCGTCAATATTGTATCGTTCGTAGCCGTTTCGCAAGCGTTCCGCAATGGCTACCACAGCCAATCGCGGGAGTACTTGAAGGATGTGCGAATAAGAAGTGACGAGTAGCAAAATATTGCGATATTGCTATAAAGTGTATGAAGTGATGAAACATTGTCCTAGTCCCAGGTATATCGTTCCTCACTTATTGCTGTAAAACGACTGGTCATGGAAGACGTAAGGAAAGGTGAAGTTACATTTCGTAGCCTTCAAATAATTAATTGATATTTTGATTCTATGATTATGGTTTTGTTTCGTTTAACAATAGCTAATATATTGCTCTACTTTTTGTTGAAACTTGATTGCTTTAGCGAACGAATTTACAGGTGACCCAGTTATTATTTGCTTCGTTTAATGGAATCCCTCATGTACTAGTAAATATTTACACTATTAATTAATTGTACATATGGTGAACACTCTCAAAGATGATTAATTTTCACAGTCTGTTGTAATTACAATGCTGTTGTTTTTCATAATCTTTTCGTGAGATTCAAACAACTGTTCGATAAGCTTTTTCGAGTATTTTAACTCATAGATTTCAGCTGTATATGGGGCACAATGGGTTACTTATGATACCTAAATTATAGGAATGCTGTAACTATTAGCTGTATTTGATGAAAATGGCTGTGATAAAATGAAATTTTAGATGATGGAAATTGACGTTTACTAAACAAAATATACGAAGATTTGTCTCTTAACAGTTAGCAAACTTGATTTTTAAATGCTCAGAAAAACGAAATCGTCCCCTTCACATCCGTAGTTATTTTATATTTCTCATTAAACTATTTTCAGAAATCGATGAGAAGAAGTATGGCAAACCGAAGAATACTAGTACAACAAATGCATTTGTTATATTGGGAGCGGTATTTATTTTTTCACTTGCATCTCTCTTGTACTTGTACACCAAATTTCCGGAACTAGACGAGTAAGTACACCTTACATAGCAGCTGCTACTTTAATATAAGGTAATTGATATAACTTGACTCCTGTGTTTCATTGTCTGTTGTTTTCTTTCAGCGAGGAGAAATCACATATAAAACTTCCTAGAGACATTGTAGATGCCAAGCTATTGGGGCAAGTTTTGTACCGATACAAGGACAAATACTTCTTTGAAGTATTAGTGGCTGTTTTCGTGTCTTATATTTTGTATCCTTTAATTCTGTATGTGTTTACTGTAGTCTTAGTCTATTTTATTAAGGTTGGAATTGCTACTGTTAATTCCATCTCATATAACTTGATGACTTAAATATTTTGACCATCCAGAATGTCATCCTTTGTCCTTAACGTTTCTCCAGCTTGCAAACATTTGCTATTCCTGGATCCATTTCTTTGTCCATACTTTCTGGATTTCTTTTCCCCTTCCCAGTAGCCCTGGTGTTGGTTTGTTTTTGTTCAGCTACAGGTGCTACATTTTGCTATCTTTTATCACTTCTTGTAGGAAGACCTCTAGTCCGAAAATACTTCCCAGAAAGAGTTAATCAATGGGCAAGCACTGTAAGTGATTTTATTAGTTAAATATCTAATATTTACTAATTTTATATTCATGAATATAAAATGCCTGTCTCAAGTATGATTTATTTCTGATTTAGCTAATACATAAGTGTTGATTGTCACTTATCACTGTTGAAAAGTTGCAAATTATGGTCACTTAATTTTTCTTATGTACAAGACTCGTTTTTGAAGAACTATAATTTCATTTCAGGTTGATAAGCATAGAGGAAACATATTAAATTATATGATATTTTTACGAATTACTCCATTTCTTCCAAACTGGTTTATCAACATCACTGCACCAGTCATTGATGTCCCTATCACACCCTTCTGGGTGGGAACATTTTTTGGTAAGTTCCATTTTTAGATAATCAATAAGCCTAAAATTTGCCCTAAAGAGAAGAGTTTAAAATGTAAATTTTATCAGTATTATCTTTCATTTGGTAATATTTCCAATAAGTATGTAAGAATTTGGAGGATAGCAATATTAATAATATTTATTGTAATATTATACTTACATTTATGCCACTCATTTATCCTGTTTTACGATCTTATTCCATTAGTTGTTCTCCTTACTATTCTGTCCACATCAGCAGGATAAAAAAGGTTCAAATTAAATTTCTTAATTTATTAGGTATTAAATAAGTGTTATGAATATAAATCAGTTCCCATTAAAGACATAGCATTAAGATTTGGTATTGTTAGCTTATAACAAAGGAGAAAGTGGTGGGATGTTTTATTTATTTTCAAATTATTACTTCGACTGTCCCACATTATTAAGTAACATACATTTTCAAGTACCAAATTCTACTCGAGTGATTGACATTTTTGATAAATGAATTATTATGAATAGAATAATCATTTGTATTATAGTCCATTTCCTAAGATGTTAAGGTTAGTGAATAGTCTTCCTAAAGAATTAGATTTATTTTCTAGCAGCCTAAATTATTTAAAAAAATCAATTAAATCAATACCACTTTTATTTGCCTATGATTTTTTTCTCTCTTTGTGTATAATTTGATATTCCTACTAATTGATTGTGATTTCATTTAATTTTAATTTTGTCTTTATGTATGTGTTATTAATAAATATTATATTTAAGTGGTTTGTCTGCCTGTAAAATGTAATAAGTAAAGAGTCTGATATAACATGTACAACACATTTTTTTAATGCTATACATGCTTATGGCGATACTCCACATATCACCACTACACCTGCTGCATTGTCTTAGGACAATATTTGTTTATAGTTGTTATATTGGAATTGTGGCAACAGATGAACATTGATTGTTGATAGTAGAACTGATTGCCAATGAACGAGTTGCACGCATTATTTACGCCCTGTGTTTCATTATTTGTCAGGGAATTGAATTCATTTTGTGTAAATCAAAATGCTTTTCATGTATGGACAAGAATTATCGTAATAAATACGATAAAAATAATAGCCATGACTACATGCTTATAATTATTTTCCATTTATGCATTTTCTTGATTAATGTAATTTTATATATTTAGTAATATTATTGATTTATTATAATTATTTTACGTATTGATATTTATTCCTTAATATATTTAATACTTATTCTGACTTTGCCTGCACAGCTATTTGTTTAACTGATCTCTATACCTCAATGACTTTGTTTGCATATCCATTAACATATCTTTTTTAAAATTTTCTATATTTGACGTAAAAGGGGTTTCCCTTGTATGATGGATAAATAAATATCAATTTTTACTTTCTCAGGTGTAGCTCCTCCGTCATTTGTGGCAATCCAGGCTGGAACCACTCTCCACCAACTCACATCTTCAGGAGATACATTCTCATTTACTTCTGTGGCTCTAATAGTTGTTTTTGCTACCCTTTCCCTCGTCCCTGTTTTCATCAAGAATCGCCTCCGTCAGAAGTTTGAATGATGAAGCATGGTGTGATACAGTTTTATACTGAAGTGACTGTGGGAACTGCTGGTAGCTTCTTGTGGTCGCACTATTTATAGACCAGTTTTTATTTTGGCTCAGTTCAGTCAGTGATTGTTTCTTATGGGACCAATATTTTGCCATTTGCTATGAATATTTATTGCACGAATTCAGGGATTTCATTGTCGAAGCATTCAGAGCAGGCTGTGTACTTCCTTCCATTTTACTTCCCATTGAGTCCGTGTTACCTGTATGGATCGTTGTTTGGCTGCATTTCTTTTTAACTGTGTTCATTTCCTCTGTGATTTATCATAATGTATGCTTGATTGCCTAAAAATATTTTGTGTTGGTTTTTATTCAAAATTAGGTTAGTTAATGAAAGCTACAATTATGTAAAACTCATTATCTCGAGGCACTTATAAAGCTATTCTAGTTTTCTTTGAACCAAGAGAAAGTTAGTTTAACTATCGTTTTAACTTCTGATTATCATCCTATAAGCATAGAGTATCATTATGTAAAACATCATGAAGTTTTTGTTATAAATGACATCAGGGATTAAGAGAGGTCATCAGCTTAGTGTGATGTACTCATTTCTTGTCATATTGTTAATGCATCCAAAAACCTTGTCATGTTGTGTTGTAAAAATGGTGACGAATATCCAGCTAAGTCTTACAATTGTAATGCAGAGTCCTATATTAGGTGTTTCAACATGCATTAATATTTCATCATGATTGTTGTTTCTTGAATGTTCATCATTAATCATAGACACTTGTTAATTGTTGAAATATATTTATTTCAGATTTTAACATTGTTATTATTTGTAGAGTAGGATTATGATCCTATGAGAAGTGAAAAATGTTATCTTCTCTAAGAATATAAATTCATTTGAAGGTAATATTTGTGTTAACACAGTAGGAAATCACTCCAGCCCTAACCTTTGAAAGATACAATTTCCTTTTATTAATATTATTCAATTAATTCATTTCCAAGTTTCTTTTATTCCTCAATATCCTTTTTTTATTTTGAAGATATTTTGGAGTGCCATATTTTCATATTGTGCCACTAGTTTAGAGATGATATAGCTGATTTATACTCACTTATACTGATTTATACTCACTCATTTATACTTACTTTATTTATATTTATACTTGTACATGAGCAAATGAGTTCTTTCTTCATTGTCAGGCATGAACCTACCATTCCAAGAACTCCTTCAGCAGATCAAAACACAGGAATCATCAACTGGAATAATATTTGGATATTATACATACAGATTGATTTGATGATAATATGATACATCATTCTGCCAATTAATTAAATAGCCTTCTTATTGTTTTAGGTACAATAGTTTGAGTGCAATTTTACAAAGGAATGAATACACTGGGCTTACCTAGTTACCTACAACGCTGAGACGAGAAATTTTTGAGATCCAATAACATTAATTTGTAATTAAGAGCCGCAGTTATCACTTAGTGAAAATCTTAGAAATAGAAACTAAATAATTGCTCAGTTTCATACATAGACTTCAGTATGTTCTGCAGAAAAATGCTTTCATGCACTTTTGATTCTTAACTCCAGAAGAGGCAATTAGCCAGAAGTAAGAGTTATTCTGATCAATCTGCTTACAAGATGTTTTCCAGTAAACAAAGGAAAAAGAACCTGTCTCATACAACAAAGACTAAACCAAATTGCGTAGATTCCCTTCTTTGGTTCTTCTACTTACTATTATACCATAAAATTTGCACTATACAACATCAAACCTACCCTATGCAAAATGGGGGAAAATTACAACACGGAATGAAAGAATTCCTCCTCAAATGCAATATGCTTATCCCTGCAATATTAATAATGAGTGAACTTTTAAAGTTAAGGCATCAAAAATACAAGGTTAAAATCACAAGAGAGATTTTACCAATAAATGGACAATTTGAATAGGAAAATGGAAGCAAATGCCGAGAACAGATGTTTCGATCGACCGTAATGCATGTAGAATATATAATATTAAGCAGGGTCCCAAGGAAGGCAAATCAGAAAAAAACAGGAAGAATAAGTACGGTGCAATATATTCTGAAGGTAGGTAGCAAGTGAAAAATGTCAAAGACTTTCGGAAAGGTCTAATGTTTCTTCATGCAAATTATTTTGTAAAGCCTGCATTTCTAAGTGCAGAATACATAAAATTGCACAAAAAGGAGATTGCATGCCACTTAGTGGAGTCAAGGAAAGGGTAATGGTACTATAAATAATTTTTCCCAATTGTCTTAACCATAGAAAAAGCTGAAGGAAAGTACACCACTATCACAATTAATATTTAAACAGTAAATTTGCATCAAAAAATTGCAGCACACCCATTGTTCACAGAATGAAAAAATAATTTATAATGGAGATCCCCCAATACGATCAGACATTATGTCCAGCATTATTCATCACTTCTTCATCTTATGGAAGCTATTTCATATACTGTTATGTAATATAAATAAATTCTCATAAAGAAAGTGTTTCTCCTTGTGTATGTGCATTTTTTGGTTGTGTATATTGCATTAACTTAAATTTAAGAACATTTTTTCTGAATTTTTCACCTGCGATAACTTTTAAAACTGATAATACTCCCTACAAATCCAATGTAATATTCCTGTTTTATCCTCAGTTGCTCAACGTATCAGTAGCATGAATACAAACCATATACTATTTAGTTAAAAGAAACCTATATTTGGCAAAAATGTTTAAATGGAACAACCTCAGAGAAGTTTATTTGTGCAACCCAGTTTATGCTTCCCCTAAAACCTTTTTAATTCTCACGTGACAAAGAATTGATTGCAAGTGAAATTGAAATAAATGTTGAAATTTTAAGTTTTAGTTGGTTTCAGAAGGACATTTAATATGGAATTTTAGTTATTACTTTTTAGGGCTCTTTTTTAAAACCAGTTTGGCTTTAGTGAAAAAATCTATCAAAGCACTTTTAACAATACTACTGCTATTGCTTTTTATTTCCAAGATGGTGATGAAATGGTAGCTGCAAAGAAACCTCATCAGGGCTTGAGGTGTTAAAGTCTTATCAGCAGAACGATTGCTGTTCAACGGTTAAAAATTTAAAATAAAAGAGTCATGATAAATTTGCGTTTATTATCATATTCAGAAAAATACTCTACAAGAAATATTTTACAATTCAATACTTCATTTATAATAAATTAAATGTCAGCTTAAATTAATAGGACAATCTTTCAATAGTATTGGCTTATCTCTGAATGTGCAAAATAAATAATAAATACAGATAATGATACAATTAATATCATACTACTGTGTATTGATGAGCTCCTTGAATCAATAGTGAAATGAGTTTCACAGCACAATAAGTGAATACAGATAAAAATATACCTGCTTATCCACTTTTATCAAAGAAAAATTCATTCTCCCTAATAAATTAAAAATATTTATTGTAAATTGAGAATTCTCGCATTTCTCAAGGTTAATAATAGTAATCACAGGATAAAATCATTGATATTTTTCCACTCAATTCAGTAAAAGGATCCCAGGTACATAATGGACAGCCCTTGGCTTCCATGGACAGGCAAACTCCTGGGTCTCCAGAACTGCCAATTGTAGAAAACTGGAAGATATTCAATTTTTACAATTACCAAGGATACAACAAATACCTATATTACACAAACGCAACTGATATGGAAGAGAGAGTTCCTTTTGATCAAAACAAAAAAGTGATACAGGGAAGCAGTGATGGGAAAAGTGCTGAAAATATGTAATCGGGCTCAATTACAATTACTCTGTAATCAGTTACAATTACAAATTACTTTTTGAGAAAGTAATCAGTAGGATTACAATTACCTTTTCTTTTGCTCCTGTAGATTATGCAATCTCAGTAAAAAAATTTTCAAACAGGGAGTACTAACAATCAAACTAACATTTGAATTTAATGCCATAGAATTAAAGTTTAATTCAAATTATGATTATTAAAGTAAATACAGTGCCTAACTATTTATGTTCTACTAAAATTTACACCTGTGGATGAAGATGGATTCTAAAAGCAAAGGCAGGCAAATAAATAGAAATCTCTCAAAATATCAGAAATATATTTAAGAAAAAAATAAGATAAAAACAAACAACCTAACCCTGTCTTTAATTTACAAGATTTAAAAAACAATACAACTTGTTTTGAAATTACTTATGTCATTTTCAGGTGTGTTCACACAGGGATGTTGTAACCTCGAAACTGGTTGTGTTGGTTTTTATATTTTTTGGAATAATGATCTTTTTTGTTTTTATCTTATGTGTGTGAAGTGAAGGACAATTCAATGAAATTTAAATAAAATCTTATTCTAAAGGAAAAACAAAAAATGAAAGTTCTTAACAAGGCCAGGTCTAAAACTTGCATTATTTCCCATTTATCAGATGCCTGCTCCAACCAATTGTGCTTTATTGTAGAGTATTATTAAATGATATTTTGTGGGACTTCATACATAAGGTTAAGTGGTTAATCTAACAGAGCAGTATTGTTCATAGCTAACTATAAGGTTTTGGGTTAACTATAAGGTCATTTTGTAGGCCTAGCCTACAAAATGACACGTGAAAGACTTGAATTTGAGGTCCAGAGACTTTGCGATACTTTTCCCATGTCTGATTTTCCTAGGAAATACTCTTAGGTAATCAACTTAATGTACAGTGCCACCTTACATCATTTTCCGAGGATTGCCCATAAGAGGGTTCTAGTTTACGTCATTTTCCTGATTTTTCAGTGAATAGATATGAATAGTATACAAAATTGAATGTTTTATCTTTCAGTAGGTTAATGTGCCTAAAAAATCCCCATTCAGCACCATTTCGTTTGTTTCTTGATAACATATTCCACCCTAATGTCATCAAACATCTTCTGCTTTTGTCTTCCCTCTATTCTACCCTCAACTACTTTGTTAAGCAGTCCCCCAAATTTTCAAATACAATAATTTTGGCGCTATTAAAATTATCAAATTTGATAAAATAATTCAAAAAAATTGAAAATTAAATTTTGGAATGACTTAGTAAAAAGTAGTTTATTAGTTAAAGTCAACATATTTGAATTATAGTTAACAATAGACTATTTACTAATAATCATTTTTCCAGACTTACATATTTGTCCAGGTTTCAAGACAATTGAAGTTGGAAAGCAGGCGTGCGAACACTGTGATGCAGGCCATAGAGATATTAATCGTTCGCCGTCACCAGCAGCTGTTATCCATACATTGGCGAAGTCCGTCAAAGGCTGCAATAGTTCAAGTTAGATTAGCATGCAATTTGAATACAATTCACTGAAAGATATCATTGTCAGCAGAACATAAATCGAGAGGTAAATTGGTAACGGAGTCTATTCCACAAATAACACTATTGTTAGTGCATGATTAGTTGAAAAGTGGTCAAGATATTACAATCTATAGAAAATATTTATAATTACCTAGACTCTTCAATTATAAATCAGTTTTTCACTTCATTAAAATAAACTGTTGCTAAATAATATCTTTAGAATGATATCCATTGATCTTCAGATACTTAAGTTTAACAAAAATCAACTGAATGCAGGGAAAAGAATATCGATTAAATTATTCTGATTGCCTGAATGAAAAATGGATTAGCAAATTCATTTTAAATTTCATATGCCATCAAGATATAGGAAAAAAAACAAATTTCCTAGAGTTCTTACTAACTTGATGTTAGTAAAAAAATCATCCCATCATAAGAGGGGAATTAAAAGTTGTTTTATCCCCTTTTTGTTTATACAATTTTAAATGATATAATAATTTTTAGGACAGACACATGAAGAGGTTTGAACTTAAAGGCACTTGATTAAAAAGTTGTAAGTATCAGGAAATGTATTCAAATAGTTATTACCACATTATCAAAATAATACAATCAGACTTCTACATTCAAAATAATTTATTATTTTACATCAATATTTAGACAATGTTCCATTAGTTTGTACTTCAAAATAAATAATAAATTTTACAATTTCTTTCAAATTTTCCAACAAACATTGGAAATCTCTATCTTTTATGTAATCTACAGTTAGTATCTAGAAAGAAAGCATAGGTCAAGGATTTTTTATTACTCACAAGGTCATGTGCAGGAGATTCAGGACCATTGAAAAACAGGAATCTTTGTATTGCTATTTCGGTTCCCTCAGGAACAAAATACGGTTTCGAGAAAGTTTCCCGTAGTATTCTAGCAGGCCCAGCTCGATTTATTTTCCTGAAATATTGAAATTTATTTTGAGAAAACAACTAAATGATAAACAAGAACTCAAACTTATACTCATTTAATGAAAATTACACTTCAATGATAGATTTGTCATAACATCTCTAATCCAATAATCTAGAACTTCATTTGGAGAAACTGATTGAATCTATTACTAAAGTATTTTTGAGGATAAATGTTAGAGGATTCAGTTTAATGAATAAATGAGTCTTGATGACTTCCTTATCCATATAGCTATTCTATAATTATTAACTTGATCTGTACCATGACAATAATAGTGAAATAATTTTAAAACCAAATGAAATATTAGTAGTTTCACGTGAAATTATTAGTAATGGCAAAAATTATGATTTCATGGCAGTTTTTCGTATACCAAACTTTCTATCTAATTAAAAACAAAGCACACTATGGAGAGAAAAGAGACCAGCACTGGTCTGAATAGATAGTTAACTTTATTGAGTTTGGACAGTTCATGCATTTCTATATATCTTCAATCACCTACTTACGGTGTTTTTTTATTCCTTTCTAGTTGTAAAAATAAAAGTTTTCATGCTGATGCCATTTTCTTCCCTGCCATGTGTACTTACATTTACTGTACTAACTTACTTCCCTGCCATGCTTACGTTTTCTTTCAAAAAATGCCACTAGGTGTTGCATTAATGTTGAACATTACTACACATACCATGGAATCGAAATATGCCTCCTTTATACAACTGTCTAGCATAATATTCTTGATTAATATTTTGCATAGTTCAAGGAAGAAGAGAAAATTATATCTCCAGTAGGAAAAAGTACCAAGAATTAGGAGCTTGTCTAGATGGTATCTAAAGTTAGCCATAAAGTTTAAGATCTGATGGATTTAAGAGTTTATTTTGGCATGCTTTTACAGATAGAAATTAGGCAATAAATATCACGGTTTTTCATTAATGTGAAGTGCAATTACCTTCTGTAGAGGATTTAATTTGTGAGAAGGAGAAAATGTACTATGCACGGAGCATAGATGAATAAAAATTTGGATGACCTGGTAAATGGATAGCATGTATTTCAAGTCATTAACTATACTATCCACAGAGGGTAGAGAAGGGGACTGCAGGAAAATGGAAAGGAAAAAAAAAAATTATATTGCAAAGGCAGGAGGCGCCAATAGCTCTCAGGGAGCATTTCTCAACCTTCAAGAACCCTTTATAGCACTGAAGATACTCTTCTGCTACAATTTCTAATTGCAGGAGCACCTACTAAATCCCCTCATAGATAGCCACGTGGGCAGCATGTCCTGCTTTGGTCTCTGGTTCGATTCCCAGTGAGAGCCCATGTGTTAAATGATCTAAGCTGCTGCAGCACTTATAACAATACTGCTACTATAAAAACCTGTGGCCATGTCTCATATTGGCCCTAGCAAACTGATATTTGTACCCAGCTGTCACCAACGTCGATATAGCATTCAATCCTTAATAAAAGTGGCTGAAAAAGTCATTGGGATCTGAATTTATAGGACCCTGAAGAATAACTTCAATTTAGAATCACTGGTATATGTGACCTACTACTTTTAAGACCACTTAAAGGATTTGAGGAGTAAACACATTTATAAGGAACATTTGCTTGCTGATGAGCAAGCGAACTGAATTTTCAATTCTGAGGTACATCCTTTGCTGTATGACATATTGGCTGTATATAGGATTATTATTAAGTATCTTGTTAAATAATATTTATATAGAAATTAAACTTAGTGCTAAATTAAACTGTGCTAAGAGATGTTATCTAATTACCATGCAATTCAAGGCTCATGCTGTACCTTACCAGGTTACATGGATCTCTGGATTTTTTGAAATGTTGAATGCATCATGATTATTTGGGTCTAAGAAACTGTCTAAGGTTTTCAGTCCTGCGTCTGATGAAGAGAATGTAGGGGCATCTCGTTTGAAAACTTCCTTATTTTCAGCATAAATTCCTTGGAGTGTCTCGATAGAACTATTTTGAGCAAGAGCATCCTGAAATGTTATATACATATTTAAAAACTTTTGGTACAGAAAAAAAATTTACTCCCTTCTCTTGATAAGTTAGCCTCTGAAGTCTATCATTTAAGCAAGAGAATACGGTTGTATTAGGCGGTACCTAGTGAAGGTTTTGTTATAAAATTCCAAATCATCATTTATTTTCAGCACGACTGATGATCATGCTCAGTTTAATCTCATGCAAGGATTTCATACATGATTAATAAATAACAAACTACATAAAGCATTTTTAATTAACATAGTACTAGAAATTATAGTAATGACGTTCTGGGTAGCAATATTTACCTTGACAACAAAAGGTATTCCACTATGATGATAGTATTCGGTAAAATTCTTAAGGCCGGATAGATCTAAGACACTTCTAACTTGTTCACATGGCCAACAATCCAAATTTTGTACCTTATAAAAGGGATTTCTGACCAAGCACTGCTCCTCGTGCCAATCTTTGTGTAAAAGAATATTTAGAGCATTATAAAAACAATATTTACACTCATTAATTACTACTCTATTTCACCCATTACTTCCTTACCTACTAACGAAGGATAAAGTTTTAACAGAGGAAGAGTAAACAAACGGAATGTCCTCATAAATGGATAAATGTAATCTTGAATGTGTCTCGTTACAAGTTTCTGAGTTGGGTTATGACAAGCAAGGATACAATAGAAAACACCGGCAACGAGAATGATCCACCACATAAGATTGAGAATCTGCATTATAAACGTCATGAATAAAGCGGAGCATTTACGGAACGATCTGCATGTGCGAGAAGTTGAGTTTGCGTTTCCGTCTTCTTTATTTTCTAATATTCGAATAGATTCTTCAATTATTTCGTTAATTTGCGCATCGGTGAGGTCCCAGTACTTCCCTTTTAGCTTTGCATTCTCTATCTCAGCTTCAAACTCGTCCCAGGTTAGCGTCCTTTTGTACGATTTGTTAGCCATGGTAATGCTAATTAATAATGATGAGGAAGTCTAATCTTTTACGCACTCCCTTCTAACTAAAACACACTTGGGGAGAGTCTGGCGATCATTTCAAGACGTGCCAGAATTACTGAGACAATTATGATTGTACACCGTAATCTTACTTATGGGGTGATAAACAAAGCAGTCAAGTACAAGGGCTAAGTAAACAGAAGGTCATTGACAAATTTAACTCCTGATGAATTTGTATTCGACAATAGACAACAACTCAAACCCGTGATCCAGAAGGATTCACATTTCGCAGGTGCTATGTGATTCAGCAGCGCCGCCGCTGTATCGGGAGAACTAGTTAAAAAATGTATTGTTCGATTTCAGCAACCATATTTGCTATGCTCAATTGACGTGTTGAACTCAATGCTACCCAGGAGTAATTCTAAATAGATGCAATGAAATATATTTTGTAGTTTCGTGAGACCAACGTTGGTGATTTCACTCTTCAAAGTTTTCTCAATAATTTTAAGTACACGTCAATGATACACAAAGCGCCAAGCGTTTCCTACTTCCGGTAGGTCACCGGGTAGAAAGTAGTAGTTTAGTAGATGTTGTTTCGATGGAACGGAATTCTTCGCTGGATGGAAATTTTCGGAATCCTTGATAAGGTGAGACATTGTTTTCTGTCGAAGGTATCTTCTTTGAACTTAAATTTATTTCCTCCCTCCTGAACGGCTAAGAATGCTAAGTAAACATTGGAAGTGGAATGTCAAAGCGCGATTGTGTGCCGTAAACAAACCAATGCAGATGGGAATCGAGTGAGTGGTTGTCAAGAGAATGCCATTTAGACTAGGAGAGTGACTTTGTAATTGGTGCCTATTTTGATGTTTCTATTTCTATTTTCGTTAATTCTAGTGGACGTAGTTTGTAACGTTTTCATTCCTACATGGAAAACGCCAGCGTATGAAAGTTTTGCTCTGCTCGAAAACCTCAATTTTTCAGGCTAGGCATGTTAGTCGTGTTTTCTCTGTGATGTTACATCGATAAGTTTCGGCTTTTAATTCCGAAAACACAGAAGGTGTTTCTCCTTCCATGTGTGGTTTATGATAGCAAAAGCAACTTTGACAAAACAAACTTCTTCATGGCATCTCAGACCTGTATCTACATCTTTATTCAATTATTTGCATTGCTATTGTTTTATTTTTAACGGTAACAGGAAAGATATCTGTTTATATTTTAATGTGAATTAGCTATCTCAGAAAAGTGTCGAATGTTTTGAATGTCAGTAGTGACAGTGTAGCCGTTGGACTGGGCCAAAATCATCAAACAATCTTCTGTTTATGCTTAATACGTTTAACAGGAAATTCTGGAAATTTGATGATCGCCTTTCTTTTCTATTCCGTAGAGATAAAGGAGGAGTCCCTGACGAGGCTCTTGCCCCTTGGAAAGTCTGATAGAATGTCGAAGAGGAGGCTCGCCACTTGGAGCTCCGACTCTGCCCGTATCGGAGGGGTATGGGGAAGCTGAGAGTGAGGAGACAGAAATGACAGAACCTGAGGGCACCTCCGGGAGAGGTAGTGATGGTGAGGCTGAGGCAGATTCTGGTTCGAGGCAGCAGCCGCAGGCCCGTGAGACGGGAGAGATAGAGGAAGAAGAAGAGGAAGAAGCAGAGGAGGAGGAAGAAGAGAACGAGGCTGAAGGAGGTCAAGTGGGGGAAGGGGTTGGATACAGAAGTGCTGAAGAAGGCTCCTCCGCCGGTGGTGACGGCGAGGGGAGAAGACAAGGAGGACTACACACGGGAAATGGCTGTTTTCCTTCAAACAGCTCCAACAGTGGTGAGGTTTTTTTCTTGCTTAGCCTGTAAAAGTGACTGCAGTAGGGCTGTGGGGCTGGAACTCCTGATTAAGTTTTCTAATAGAATTCAGAGGATTCTAATCCTGATTCCTTTCATTTACTATTATTCATCTTTGACTGCTTTTAGAAGATGACAGAGTGACTGATTTTATAGATATTGGCTATACACGTGGTTCTTGATTTATCTGTTCTACTTCTGACTGATCATACTGATGGCCAATTTAATTTTCTTTTTTGTTTGTGTACTTATGCCTAATTCTCGTGATCCAATAGACCTTCAACTTTCAAAAAAGTTTTGTTGTTGAATAAGTATTATTTGTGTAATTTCATCAGTTACTTTTATAACCTGTAAAATAGATAAGTGAATCAAATACATAGTTGCATAATAGTTAATTTCTGATAGAATTACTAGACTTATGTCCAAATCAACATTACCAGACACTGAGATCATAATTGTAGGTCAAGATGAGATCATAGTTGTAGGTCAAGAATTACCTGTGTCATAATTTTTAATTAAATAAACATGATAATTATTTTAACATTTATACAAAATTCTCAAAAAGATTTAAATTAGCAAGCAATCTGAATGCCACAAATATATGCTTAATAGGGCTTAGCTCATAAAATCATTAACAAACCGATTGATATTTTGCTCTGAGAATGAAAGAAGATTGATTAGCTTCTTTTGTAGATGTCCTTATATTAATCATAAGGAATCTTAGTCAGCATATTTTGTTTGACTCGATAAGAAATTCAGTTTAACTTCACAGTACTGCTTTGTAGACATTTGCATATATTCTTAGCTACACTGTATATTCATGAATATACAAGTGTTTTCAGCTTGATGGTTCTATTCATTTTTTGTTCTGAGCTTTCATCACATGTATGCTTAAAGAAATAGGTACTGTACTATAGTATATCGTTTGTTCATTGAAATTAGCCTAGATGTGTTGATCATCATAGTTGCTTTTCACATCTAAGTTTTTGTTTGTTGGCTTCTGCGGTTGGAATTTGACATATCTGTAATACTATACACAAAAAATTATGCATGTTATAATGTTATGCCTTTTGTCATATCTATGTAGGAAATGCTAAAGAGAAGAACAAAATTAAAATGTAAATGGAATCCTTTCTGTAATGCTTACATCTTTTTATGATTCAACTTCAATGGAAAATAATATTTAAATTAATTTAAGAGATTTTAGTTAATTAAATAATTTACTGAGTTATTTTATCCAGTCAGCCATTAAGAAGCATATTTTGAATAAATCTTAATTTTGTGATTTGACTTTTTATTTGTATTCATGTATTTCATTGTGGAAGTATACAGATTTTTGATCAATACTGATAATTTACATATAGTTTTTTTTTTCTTTTTGAAATCATATTGCTTACAAATGTTGTTATGTACAGTATAGTATGGTTGCCAAATACTTTTAATTTTGTCGTATCCATATTATCTGTTGTGAAATTTGACATCTCACTCATCAGAATTATTTACTTATCCAGTGATTATTGAAGTTGTTACATTCAAGTGTGAATCTTGATAGAGTAATCTCTTATGTTCAAGAATCTATTCCGATCTAGTGATGTAAATTATTTGGAAGAGATACTGAAGTAATTCTAAACATTTCATCAATGATAAATAAAACATCATTTCATATTGAAGATTCTTGCTTTTTTTAAAGTGGCAGTGTTATTACAGTCTGTTTTCATACCTTTTCGTGGTATCTGATTTTATCTAAAAAATTCAGCATTCAGCAGAACCTTTAAATAAATAAAATGAATAGATATACTCATTACAAAACATTTTAAAACAAAATATCTTGCAAAGGAAGAGCATTTATCAATTGCATGTTAAATTTGGTTATTACATGTCACATATTAAATACAGCATGTAATCAATATGACTGTGAAGAATGAATAGGTGCTCTTTTACTTTTTCCATTAATATTTTTATTTTAAAGAAGAAACTCAACCAGGTTTCAACAAGTAACCATTGTCTTCCTATTAAAACCATCATCCCTCCATTAAAAGAAAAATATTTGTGGAAAAAGTACAGCCACTCTTCACTCTACATGATAAATTTCCAGACCACCACTCCTCTTACTATTATTCATCCTCATCTGAATATGTGGAATGCCATTTAAAAATGTAAAACCAAACGTATTTCCCTACAAGGTTTTCCTTGGGAAATGTGAAGTTTGGTTTATTCATTACTTACGTGCATTATATATTTCCATCACGACACATCAATTAAAAGGCATAACTCTAGTCTTGCATTCATGTAAGTTTCTTCTTTATCTTTGTAGGAGTTCCTCACACCAACTACGACTCTGGAGATGGTAGTATTCCTGTTCACCGCTGTGATATCTGCGAGTACGAGACTTTCAGCTGGGCTGCTCTACAGTCCCATCTCCGATTGCATGGGAACGGCGTGTCGGGGGGAGGTTACTGCTCAACCCTCGCTGCAGCTCTTGGTGCTTCATCTTCCTCTACTCTCTCTTCGCGTCAGAAGATGTTCGAATGCGATGTGTGCCAGATGCGATTCTCCAATGGAGCCAACATGCGACGGCATCGCATGCGCCACACCGGAGTGAAGCCATACGAGTGTAGAGTTTGCGCCAAGCGATTCTTCCGCAAAGACCACCTGATGGAGCATTTTGCGACGCACACTAAATCCCTTCCATATCATTGCCCAGTATGCAACAAGGGCTTCCAGCGACAGATTGCCATGAGAGCACATTTCCAGGTTGGTATATTATAACCGGCTTTACCGACATTAAAATGATTACAATAATATTTACTGGCCGAGTGGTTAGCATGCTCGCACGGTATTGCTCCAACCCTATTGTCCTGGATTCGAATCCCAGTTTGTTAGATTTTTCTGATTAGGGAATGGTCTTGTGTGATAGTTGTTGTTAATACCTACCACTGTGAAAGTCCAGAAAATGGATATTTGTGGGGTATACAAAATAAATTTTTATAAATAAATATAATGAAGTTTCCTTTAGTAGACTTCTGTAACAAAATTTGTTTCTGCATTAGTTGAGTAATTGGTTTCAGTGTTATTGATGTCCCGTTTGAACTTAAACATTTGAGGTTTTGCCATTTTTGTTTAACATGTGATGTTGTATTTTAGTTTTTTAGCAAAAATAGTACTTATTTGAAGTTGGGCATCAAAGAATAGCAATGTTTCTGGTTTTTGCTTTGGTTCTATGAAAAACTCAAATTTTTATCCAGTTCTTGTTTTGCTCTATCTACCATCAGTTTGATGTGATTGTTTGGTTTGAACCAGTTTATTTTGATTTAACTAATAAAATTTTATATCTTAGTGATAGTTTTTATTATTTGTAGCCCTTTTCAATTAAACTTAGGTATAAAATTCATGGTATTGACCACTTGCCTGATGGTTTTTTATCTTCTTTTCTATCATAAAATGTCAGTTTTTTCGTTTCTTTAATCTTTTCATATTATTATGACCAGGAAAAATAATCAATCGCCAAAAAAAGTTTAATTTTTGAATAAAAGTTTTATAAGTTCGTAAATTATACGTTTATAAATTTTTTAAGTCAATTTAGACAAGGAGTGGCTGCCCGTGTCTGACACAGGAGAGTCGGGGAAGAGGTTAACAGGATTGATTAAATATCAAAGAAGATAAATTTGATTATGAAACTTTATATTTTTGTTTGTTGCTAGTTGCTGTTAAACATTTTTATTGCCTGTTCTTTCATTTTCTCTTAAATTTTATGCTAGAGAATTTAAATTGAAACTGAATGAATAATGATTTATGTTTAGATTTGTGAATTTAAGTCTTTTGTTGGGTGAAATTTTTATTCCTCAAGAAATGACTTGGTTGGGTCTTGTGCCATGCCTTGACTGAAAGTTTAATTTTGGATTTTTGCTGTAATGAAGTGAATCAAGTGCTTGAAATAGCCCATTATCTAGGAAAATATGTATTTTTAATTTTCTTTGTATTACCTAATTTTATAATAATCCTTCTTAAGTATAAATATGCGTATCCTCCTCATTATATTTATGTGGATAAAAAGTAATCACCGTCAGATGTGCAAAGAATCCAAAACCACATTGTTGTTATGAATAACCAGTGAAAACCAGTTAACTTGTGGTACAGCCTTGGTCCAATGCATCTCTTACAACTTTCAATGCACATTAATTTTATTTAATATGAAATAGTTTATAGGATACAACGGTCAAAACAGAAATGTTTGTGCTCTAATTTGTGTCATCCCTAAAAAGCCTTTATGTCATGCAAAATGGCATTCATGCTACAATTTCAATTGCTTATGAATCTTTATTTAAGTTGCATTTAAGTTTTGTTTGCTAATAGACTATTATTTTCTTAAGAACTGAGTTTACTTTGCAAAATATTTGAAGCTCACGGGTTAAATGTTTTTACGTCATAATTATAAACCTAATTTTCAATGTAAGAGACTCAATTAACCTTGTCTACAGGACTGAAATAAATTAGTTGGATTAAAGTAAATTTGGATAGGTAAAGAATTTGATCAATGCAGAGATTGGTCCCTCACTAATTACCTGTTTTCCAATGTGCAGATTTTGATCTCTGAACTGGAAACATACACTTGCTGGTTATTCAGTATCTATTCCCATAATTTAATGGCATGATTTGATTAATACGAATGTAGAAGTTTCTCTGATCCCTTTAAAACATCGCTTTGATTCATTACTTATAATCTTAAAATTTTGAACTGTCCATCTTTTACAGAATGAGCATGTGGGGCAGAGTGATGCTGTCAAGTCTTGCCCACTATGTGCCCATCGAGCTGCCTCTATGAAGGGACTCCGTGTACACTTCTTCCATCGCCATGGCATTGACCTGGATGGTGGCCCTCAAGGAGGAGGATGTGGTTCTCCTCCTGGTGAAGAGACTGGTGGCGGAGGAGGGGATTCTCCAGGGGCCAGTGGGGGTGCAGATGGGGAGTCTCAGTCTCCCACACACCCTATGCATCTTGTGGTTCCTCCACACTTCCTTGCTCCTCATGTGGAAATCTCTACGGATGGGGTGAGTTTATTTTATCCTTTTGTTGTTGTTATTGTTCTTTTCATTTGGTAATTTTCCATCTTTTTGCTATAAAAATTTCTGCAATATTCTCTGCCTCAACCCTTTTGTTTTGACTTCTAATCTCTAGACAAGCCTTCATTACCTCCATATTATCCCATGGATATCCTCCATCTTATTTGTTCCATAGTATATTTTCTTTTTTTCCATGTTCAGTTCCATTTTTATGATATGATTCAATTTTGAACTATTTTTTCACCCGTAGTGACAGTTGATAATGCAGATATATATTTATTTTTGTGCTTTCCCTATAATTTAATTTTATTTATTCATGATTTATTGCAATATGGTCAGCATACAAGGTGGCAGTGGTTTATTATTATGTGATAAACTACTAGTAAGCTGTATGCCAGTTTTTCTATGTATATAAATATACGTATTACCAGTTAAACATACACAAACCTTTTGTTAGTTTTACTAAATGCAACCTTAAATCTATATAAAAATATTACACATAAATACATAATGTGATAGTGGTTCATCTTAATACATACTTACACAGGACCTTGAAACCTTGAGAACCTTGAAAAAACCTTGAATTTTTGCTGACCTTGCAAAACCTTGAAAACGCCTTGATTTTTTTTGCAAATCCTTGAAAATTCCTGATCCAACTCGTTATCATGGTTCAATCCAAAATGAACCACTCATTTAAATTCTGGCTCCAGCGCTGCATAAAACTCTGAAACCTCATTCATAATCATTTGTGCCGCTGATTTGCGTGAACATTAATTTCTGAGTAAAGTTTGAAAGTTGTACCTTGTTTTTGTTGGAATTAATTCCAAATTTCAATTGAAGAATTGAATAAAAACCAAAAACTGTATTTTATCTTGAAAATTCCTCGACCTGACCTGGAAAAACCTTGAAATGACCTTGATTTTTTAACATCCTGTTCTGTGGCCACCCTGTTATACATATTACATATAAGTTGCTATTTCTGGATTTTTCGGGGTACATGACAGGCCTTCTCGGCTACCGTAGCGGTCCCGGGGAAAAAGCCCACCGTACATCACCCTGCCAAGCAATCCCATACTTCCTCCAGAAATTCTACATTACTAAAATATCCTTACATTCTATAATGAAGGATTTTTAGTTTAGGGGGATGTTATTTGGGGGATAATATGTATTTGTCTTTTATGTGTTTATATTTTCTGTTGATATTTTTGTTACAATTTTTGCTGTTTTTTAACCATTCATAGTATATATGCTTCATAGTATTCATGGATTTATATAAATTAATAAACTTTAAGGAGAGTAATTTAAAAAATCATTCTTTCTGTTGAGGAAGTTGAATATTTGGTTTCCATGTTATGAATGTATAGTTTTTGTTTGGAGTTTGTTGTTGCATTATTTCTCTCTGTTATATTATTATATTTAATTCTCAAATTCTGTTTGTTTTATTTTTCCTCCTAGATTCTGCTCCTGTTTTATTATTTTTTCTTTTTTCTTATGTATCATACAATTGCTTTCTCTCCTCCCATTTAATCCAAACTATTTTTTTTGATCAATTTTGTTCAAAAGTATTACATCCATGCTTCATATCGCATTGATTGGGTCCATTAGAATAATTTTATCTCATTGTTCTTTGCTTTTTGTTTGTCTATACTTTTGTTTTGAGAAATGATGTCATGATCTTCTCATCATACCCAACTGTTACAATAGCAATTAGCAGAAGGAAAGGATATTTTCGTAATCATTTTGTGCAACTGAAATATTAAAACTCACTGATACTACAGTACATACTTGTTGCTAATAAATTCATAGCATTAGTTAGAACCAAATGAAATTCCTAGCTTAGATTTAAATGATACATATAATTGGTTTGGTAAAGAAAGAAAGTTCTTAGGGATTTCAAACAGGAGAAGAACAAAAGATTTCACTTAAATGTTGAAATCTCTACTTATAGGGTAGGTTTTATTGTTTTCGTAACTACTCAGAATTAAGATATTTGTAAGGTGTTTAATTCTTTAGCACTATATTTTTTTGTATGTTAAGATACCATACCCCTTAAGACATTCAACCACTCTATTTGCAGTAATGCAAACTGTTTACTATAAACATTATAGTGTATATGTATATTTATAAGAGTATACATTGTATACAAAATTCCGGTAGTCGTCTATATTGAAAGTCCTATGTAAGTACACACATTAACCAATTCAAAATTGGCCCTTTTAAAAGTTTGATGGGCTGGATGATTCCATTACAATTAAAATTGTCTGCCGTCAGTTTAGTCTGTAGTCTTCAGGAGCTCTTAGAGTAAAAAAATTGACAGTGCAATGGTGGAATGTTGGACGGTTAGGGAGTATCTGGCCGGCCCAGTGCTACGGGACATGTGCATGGGTGGAATTGTGCCTGAATCTAGTGTGCTGTTGGTTCTAACAGGCACCCTGATTTTTCGAGAAAAAATGGTAGTTTGTTGTCAGTCAATTGTCATTCATTTACAGTCATTCTTCTTAATCTAATGAATCATTTGAAGTGAAACTTTATGGAACTCTATCCTCAAAGTACCTAAAAGTAAGTAATTAAAATTTTTATTTATGTTTCAGTGTTCTCAAGATGCTACGGCAATGTCAGGCAGTCCAGCAGACTTCTCCCGAGTACCTTATGATCTCTCTCCTGCAGCACCCTCTACGGCAGACTCCAGCCTCCGTGTCACAGGGGGTCATCCTCCATCCCCAGAAGCTCCTGTTCCCAATGGCTGCTGTCCCTCCGCATCTCCAGCATCCTCAGACTCTAATTCTAACACTCCTTCAAGTAGCCACGATGGTCAGACCTCTCAAGGAATAAGACCCGACCAGCCTCCTACCATAAAAGGGGAGCCTGGCGAGACTGTTGAATCCCAACCCCCTCCTCCCAACTCCGAGGGGGTTGCAATGGAACCTTCAGGAAGTGCCTCTCGCTCTCGGTTTCCCCTGCCGCAAGCCCCACCCTTGCCTTCAAGAGCACCACTCTCCGCTCGTCCTTGTGGAACCACCCCTGAACTTTCACCCCTTGAGTCACTTCTGCGCGAGGAGGTCAGGGCACCACCTCTGCACCGGCGCCATCACGGAAGGGTGCTGAATGTGCCAGACACCCATGCCAATGGGGCTATAACTTCTACAGAGACAGAGCCATCACCAAGCCCTTGCCATGGTTCTTCTAGCAGGATGGTACCCTGCCCTCCAGCAACCTCCGCCTCGCCACCTCTTCCTCCAGTGACGACGGCATCCCATTGCTCAAGTCCAGGAATGCAGAGGGCGTTAAGGTGTTCATTCTGTGGTATTGTCTTCCCCGACAGGACGCTTTATTTCCTTCACAAGGGTTGTCATTCTGAAAACAACCCTTGGAAATGTAATATTTGCGGGGAAAGGTGCTCAGATGTGTACGACTTTAATTCACATCTTCTGAGTAAGACACACCAATAATAGAGCTGTCTCTCTTCCCTAAAGAAGGTTGGTATGACTGAGTACGAAACGAAATAATAGTTAATGCACAAGGTAGCTTCCATGACAATTTTTTAAGATGTTCAGGCAGCCCATTTCTTGTTGAAAGGCTGCCCACAATTGTTCAGAAAATGTGATTATTCGTAAGTTGACATCTGAGATTCTAACATGATGTGGCCTCTCTTTCCATTGATGAATTTTTAGGGCTCTTGGAAAGGCACCCTCCTTTGACGTACCATAATGTACATTTGAGGGTTAGTGGGATGTATACACTTACACATTATGTAGCGTTAAAGGAGTGGTTATTTTTAAAGATTTAAGAATGGGAGAAGGATGGATTTTTGGTAATTATCACTCAAATCGTGGAACCCATGTAAATATGAGCTGTAATCTCAAACAGCCATCTTAATTGATATAGACATGAGATGAAACACTAAGTTTTGACTGCATCTTTTTACAAAGAAAGGCCTGTATTTTAATTAAAAGTTTGTGCTGCTAAAATTCAACGAGTCTCATGGAAAGATTATATGGGCTCCTGTTTATTTTCTTATTAACGTAACTCATAACGTTTGTGATTAAATCCAAGCCATAAGCTGGTAATTAAGCTATTAGGGGTAAAAAATTCTTTTTAGCGAAGCCTTGTGAGGCCTAGCATTTGGAAAAAATTGCTGTTATGCTTTTCTTATCATGAGTGGTCATAAAATGCTTTCTACTAAATGGGGCCTTCTTTATGACAAGGATACGCCAATTTTTGAGATGAGTATTATGAAAAAAGTTTGATTATGTGATGTTTAAATGTTAAGTTGTAGTGTTCTCATTTTTAATATTGGCAAAAATCTCATGGTTGGCTTTCTTTTGGTGAGGAACGTCTTCAGTAATACAGAATGAATTGTATTAATCTGGCTCTGCAGTATTTCAATTCGTCAGAATATTTGTCTTTAGATTGCAAAGCAGTCTTTGTTTTTCCATTATTAAGAATTCTTTACTTAAATATCTTAACTAGAGTTGAGTTTATAAATTCCTACCAACGTATTTTGGTGCATGTGTTGAAGGTGATCTACATTTATAAAATGTTTCAGTCAGTGAGTTTCAACTTTTTTATTTTGTAGATTTATATTTTTTAATTATCAGCCATTGAATGACAATTGAGAATTTGCGTTATTCATTAGTTAAGATGTTAGGTTCTGTTATTGGTAGTTTATTTTGAATTTGAATTTTAAATCAATTATTCGAATATTGGGCATGGGAGATTTTTTATGACCTTGATTTTTGTAGGTTTCCTCATTCTTGTAAAAGATTAGTATGAAATATTAGTCTAGAATTTTTTTTTGAAATTCCAAAATACCCGAAGGATGAGTAACTTATTTGCAATTTGAAGTTGGTGATTCATATTTTCTGCTAGTCATTTGAATACTCATAATATGGAACTCATCAACCAACTTCCTTTTCATAGAATCATAAATTATTCTTTGCCGAATTCATTTTATTTAAAATTTTCAAGTTTTTAAAGCATAAATTGAGTACTTAGATATAATATTCTCTGCAATTCCATTTCTCAAACATCGACAAAATTTGGTCTGCGTTGCTTTAGAATTGGTAATTTTTATGAGACCCTCTTTGTATAAAGTTTGGTTTCCTTTTCATCCATATTCTATCAACTATTTTATAATATATTGAAGAATAAGAAAAATTTTACTTTAAAACAATTAAAATGTTCTAGTTTGTAAATATTCTGCATTGTATCACATTTGTTGAATATCGATTTGAATCATAGCTTTTATTTTAAAAATTATTCGAGAAGGAAAAAAGGTGATTTTTACAAATTATTCATAATTAGAAGTAGGAGTAGGTCCTCAACAAGTTCCGTATTTTGTAGTATATAAGGTGCACTATGATTTTGAGACCTAATATGCTTGGAAAACCATTTCTTATTCACCCTTAGATGCATCCTAATTTTGAAATGAGGTACATGGGAAGAAATATTTTTTGGGATAACTTAATTGTTACTATGAGATTCGATTGATGTATCAAAACAGTGCTATCTCAATCGGATACACTAGCTCATTGTTCTATTGAGGGCTTCCTAGTTGTTCATCATTTGTATCAACACATATAATTCCAATTGTGATTTCAGTACTTTATGTGATCACCGAATGTACATCATTCTTAAAGAATTTCATGGATTTATTGTCAAAATTTTATTCCTGCAACTCTGAAAGTCTAAATATAGCTAAATAATAATTTGTTGCTCTATATATTTTATTTCAATCAGAAAATTTGGACGTCATGAAAAGATGCTTTCACATTTGACATTTAGCATGCTAGTTCGTTTTCTAGTAAATAATTTTGAGGAATAGTGCATCTTATTAACTACAAAATATGGTAATTAGCTGAGAAATGCCAATTCCTTTTTCTTTTAATTCAATCAATGATTGTGGAAGATAGGAAATATCCTCCCAGAGGTTTTTCATAATGATCTTTAGTGAATCTGATTTAAAGTCAAATTAGTGGTTTTAGTACTGCTGAAGAAAGATGGATGATCCGGAAAGCAAGTACAAAATTTGAGAATTGCATGAATGACCAAATTCTATTTTTATCGTAAAGAACGTTAATGCAACAAATTTAAAATTCATTGTGTTCACTTGAAAGTGTCTTTCAAAGATCAAAATTGTCAATAACATTTCTGAAGTATCATTCAAACATTTATGTCAAGAGATAAGATGTTTTTCTCAAACAGCAGAACAGTGCAGGCTCTGTGTTGTAGGTGAGCTAAAGAAAACCAAAATCGACTATTTTCTGTATATTTTTTATTGTTTTTATGTTAGTGAGAGAGAATTTGAAGGAACATGCCCATACCAAAAAGTAAATGTACTGCTATTGAATTTCCACTGGGTCCATTGTCTATTGCAGTGATAACTGCAGAAGTAATGTAATACTCATGCACACTTGATATCCTTTAGGTGGCTGACATATCTCATACCAAACCTTACTTCAAATTACTTAAACTTAAATTCGACTTATGGTCTTAAAATTTGACTCATATGGTCGATCACAGTTGAATGATCAAAACTGCTGATAATTTCAAGAAAGGTAGTTGATGTTAAGCTTGTAGGGGTAGGTTCTACAAAAATGACTGCTACTCAAAGGAAAATCATAGTTGGTACCATGAACTGAGGCATAGGATAAGGAGAGAAAAAATTGTTGTATTTTGGTAGTATAACCTTCAATTCTTGGATTTCTTCGTGTAAGTTTTGTTTTTATTTAATGCAGGAAAAATATTTTGGTCTTCTAGTACAGTATTCGTGAAGTTAATCAATTGGTTTTTAGATTTTAGTTAAACATCAATCACAGACAAACACAAATCACTATCTTTGCAGTTCAATTTGTGGAAGTTAGAGCCAGACATTTTCATGCTTGCCAATAATTTACTTACATGAGTTAACAGTTGCAAGTAAGGAGTAATGAAAATCCCCAGTGAAAAAGGAATAAATAGGTAATACTTTGTACATTTTAAAATAGTCTTACTTTTCATAAATTAGTCATTATGGTAAACTTAATGTCCATTTGCACTTTGTAGATGTTACAGGCAAAGCTTGATAATACATTTGTTTAAATTTGCTTACCAATTATTTATGAAATAATACTATGGAATGTATTCAAAATTGGTGCTAGATAAAGTGCTAGGAGAATTTAGTTATGAGGAATGAAATTTTATTAGATACTAAAAGGCCTATTGCAACAGGATATTCTGAAAATCAATTACATAGACTGTAAAGGCTCTCTATGTAGAGTGTCATGACGAAATTGGAAAAAATTACAGTAATTCTAGTGTTATTTTGAGAATGAGCATACAAGCTACCAGTGTTTTTAGTGAGGTATAATGACATCACTATAGAAAAGTTGAAGAATTGAATTCAATGGTATATTGTATGCATGAATCTAATGAATCTAATGTTCTAGTTTGATAAAAAGTTGTCTAAAGATTACGATTTGAAAATCAATATATAAGATTGCCAATCATTATAATTAATTTCCAATGGTTTCTCATTTAGTTGTTTAGAAAGCGGTCGAACAATTTTATGAATAGTTTGATAAAATAGGATCAGAAGTTGGATTGGGGACCAATGCTTTTATTGCATGTGAATGATAACATTCTGGAAAGTTCAGATAGCATCAGAACTATAAGTCGTGTATGTTGGTCATGCCTGTCAAATAAGTTCTTTTGATTACCAAGGAAGAAGTAGAAAGTCTTTAATAATAAATTTGTGATAGAATTCAATGGTTCTGTTGCAATTTTCAGCCTGAAATCTCCAGCTAGGGGAGGAGAAACTGCATTAATGATAATATTCTATTCAGCAGTTCTTTCTTTCAAACTTGTAAATATTTTGTATTTGAATTTCCCCGTTGTACACTCCTGGCCAAAATTAACGCAGCACCTCCCTAGCGATCCTTACGGCCGGTGCTGCGTTAATTTTGGCCAGGACTGTACATTGAGTGAATATATTTTTCTAAGGGAAAAATTATATCATTACCTTAATTTTTGAGTGCATGTAAAAACGTACGCAAATACCTGAACCAGTCTTTTTGGGTATTTCAGTGACCCTTGGTAATTCATGCAAAAGAACTTAGTTGCACAAATGATAAATTCCATAAGCTTCGAACACACTTAACTCTTAAACCTAAGGCTTAGGTAACACTATGGCTCTGCTTATCTTAGCAATAATTTTGTGCTGTTTCAAACAGATATTTTTTACCATGCTATTGAAGAAATGAACCAACAATGCCATATCTGGTTTAACCAAGATACTCTCTTAATTATGTTTCAAAGCATGCATAATTATTGTATCTGATGCTGCGGTATTCCATGATGACCCAGTAAAACTAATCAATGTAATAGGAGCTACAGTCTGCATTGACTCAAAACACAATTGCAACTTTTAATAAAAAATTCTAGACCACTCCAGTTTGTTTTAAAGTGAAGGAAGTTTTGTTAAAGTGTACAATTTGAGTGTGCATGTTTTAAATGTGATAAATTGCATTGCTTTATAAATATATGACATGAAGGTGTTGAATCTGCTTTGGTTCCAATTTTGAAGTTTAGTTCTTTGAACCAACACCAAAGCTCAAACTCTTTGTGTCTCATTTTATTATTGATGATCTTCTTCATATCGATTATGACAGAGTAATGTTACATGGCATACAAATACCTTATAGCAAAAGTAACTTAATATAATTTTTACATTCTGGTGAATGCATCAAATTTAGATCTCTGCAGGAGTATGTATGTTATTATTTTGGGCCTTTTCTAGATTCATAATAACCCAAACAACATTTGCTCTCCTTCTGAAATATATTTCATCAAACTTGAGTTTTATTCATTTTCCGCTTGCTTGTTAGCTCAAATTTTATCAGAGATGCGAATAATTCTTTGCTTTTGATCATTGCAGCTATTTCTGTGCAGTTTTCTTTTCCTTGATCTTTTGTCATTTATTTTTTTATTATTAGGGCAAAAGTAACTGTTTTTGCATTGGAAATACTGGAATAGATTTCCCTAATAAGCTTTTAAAATCTGGATTAATTTACAATAATGAATTAACAGGTATGATTTTATCTTCCTTTTTGAAATTTTGGCATCAAAATTTGTTAATTTAATTTATTTCCTTTATCTTTGATGAGGTGGATTTTGACTTATCTTTGAAATTAACTTTTGTCCCTTGATAATTTTTCTTGGTTTCTGTAATCTTATATATTTGATAAAGTCAATTCAAATCCCAGTATTATGTTGTTTATCAACTATCAAAAAAATTATTTGTATTATATGCCTTTTAATTTATCATAAAGTTGACTTATTTCATGCAAACTTATCTCTTTTAAGCTTTACATTATTAATACTCTTGCAGTTTTTGATAACTTAAATTGCTTCATTCCGCAAATTACTCGATGTATTCATATTAAACAGAGGTGATTTGTAGGTGTGGAAGCTTGAAATCTTTTGCACAGTGCAATTTATGAATCTCTACTGACCTGCACAGGCCTAATAAAAGCATGCATTCAACAGAATACATTCAAGACATGCATTCATCTTAATTTTGGTGATGTGTACTTGCAACTTACATACAAATGATGATTATTTCCATCTTTTAATTCTACTACAAGTGAGCTAAGTGAGACTTAACAGTTGTTAGGATATTTGTATTCCAACCAAGTTATTGTGATACAATCGTGACATTTCTTCAGCAAACAGCCCTTATTTTCTGTTTTCATTCTCATTTTGACCAGTATTATTGTGTATGTTTTGGTAATATTCGTACCCATGATTGATTTTTGCCATTTACGAAGACTGAAGTTGTTTCTGTTCCAGTGCTGTCTATGAAATTTAGGAGCATTGTAGTGTTTCTCTCTGTGGTGTTACATTTCGGCCGGATGGCCTAAATGACTAGCCCAATGGGACCAAAACGAAGGGCGTTGGGTTTATTTAACACGAGAAATTAATAAATCCCCAAACTGTTGATCCGTATGACTTCTTATGCCCTTCTGTGTTCAGCGGGCTTTTATTGTTCATGAATTTGTGACTCGGAGCACCAGTTGTGTTCAGTGCGATCATTGTAAGACTTATAAAGTGGTGCATATCCGTCCAGCAGCTGCAGAAAAAGTGACAACTGTGACTAATTAGCACAGCAAGCACAGTGTATATGTAAATTTAAGAAAAAACTGTGGATTTCTAATTGGGATTGCCGGCAAATCTGTTTGCAGTAAAGAACCATCGAATGGATTTTTATTCTAGTAGTGAAAGAAGACAGTTCAATTGTTCATTTGTATAGTATTTATTTATATTTATTATTTTTATTGCTGATGTTTTGGTCTATGGAATATTGGATATTCCCTTCACTCATTCGGTTGTGTTTCTTTGGTAGTACCCTCAATCCTTTTGTTTTGACAAAATTTTAGTTTTGTTTGTTTGGAGTAAGAATCAAGCCATCAAGGGTGGTATTGGAGTTATTGAAAAGTTGAGGCTTTTTCAAGTAATATTCTCAAAATGGTGGATTTGAATATAAGGCAAAAGATCACTAGTATATTTAGCATGAATGGCTATTTTATGCTGTTACATCCATGTTGACTGTAGACATATACAATATTTTCTCTGCATATGTAGTGGTGGCACTGCTGGATTTCCTCTGCATTCAACGAGCTTGAAACATTTTTACACGTACTGGTTTTCGTTCTTTCATGCTTATCATTGCAAAAACCACAGAATCCGCGTCATTTCATTTTTACTACACTCAGAGATGGTAAAAGCTGTACTCCAGGAAATAGACATGAAAGTTCTTATCTCATCAAATTGCTCTCAGAATTCGAATTCACTTCAAAGTGAAGAAGTTGCCGTGAAGATCTTATGTCGCTTCAATTCAGTTTTTCTGGATTATGTTCAAATGTAAGCCCCAATAACAATGAACAATATTTATCAAAAGCAGTGAAATGCGTATGATTTGTTGTCTGGATGAAAACGCTACACTGTGATTTTTCTGTTTAAGGAAAATTTTAAACCCAATTGTGAGAAAGCTACGGTTCTTATTCTAATAGGTATTGCCTTATGAATCAGGGTAATCGATTGGAAAAAATCGCACACATTTTCTCATAAATGTACAAATTGTTGGTTTGTGATTGCTGATTTTAGCCTTTTTAAAAAAGTTGGGGTTATTTTGTTATGATCTGTGCCTGTAATCTTCTACGAGTATGAGAAACAATGATTCTGGTTAATATGCAGGTACAGTGAGATGTCATCTACGTATATCCATGCATCAATAAGTGAATAATGGTAATGTCATTTGGATTTTTGCGGTGTGATATTCAATTAGGGAATATTTAAAAATCATGGGAAGAGGGAATATAATATCTCTTTTTTCTTAAATACATATCCTTATTGTAGTGTAATCTCATCGAATTTACAATATAAATGATAACTTTCTGTGATTAGATATCACTTAGCCTGTTCATCTTTTAAGTCACTCATCTATCATGGTTTCATTTTTTGTCAGTACATTTTGTTTATAGTGTGGAATATATCTATTCTGGTTGATGAATTTAATGTATCTCATTTTGTCATAAGTTTTCATTCAAGTCTGGTTTGTTTTAATTTTAACTGTATATTAATCTTGGTGATGTTTGAATTAACATTAGTTTTCTCACATTTGCCATTGCCCTATGTTGTATACTAATTCTTCAATCCAATATATACAAACCTAGGAATCATGTGGATAATAGTACAGCTCTGAAAGTAATTATAAAATACTATAAAAATTTTCTCATGCACTTTGTTTAGGTAAATAGAATAAGAAATGCTCAATGCAATAAAAATTCTATGCAGCTGATAGGAAGAATAATACTTTTGTCCTGTAAATTGTTTAGTTATAACTACATGGTACCAAAAAGATATTTCATTCTATCAAATGATAATAGGAATGGAATATGCCTTCATTAATTAAAATATTCTGTAAAATCTAATTAGTATTTTAGTATTCAGATAATATTTTTTCACTATAATATATATATGATTCTATGGTACAAGATTGAGTCATTCCAGTTGGGGACTTGGAGTCCATGGATGACATGGAATTGTGTTCTGAAACTAGTTCCATAGGAATTCTTGAAATATAAAAATCATTGAGAGACCACTTTTAGAGCTAATGAATGTTGTTTATCTTCTGTGTAATAACTTTTGTTGCCTTACGAAGTGATTTTATATTGTGTATTACATCTCCATACTCATTTTCTTGAAACATTCCATTAAGTTATTCTGCATTTATTTATTTTAAAAGCTAAAGTTTCTATATGGCTGAACTGTACACAGATCCTTGTACACTGTTATGTTGGTGGTAGGATTTGTTAGTAGCAAATAAAAGTAATTTAAAATTAATAAAATGTGAATAATCATTTAAGATCCTGTGTTATGATTCTATAAAATATCAATTTTAGTGTGGATTTTTTCCTATGCATCTATTTCCTATTCATCTCCTTAACTTTATTTATTGTAGCAGGTTTCATAATTTTCTTCTGATTTAGATCTGTGAAATAAGTGTCACCAACAATGGTACTCCTTATATTGATTTAGATATGGATGATAATAATTGTGAAGATTTTGTGATGTGACACAGAAGGTCACCTTTCTATAAAGTTTATTTTCAACATTTGGATCTTATTCTCCTCAGTTTACAGTTTTTAATTCATCATCATAACTTTTCAAAGTATGTTATCAATATTTTTTATTAAAAATATACTCAAAAGATCGAAAACGCTACAATCATCAGTTAATGTGAACACATTATAAAGGTTACTCTAATAAATTGGATTACATCCTTGCTATAAGAAATAATAGGCTCAAAGAGAAGAAATCTAAGTTTGCCTCTAATCAAATGCTTTAAATTGATTGTCTTTTTTGCTGTATCACATTTTGAAGACAGAGTATTATTCATAATCAAACATTTAATTCTTTCATGCCAATAATTAGTGGAACACACTAAGTGGCTGCAATAGAGGTCCTTTTACTGACAAAGTTAGTGATAGCATTGATCCTCCATAAAAAGGTTCATCCTCCTCAAAGGTATTCATGTGCTCTAAAGCTATGCGAAATATGTAATTGGCTTAAAAATAGATTACGTAGTTTAAAAAATTGGGAGTTTTTAGACAATTTTAGTTTGTTCTGCAGGACAGATATAACTAGAGAGTTTAGTTACCCATTTATTTTTATAACACAGAAAACATTGATTTGAGATTAGTTTATAAACCTTCGACAGATTATAGTTGAATTAAATCCCACTAGATGTCATATGTGCGGCTATATCATCCTTGTTTATTCGCCTCATACCGCTCTAGGCGCACCAATGCGCAGTTATCACAATTGGCGCCAAAGAGAAAAACGAAAATTCCAGTTCATGACTGAAAAATGAAATTGAGTTACGCTCTAAAGTTTTAGAGTATAATAACAAATATACTTGATAGAGATATGCTTCGTAGAGGGAGTTCAGGGTTTTTGTCGTCAATAATTTTGGATTGTTAATTAATTACTAAATCTGCTATTAGTGGAATAATGATAACATGGTAATGACATTAGTGGAAGATAGCGGACCTTCTGCGGGATAGAAAATGTTTGACGTAACTGGAATATTACAAGACAAGATTCTTTTAAAACCGTTGGTGAAATTTTCAATGATAAAGGTATGTAGTTATTTTTTCTCGTCTTGAAATTTTAAAGCAATTTCTTCAATAATTGTTCAATCAGTGACGAACCATTTACTCCTATTTTCTCAGTAGTTGTAGTTTTGCTGATTTGAGAATTTATTTGAAACTGTTTTGATGTTGATTATTGCCTGTAAGTTAAGTATTTAGCTCGAGGGCCAGTTAGAACCTCATTCCCTCCAATATTAGGTATCAAAAACGTGAAAGAGGGAATGAGGCTTTATAGAAGTGACGAGGAGTGAGGTAGTTCACCTTTGCGCTCCTTTATGAACTATAATGCTGTATAAAGGAAAGACCTTCGTGCAGCTCATTAGCTACGTGGAGAACACTCATAGCACTCGATTTGGAATTACTTAAAGGATTGCTATTAATCAGCGTCATTCATTCATCAATAGCTTTCATGTTCACAGCCATGAACAAGACAAACAAAGTAGCTGAGTGATTAATATTTCTTTATCCTGTACCAAAGGGCAAATTGATTATCTCCATTAACCAAAATATGGTAGCAAGAGATGTTGGTTATTAAGAGCAGTTGATTATAAGTGTATTCCAACGAGTCAAATATTCTGAGATAGCTTAAATCTTATTTCCATTATAACCAGAATTCTATTGCTCCAAATATTTCTTCTATCTCAAAATTCGATTTCATGTTAATAGAGACGGATGAATTACATGAAATTTTGATCGGCGGCCAGTACCAGAATTAGTTTAACGATTAGCTATTGGCGAATATTTAATAATTATTGAAATGAAACATTCAGATCAGCTACCTTATTTTATATATCAAAAGTGTGAATCGCTTCTCCGCGACAGGCATTATAACTTGGCGTCATCTTATACCAAGCGCTGTTCAGATATAAAGGAATCTCTTAGGATTAGGAGCAAGTTTAAACATTAGGATTAGGAGTGGGATAAATAATTTCGAAAAGTCTTGGGGATGGTTGTAAGGTGTAAATGATTGTTATTTACTAGAACCTAGCGGTATACGTTTTTAGCAATCATTTGGATAAGTATAGTAATCTCGAGTAGAATTGAAAATTTTGGCGACACAATTCCGGTCTTAAACTTAATAAAAATTAAAGATATGATTAGAAAGATGAATAGGTTGTAAAGTTTTTTTTTGCGATGTAGTTTTTTATTATACAAATAGATACATCCTGTTTTCAGGTAAGAAGATTAACAGTCGCATAGAGCCTTTGTCTTGGAAGTTCCCGAAGCTCTAGAAAGCATCGGCCCCGCGGTAAAGGCAAACCCGCGGTCAAGTCGGTCATCTTCCATCGCTTTAATCCCAAAAACAACGTCTTCCCCAAAAGAGAGAGGCGCCTGGTCAAGCCTTCTTTCTCTGAAGACAGGTCCGCCGATCAGCTCATCTCCTCCCTTTCGTAAGGCGGGAGCGCGTCTATACCTCCACCCACTCCTTCACACAACATCAACAGAAAGACCGCCAACTAGCGCCACTAGTCGGGCTATGCCCCAACCGCTCCCCTCGCCGACTCCTGCGGATCCTTCAGTAGTCGCGTCTTCGTCAAAGGAGTGTGATAGGTTGTGAGTAGTGTCTCAAATCTGGATTGGAATGCCGGCCGAGCCACCGCCATGCACCCGCCTGCCGGGGGCAGCAGCGCCTCCAAGGGCTACGTCGCCCTTCCGTTCTCTTTCCTTGGTATCCTTTTCGACTTACCGCGCCGCTTCATCAGAGCTACGGCAACAGGTGGGTGGAAGTACATCTTTTCGTATGTTTTTGTCGGGGGCCCCGGGAAAGCGGATACCACGAGCATAACCTCGGGGTTGCTTCTCTGCCGATCCAAGAGAGGATGTAATCAAGCTCATAGAATAGTATTCCTAGAGAGTGATACGTTTCGGTGGTGCAGTGGTCGTTGCGAGTGATGAATTGAAGTGAGGAACGCTGGATGGTAAAGAAAGAAGACAATGAATGTCTAGGAGAGTCAGTTTACCTTCCTCTCGTGGATTTCTTTTCTCTCACGTGCCGAAGAGGTCGTATTTTTTCCTTCGAAAGGCCTTTTCCGTAGAAGTCGCCTTCAGAACCGCTTAACGCATGGGCGACTCGATTTGTTGTGACCAGGAGCGTGGGTGGTTTTCGTAATCTAACAATCGCTTCCAAGTAAAGTTTTCCCTCGGCGCTCGAGATATTCCGTCTTGGAAATCAGCGACATTACACAGAGATGCAGTGCTGAAGTTAAAAGCTATTGAGGTCCAACCTCATTAGGTCGCACGACGGGGAGACTTCAACGGGTGCAACGATTATGCGAGTCAGTATCATTTAAGGGCCGAAATAAATTGTGGTTGTTAATCGGGGAGCACTCACATGTCGGAGATGATTGTGGGGACTCGGGGGGACGTTAAGCGGGACGACGTTACTCGAGACGACGTTAACCGGGGCGACGTTAAGCGAGAAGACGTTAACCCGCACGACGTTAAACGGGACGACGCTAACCGGGGCGACGTTAAGCGGGACGATGCAATTAAGGCCGCGTAAGACAAAACGAACGTGTTTCGCGGGAGCGAAGGACGTGTAATGTTTGCATCCGTCAATGGATCGAGAGTTTTTTAGTAAGGGAGGTGACGTGGGAAGTCCCTTCCTCCGCCCCCACGTTTCTTTCTATAGCGCGAACAAATTCCTGCTGCGCCTCTCCTTTACTGTATGCCTTCCTTCCGCTTTCCGCCAGTCGTGGGTCGGAGGGCATCGGTCGTGGTATTTTCACAGGGAAGTGCTCGAATGAGATGCAAGAGCGAGAGGCCGGGGTTCGTTTCTCCGTCGGGTCATCTTTCAGGGGGACGTGGAGGTGCCCTTTTCCAAATCAGGTGCGTGATTTTGTCGCCCCATTGGGGTGGTTGTTCCCCGGAGACGAGGATATCGTATTCGGCCGCTGTTGTCTTTATAAGGAACGGATTTCTCGGCAGTGAAATGTGACCGTGTGATGTCATCCCGGGAAAGATCGGAGTGTTACCTTATTTTGGTACTGTAAGTAGTGGTCGAGAAGCTACATCATTTCTTTTGTGGTTGTGAAAGCCTAAATGAGGAGTATAGGAAGTAAGGGGTCGATTGGAATATGGCAGGCCGGCCGGAAATTTCAAACATAAGGCAGTTCCCTGCATTACGATTCTCTTGCTCGAAGTGTGTACTTATGTCTGTAATGTAAATGCCATAAGGTTTACATACATTTTAAATTTAATGATGTACGGCTTGTTGGTATTTACCTTCTGTTCAGTATAAATAATAAATATTTGAAAATCAGGCGAGGGATTATTGGAGTGTAACAAAAATACTTCTGGTTACTAATTGTGGGCGAGTTGAAAACATTAAAATTTTCGGTCTCTATCTTTTATGCATGATACAAATGAAATTACAGTGTCAATCAAACCTTGTACTTACAGACTCCTTTTTTTGATGTCCATTTCCGGCTTTTTTCCAAATTGGTTGTCGTATTCGACTTATAAAAATAGATACCGATGTGTATTATTGCAAATTAAGGTTACAGCGTGTAATTAACACGAATAAGCGGAACTAAATTGGTCATGGGGTGAAGTAATTCAATTTTAAATAATAAGTTAAAATAGTGTAATGGTTGAAGTAATGAATAGCTGATGGAAGAAATATTTAATATGTATTTTAAGTTATCTCTTCCCCATAAAGGCTACTGAATTGGAATATAACCATGAATTGAAGAGCTTTGAAGGTAGCTGCGTAGTAAATGTTTTCAGTTTTTGAGGTAATTTGATGTAAAAGAGAAATTTATATATTTAAGGCATTATAATAAGGCACTTGGCATAAAATCAACAATCCCAAATAAAATGTTAGAGTTAAATGAATCATTTAATTTAAATCCAATAATTATTTAATGGTTTTAATTAAATTAATTTCTAGTGACGACTAATTTAATTTTCAAAATTCATATAAAATTAATTGGTAATGATTAATTAATTATGAAATTGATGTCCAAATTAATTTTGAAGCTACAAAATATTTTCAGCTAAATCAGGAAAAGGAACCCTTAATTTTAATTGAGTTAGATGGTCAATATTCTCGTAAAACTCAATTGTGACCACTAGAGAAAGCAATGGTGCAAGTACACATGGCTGTACTTCGAAGCTGTAATTTTAAGTTGGATACTCACTCTCGTAGAGAAACTCCTGTATTACCGCGTGGCAGTGACGTCGAGCTCCTCCATTACGTTCCAAAGTACCATTTAAATGGGAGCCATGCATCGAGAAAGCAGTACTTTAGAAAGTGCCTTAACGAGCCGGTCAAATCACAATTGATAGCCACCTTTCCGACCGCATGCACAAGTGAATATTGCCGTCCTCGATTCCAGTGCGTTGAACCCAATTAACACATGTTTAACCATTTGTGTGCCTCTGTGATTTATATGGCCTCGCCGCCGGAAGAAGTGAAATCTTTTTTTTTTGCTTTAAATATCTTGGTTCGATTAGCAGACCCTAATCAATCATAATTAAGACATACATCGCCTCACGGATGCTATTTTAGAATGCCTATTAGTTATGTCATTATTCAGTCTGGAGGCTGATTTGGGCCCCATACTTTAAGCGATTAAAAGATTTGGAGAGGTAATGATGCTTAAGACGAAGAGGTAGGTGATTTGACTTTATTAAAATGAGGGATTATAAAAAAACCTATCGAATTGCTTTAGTATGACATTTTGTTAAAGAAGTAAACCTGTTGCTAATTTCCACAAACCTTATTTTTTAAAGGCGACTAATTTCGTCTACAAATAAACATATACAGGCCTGAAGATGTCTACTCGTATTCGTAGGCGAAACTAGTTGCCTATAAAAAATAAATAGTCCGTTGAAATTAACAAGTGTTTTGCTTCTTTATTATGACGCTCATTCACAAAGTCGAGTTTGAACACATCAGGTTCATTATGACTGTTTGTAGAACACTTTTCATAACGTTTGATGAGATGAGGGTAAATCAGTCCATTCGTCAGTATCATTCATACTTTAATTGCTCTCTAATTGTCGTGGCAGCAACACTACTGATACTTATAAGCACACATTTTCCATATTTTTTATCGAAAAACAAATTAAAATAACCATTTCATCAAGATATGGTGGTAGGAACGTTTATGAGTTACAGAGAGCTTTAATGTCAGATGAGCATAACCAATATCATAGCCAAATATTTATATTTATTAATTGATTATTACACTATCTTCTATTTTTTAAATTTCAATCTAATTTATATAGTTAATGCGAAATAATATCAGGTAAGCTCTAAATTATTTTCCTCAGAAAATTTCTAATTTTAATACCTTCCTCATTAATATTAGTTTATTCGTTCCGGAAGCAATTTATATAAAACATAATTGTCTCGAGTTATGGGGTTCATGATACGAGAATAATTAGGAATTGTTATATGGCTAGCAATTTAAAAATTTGTAAACTCAATGGGCGTATCCTCGAGCAAGTGTTAATAGATCGTGAAGTCATAATTAGCCAAGGCATTTTGGGTTTTCACAACGGAATATCTAACATCATCCATTTGTTAGTAATTAATATTATTAAAAGTTAGTAATCAGGTAGTAATTATTATTATTATTTTTAACTTGATTTCAGTTCATACAGTGAGCGAATACTAATTATTTCTGTCTTAATCTAATGCCACGCGGAATAAATGGTTGATTTACTTGGAGTGTATTTTTATCAAGGCTGTTCTAATATTTTGGAATGAGACAATGTAATGGAAATTAGATTTACTAGAAGTAACATTTTCTGCCGAAATTTTAACCTTTGTTTCGTTCAGTAAGGGATGCGTGCATTTAGGTATTAATTCTAAAACGGAAGTTAAGGTGTCCCGTGATAAATTTATATTTATCTACTCTTAGCTGTGAAAAGTCAAACAATGAAGACTTTCTCCAGTTTATCTGCCTACCTTCAGAGAATAAAGATTTAAAACTTCTCGAGAAATACCAACTTAGCGCCTTTTAACTAACTTTATTTATGTACTCATTCTGGGAGTCTCTCTTGGTAATATTACTCATTACTTTTGGGAAAGAGATCACATTTGGGTTTTTTTCCGCAAGCCTATAAATGCGATATTAACTTTTATATGGATATCGTAAATATTTTATTATTCATTTTATCTAACTTCATTCTGACGGAATTTGAGGGAAATTAAGGGCAAATGCTCGGACTGTAATATGGTAATCGAAATTAATGGTATTCACGAAAACACTGAGAGAAAATCAAAATGTTCATTCTTGCGAATTTCCAGGAAATATCATCTCGCAAAGGGTAGTACAGTAACTCAGTATTACAGCATCTTGGGGTCATAAAAATAACGAAGAGCAAAAATAATTTACTTGTGGAGGCCGTATTAGTTTACCGCCGAGCGGAGCTTGTGAAGTTTCATTTTAGATTCCTATGAGCTTTTAGTTTACGCTCTCATTAATAATTTCTCTTACGGAGAGAGAGGGAAATATCCCAATTACATCTATTTCAATAATTACTACTATTTAAAAACACACGCAACCATAATCTAAACAGAAAAATCCGATTTGCCGGGATTCGAACTCAGGGCTTTGGGGAAGGAACACTAGCACACCAGCGAAACAAGATGATGAAGTAGTACGTAAAAAATTGACAATTATCAGCGGTCCATTCACAGAGTAAAATTTACCTTGATCCCTGAAGACTTATTAATCATCACTTAATTTCGATTGTCGTTAACAGAGGAGAGACAAAAAGCTTCTGCGTAATCAATTTTATTTACCTACAGCTTAGCCTATCCTCCATCGATCTTCACTTATTGCATTACGAAGCAATCCGTCGGAATGCCCATCGCTTTCCCTCTCATCAGACGAAGGGAACGGAAAGTCGGTGATGATTCTCGGGATTTTCTCAATGGTCCTTTATTTCGTTTTTTATCCTTATCTATCTTCGTCTGACATCCCTTACCTCCTTCTTCCCCGCCATTCCACATTGGATAAACTCTTTCAACATTCCTCCTATCGCAACATCTGTCACTTCCTCTGCCGCTTGGACCCCTTCCCACGTTGCTCAAAACCTTTCATTCATCGTCTTCGAAAACTCTTATAACCGTTAACAAGTTACGTATGTCGATGCTCTAATACCAACCTTCGTGGACGTTATTTGGCATATCGCCAATACCTGCCAGCGTACGTACATTAGAATGCACAATTTTCCGTGCTCGATTTGCACTTTTGGTCGCCCCTTACTACGACTTCTTTGTAGTTTCTAGAAGATATCTGTGATGCTCAGTTTGTGTTCTCGGTCCTATCGAAGCGGCTCTTATCATTTGAGGAATTCTTCTTCGCGCGCCAAATACCTTAAAATCTTTACGGAATAAAGCTAGAGGCTGTGGAAATTCATATTGGAAAGGAAACTTCGAATGATACTTGTTTTACGAGATTTATTTTTAGATTATTAGCTTCCCGTAAATAATCTTCATCATTTCTAGATCCTGATTTTCCGATTTCTCTATTAAAAAAAATAAAAATAAAATCCGTGGAAGAAGTATGTACCATTCATTCTTTCCATTTATAATTGTGTAACCTTTCAATACGGCGATGGCGATAACAAAATTCAAATGAGCTGGAAAATAGGAATGGAAATACAGACATTTACAATGTTCTAATAGGATAAAAGTGTCATCAATTATTAAAATAAAAATGCTAAGAAAAGAAATGCATTGTAAGTTTCTAAATTTAGCTTTATCATCTGCTCATGGTACACATTCATTTAGACCATTTCTATTTACATCGATTTCGATGTCTGTAAAAGTCCGTTCCGATCTTCCTATACTTAAGTATCGCATATATATGATGACTATTTACCTCTCGTCACGTTAACACATCGCAAAATCATGTTTTATACCTTTTTCTACTTGTTAACTTCACCCTTTACGCCATCTAGTAAATTTGTATTTGTCTTCTCCTCTATCATTCTTCCCCAAAATCATACTTCAATTGCTTCCTTCAGCAATTCCTCAACTATCATCTCGCACGCTAGAGAACTTTTTAAGGTATCACCTGCTCAATATACCTCTTTTCTATTACAATGAAACCATATGAATATATGAGTATACTTCACTTCCAAAACTATTCTAAATTACTTCAGTTAGGTTTTTCTTGATCAAAATTTCTAATAAAGCTCTGTATTGGTAATTTTAGTCATATCCTATACTTTTTACCCGTCAAGGCAATGTCACTTTTCTTACATTACATGTCTTTAATCCCTATGGGATTTCTTTTACAAAATTACTTGACAAGTGAAATTGTATATGCTAACCATGTGGTCATAGTTTACCTAACCATTGTTTTATGAATGATTGTATATTAACTGAAAGATAAGAAGAATAAATTATCGTATTTTTTATATATTGCCGCTGTTCAACGAATTTTATGATTCCTGAAGTAATTAACGAAACTAAAATTTCCCAGACGGAAATATTTGAGATTGTTTGATTGTGCCTAATAGTTTTCACATATTACCATTCAGTTGGATGCAGACTCATGGTCGTACATATTTCTTAGCCCTGCATTATGAAAATTTCATCGAATTATAGAAAAGGTTCATTTTGATCGGCGAAAGATTTAGATGAAAATATGTGTATCTTAAGCTGTCCCCATTAAAGTGCTAAATCATACTAAATAGTAAGCCATCAAATCGATAGATTTGTATTTGAAATTAATTGTATTTTAAATCGTCGTCGTATTTTATTAATCTTGTGGAAATTACAGTGTTTCTTCTCTGATTTCATTATGCCTTTCAACCAAATCCTGACAGAAATGATCGAATTCATTCATACAAGGTGTTTTATTTTTCCTCTCGTAGTAATTAGCTGTCTACCTTATAGTAAGGGTCATATATTCCATGCTGATTTCTTTGTAATACCATTCAAGAGATCGTATAACCAACCGAAGTTCAGTAATACCCCTAAAGCAGCGCCTGTTGTATTCAGATGTACCGTTTCTTCAGAATCACAGGTCGTCTTCATCGGAAATGAGGCTCAAGTTATCTATCTTCGATTATTCTTCTAAGAATTGTGTCTTTCGCGTTCTTTTGTTTCATTTCCGGCGAAGTTTCATCTGTCCTGGGCAAATGTCGTTCCCTCTTTTCTTAAGGGTTGGAAATGAGCCGGAAATGTTACTTGAATAGGGGCGTTGAAGTCTCCGTGGTACCAGTCCATTGTCTCGTCTCTTGCGAAGGAAGAATGGACCAGCTGTAATGAAATGTAGCCTAATAAAACACTGAGCATGTCTAGTCCGACACTGATTTAAAAGCGCTAAGTTATGCACTCATTTAAATTTCAAATGATCCCGACACCTTCGAAAATTTACTGAGACATTTGGCGAGTAATTTCTCCGTGTTTCATTCTTTACGACCGCTATCAACAGTAATCTATGCTCTGCATTCTAAATATGTTTTCACTCGAATTTTTAAATCACTATTGAGAAACAGTTGTGCAATGTATAACTTTTGGCATTATTTCGGTCAATTAGATTGATTATTCTTTCATTCACTAGATCTTTTTCCCTAGGGAGAATGTTGGTAAGGATCAACCTAAACAATACTCCAGGCATTAAGTTTGTTATATTTAGTCTCAATCCAAGATAATTTAAAAAGTATAGGATGAGAATTTTTCGCGATGTTATGTTTACTCTTATAAAGTTTTTAAATATCTCTCATATTTACGCGCATTCAAGACGCAGCGCTTGATTCATTAGAATTAGCATAAATTAAACAACTCCATAGGGAAAACGTTTATTAAACCGCAAGAAATACACAAGCTACGACCCGGGTTTCATTACGTGCTACCTCACCTGATGATGTTTTCCCTATGGAGTTTTTTGAATTAATAATTACCACCAAGTAAGACATGCTTCTGTATAGTTTGGTATCTTCCTGCTTTGTTGCGTGATAAATACGAAGTGTCACCTGCTTGAAACACATTGTTTATGTACTCTATAGAGTACTTTTCTGGATCTTTATATCCTTCCTTTGATTTATTAAGTGCCGCATACAAGATTTATTTCATAATCAGTTGACGGATTTATTCGTTAGGAATCCATTATTGCTCTTGAAAGAGAAAATGTAATTTTCTATTGTAGTTTAATGCATTAATGTATTATTTAATTGAATATGCGAAGGCTTTAGCTCTTTTAGAAGGCTATAACTAAGATGTTTCAGATATACAAAGTCTACAAATGCAGAACTGACGAACTTTTATTTCTGTTGCATCTTAATTAATTATTGGCTTAGCTCCAACTATCATTACCAGTTTTCTTTCAAAGAAAGTGGAACCTACAAAGAATTATGACAGGTATTAATTTATCGTCCACAGTGAACTGGTTAGATGGAAGAGGAGACTTTTTAGTCTCAATCTCGCCTAATAAAGACCCTAATAATAATAATAATAACTTTAACAACTTTTTCAGATTTTTCCTCTCACCCAAGCGTGGAATTCCTCTATTCCTTGGAGAGTTGTCTGTATTTATATAATCGGTGACATGTGAATGGTGCAATTTGTTTTCATTTGCTTACTCAATCCTCTAATCAGTCAGTCCATTCATGTATTGTAGCGGACCTGGTACATCTTCACTCTCTTTAAATATCTTCTAATTCCTCTCTTCGGTTGTACGTGACATTTGGCGAGTTTCTTCTATTTACAATAGTGTGATGTGTGCACACAAACCGCGAGCGATACGGCCGATGTTTATGTTGCGTCAGGGATTTTGAGAAGGTAGTTCCTTCATGAGCGTGGGTGCTCGGTTGTGGAAAGATATCTCGGAGGCTCAGGAGTCGTAGGCCTTGGTTCTGTGCTTGATTGGAGACCTTGAAGAGTCTGGGCTGGGACTCTCCGGTGCTTCTATCTCTGCTCGAGAATTCCGTGCCTTTCCAGTTGATACCAACGCTATGAATCCTCGGAAGACTGTGTTAGTGGGCTACGAGAGTATTTGCATTAAAGATCGCTTGGTTTCTTTTATGAGGCGATTATTCCATATCCTATCTACCTTTGAATGTGAGCGAATACTTCAATTTGAATTCAGGATTAGGTTATGGGTCGAGGAAGGTATTGCAGGAGTGGTATAGATTTGATCAAACATTCATATGGTCTTAAAGATTTTATGAGTGAAATTCTTTCAATGTGGGAATAAGAATATCTATTGATCTGCCTTGTTTCTCAAGTAATTCTGAAATATCGTAAACCTTATTTTAATGTTCCAGACTAGCCAATTCCATCTTTGAATTATCATCTATGAAAGAATTAAGAGGAAAACGATTTATATCAACAAAATAGCTGTAATTTCCACAAAATATTTAAATCTTTGTGCAGGATTTATTTAGAAACGTTTTTTCATGCTCACAGCGTAATTACCCCAAGAATTTTTCTTTGCGGTATATAAATTTTATTCAATTTCTCGGCGCTATTTCACTGAATGCTTGATTAATTGGGATTTGAAGTTGACTGTCGTGATATAATAGTATAGTAGTGGAAAGAATCTAAGAAAGATTTGTACCTTTACCACAATTTTATTTTTTACAAATAACAGTAACACGACCTGTTTCGACGAATAATCGTCATCTTCTGGTAGTATAGTAGTGATATAATCAATCTCTCGTATTACTACTACGATATACTATATTGGCAGGTGTGATATTTTTAACACTTGTAAGGACTAATTTTCCATCAAATAATGCGACATTTTATGAATAATCGTAATTAAAATCACGACTTTGGGTACTAACATGCTCATACCCTGAATTCAATATGCTTTGCTTCCTATTTGGGCTATAAAAGTTACTAGTCCGTAGTTATTTTAGGAATTGTCATTTCTCCATAGTTAATGAGTATTATGTGGTCGTTAATGAAAATGATCCTCTTTCCATCTTATAAGGATTCCTGCATTGGTTTCGATTTTTAAGAGGAGTAAACTTCCCCGCATTTTCCCGACTACCATCGTAACATCGAATGTTTCTGCATCGCAATGCCATTTTTAATTATTCTGCAACAAAGGCTCGGTACGTACTTCCCATTCATGAAATGATGATGCATGGTACGGACATAAATTTTCATAATCCCTCTTACGGTAAACTCATACACTGTGAGAATAATGGGAAAATTCCTTCGTGAGCTCATTGGAGGCGACTAAATTTATAATTGGGAGGTCCGTCTGTTAAGTCATCAACTTGGATTGGATATTCATCTCCTTCAGCATTAGCTACAAAATCTTCGAAGAGGGGATGAGTTGGTTTTCTTTCGCTTTCCACTCTGAGCGAGAATACTATTACTTGAAAAAATCCACTTAGGTGAAGCATCATCAGAATGAATTGTTTTCAATACAGGGTGACCAAAATGATTGACGAATGTAACCACTCATACACCAGTAGCTTTCTTATGGTCATAGCTGTGACCAGGATTGAGATAGAAAGAAATTAAAGATATATCTTTCTCTATCCCGTGCTAAAAGATACATGAAAAATGTCTCAAAGATAGAGGTGATGCTACATTGAACTTGGGTCTTCTAATTTCTTGGTAGGTTATGTAACCACTAAACTGTTAACCTGATTTGATGTGGCATGTTAGTTTAGTAGTTCAAATAATATGTGGGAGACCTAGGTTTGAGTCCCAGTCCCCTATTTTTCATTTCTGTTAATGCTTGGGTTTCAAGTCACTCGCTCCTTTGTACTAAGCTAAATTTTAATTCCAACTTGTAAATGTTGCCTTAAGCTGGCTAATCATTTTAAGTAGACATAAAATCTCAATTACCTACAACATATAAGGCTCTAGTTGAATTTCGGCTGTTGATTATACGCTGTAGAAGATCTTAGACCTTTTACCGCCATAATTAAAACATATCTCATCAATATTAGGTTGTACGAACATGGAAATTGGAGTAAAAAATTGAAAAAGATAGTAGATCAGAAAGATAAATAGAGGTGAAAAATAACAACATGACTGGGAATCAAACCCAGGTCCCCCCACTTACCGGGCAGGTGTTCTAACCACCAAACTACCATGCCAAGTACATAACGTTAGAGGGATGCTTATAATAATAGTAGGTCAGCCTTAATTAATCCATAACATAACAACTTAACCTTTGTATCTTCGAACTGCATTAATTCCCATCATGTTTAATCAGAAGCCCTACAACCGTATACGGATACTTAAGTGGGGATTTACTCTATTGTCTTCATATTAATTACGTCAGCCGAATTATAATTAGCTCGCTAAATTTCTCATGAGCATTCCGATAAGAGTCAATTTAGATTTGTCGGCACCCGCTTTTATTTTTGCTCAATCTGGTGGTCAACTGCTCGGAGTTAATGCAATTCGGATGTCTTCGCCGAGGCGCCGTCCGACTCTTGCTGTCTGCAGCCACTCCCCTCGTCTGAGACCCTTTTGTCTCAGCCATCGACATTGTTAAGGAGCCTCGACATTATCATTTGCGTCATCATCTGCCGGGGGATTTCGAGCTGCACGGAGAGTTTCCCTTGCGAAAGAATATGATTGGATGCCAATTCACACCTGCCAATTGGAATCTGTCATTAATGTCCACGATTTCGTGATCTCTCAATCTTCTCTCGATGAAGAATCCGAAGAATTCATTAACTCTCCACTTACTAATTGGTTTCAACTCTTTAATTTCATTAGCTCCTTGATTTAGTCTTCCATGAATTATGACGCAAGTTACATTTTAAGTATATTATTTTAATTATAGTAATCACGTTTAATTATAATTGTATAATATTTAAGTATAATTTTAATTTAATTTAGTTTACACATTTACGTATTGACCAGCAATCAGCCAGGGAAGTATGGTAGGAAGTTTTAAAACACTGATATCACTAACTCTGATTTCTATTAACTTCTCTAATGCTTCGCGGAAATAACGACCAGAAGTAGCTATCCGTTCTTGCGATCATTTCCTTATATCGCTTTCTAAGTAGTTTTCTCTCTAAGCTCGCAAACGCTATTAATGAAGAAACAAAATCAACAATCTCGTCGCGAGATCAGTATTGATAAATTTTATTATTGGCTTCCGTATGTAATCAAGTCTTCCATATTTAAGTGGATCCTACACGAAGGACTCCATCATTATTAATTTAAATTACTTTAGAGAGTAAAATTAACGAGACTATCAACTTTACGGATGTTTTCTTGATAAGGATGGAAAAGTTTAACAATTGAAAAAGTTTCGACTTAAACATCAAAGAAATAGAACTCGATAACAAATATTTTGAGCATTGCAATGTGGTCTCTATCTAAATATTTGCGAGGTCAATAAACGTTTCTTTTTGTCTGTAAAAATGGATAACTCATTGATGTTTGTGTTGCTATCTCTACGTGAGATGTGGACAAATGTTTGAAGAGAAAATGAGATTATATCTCTACGTGTTTAACAAATCTAGGATAAACAGTTATGAAGAAAGTCCGATGAGGCTCTGACTCAAACTCGGTCCTTCCAAATGCGGGGCGGCTACTCTAACTTTGAACTCTCACTCAGAGATATCTAACGCCGTATTTCTGGTAATGAGATCAATAAAAATCGTGTCTCGTACAAGGCATATTGTGAAATTTAAATTTCTAAATATATGTAATCGTAAATCTGATGTCACTTTCATTCTCGTAATTTTGAGTAGAAATGTTTGTAGTTTCAACGTCCATTATTTATTTTCCGTCCAGCGAAACATTTTCCTCGAAAAACATATTTCTTTTGCTTTAATATTCCGTAAAAATGTTTTCCAACCTTTACCCTTAATTGCAAATAAAATGCTTTTAATTGGAAAAAAATTGGAAACCTAGATCACAGTTTTTAGGGCGATTTAACTCAGAAATGCTTGCTGATGATGGAATTGCAGTGCTCTCGCATTCATCGTGTTGGCGATGGACCATCAGTAGATATCCTGATACTCAATCATTCAGCATGTTTTCCTTTATGGGCAAGCAGAAAATTTATATCTCTATTCCTCCGTAAATTTCCCCAATATTATCGCGGAGATCTTACAGCGACAGATTACAACCAGATTACGTATCCTTCGGAAAAATATTACTGTTCGACAAGGAGAGATGTGTGGAGGATTGTTAACTTGTGCTGTTTGCAGTATGTGAGGGGTGACGCATACGTTCGGAAGGATTTCTTTATCGGTAAATCTCTCTTTTGTGAAATAGACCTTTGTTATCCGGTTTAGAGAAACTGTCATGAAACTGATCGCAGATCTCGATAGCGATGGAAATTTATTGGCAGAGATCATCTCTCTTTCCTCGATCTCGACATCACGTAATCCAAACTGTTTTATTCCCCCATTATCATACCAAGCCCTGCTTCGGTTACCCGTTGACGTCAAAATCTTACGGTTTCATCTACTTTTATTTAGACGTATGTTGAGTAGTTGCCAGTGAGATAAAGAGATCATCTATAGTTTTTCACCAAATTTAGGTATACTTTCATAAATATTTCCGTTTGCAAATGCTTATTTTTTAGTAAATTCATTGAAAATCTAGAATGGTTCTTCCTATTTTTCTAATTTGGTGAACGATATTTGGCTAGTTATCGACGAAACAATTTCAGTATATTTTCTAATAAGGTTTTAATGATAATTAATTTTAGATAAATCAACAAATATTTCCGTTTAAAAATGCTTATTTTTTAGCCTATTCATAAAATATTTACAATGTTTCTTCCTGTTGTTTTAATTTGATTAACGACGTTCGATTGGTTATTTTCGAAAAATTTCAGTTTATGGTAGTAAAATTGTAATGATCATTACCTCTATTTCCTTGTATGAAATTTAAATAATATTCCTTCACAGAAATAAATTTTCATAGGAAAGAGAGAACTTACCAAATTTTCCACGAATCTTACAATACGATAAACTCATATTTGAAGATCGAAGGGATGCGTTATGTCCTTAGATTTTCATATGCATTTGAATTAAAAAGTGCTGATTAACTCATTATATTAGTACATTGTGAGATTACTTGCTAAGTGAGACAATTTGTAGAGCTTGTTCACTGTTTATTATGGTGCTACGTCTTCCTTGGGAAGCAATGTTACTCACTTAATGAAACAGTACATAAAGAGGTCGTTGATCCAGTGTATTGTGTAAGAATTGATGTAATCGTTGTGACTCGGTCAACGCGTTGGTACTGTCCTTGCTGACGGACATGAACTCTTTGAGGAGTTGTGAATTTATGATTTTAATGACAGTTATGTTATGTTGGCTATTATATTTCTTGGGCTCGGAGATCGTTTTTTAAATATTAATCACCAATTCATACATGTTAATAAATGCTCAAATGAATTAACGTAAGCTCCTATCAGTTTTATTTGTAATGTTTAAAATTGCCAGATATCCCTTCATCGGATTACGGCTGAAGATCCGCAATATTAAGAAGGTAGGAATGGTAAAGTCAAGCAAACCGTAGACAGAATGGAATATGTCAGATATGTCAGATTTCGAACCCGATTCTTTCATTTATTCCCGAATGCTTTCTGTATTTCTCCGTTTGATGTCAAATGTTTCACCATTATAGGTTTCTTAGTAAATAAAATTTATCTTTTATAAAATTTAAGGTTTAATCATTTATATTATTAATAGATATTTATTTGAGTTTAGTTAAGTGTTTAGTTTAGCTTTAGTTTAGCCTCATATCTAGCTTTTGTCGGGTTTGCCACCATACCTGGTAATCAGCAAAAGATGTAAAAGATACTCTACCTATTATTGTTTTAATCAAGAAGATGTTGGATTGGCATTTTTGGAAATTATTGCGTTACGTTTTACTCGGTATAGTATATATTCAAATCGTATGTATAATATACATACGAGTTGACTATATAATATTACTAATATTACTAGACTAATTCGACTAATAGGTATTATTTATATTTATTCGGTATGGTAGTCATATCGTGTAACAGCGATTATAACTTCATTACCATAAATTCTTTTCGAGGGCGTGCATTGTTTCATCAACTGCTGACGACTCAATTAATCCATTAATTAACCTGTGTTAGTGGAAGATCAAACTCGAGAATTCCTCAACAATGACAGCACTCGGTACCCGTTTCCTCTCATGAATACATTCCCCTTAGTCTCGTCCCTCATTTTCCACGGATGATACCTCTCTGTATCCTGCCTTTTGTTTTCCCTCTAACGGTCTATTCTTCTTTTCCAGGAGTGATGCTCCCAACCCACAGCTCTCCTCTCCAATATTCCGCAGCGTTCCCCGCCCTCCTCCTGCTTCTCCTGTCCCTCTCCGGGACCCCACCCGCCTCCTCCTTCGCGGCACCCTGCATCGCCGGCGAAACCTACTGGGATACGATCCGGCAGAACTGCGTACCCTGCACCCGTTGCGACGCAACAGAGGCATTCCTCGTCGTGGTCCCTTGCCAGCCCCATAAGGACACAAGATGCGGCAACTTCTCCTCTTTAGGAATCGATTGGTCATGGACCAGGCACCCGCACCCCAAGGCCCAGAAGCGCCTTCGGCCGCAGTACCAGAGGACGTGGTCGACGCCGAGCGTCCAGAAGACCACTACGCCCGCACAGCGTTCCGGGATGTACCGCAAAGTGCAGCGGCCCAGGACGCCAATATCGAGAGGTTTGGTGCCGGAGTCTGCAGCGAGGGTGATGGAGACGAGGGAGCCGACGTTGGTGGCGGAGAAGCGAGTGGTGCTCCCGCCTGTCCGAGAGGAAGAAGAGCCGTGGACGTGGCAGTACTGGCTGGGGGCGGGATGTGCCCTGATGGTACTAATCTCAGCGACGCTCTTCTTAGCCCTGTTGGTGTTGAAAAGGACACGTTACTGGTTCGGGTCCAGCACCTCTAGCAAGTCGAGGAAGACGGAGAGGAGGAAAGGTAATGGAAGCTTCAGTGCCTTTTTAACTTTGCATGCTTGATTTCAGCTTGAAGCCTTCTCATGCAGAATGAAGAAAGGTTGTACTTTTTTCACAGTTATTTTTCTTTTAATGGAGAAACGCGACCAGGTTTCAACGACTAGTCGCCATCACTGGGTTGATGGAGTCTTTCTTCATTCTGTATGTTGAATACACACACCTCTCATCTTACTGCGAATTCTACCTTCAAGTACTGGTGAGCTAGATCGATTTGAGAGATTTCAATGCGTGTCGGAAATAAAATTAATGATTACTTACACCAGCGTCCACTCATGTATGTATTTAGGCTAAATTATGAGGAAAAAATCTTTTAACTCGGAGACTATTTAGTCATATTTTACCTGCCTATTAACCAGCGTTGACTGTAAAATTCTGAATTACTTTCTTTTAAGTAAAATATAAAAATTATCTCTGAATAAGCTAGCCCAAAGATTTTCATGATCAAACCTTGATATAAGTTTTATTTTATTAATTTACTGTTTAGCACAATAGCTTTTGGATACAATGCACATCATCATTTTTCTTCGTCAGCTTTCGAATATCCACGAACTTTTAGAAGATTATGGATTATATTTGGAATAATTTAAGGATAAAGAATGAGGCAAGCCACCATTAAACGAAAGAAATGGCGAAGAATAAATTCGAGAAAACAGAGAACCTTTCTTATTATATGCTATTAAAAATAAAATTACTTTAGAATATGAAATTTGTAAATACGAGAGTATGAGATAAAGGATGTTCATCGGAAAGGATTGATTGCGCTAATGTAAGGGGTTAAAAGTTGACAGTTGGCAAGATTAAAGTAGAATCTGGTATGTCAAAGCAATATTTCTTTTGTGTTCTCAATTACTTGAAGTTAGTGCATAATTTCTCCTCAAATTTTCACTAAGTATGTGTTAAATTACCATTGTTTCCATACACTACTGACATCCTTAATGGGTTGTCTGAAAAGTTGTTTTTTGAAAGCGTTTTGTACGAGTTTTTGAAATCATCTTGGTTTATAACATCGCTTCCTTTGAAAAATTCAGAAAAAAAAGGAATATCTGAACACAGGCAAGACGTAATTCAAGATGAAAACCTCAAGGTCCCGGGTTCGAGTCCTGGCTAGTCGGATTTTTCTGGTTCGGGAATGGTTGTAAGTGTTCGTCCTTTGTTATTGTTCACGTCCACCACTGTAATTGTCCTAATAATGGATGATTGTATGGAGATTCCAATAAATAAAAAAAGGCAATTCAAGATGACGCGAAGTTCCAGAGGTGGAATATTTCGAAAGGTACTTACCAAAATCGCAGCCATTCTGGACGAGAAGTCGTTTGACTATCAAACAAACATAAATTTGAAGAAAAAATGTCTTATATCTTTGTCGGGACGGAAACTTTTCAGCCCACCTAAGTATATGTTCGATTCGCCTAACTCACAAATACTGCTGATTATTAATTAACCATGAAATAATTCTTCGTTCTGTGTCCAGTGATGTATAACTTCTAGAATATGCGCAGATACGACTTGTGATTGGATAAGCGAGGTGGTCTTCATACTCATTTTCGGTACGGTCAGTTTCCTTGACCAGTTGCCTAATCGCCATCTACTTTTACATAAAGGGTTATCTCCCATTTTCTCCTCACTCAAACCCTTCCCTAGCCCCATCCCCTTCTCCACTCCCGAAGGACACGGCGGAATGTTAATTGGGAATTCTGCTCACATTTTGGAGGGTCGAAGGGGGCGAAGATCCCCTCCGCGACTTGATGAACTCGAGGAGTGGATAGCAAGAGCTGTTTCGTTAGAGAGTTCCGTTCGTAAGCGCTTTCCGGCGTTTGGGAACGGAAACAACGAGCTTAAAGTACAGAGACAGCTTATTAGACCAATAGCGAATGGCTCATCGATGGAAATCTCCATCCAAGCTGCTTATTAAAATACTAGTGGATTCCCAACGGAATTAGGAAATATAATGTAATAAATATATAAATAATCCCGATTTTCCATGTTTTTGAGAACGAATACATTAATAATTTAAATTCTTATTCACAAAACCAAATTTTAAACCTAAAATATAGAAGGTGATATTATTTGTAAAAGTTTATAGCTGAATTTCAATGATCAAAGTTGACTTTTGGTTTTATTGTCATAAAATGTCGGCTCTTCTTCCCCATGCATTTTTATGAGCCTGTCTATGAAAGTTCACCAATCACTTTTGTCGTTAGGGAATTGTTTATGCCCACGATATTACGCTAAGTTTTCGTCATTCTTGTCCGAATTCTCTCATTTTCGACTCGAATGCGATATTCCACGACCAAAGTATGAATCTTTATTCAATTTCCTTTCTTTTGGTTTTCATCTCGATTTCGTACGACCATTATTTCTGATTTAAGTTTGCAAAAGAAAAAATGTCTGTTATCGATCAAAATGAACTTTATGTTCATTTATTATGAGAGACAATTCTAGTCGTCCAGAGTCGAACCAAGGATACTTTTGACAAAAAATATCAACATGTATTACACCATTAGTTCTTCAACAACTTCCAATTATTCATAATCCTAGCACGTCAGGAAGTGCACGAAATTATTATTCGAAAATTTCTACCATGTATTTCTTATGAGAATTACTCACATCGGATGGATAAATATATAAATGAATACACAACAGTGATTATTATATAAGAGTTGAATATAGTCCGTCGTGATGTGAAAATTTAGAGCTCGTATCCAGAATTTGGAGAAGTTGACAACGGAACATATTATACGGTGGCAGCCTTGGATCTCCACTACCATTCTTGATTATCACCACGATTGAATTGCTTTACAAAAGCGATTAGATTCGGGAAACCTCTAAGTTTGGACTTCAGGAAGTATTAAACTAATGTCTTATAGCAGGGGCCATTCATACACTTAGAGGCACGTCTATTTGAGCAGCGTAGCTGGGAATTCAATTGGGGACTCCGAGAGGTCAATGGCTATGCTTTCTCCCAAGCTGACACGCGCTCGCACATTCTTACTGGCGAATTTGGCGGTCGGGAATGAATCCTTAAATGATTTGGAGTCGATGGCCATTGGCCATTCATTATTTGCTGATGGACTTAGAAACAAATTGTCATCGAAAAAAAGTTGGTTTTTGGGCTCTTAGAATAACATCTCTTCCTCGTTCAATCTGTTGGTTGAAATATGATAATTATAATGTTCTCTTAATAAAATTAGCAATTCTGTGCAATTTTGTTCAAGCTACTTCATTTCGTTTTTCTGCAATAACCATCCACAATGCTTAGAATACATTTGCATTGAATTACTGATAACAAAACTGTTTATCTAACGCCCTAATCATCGAGTAACATTTGAAAATTCGAGGTTTCAATTCTTAAATTTCGAGAGCATTCTTTTTTAAGGTTATATCTTTCTTTTTCCCAGAGACTTCTAATTCTATTGTTAAGTATAACTCCGTTGGTTATGACAAATTTCGAAAAACATTTTCAATAAGAACAACCTAAGTTTCGTTATAGCATAACAGCATCAGGATATACCCTATTTCACCTGATATGCTACGTATTATACCTGATGATATTACGCTGTAACGGCACTTATGCTCTTCTTATTAAAATATTCTTTTTGTGGACTCTATAAGCAAGTTTTACTTTCTCTAACAACGTCGGTTGGTTGCTGTTCCCTTATGGGGTTACCTCAATTACGTAGAGCCTGAAGGCGCTTGTGGGTATTACGTACCGGAATGATGCAATCAACAATCGATTCAATGGAACGGCACCAACTGTACTACAAAGAGTGGCAGCTCCAGTGATACGAAAGCGGAAGAAGGGGGCTTCATCACCGTATTGCTCCACGCCCGACGCGAGGAAATGGATGCGTACTCATTATCGGCTCTCCGTGCCTAGTAATGGGCGGAAGCGGTGTCCGATTATGCCCAAGAAGCTTTGATAGTTGCCCGAGCGGAGTTTTCGTATTCCTCGGTGGGCGCCGGGCGAATAAGGGCGGAATTCAAATGGGAACTGTCACTGGAGGCAGGAAGTTTTTTCGGGAGGGGAGGATCGCTTAGAATTCACGCTTAGACATTAGAGATTTGGCCAAAAGCCTTTCGGCGATGTGCGGCTGATAAATCAAGCGATGGGACAATGGCGGCCGATCATAAATCGGCGACTTACAGATTCTTTCTCTTTATTCGGGGTCCACCTTCCGTGGTAGTTGCCGGCGGTCTTGGCTAGTTTTCTGAATATTTCCTTTGGGAATATTTTGATATGCGATGAGTTTGTTTCGATTATTTTTCATGGATAAGTAATTTCCTCTCGAAAATCGTCATCTTTATTTCTATTTAGTATGTTATTTTTAACCCATCCGATTACCTTACCGAATTCTTTCTCAGCTGCTAGCGTGGTTAATCGTATGCTCCCATATTTAACGCAAAATTCTCTCCTTGGTGACGTTCATAACTCCTCATAATACCTCATCAATTTTATCATCACGGCTTAGAAGTTGGAGCAGGATAAAATGAAGTGTTTTAGGGCACGAGGAAGAGGACCAATCAATGGTTTGTTGATCTTAAACGACTTATCTGTTAACTTAGGGACTTAATCTTTTCATTGTCTCTCTAGAATGCCATTAGAAATCAGCCCCTCTTTAATCTCTGACGTAACTTGTACTCTGCTGATTTTGTTATTAATCCGATATCGACTCCTAGGGACCTAATGTTAGAGATTTGAGCTTATGAGTCGATTGGAATCAGATGGAAAAAATATATTTATTTACACTATATTTAAGAAGGGAAGAAAATTAGGATATTATATGTAGCAGCACGGATTTGAAATTCATTCCTCATGAAACTTTAGGGAGTTAATGAACGTCTTCCAGTTTACAAATCAGTTTTAGTTGCTCACCTTGATTGGTCTCCCATCCTCAGCCCTAAAAGACTCCATTTCAATTCCTTCGCCTTCTCATTCATGGTGAATGTGCTGAATGTAACATTCATGTGGTGAATGTAACGATACATGCCAGCCTATCAATTAAGTCATTCGTAAAAGATTTTCCGGCCAGAATCGAAACTCCTGAACGTAACAATGTTCTGATAACATCATAAATAACTATTTTTAGTTCTTTCTCTTGAACAAATGTGGAATGTCAGTTCTCTCTCATTCGAATGAGGAAATTGTCAAATTTTCCGAAAGTAACTATGAATTACTTACTAATTCAATTTGAGTGGCTCTTATCCCGTGGAAAGCTAAGACAAAAATACAAAATGAAGTCATTTTCTCTTCATGGTTACGACAGCTTATAAATTAAGAATAAGCAAATGAAAATTATTGTTCTTGAATATAGTCTTCTTACATTTAAACATACATAATGCATAAATATACAATACATAAATACATATATCCTTTGTACAATACAATAATACATACATTTCTAGTGTATATAGGGTTTAATTTGAAACGACCTGTTTCGGCTAACTGGAAATTACAGTTTTCCTATTTCTTTTATTGCGTATTCCCGCGAAATCAAGCTGACGATGATAGATTATTTTCAATTTTTTAATATCAATCGAATTTGTTATCTTTCCGCTTCATCCTGAAAGGTCATCGTAAGCGATTTTTATGTTGGAGATAATCATTGCATTTTTAATACATTCCCCTCAGTTTGAGAAGGAGGAGGTGAGTTTACTTATGGTAAAATGAGTGGTACTTCCTTCCTGTGCCTTTGGCACGTTCACTATCTGGGTCGATATTTGCCTCTTCTTCAATGGGCACGTTTAGGAAGATGATAAACTCGTAACTTTACTGTGATAATATCTCTAATGTAACGTTTCGAAGTAGCTTATTTACAAAATTTGAGCAACAATTCCAAGACAAGTTTATACGTTTTTACGGTATCGTGCATATCACGATCTAACGCTTTCACGGTTTTTCATTTTTATCGAAAAATTTCTGGATGATACTTCACTCCTATTTTGGAATAAGAATCGCATTTAAAGTTATAATAAGCGTAATTTTGTGAAATATGTTATTAAGATTTCTTAGGCTTTAATTCTGTTAACGCAGCCATTGTAATAAATAAGTTCAATCAAAATCATCCAAACTTTCGTGTTAAAAACATATTATCACTTAAAATACTTCCCCGACTGAAATACCAATTTAATTCAGCTGACTTATGACTTATCATAGGTTAAGGTTTGAAGCAATATTTTATTTGCTGAGTTACTATTGAAATAGTTTCATTTTCAGTGTTGTGCTAAATAAAGCCATAAAAGTCTTGGAAGATTTTGGAACATATTCTGTACTAGGTCTGGAAAGTTTAACTAGCAGCAAAATTTTAAGTCATGGGCTTAAATTTTTGTATATCACCAATGACAGCTTAGAATTTAGTTCGAGGCACCTCAAAAATTCCTTTGAAGGGTTTCCAAACAGTCGGAGATGCTTGCTTGCTTCCTCAATTCAAGTCCTTCAATGGTAATATATGGTTCTAATTGACTTAATAATCGGAAAATAGATTCATTAACATCAAATTGACTTTCAATGGCATTTTAATTTTGGTTGTCTGCTTTTGGGTAATTTGTGCTGTGGAATAATTTCATCTTGGTCGTAAAAAGTTCGTTGTAAACAAACAAAATTCAAATTATACACGATTTTTTTAGCTTTCTCGGGATACAAAATGCTGCGGACCAAGGAGAAAGTTGAAATTAAAGACGATTTCAAGTTACAGACGCTGAATTATCCAAGTTCCAAAGTAGTTGAAATCTCTGATTATTTACAAAATGAGGTAAAAATGCTACACGTACCTATAAAGTCTTTCTCCTTTATGAGAGGTTATTTGTATCGAAAGAAAGAGTATTCGGATAGAATACATTGAAATATTCATTCATATATTCGCGAATACCACGAGACAATTTTTCCTGCTTGAAAATTCCGCTCACTGCCTCATTAAACTGCACAGTCTCATACATGAAGAGAGATGAAGCCGATTGTGCGTCTCACACTTTTCTCTCCTTATTAGAACCGATTTCGTGCGTTCACTGGAATGCGCGGCGCCTGAAACGTATGCAACCCTTCGCGAAAATGTTTCTCCGAGGAAGAGCGCATTATGCATACCGCCGACTTCTTCGCTTGTCGGAGAGGAATTTTTAAAAAGATTATTCGTGTGAGGTTTATGCGAATACGATCCTTGAACTGAGAGGTCAGATTTTTCTGTGACATTTTGGTACTGCGAATACCTATGAGAGATGAGTGGAAGACCCATGGGGTATTAACCTTCTGTGAAAACACCGCGGTTCAACGCCCAAAAGATTTTTTTGTACTTCTTTCTTCAAGGCCTGTTTTATTAATGTTTTTCATTCCTGTTGGAAAGTGAAGTTGCTGGAAATTTGATAGAAATACGTTGACAGTTTTCATCTTTGTAGAATCATAAGTGAAATTTTTTGACCCGATGAAAGATTGTGCTAAAGAAGTAAAACACGCTTGATAATTTCCACGGGCCCATATCTTCAGGTCTGAAAATTTTTATCTGTACTAATCGCCTTTTCAAAATATTTATCCTGTGGAAATTACCGATTGTGTTATACTTTTACTTTTTAGCACGGCTCCCTTCCACAAAGTTGAGCTTGGGCATATCAGATTTATTTCGAAATATCATCTTAGTTTCTGAATTCCATAAGTTAAACTTACAAAAGTAAAACACTCACACACTTGTACGAATTCCACAAATTTTATAATAAAGCTGTTGACCGGTTTCGGTGTTAAGAAGTGAGAAGTTATTTCAAATAAACTTTTAAGTATTTCAGTTTATAAATTCCTAATTTTCTTCCAATGACGCGACACAAACTTTTGTGAAATCCATTCCTTGCCCCAGCATATACATTTTTTGAATCGATACATCTTATTGAATGCTGTTTTGACTTTGAACATTTCCTACAGATTTCCATTTTAAGCTACTTCGAATCTTAAAGCTACTTACAAATACATCGATTTGCTTAGGGTTTTCAGTTTTATTTATATTTACACATTCATTAAATATTCTTCCTCTTCCCAAAATAATACGTGTGAAGGGAGATATTATTTTATATTATGAAACCTTTGTTTATATTCTAATTTCAAGCAAGTTTTATATATTTTTTCTTATTATTTGATGTTTCACTTATTGATGGTGTTGGATACTGGGGAACGGTCGAATCCATGTTAAAATCCATGGAAAAATCTTTCTGTGAATATAAGCTAGCAACCCCTCTGATTATGAAGAAGATTGAGGAAACGGAGTTGATGATAATTTTATATAAAAACCTTAATATCCTGGAGAAAATATGGCCTTAAAATTGGCCAAAATTTTTTTGCCCTTCTCGCCACGCAATTTGTACCTTGATAGTTTTTATCGTTCTGATATAATTTCGGTATATTGTTATTTTCCTCTATTATTTCAGGCAATGTTTCGGAACTAGCCTTCCTCTTGTAATTGAGCCTTAAAGTTCTCGATGAGGGTTACTCTCCTAATTATACCCAGGCCTACGTTTATAGCCACACGGAAGCTTTTCGGATGTTCCTCGCATACTTTGCGTAACGTACGTCACTATGATTCCGGTGCTTTGTCCCTCCATTTTGGAAGCCACAATCTATCCTCTGCGCATGCCAATCCTATTAAATTTGTGTGGAGTATACGAGCTCGCCTAATTGATCTTGGTCTCTGGGAAGAAACGTTTGATGAATTTTCTTAACTCTGATTGTGAGCTCCGGCAAGAGGAAAGAGTTTCAAGAAACTTAAACATCGAATTCCTTATTTCTCTCATACATCCTCTGGTGGAAATTAAAGAAAAATATAACTCCACTACGTTATGTATTTCTAGTACTTCTGGTAGGATTTTGCGTTCTCTCATAGGATAATGAGGGATTTGACTTTCTTTCGAAAATTATTTCCATCATATCTGACGATTGTAAAGGGTTTGGTTAAAGTTAAGAAAAAGGAAAGAATTCTAGTAAATAAATGAGTCTACTTAAATTTACGTTCCTGCAGACAACGTCAAAATAATGTTGCTCAGTATTAACTTATATATTTGCTGTTTATTTTTATTATCCTATCCCACCTAAACTAGAGAGTTATCTTGCTCTCGATTTTGTTCCTCTTATCTTCCCAATGTTTGCATCAGGCGTAAAATCTGTGCTCTCTACCACGTCATATATTTCGTCTTTCAAAAACCAATTTAATTTCTTCCTTTAAATATAGTTTGACTTACAGTTAAGTATAATTTAGCAAGAGATATTTATTGACGCTAGCTTAAAACTGGATTTTATAAGTTTAGTAAGTTTTAATCAGTTTAGTCAACCATGATGTATGCATTTGATCGAGCTTATTGGACGTATGTGTTGTTGTTCATCAATTATAATATAGAAAATGGAATAATTGAAAATAATAAAGTAACACATATATACTATTTTGCTGTACTTTATCTACTCTACCTTTACCATCCATAAACTTACTTTATATTCCTGATGATGGTAGCGTCACTATTGAAATGTACATTGGAAGCTCTTAAAGTATCGGTGATCCGAGCCTTCCTGTTTTCTACGAATACCGGTGAAGGAGTTGATGAGCTTTTGAACCTCATTATAAACCTCATAAAATTCATTAACCATTAATGATAAAAAATCATGTTCCAAATTTTCTTTCCTCACAACTTCATTTTTGGGGTCTATAAGTTTACGTAGGATATCCTAGCAACTTCTACTCATCAGCATCAGATGTTCAAGTGTATACAACCAATTAATCGAATTCATAGAGTCGTAAAGTAAGAATTGAATTCCAGAACTTCGCAGGACAAACAAGTAGAATATCCCATTACCGCCAGTTGTGGGAGGAGAATGTAAACATGGATAACCTCGAAATTATCGGCGCTTCGACAATAGAAGAATGGATCGATTAGAAAGAGATCTCTCTCATCACAATAGGTTCGTTAAGAGTCGTCGTTTTAAAGGCTGACGCTCATCCCATTGTGTAATCGTATTTATTTAGGTTCTGTCGTCATCTGTCATTTTCCTTCTCCATTGTTCCGAATCCTCTGTCTTAAGGAGCATCGCCATTGAATAATTAATTTCATGCTCTTCGGACACTGATGAACACGTGTGTACAAGTTATTGGAACGGTTTCAGCGCTTCTTTTTGGCGATGCAGGAAGAGATGATCACATTCGCATCTTGTTTGGCTTCATTGAGAGCGGAAATGTTTCGTAAGATATTATTATTGATGAACTACGTGGGAGATTTAAACTTCCTCATTATGTAGGACGCGGCAATCATAGTTTGAAAATCAAGGAGCGCGAGCAGAAAACAGACTCAGCGATATACTCTTTCATTAACAGGGGTGTTAGGGAATGGAACACTTTACCTGGTGAATTTCTCATGCTAATCCCTAAAAATGTGAAAGGGTTCAAAAATAAATTTAGTCAAATTTTATGTAGTTTATTATAATGTGGCTCGCGGCTATCTCCTCTGTAACATTATCTTGAGTTGTACTAGTAATTATTCAATCAATTTACATTTATGTATGTGACTATAAGGATATTCTACCATATACTGTAGCTTATTTGACTAAAATGATGGATAATATTTAACTTTTTACGTATAATATGTATTTATTTATTATTATATACGCTGCAAGTAGAATTTATTCTGGTGGCAGCCCCAACCATTGTCTATGTACAAACTATATCAAACAAATATTCCAATAAAAATACACATATGCAGTATTCAGACAAACATATCTCCCCGGTACCCCCTCCAAAATATATCCTCTAAACACAAAAACCACATTTCACAGTTTACAATTTTACTTTTTAGGCCAAAAAATAACTTTATCGTTTTCACATCGTCACGTTAAATTAAATAATGAAAAACTTAACAGTATAGTGTACATTTTATGCATTTCATGTATAGTTTAATAAACTTGTACAGTCTACGGGACGTTTTTGGAGAGGTTTCGCTCCCGTCTTTGTGGAATGCCAAGCTTGAAATTATTTGTTATGTTCCCCTCTAACGTTGCCACCTGAACAGAAGGCCAACTTACTGCGTAACTTGAAATAAATAAATAAATAAATATTGGATGTATCCCTTCAAGGATGAAGATGTGTTTATACTAGGTATTCCCTCTTCACCATCCGGCTTTGTTAATTACATGGTTTAATCAGACTGATCGTTGTTGATTCGATACATTAGTTAAGCTAATTATGCTCACCTTGGAGGAAGAACGTAATCGACTCCGGCCGCAAGGCCATAAATTCTTATTCTTCGCAAACGGTATCGATGCGTGCTATTGTCATTGAGGCTGTTCATCTCCCAATCCTATTTGGAATCTTCAGTAGGGTAGGTTGTTGGATAGGTTAAGGAATTCTGTTTTGAAGTACGTAATATGCCAATATAATTGCCAGCGTCGGTGGCGTAGTGGCTAGTGTCACTAGCCTTGCGATAGGGTTCGAATCCTGGTCAGGAAATGGCTGTATATATTCTTTGAAACGGTTAGTTGAAAGGGTGGTGTTACTAGACTAAGAATTCGCCTAATGGAAACGTAATTGTTATTATTATGTTTGTGATACTTTCGGGTTATACATATAGGAATACATCTATTTATGCTATCGCTGATAATTCAATCGTAATTCTGTTCGATTTAGATTTCTAAAAACTAATTCGTAAAGAATCAGTAGGCAGTTGTTTTTGTTGTTGCTTCGTGTATATCCTTTATAATGACAATTGACATAAATGAACTAGTCTCAAGTTTCACTATTATCTTTTCTATCGATGTAGTTATCTGACAAACCGATCTAATACTCGAGTTTATTCTCTTCAAGATTTTCCCGAAGACCTATTTCAGCAGAATTGCATGTGGTTTGGTTTTCATTCCCTTATTTTTGATATTAACCAGTAGGTTCTATTTTTATTTCATAAAGTTCTAATGTGGCCGTGGCAGACTTTATGATTCAATCTTTTTAATAGCATGATTTCTCAGTGGACGTTCCAAATAAATATGGTGGAAAGTTGTCACATAGATATCAAAAAGCATCCCCTTAACAGAGGGAGAATTGACGCGGCATGGTGTATAGTTTAGTTGCTAGAATACTTGCCAGGAAAGTGGAGGACCTGGAATTTGAAGAAGTTCTTAATAGTTCCCATTGATGAAAAATATATTTGGTGATTGAAATTGAAACAAGGAACTCCTTTTTGGAGGAAAAGATGACAAGCATAGCTTAGTACAATGTCTATTATACACTTGCAGAGTTTCGAATGTCTTCATTTACGCTTTTGAAATAATACTGTGATGATATTATAGGTATCATTAGGTTGTAGATAAATTTTCTCAATATCAAGAATGATAATGATTATTGATTTTATATCAATCTAGATATTTCCCCGGATTATTTCGAGATTACTGTGAAAATATTGCTGGATAAGATTTTTCTTCAATGCCATAGTCGAAAAACACTATTTCCAACTTAATGAACAAAGACGAAAAGTTAAACGTTGCTTGCTGTATCAAGGAAATCCATCTAACATTTTTACCTTTCAAAATGTTGACAATTTTTGCTCTTTAATTCTGCTTATGTTACCTCCATCAATTTGGGACATCTTTTTCTCCTAAGTCTTTTGATCTCATATTTAGTTTCGAAGCTCTCCCTTGTTAAATGTATGTCGTGCGTGCCAGCACAAGGATGCTAATGAGTGACCTCTCTGTCGAGATTATGACGATGTGATCGGCATTCTCAATGGCTGAGACATAATTGTGGGCGCTGTCCTTTATAAACTACTGCGCAGTCTCAAGCGAATGAAAATTCATCTAATAATTAGTTTATCCTATCATTTGACTCGGAAATTGACAGCAAAGAGCTAGGGATCGTTTTCGGCGTAATTATTAAGGATGCAAACATTTTAATTTTAAAAAATTCGAAGGCAGATTTAATACTCCCTGCACAATATCTATGAATTAAAATGATAAATATAAAGTTAATAATGAAACACTTCTGCGAAAAGTTTGGGATTTCGACTGTTCGTAAAAAGTTTAGGCTATTGAACTTGGGTAGTAATTTAATCCTAACAATGCATTTGATCTGTCAATTGAAATTTAATAGAAAAGCCATACTTAGCACATAAATATTACTTGTCAACTGAAGATATTCCTATATGTACTGAAATTATAAATGGACAAAAATAAAGTCTACGAGGATTCGAACTAAACCACTTGTCATCTGCTACTTGTCGAACGGTTACTCTAATGATTGTGATACTTTGCAGAGGATTACATCATGCTAATTGTTCGGGTAATTTTGTAGAGTCCAACTGGTTGCACATCTATCCGTGCTAAGTAACCTATATTCCTTAAACTCATATAAAGATATTTTGATCGATTGTGGTTGAATCTTAAGAATAATAAATATTCATGAATGTTTTCATCACAGATAAGCTTAAGGAACTACACGAATAATCAACTATAATTCATTCTGATTGAATCATTCATCATTTAACCTTTATTGCCATTTGGATTAACTATGCAGTTTTGAGTGGATCTGCATAGCTGAAATAATTATCATCGAAGAATGGAACCAAAGTTGTATTTTCATAGCATCGCTCATTATTTATTTTGTTTCTGCCAATATCATGCACGAAAATCCCATTTAGGTATGATGTCCACACGCCGTATAACTTTCACAGAGAATTTCGAATATGTCCTCAAACGTTCGCGGCGACAGCTTACCACTTTATGTATGCCATCACGTTTCTCCCGACCTCACTTTATTCCATCCAACGAAGAGTCATTTTCGAATTCCAAATCTCTTAAACCCATCACTCTACGGATTCCTTTGGCGGGAATCCAATCGTTTTCTTCTTCAGCCAACTTTTTCGTCGTGTTTCCTCTCTTGGGCTGCTTTCATTCAGCCTGCGGACGTGCCCTGCGGCATGCAACTGCTTGGCAAGACACTTGTTCGATCACTTCCATTCATAACTAAGGCCCGCTGAAAAATTGCGCCACTTTCCTCTACCGCCCCTTCCGATGCACTATTGTTCCCCGGATGTTCGGTGTGGGTTTGCATTTCATGCGTTCGGCTCCTAATGGTATTGCTATCTGATTGGAGATCGCCGCATCTAAGTCCTGAAAATTATGCAGCCGTGCAATGAGCTTTAGATGAGCGATTTTACTGTTTGAATTCTGATTGCGGATGTCAGACGCTGCTGAATAATTAATTGTCCATCGCGCCTATTATTTCCTAGTTAAGTCTAGAAAGGCATCTCTAGGGTATTATTCTAGCAGTGAATACATGTGTCTATGTACAATTATATATTCTTATAGTTATATCATTCCGTTATATGTTTATACGTGCTCCTACCGATGGCTAATGCAGGGAGGCAATTACCTCTTATAATTGCATTGAATGTAAATAATAATGAATTAATTTTCTTAAACGTCAGGGATCTAATTTAGACTTACTTTATTACTTATTTCACCAAAGACCGTGTAAGCACTTTTTCTCAATTCTAATTAATTCAAGTTAAAGAAATTTGGAGAAAAATTAAAGAAATCTTAGATGGTGAAATTTCTCGTTACGACCCATAGTTACATAGGGTAGATTAACGGTCAGATTGGCCAGTGGGTTCACTTCCAAGTGGTTGACGAAAGAGAAGTCTTTCCGCGAGATGCAGCAGTATTTCATTTTGAAACTCAATGTTTGTCGCTCACGTACTGGATTTAAGCTAACATCAATGGGATCATGATAATAGATTTGTAAGGTAGACAAGATTTAAAAGTTGTTTAAAAGTTGTAAAAAAGTAGATATTTTGACTGTTAGACGACGATGAAAAGACACCCAAACATAAGAGTAATATAGAGGATCAAGGAAAAATTATAAATGTAAAATTTTGGAAAAGTACCGAAATTTGGTAGCGATTAATATTTATTAGAGCCAATTAATTAGGCAGCTGAGTCTTTTCTGAATGCTTATTTTAATTTCGCCATCAATCCTTTGATTGTTCTCTAATGTAAATTATGAGAGTCGTGTCTTACTTCCTAAATAAGAATTTCGTTTACACATGCTTTTATTAGCTCTGATCTGGGAAATAAATTTAAGATATTTTTGAGGAAAGACTTTTCACTTTTCAAAAATATTTTTTAGGTAGCTATCGATTTCCACACTAATTTTTAAGGTTGAAAGGAAGCAATATCAATCCTTTAATTCATGTTTGCACTCATTGATGCATTATAAATATAAGATTTTATAATTTTATCCTTTAGACGATTTCGATTTATCCATGTAACTCGCACCGCACCAACAACAAAAGTGATGAAATTAAGTTTTGAAAAAGCTTTCGCAGTAATTAATTTCTACATTATCTTGACTTCAGCGACAGATCTTTTTGAGTACTAATCTGCTTACGTTCTCCCTTATGTGTTTACAGCTTATCTTCGTAAAACATGAATTGCTTCAATCCTTCCCGCCTCCAGCAAAGGAAGCGAGGGACGCAACCATTCCCTCCCATCTCCTCCCGCGAGGAAGTCCAGGGCATAACGAATGCCAAAAAAACCACCGACGGGGAACACCGACTGTAAATTTCATCATTAAATCTCATCCCTCAGGAAGATCCGAATGTAAATCCCGTCATTAATTCCGCGGCCGTGATTCCCCCACGCTCTCTCACAAAGAAGCGGAGAGTGTAAAGGGTGTGGGCGTGACATATTCTTACGAGGAGTCGGAGCATGTTGCGCGACACAATTAGTGCGTCCCTGTGCTCGAGAATCGCAATCTCGGCTATCAATTCAATACACCTGCGCCCGGAGAGTGTGAGGTATCTCCTCTCTCCTTCCTCAACTCTCGCAAGAACCATTGCTACGCAGAAGAAACGTTAAAGAGGAGGAGTTGGTTGTGTGTGCATAGAGCACGTGCACGCTTTCCCCCGCCGACTCCATCTTCTCGGCGTCACTTCCTGCCCCGTGGCTCCCTCGGACGGCGGAAGGTCGCAACTCTCCCCTTCCTAACGAAACTCACTCCCATCTCCAGTCTGGATGGACGTGAGTTGGAATCCTTATGGGGACACGCTCTCCACACCTCTCTGTCCCTCTTTCTTTCTCCTCCCATTCTCTTCCCGCCTCCTCGATTGGAACCATACCCTTTATTCAACCTCCTCTCATTCAAACACCCCTCCATCGACTCCCACCCTCCCTTTCCCCCATTCAAACCCTCCTCCGTTTTGGTCTCCCTTCCATTCACTCCCTTGTCTCTTATTAACCTGCCTCTAACCCTATCCTTTCCCCACCTCTTCTCGCCTTCCGATTTGCCTGAATATTGTCCCTCCCCAACCGCCTTTTTTCGTTTAATTTCACAAATCACATGTTTTCTTCACTACTAGGCTACAGAAATCACCATCTTGTTTGAAAAGCACTTTACTAAACCACAAAATATTCCTCATTCTTATGTGATATGGTTAAGTCCTTCTGCTAAGATAAAAACGTTCGTATTTGAAAAGAATTTTACTCAACCGCAAAATATACCTCATTATTTTTGGTAATATTTTTCAAACACTGAGTTTATTACATCAAATATTACTACAAGACCAACCCTGAATCTGGATCGTCCGATGGGGTATGCTTTGATAAGAACGAGCGACAATTACTCAGTTACATTGACATCAAAACACCGATTCCTCTTTGGTTTATATACCTTCCTCAATAGTACAGCCGCTACCCAATTATAACAACACTTAGCATGAGATATCAAATGAAACAAGAAGTAAAGAAAACATAATGACGTTAGCTATAATATTAAAATGAAAATTTATTCTCTCGAAAGGTTTTAGGATTTACATGTTTCTCTCTCTAATCTTAGTCTTACATTTTGTCTTCTTATATATTAGTTATTTTTTGTTTAAGCTCCTCATTGAAGCAGCCTCATTGTTTACTTTTACTGCTTCTTAACTGTCAAATCTCTTAATTACTCCTCTTCATTTCATCGTTAACCGCAGAAGTATAAAATGCTTTGTTTTTATCTCTTGGTTTATATTTTTATGGTCATTAGTTGTTTTTCATGGTTTTCTATCTTCGTTGTGATTGCTAAATTTATTTTCTCGTTTTTAGTATCGATTCTTTTCCCTATCTTTCCTCGTCTCTCCCCCATTCCTTTAACCCTTTACCGCTGTTTCTCATTGTCCTTCATACCTCACACCTTACCTTCTCTCTTTCTCACCCTCTCTCTCTCCTTCTCACCCCCTTATTCCCTCCATCCTGTCCACTTTCTCTCTTGGCTTTAATAAGACTTCAAAGTATTAATTCCTTCCTCAAACGTCTACGTCGATATTACTCTTTTTCCTTCGTAATTTAAAATCAGTAGGCAATTCTGTAGCTCCAGACTTTATAGTAGGTCCTCTTATATATAATTTCGCACATTACTCCCTTACTGTTTCAACTCAGTGTGATAAGTTTATGTATCAGTTTTTACTCTTGATGGAAATTGAATTTTAATTTATCACGAGATCACATGCGAAGATTGTACAAGAAGTGGAAAACAGTGGCATGACTGGGATTCGTACCCACGTCTTTCACTTGCCGGGCAGGTATTCTAACCACGAACTACTATGCTGCATCAATTTCACTTCTGTAAACTGTAATTTATACCAGCAAGTGAAAGAAACGAAATTGGTGCGGTATGGCAGTTCAGTGGTTGGAATACCTTCCCGGGAAATGGTAGACCTGGATTCGAGGTAGTTCCGTGGTTAGAATACCTGCTCGGAAATATTGGTTAGAGTCCAAGTTATGTCGCTATTTTTCTCTTCTCTTACGCTCTTTCATCTTCGAAAATAGAGAGAAGGCCGCTGATGGTTTTCTTATAGTAATGAATTAAAGTACCAAAAACCTCTTCTGGTTTTCGTGGTTTTGTTATATCTTAAATCAGAAACGTTTCCTCGAATTAGGAATGTTCTTTACTCGATGTATACCCTTACGTTTATTTCAATCTTTGATTCCTGAAAGATTCTCCGAAAAAAAGTTTACTTAGAAATATCATATTTTCGTAAATTTCATCGAACATTTCGGTCCACATGGAAATTTGAACTTTTCGATAAATTTTTACAAGGCTGTTTAATAACAGCTGTTCTATTAAATTAATCGAACTTTCTTTGGTTAAATTTATCAAAAATCAGATGATATAACTACATTTTATCGAACTCTTCGTTAAATTTATCGAACCAACTGACGATTGAAGTTTATTCTATCGAATAGTCTGTTTAAAAATCCCAGATTTTCTATGGGTTTCACACATCGAATAATTTCGATATATCGCTTACAGGAGAATCTAAAAGTTTGTTAAAATTCACTGATGGTGTATTAACGTCTATCGAAAATAGTCGTTGTCTTTCCGGTATTCTTAATCGAAAAGGCACTTTATTCCATAAATTTAGTGAAATTTAATGAAAATTATCAATCTTATGTTATTATCGAACAGTTTTTATTCTTTTCCTCAAGCAATTCAGTCATTTCTGCTAAGTAATGAAGAATCGAAAAGTTAAGTATGATCTTACTGAAGAGTTCAGTATAATATACCAATGGCATCCTTGTTTTTAATGAATGTAACGTTTATATCATCTTAAAAGTCTGTATTGAACTTGCTCGATAATAACAGCCAAAGCATTTTTCCGTGTAACTTCAATGTTCCTTTCTTCGGATATCTCAGATTCATTCTCCTTCCTCGCTTTTCATCGCATTTGCGCTTTCAACGCAAAGTGCCACCTTTACTTCTTATTTCCGGCCTCATAATCTCTTTTCTTCTCATTTTCCCATCAATCATTCCCTCCCTAAAATCCTCATGGTACCTCGGGGTATCCATTTGCCCCTCAAATGAAGATGTTCGTCCGTCTATCTTCCAGTCCGAGTTCCCTCTTCCTTCCTCGCCCCGTCTTATCTCCCATTCCCTCCTCATTTCCTCTCTTCCGCTCCCCCTCCCCTCTCTCTCTCCTTTGCATACGAACCGTTTCCCTTTGCTTTATTCTCTTGAAAACACTCCGCGTCTCCCCCTCGGACACCCACGCCGTCTTCTCTCTCTTTGCCTTTACACAATACCTATCGACCTTATCCACTGTCTTAATAAATGTATTTTAAATTGTGTTTACCTTCTATAGTTTATTATTTTACTTATTATTTTCTTCTTTTTGTCTCATTAGAGTTAAAAAAAGGTCCAAATAGTTTGTTTGCGAAAAAACCCTCGTGCTGAAGTACCCTAACCGTTGGGGTTAAGGTTAACCGTGACTGCGATATTGTAAGAAGTATTATTCGCGATACGTATTTCGGAAGCTATGATTCCATCTTCGGGAGAAGAAGAGGACTGATTCGTTGTTCGCAAACTACGGCTCTTAGGAGCTTTCTTTTAACTCTAGTGTTATAACACAGCCGTGTTCCTTAATTCCTCTCAGTTTTCTTTTTGTCTTTTAAACCGTTTTTGATTAATTGATTATTTATTTCTTTATTTATCGGTTTATTTTTTACTTACATATAAAGGAATAACTGTTTGTTCTTTTTCTTTTTCTGTTTTTGTATGACTTTAATGGTTTGTCTTCCTGTCTTTTCTATTTAATATAGGTCAATCTATACGTTTCGCAGGTTTTTCCCACCTCCCTTCCTGAGGGAGTTATTCTGCTATGGAAAGTTTTTCCTAAGCTGCTAACTTAGGTTTTTTAAATCCAAAAACTAGTCTTCTTCGGTGTATTTTTTTCAAGCTATCTCTTCCTTTAAAGTTTTTACGACGAAGTGTTAGGTGTAAGAAGAAACTTTATACTATTACGTTCAAAAAGTTTCCGAAATTATTTTTTCTCGCGAAAAGTCCGAGCAGGAGATGTGCAAAACTATGGTAGTAGATAGCGCCACATATTGTAGCTACAGCTACCTACCACTTACCTACCTGCCTACCTACCTATCTACCACCAGAATTTTACATTTCTCCTGCTCGGCGTTTTTGCGGGAAAAAATAAGTTCAGGAAAGTTTTTGAACGCAGCAGTAGTCTCACTTTCGCTCTGTATTATTATTATTACATTCGCACCGCACTCTCCTTTGCCTATAAGCCCTTCATCCATAGTACTCGTTGTTGACAACGCAGTTCCCACCTGGCGACACTTACACCAACCTATCCTTACGAGTCCCTCCCATACCACGGTACTTCTTCGACACGCAATTGTTCCCGTCGCAGACCCAAATATTTTTGCGAACACGTCCGCATGAGCTAATAAGGGAGCTGATTATCTCGGTGTCGGGTTCTTGGAAATGCTGTCCAAAAGGAGGGGTGCTTTCGTGAGAGCGAGCTGATCTGCGAGGAGCAGCGATCCTTACTGGGATGTGTGGGGAAGTAAAGAGTAATCATACGTTGATTATCGTAGGGCTGATGATGCTTAAACTACGCCGATGAGCATCTGGACTGATCATGAAAGTTACCTTCCTGGTTTACTTCGCTTTTTCACTCTCAGTATGCTAGTGTCAAGTTGTAATTTCACGAATGAAAATAGCCACGATGACTTTTATTTGAATGCCGATGAAAAAATTGATTGGGTTACCTCTATTGGGATTGGGCTCTATATACTGTTGATTTTTATCCGCTTTCATTAATTGAAAAACGGGAATATTTATTCATTAATGAGTGTTCTACCTTTTGGTAGGTTCATGTATACTCAATAATCCTTATTAAGCGCTATCTCCTTCATTTCGTTATAGTTAACCCCACCCCTTGAATATTTATTACGAATAAAAAAATTGTCAACTCTCTCTCTCTATGTATTCTGGTTTGAAATATGAGGTAATATTTCAGTTTGAGGCCGCATTGACTGCTAGCTTTACAATTTAAATATATATGTGGTTGACTTACCTTTATTCAAACGTTTCCAGTTACTCAAATATATTATAATACCTTGGATTGTTGAGACAGATTAAGAACCTGATAAGAGAAGTTTCCTGAGATATAGTCTCAACAATCCAAGGTATTAAAATATATATGAGAAAGTTTCATGTTTTAGCAGAGTACATGGTCTGGCAGCTCCGGAAAAATCCAGTGTTTTAAAATTCAATTTAAATCATGCTTTCGTTTACACACAATGGACTTCATTTTCCGGACCGAATCGATCATGAGGTTAATTATTTAGGTTGCTGCATGTATCCATCAAATGAAATCGGAATGTCGATTTTATGAATTAAAAACAGTAAAAGAAAATTTAATAATTTGACTTACATCGTAAAATTGACTTTGCAGTCCTTCATTTTCATACTCTAATTCGCTTCTGTAACTAAAGAAATATTTTTGCCTAATCTAACATATTCATCAAAATAACATATTCACATAGGCCCATCAGTCTTTGTTTAACCCGTCGTGGCTCCTGTTGCCTACTACTTTTCCCGGTTAAAACGATCATCTCTTTATCTTAGCTCATATATGTAGATTTGGGTTAATGCAGGCGTTGAAGTCTCCAGATCATGCAGATTATAATCACTAATCTATAATAGCTATTTATTTTTAGGTGTAACTTAATTTTTAATCGTGTTAATTCTGCCTTCAGTAAGTGATATATAGTAGAAATCGAAGAATTTAAGACACGAAAATAATGAACATCCAACTATAGGGAGAAGTCACCAGCTGTTGAGGTTTCTAAGATTCAGCATGTTACGGAGCTGCCGTTAAAAATTAACAGTTCCCAAAAAAAGGGAAACCGTAAAACCACCGTTCGTTGTGGGCGAGTTTCTCCGATTTAGAGTCAACACAGAATTTATAGCGATGGCCGTTTCCCGCCCGAAGCCGCGTCTCCGTTGCTTTCCATTGTCTCCGAGGGGCGAAAAAACCGCCTTCACTTCTTCATTCACCGCCGACTCCCTCTCCCCCATCACAAAAACTCGGTAATTCATGCTCGTACCTCCGTAAGAGAGCCCTCTTTCTCCATTTTATCCTTTTTCCTCAACGGCTACTTCGGTGGTCTTAGCATCCGATGATCCTTCTAGGCGCACCACCTCCCCGGGTTTTCAAAGGCGCTCTTCAGGGATCCAGGGAAGAAATAGGGTATCATCCTGAAGGTGGCTGTTATTTCTCGAGGTGTGGCGTTCCCTTTGTGTTACTTACGCGAAAGCAGTACGGTTCTGAAAAGACTGAGATTCCATATGGTCGGCTCGCTCGAATAAAGGGCGGGTTTTTTGCTTCCAACTCGTAGTTGTGGATGGTGTGATGCATAACTGTTGGCATCATACAATAGAGTACAGTTTTTGCATTGCTTGTCGGATTATTCTGCGACCTTGACTACTTTTTTACATCTTCCTCGTGGCTTGTTTGGAAAAGAAACTGAAATTTTGATGAATAGTCAGCAAATTTTAAATATGGTAACTTACTCTCGAAAAATTGATATTAGATTGATCTGATAGCAGCGTTACTGATACCCTCTCGTGATTGTTTATTTTTCCTTGATATTGAGCTCAGGAAATAGGAGATTATGATCAATAGTGACTTGGTGTCAGCAGGAATGTTTGAATTGACGTAGAAAATCTCGCAGAAAATCGAAAATATTGGTTACTGCGCATGGAATACGTCAGTATCAATAAATTAAACGCCCTCGTGCTTAATATTTGCTTCACATATAATCATGAGTTCAACAATAATTATATCAAAAATTTAAATATATTTCATTATGTTGTATTTATTCCTTGAAAGTCTTGGTCGTAGCTTATCGCTTAAACCTGCTGCTTTTCTTTACTGACTTAGATCAAAGTTTCATTTACAAAATCATCCAAAATTGATGTTTGAGCACACCCTTGTAATGATCATCTGTTTTAGACAGTAAATGGCCATTTGGATATTTTATCGTTATTGCTTCGTTTAAATTGTAAATCAAAGTAGGCATTCTCTTAATTTTTTTCCATTCTCTTGCTTCTAATTTTAAGAAGTTATTATCGGCCTCCTTTTAGAGACGTAATATTTTTAATCAGATTTTATATCGTGGTAACATTTGCAACGAATAAGGTTTAAAGTAAGGTTAAAATTTAATCGTAACACATCCGTTGTGAATATTCATTTAGTGATTAATGAAAGTGCTGGAATGATCAACATCATCGGTACTAGTAATCTGAGAAGGAAAATAAAGAGCAAGAATTTGAAAAGGAGACGAAACGATAAAGGAACAACAGATTGAGGAATAAATTCATATAATAATCGTTTAAATGAGGGCTAACCGAAGAATACAATTGGTAATCTAATTGTGATAATATTGACGAAGAAGGAGCCAGAGGTAAAAGTAGGTCGATGGAATAATTCTCACTAAAATGTCTAAAATACTGGTCAGAATCTTCTGAAAGATAGAGCACCTAATATGTGCATCTGTCCTCTGAATGGAAACAGAAAGATTCCGATTCAAAGCTCTATTTAGATTTTGTTATCAGAGCTCATATTTCTCCTAAAATTTGCATAACAAGCTAAATGAGTCATCTGTAACATTGGAGAATGCCCTGTTAGAGTTTTTCAAACTCTCGATCATGAACTTTATTTCAATAGCTATCTGTATATAAATCAGATTTGTATCCTTAAGTGATATTTTTACTCTACCGGGACTTGTATAATTTCTAGAAACACAAAGAAAAGCTACAAATTCCTTTCTTCCATTTTCGCGAATAATATTTCCTGCCATTTTCACAGTTCTCACACACCCGAATATACTATGGACAGTATGAGAAAACTCGTATCAAAAATGTGAGAAACAATTTAATTAGAGGATCTTCAAAGAAAAGCTTGAGCCTCTTCCTCATACAGAAAAACGGCTCTTAGGTTTACTTTGTAAGATGTTGTTTGCTTTCCTTCATTTGCAAAATAAACTGAATCGAAATTCACATGTGTTTCTCGCGTTTTTAATCGAAACTTGCCATTGTCTTCAAGTATCATTCTTCCTCATTCTTCGTAATTCTCGCCTGCAAGAGGTCTGTTTTTCACCGGCATCTTCCTTTGAGAGTTCGGCAGAGGAAGATGTTGTTCTCTGCTATTCAGTTATTTTAGTTAGGGTCGTTCACCTTAACTCCCGTAGGGCTCTTTGTATCATTATTAGCAACGCTAGTGTTAATTTAATTAACGTCTTCAAAATGTTTTCACGCGTAAATTTTACCTTCCAAGTTTTCTCGAAGTGCCGAAGTATGCGTTTCTTTCTAAATTTCCATTAACATTTTAACACTTTTTATTTGTGGTAACTGTAAATTTAGAAACGTTCTTTGGAAGAAAGCAACGTTTGAGTAGAAATATAGATCTAATGTAATGTGCTAGAATATGTGAAGATACGTGTATTGTACCTGCATATTATGTTCATAGTTAAATCGACTCGACGAGTATTTGATGATAATAGTAGTAATTAATATTGATAATAAAATTTAAAAATTAATGAAGAGCTCGAAGGTATAACAAAACATTTTGATGTGAAGGAAACAATTTTTAGCAATGATTACTGGCGAATTACTGATATATATTATGGTAGTGCAATTACTAATTACACTACCATAATATCGAAATGTGAGTACTAAAGTATTTACTAATTGATCAATCTTAAATATAAATTTCGGCACGAGTATGATTTTTGAGAAGTTTTCCAGTCCTCTACTGGACAATTGTCAGGCTTAAACGTTCACAAATACATATTATGTATGCATGAAGCACGTATTGTATATATGTATACATTACACACACATGATGGATAGGTATTATGTGTTACGTATACTCTACGTTAGACTTTACGCCTTGCCTACCCGCAAATTACCCTCATTAATAATGATTGTGAAACATTAAATTTATTTTGAGATATTGGGTAAGTTCGAGAAATCTTTCAGATCCTTGCCATCGTAAATGTGTTTTAAATAAGGTAAGGAATTCATGGGGAACACTTAATATTTCACATTCTCATTCACCTCTTCGTCTTGCATAGGTGACGCGACTCTTTAAAGATTGAATATAAATAAGCATAATCTTCTCTCCTTGCCTTAAAGTCTTCTGAACTTTTTAATGATCGTATGCGCTGTACGTAGCTATCATTTTATATTTGCGTTGCCCATAAAAGTCACCATTCAGGTGACGCCTACTGCTTCTTCGTGGATCCCAGGCTGATTGTCGCGACTGGCGAACTTTTTTTTTGTTTGCTTTCCCCCGCCGGGAACGGTGCGCCAGCAAGGACTAATGGCTTCCCATGTTGCGGTCAGCGGTTCGAACCCCAGCCTTGGCGCTTCTCCTCGGTTCGTGCGGGTTGCGGTCTGAATGCTAAGTGGCGCCGGGTTCGTCCTTCAACAAGTCATTTGGTTCGGCTGCTGCGTTTCTCGGTTTGCAGTCGCCGTCTGAGGTCTTTTCTTGCGGTCTTCATCGTAAGAAATGACGAAAAGCGGAAAAGCGTGCGTTAAGACGTAACAAAGTTTCTTCTTCTGTTAGAATATACAAAACTTCATTCATTCGCATGTCTTTATTAGGCGAAACTGGTACTACGAAGTCCCATATTCTATTTACCCTTGTTTTACACACACACGTATATAAACCAGAATATATCGTGTATACTCGTGTAAAAGACAAGTTTTCAGCACACGTTTTATGCTGAAAAAGTGAGGGTCCCACTTACCTGTTCTCTGGTCGAAAAAGTTTGCCGTAGCCGCAAATCGGCTTCTAAATTCCTCACTCGCTCAATCGACATTTCTTTTAAAATTTAACTAACTGATTCCCTAGTTACTGCAATTTTATTGGTTTCTGTTTTTATTTTGAAATTTGCCAGTAGCTACATTTCCCACCATAGGCTTATACTCGAGTAAATTGTTTGTTTTTTCTGTGATAAAATTAGATGCCTCGGCTTATATTCGAATACATACGATAGCTTCATACATACGTCTGTATTAGGCAAAATTGGTACTACGTAGTCTCTTATTTCATTTAAACCTGGTCTAATACAAACGCACATTAAACAAGAATATAAGAGCAGATTTTTTTTCAAGTAATTTTGAAATTGAGAGGAAATACGGAAAGAAAGAATAGTTTTGTGGAGAATTTAATACACTGCTAATGTTTATCTCAGATGTATCGTACGTACATAGGTGATCTATCTTTCGGTAGATTTATGTGCGTTAAAAATTCCCATTCAACGTCATTTCCCTCACTTATTGATAGAATGCTGATCACAGAAAAAAAATTCTGTGCAGGAAAAAAATACTAAGAGAAGTGAAATGTGAAAAACCTTCGAAATATATTGGAAATATTTGAAGGAAAAGAGAGATAGATCGCAACATAAAAGATAACACAAAATTCATTAGGTATATTCAAATATATATATACAAATGAAATAAAAAGCAGAGCAAAAGTATTCTTTGTCGTAGTATGTTTTGCATTTAGTTCTTTAGTCAGGGTATCTACTTGGTCTTGGTAACATAGCTCAAAACTGTTTACTTTCAGGGTCCCTCCTTTGAATTAGAGATGTGTGCCAATTATGATAATTCGAGAGCAATCGACATCTTTATGGTCCCACTTTAGCATTCGAACAGTGTATACCTGTTACAATATACATTTTGGAGTATAGACTCTAACTACGTTCATACTCTTCCTTATCCTGGTCCTCTCTCATTTCTGCTGACGTTAAGTGGTTGTGTGAGGAATGCTTTTTAAGATAGTGCTCTTGCGGGATTTTTCTTGCGAAGATGCAGGAAATTTTTCAGTACTGGTTGGAATCTTCCCTTCCTATTTCTGTCTAGCTTTTCCATCTTCCCATAGTTTATTGGCTGACTTTCACCCAAAAGTTCCATTTGCTATTATGGTTCCTGGAAGAAATTTCTTTGTAGTACTTTCTTATTATTTCTTTTCTTAGCAGCTCATTCATCCTGCGTACAAGCTAGAAAACTTCTTCAAGCAGATCCTCAATACCGGCATTACTCTGAATTTTAAAGAGCTTTTACTATTCTACTCAAGCTAATTTTGCTGTATATTTCTTTTTCAAAAGGCATTGCTGTTTATGAGCGAATAAATGTTTCATTTTGAGTTTGGTATTCCCTTGTCTTAGAAATTAAAATTATCTAAATCTGGAATCGTATTTGATTTGGATTCAAAATGGAGGTTTGCCAGAGGGAGAAAGAATGCTTGGGGAGCGCTTTTATAGCCCTTTCTTTTGCGCAAGAAAATGCAGACCGATAAACTGCCTGCATTTGACTTCCAATGGAGTACTACTTTCCTCTCGTCTTCGCACCTGAGCCTATGGAAGGGTAGTTACCCCACTCTAAGCGCACAGCGAAAGAGATAAAGAGGCCCGTGGAAATAGGGACCTAATGCGTTTTCATGCTTCAAGATAAAATTTATCTTCTGCGAGATAAAATGAGTATAATAGAAAGATTGTATAACAGCTACATGCACTTCAGGGGAAGTTCTTCTCTTTGCTGTGTTTACATAACTTTGTGGTCGAGAAAAGATTTCTTTCTAGAGGACTGGCGAATATTTGCAGCTCTTCTTCGATTGATAAATGTTTATGATGGGAGTCCAAAATAATACCTAAAGAGGAACTGAAAATATTTACTAATTTTTATAGCAACTTATCAAAAGAGACAATTGTTATTTTATTATTTAGGAAAATCGAATGGCTATGAGGATAGACCAAACGCAGTTTGGACTAGTAAAACGTCTATTAGGGTAAAAATCGGCAATTTTGCTAATTTTTTCCCTGATAGAAAAATAGAGATAAATTTTCAAATACCCGTTACGCAATTCTCATTGGTTGTTAAAGAGGCACGTGAGCGCAAAATTCGCGTTACAAAAAAAGCCAATATGATCACTAAGAATTGCGGTGTTTGGAAACTTATCACGAAATTACCAATGTCACGAAACTACCGATGCATGCTCTATATTTTTTCTTTTGTAATTATGATGCTCTAATGTGTTTTAGGTCTCCTTATTTTTATACTTGAGAATTAGAGTTGTAGGAATATTTAAAATAGATATTCATTGATTCATCCTGGATCCAACTATTGTTTGCAGAGGATGATTGCAGGCTAATTTCATGTTCCTCGTATTTATTTTTGCAGTTATTTCACAAAAATGAAGTAAAGCGTTGGAAATCTAACATTAACGGACACCGTTGGCGTTGGACTTAAAACTGATTTTGTTATTGGTTATCAAGATTTTTCATTACAAATGAAAATTTCTACTTCTTATTTGAAGGATTTGATTTTATTTACGGACATAAAAGTGCCCTTTTTCATTATACATGATTACACATAAAAAATACACATATTTAGTCATATACAAGAGGAAATAGGAGCATTTAATATAATAAAGATAGGTTAAAAATGTATAAATTAGAATATAAACATCATAACATATCTATACATAATGATATAAAGAAATACGTAGATTATATATAAAACATGAGGGAATCAGAATATTGCACACATATTAAAAACATTTTAATAAAAACATGATTGAAAAAAAGCAAAAATTTAAATACACAAAACAGAAATAAACTGTAATTACATCTTGCGTGAGGGAATAAAATCAGGAATGAAATAATATCATAATATTACAAATTTTTTAATGCAGACTTTATTTGTATAATATTTGTACCAAATATATCTACAGACTTAGAACCAAAGAAGTCATTGCCTAATTGTATTCTTGTGATAGGTGAACTACATAAGAATTTCCTTGTATATTTGTCAATAATATTTTTATTGTTTTATAGATCAAATTGTGAGTGGTTTATGTAAGGTCTTTCGTTTTTGTTTTCACCGTTAATGCATAAAAAAATAATAGGGTGGAAATCAAATAATTGACTGACCGCGTAGTCACATGCTTACAAAATTCGCATTTTTAAATAGTTTCAAAGCGTTGTCAAACCAACAAATAATTTTTACTTTTAATAGTTCTCAATATTCATTCAATAAATTCAATCAATAAATTCATAACCAGTTAGTTTAACATTTATCTTTCTTATGTACATTGCCATCTGGATTCATACCAGTAATTAAAATGATCAAATTGACTCCTTGGATATGATCTTGCGGAAGTGTCTTACTTATGTTGAACCTCATAAGAGTGGTAGGTCGATCTTCGCATCCAAACAATGACCTGGTTGTAATTATCAGATAGCGATGTGAGAGTGACGTTGATTGTAAGCCTCGTAACAGTGAAAGCTGATCTCCCTTGGTGAATGTAGAACACACATGGACGGAAATTCGTAAGGTGATCGTTCGTGGAGTTGAATGTGTGATAGCGTTCCATTGAGATGATGCATTGAACCCGGAATTCATATTCTCCGTTCTATCTCAGTTATCTTGTACCAGTCATTGTAACCAAAGTGTGATCGAATCCTTCCTGCCTTGGTTATGGTGTCTTATAGTATCGATATGATAATGCTATAGCTGAGTTTCGATCGCTGGCTTATCCCTGGACTATATTTTGAATTTCCTATTACCTTCTCGAGTCGATATTGTCTTCCTTTGGTTTTATTTTCATTCTGTGAATATCAATACTATTATTATTATTAGAGTCTTTATTAGGCGAGATTGAGCTACTATAAACTATAATAATTTATGTTTAGAACTAGTTTTTATTCAATGTTATTTTGATGTTTTAAATCAATAAATTAACCCGATTTTGATTATGTCGATCAATTTGCTAAAGAGTGAAAGTTTAAGTAGTTTTTCTGGGCCCTACAACCTATTTTGCCCCTTATTATTGTCCTATTTAGCCCCTACCCCTATAACCTGTTCTGTAACCCATATTGCGTATATAGTCTTCACTCAAAAGGCTGGTTTGGATGACATCCCCTCCAAAATTAGCCGCAATGAGTTGGAGAGAAGGGTATGAAGCAACTAGGTAAATTAAAATGAAAAACACTGTTGGAATACATTAGTAGTAGTATTTATGTATTTGCTTACTAGCAATTTTTATAGTAGGTATGTATTCACCCAAAAATTAATCGTACCACCTGACCAAGTTTACCGTTTCCATTAGGAGGAGTCTTAGTTTCGGAATGTCTGTACCGATTTTAATGTTATAGATTGCTCTCATTTATATCTTTTAGCTTGTACTACTAGTAGATTTGCGCAGGTGTTTTACACTCCCCTTCTTCGAGGATGTTTTCCTTTTGTGGATCTTTTTTCTCAAAGATATCACCTCGGGTTATTTTTACATCCACTCCTTCTAATGTTTTCCCTCTACCTCTATTCACCTACACATTTTTTAAAACATCAATGACGAAAGGTTAAATGGAAGAAAGGATTTTACAGTCTCAATCTCACCTCACTGACCTTACTATTATACAGTTACTTACATATAGTTACAATTTTCTCCATTTGAACCAAAAGACATAATTCCATCCATACAGATGTGGTATGTAGGAGTATTCGCCCCCATCTTATGTTAATTCTGAAGATCCGGTCAATGGTTTCCGACTCAAGCACGTGTAGCATATTCACCCCACCCGTTCATTCATCAGTTATCCGTCTTCATTAGCTAAGCGCATACTTACGAAGTCGTCCGCATTTTTCCCCACGTCCTCATCAAATTCGGGCATGCCTCTCCAACGCCCCTTCCGATCCGGTTAACTTCCGGCCTTCGAAAGGGAGGAAATCGACCTGTATTTTTTATAAAACCGTTATATATATTCCAGAACATCTCTTATAATATCCAGGTACATATTAGAACAGCTGTCGTCATACTTACCGTTAAATCGCCTGATGTAATATTTTCAAAGGGTGGCACTCATACCGAGATGAAGAATTGTATATTAGGAGCTTTATTGCTAAAACTGAGGTTTGAGGAGCCATGATTTATACATCCATTCTGACTAGGATTATCACCTACCGTATTTATGCATTCGTAAGTGATATACGGAAGGTATCCTCCATCTCACGCAGTTAAGAGTGTATAATAATAATAATGTTGAACACGGTGTTGGCCCTATTTACAGTTTAAAAATCACGAAGATGACAAAAAATTACAATATATAAAACTCAGTTTTACTACTTATATACACATTAGGTATTATAACAAACATTTTAAATTAACAAAAATACAATTGATTACTTCAGCCTTCCACAGGAAACCAAATATTAATGAATTTCAGTTTAATACAACTCTTAATTATATTTAATAATCAAATTTCGGTTTAAAAAAGATTTCCTGTGGAAATCAAAATGTTTCGGTCTACTTATTCACCATGAATATAAATTTAATTGAAACGTAGTTTTTTCTATGAATAAGGTTGACTCTAATGATATCAATATCGAATTTGATCTCAGATCGATTTTGAGAAAATTTCGGCATTTTTTTTTTCAATTCACTAAGAGGATGAATACTACGATGCCTAGGGTTGCACCCTGAAGTGGTGTCCTTTTCATTCCTTCTCTGTCGCCAGCAGTCGAGATTTGCTGTTGAATTTTGCGGTTTTTAGAGAGCGCATTTCTTATCTCTGCCGTATTCCATTTTATTTGGATAAACCATCTCATCGTTAAGGAAATGCAGGGTCTATAGTCCCTCCTACTTCCCTTCATCCACCCACTTGTACTGTCAGCCAATGTACTTCAAGCCTATTGAAAGAAGTCTACTAATACATTTAGAATGAGTATGTTATTCGATCGCAACTTGTTATTGGTCCTAACCGGGTAAAACCAGGGAGAACTACAATATCTATAGGATACATCAAGACGTATGCATGTACAGAAGAAATTTTTACTTCTTGCCCAGAAAAGTTTCGTGAAGTATTTGTTTTAGGGATTTCTCTAACTTTTTTAGCTTTAAATTATATTATGATTGATATTTATAAAATATATATCATGAATAAGTTATGTGTATACAATTAATTTCTTGCTCAATATGTTTTTCCTCATATTCGAATGACAATTACTGCTGAAAATAGTTAACAGTGATAAATTATTCTCATCATAAAAATATTCTTTGTTCAAAATATTAATGGGCCGGTCATTCGAGTTTCTCTTTTTATTATAAAAACATTGGTTTCTGGGTTGCGCAAATGGTTTTACCCACAAGAGTTGTTGTACTGTCGTGATATAATTTTTTTTCCATTCCATCAGACGATTTATTTACAATTTTTATCGTTTTTTTAACTTCAGTACCTATTCCGATGGATTTTATTCGTTCTTATTCGTTCGAATTAAAATATTTCGTAACTAAAACGCTATAACTGTTATAGCTTCCATGAGATACACAGTTTCTCAACGTCTAGGTTTAAAATCCTCCATCTAGAGAGTGTTTTATCTTTCTCACGGCTTAGGCCTATTATTAATGTTTATCCCCGTAGTATAACCTACGCGGCACCCCATGAATCATCACGATTCCGGGTGAAAGTTCTCCGACTTGAGCTGCATTATAATTTCGAATTCAAGCGTTGAACTCTTCTTTTTCTCTCTGGAGAATAGAAAACGCCTCTAAATAGTCCAGTTGTCTGTCCAACTGGATGAGTTATGTGCCAGCATTATCTTTCTTTTTTATCTTATGTATATTTATTTAACATTCTTTCTTGAAAAGTCATAGGGAACTCTGATATTCATGCAAGAAATTTTGTGTACATTAGGTATATTATTCGTAAGGATAACCAGCATCATGTTTTTGACGTAAGAATAAGGATATTTCGTAATTATTGAAGAATTTAAGGCATGAAATAAGAGGTTTTCATGTGTTAATGAAGAGTTAATTTAATTATAATTTTGGATTTTTTTGTCACCTTCAAGGTTCTAAATTCCAGATTTTAAAAGAGGAAGACAATTAGCGATCAAAATGCTATTTTTCTTACGAACTGCTATTAGTCGGCAGTGGAACAAAATCTTTTTTGATTATATTAATTCTTCCAATGTGTTAAATTGTTGGCAAAGGATGGGAAACCATCTTGTCTTGTTTTGGTTTTAAAGCAGAACTTTCCTGCACTTCTCTAAACATTCCCAGGCACGTGTCACATATTTCTGTCTCATTAATCGAATCATTGATATGAATTGGAAACTAATATCCTTCTCTGTACATAGCCTCAAATGCCTATGTATAATTTTGATGCGAGTTTATTTAAATGTAAGCAAATGCATTTCAAAGCCGAGCATCGTTTTACAGGTAGATTCCCGACGAGAAGAAGTTTGAAAGTGGAAATAAATCAGTAATTTTGGAAATGGTTCATACTGTTAGAGAGATGCGGGATCTGGAACTTCTTTTTGGCCTTTAATTTAGTGTTCAGCCAGAGAAAGGTGAAATCGTGATACTCAAGAGAAGACTACTACTTAAGCCACCAGAAAAATAACGGTCATATCTCTCGTCGTGCGTTGTTTAAATTAGCACTTTTTAATTACTTCTTTCGCCTCACATGCTTGGTAAACATTCACCAGAATTTCTCTCGGCTAAGCTGTTTACAACATGGGAGTGAATTCCATCTTGTTTATCGCTGTTTACGGCGGAGAATCAAAACAAACCGCAACAATGCAAATAATTTCTGTGGGATCCATTTTTTTTTAGTATCCGGATGGATCTTGGGATCTGCTTTTCTTGAGAGCCGCTCCGCTAATAGCTCCAAAAGCTTAACGGAACGCCATACCTGCGAGTTTAGACCGAGAGGTAGGAAAAAAACAGCTCCCGCGCGTGATAAACTCCGCGGCAACATGCACGAGATGCCTCGTTTTATGACGTCTTCCCCGTAATCTGTTCATCTGGCCTCTTCCTCTACAATAGCCTATTAAAAACACTTCCATTTTTACGATCGTCTATCGTGTAACGCCATCTTTTACGGCCGTTTCTAGGGAAAGCCCTAGGTCCATTAAGGCAACCTGCGACCTCTCATGTGGAAAGACCTTCCGCGTTACTTACTGCCCCTCTAAGCAGTCCCATTTACGACTCCTTCTGGGATGTCCCAACCCCTTTTCCGTGGCTATATCTAGGCGACTGATCTCCACCGACTTCCACCCACGCCGTACGAAGCTCCAGCCCTACCCCATTACTTCTTCCTCTGAGTCTTCCATGTATCCTTGGGTCGACCATAATCCTTTCCTCCCCAACTTTCAACTTCTTCTCCGTTCTCTTCCCACGGATTCCCAGAAGGTTCCTCGAGATGTCGCACTATGATCCTGAGGAAAATCCTGTGGGGACTATAAAGATATCGTGCAAGACCTGAGCTGAATGAATACTTTTTCCCCGTGTGAAAGTTGCTCTTTTAATGTCCTACCTTAGGGGTTTATCGGGTTATCAGATGCGGATCCTAGGTCTTCCTCCAGGGGCGGCTCCGGAAGGTGAGCTAGGGAGTCCCTTCAGGGATACACTAGACGGGATAGGCCTAATTCTGCTTTAGGTGAACCCATTTTTCATCAATGCAAATCTCACAGCATAATCTGCTAATTATTTGCATATAAATGAAATCAATGATATAAGGAGGTTAATTTAATCCAGAAAGGTCTTAATAATTGCCGCATTAATAAAGTACTCTCAAGTTTAAGGTCTCCAAGAAAAGTAAAATGCGATGTTTCGCAGACATTTGGGGTCATATTTCCTGTTCTTCGCATCTTCTATTTTTCATAACTTAAAATTAATCGTTAGATGACGCAAATTTACTTCATTATTTCTAAATATTGACTGGTATTTTAGTCATTTTAGTAATTTTCCCACCAAATTTCTGTAATATTTTTATTTCTTTTCATTGGTGTAATTAAAAACATTACTATATACATTCTAATAATTATTTTACATCTATGATAATTTTCGGGAGTTCATCTACTGCTATTATCGACGTGGTCTAGCTTTACTAAGTGGAACGCCATAAGAAAAGAAACAAAATTAATTGGTAGTTTCCACATGAAATGAGTTATTAGAATTAGTTAGTAGTAATTAAAATGTTATTTCCTTTTCTTCATCTACTGTAGTTATTATAGCAATCCCATGCTATCCACAAACCTCAGCTTATTTATTGCAATAAAAAACCTATTTATTAGAAATTAGCCATAGTGATCCTAACTTTTTAGGGATTGAATTTGCTCTTAATTTAAATTTACATGAATACCCTGGAAACCACCAATGAGCTATCATTCCTTGCGATTATTTACTTATAAAAATTCTGCTTTCTCTCGGAGATTGCGAATGCTTTTAACTGGAGTATAAAATCAAAAATCTCGTTAACTGGAGTAAATAATTTAACATTTGCTACCCCGGCGTTGTGTTGGAACTGTTAGAAAATTAATCATACTTTGCTTTTCGCCAAATACTTGCTCTGTTTATTTGTTCTGTGTTTTGTAGTCCCTACTTCCATCTCTATTCGATGAGAAAATCTGGATTAAATTCTCTTCATTGGTTCAATCTTTCTAAATCCAGATGTGCTGGGATTCACTGTTGTTTCTATTACGAAATGTAATTTCTCAAATAGACCTCTTGATCATTTTTTCTTATATTTGGAGTGTTCTGGGAAGCTTCTGTCGTATTTTGGAATACAGTAAAGCATTAGTCACGTTTCTTTTTGGGAAACACGAGACCACGTACGAGTTTCCCTGAAAGGATTTATGGCTAGACAAGGGTTTTATTTAAATGTCAGTTCCGGAGAGAGGTAACCACGTCCATCTCTCCTAACAATTTGTCTCCTAGCTTATATTTTTTAAGTGTTCCTGGGAGACGCTTACCAGAGGGTAAACCTTTAATGGTATTTAATTTCCCTTTACTTTCTGAAATGATTTATGTTCCTTGTGATTCCTTACTTTTTCAAAAGCGTTGCTTATAATGATATTCACGATGGGTTCTATTAAGGGTGAGGTTTTTATAGGGGATCATTTGCTAGCCCACCATGCCCTTTATTGTTAGACGATTTTTATTCAATTAGGAATGACTCAAAAATTAATTGTGATCATAAATTCATCTAGATATAAAATATTTAAGATATCCTTTAAATGAATGAAAACCTTACTGAATTATTAGAGGTCTTGCCTGCTTATGGTTTTGCAATTCCAATTAAAATCAAGAGATCATTTGATTCAGGAATAAGTACGTTTTAATTGGGTGGACTTTAGCCTATAAGTGCATCTTTAAAGTTAATCCTTCATCGATACTTGCAAACACCTTAGTGTAATTTGGAATGAATTAACCCGCAGAAAAAGGTTATCCCTAGCAATAATTTTGTATATAGCTATAAAGTCGATGAATTTGCGGCTAATTGCCATGAATTTTCTGTGAAAATTCCTGAAATAGGTTTTCTTCGGTCTCCGAAGCTTTTTATTCAAAATGATAACGCGTCGCTGAAACCTTAAGCTTGGGATTCGTTGCTTTACGTGAATACGTATCTTATTTTAGCGTAAAGTGTGATATATATATATATATATATATATATATATATATATATATATATATATATATATATATTTTATAATCGACGTGAAAAGGTGTAACTTTGTGGAAAGCCATTGAATATGTCTATTGTATTATAATTATCAAGATTATCATGGCACATTTTAGGAGATGAATTTCAGTGGTCGGAGTACCAATGTAATTGACCCCTTTTGGCGTAGATATTAAAATCTCAGATTTAATGATGATTAAACCAAATTTATAACAGATAAAGAATTTAAAATTTCTAAAAATTGTGATGACCTTTTGCTTAACTGCACACATAGAATTTATTGAGAAACAGCTCCTGGTACAGCTACAAGGCTCACTGACTTTAAAATCACTTGATGTTCTCATAATTAGAACTTGTAATTTTGTTACTTGGTTACTCATTTTTTCTACATTAACTCACTTATTTTTTCACGAACTGTACGGGCCTAAATCTTCCGTCATATGAATCTGATTATGGCTAATTTGTTGACCGAATAATGGATTATTTCCTCTGGAGTAAACTATAAACTTTTCAGTCTTAGTCGTCAGTGACCCTCCACGAAGAACGCCCAACCCTTATCGACTGCATACATGATCCAAGTCCATCATGTAGGAAACTCCAAAGTCAATAGCGTGCGTCATCCAAAAAAATAAATCTAACGGGCCTTCTGATTTAACCGAATGAATAGATCAGGTAAAACAAGGGGAAGGGCATGTGTCGGCCACATTGTTTTCCTCCTTTTGTTTTGTCCAGACTTTTAATGGGCCACCCTTTTGTCCAGGGCGACTCCTTGTTCTGCGCGATGCTGCAGCCGCGCCTCCCACTCCTCCGCATCTTCCCCGGATATTGGACATTCAAGACGCATGCCGTTGCCACCTTTCCGGTTTTGACCTTACGGTTTTCTTTTTGGCATCCTGTCTCCCTCCCAGGTGGCCCTCAATAAAAATGGGTGTCTCCCGTAGCGTACTTTTCGTGGACGTCCTTCCTCCATCCGTCGTGGAGAGTAGCGGGTTACGCAAGGGACTTTTGCGCGCTATCCGAGCGTCCAACCAGCTGCGAGCAGGAAGCTGGGATGGTGCTGCTGAATGGAAATGCGATGTTTTCATTTCGGAACCCTTATTCGATCAGATGAGACGTCAGCCTACCTGTCACGGTTGGCGTTGTGGAGACGTTGGAAAGTTGAGGCTTAGCATACTCCAACATCGCTTATTTTGTGATTTATTGTTCGTAGTGGAATTAAAGCGAGTTCTTAACCTCTATCTTAGCAAGGTATCTAGTGCGCTTCTCATCCATTGCAGCAGTAAAATTCTTACTTTTTCTTCATTGAAAATTCTGCTTCTTCTATTGCATTGCCTTTTAAAAGCTGTCAGTATATCCTGTTAAATATTCAGCCTGATATGAAATGGAAGAGGAGACTTTTTAGTCTCAATCTCGCCTATAATAAAGACCCCTAATAATAATAATAATAAAGGTACGCTAATCATTTTTTTCCCGATTATAAAATTTCGAAGCATTTTTAAGTACAATCAATGACGTATCACCTACACTTATTACTTCAGTAGCCATGATCTTCCTCCTTTGAACAATTTGGAATATTGTATTAATTTTGTGTATTACATTTCTGTAAATTCTTTTTTCTGTCCAAAGGCCAGTTCGACCCCAACCTCTCAACTCCATGCTCCCTCTCTTTCTCTCAACAATAAGTCCTAAAGAAGGTATGAGTTTATCATGAAAGATGAGGAATGAAGAATCTCAATCTTACTGAGGAATGCTAAATGGAATAAGCCTACTATAGTGTTACACAGTGACTATATGAATAAAATAATTTAATAGAATTCAGGAAGGAGTGATCAAAATTAATACTACTCCTTAGTAACATTAATCTCTCAGTAGCTTTAATAATATCACTGAAATGAACAAGACAGACAAAAGTAACCAAAAGACACACGTATATCCACCCTATACCGAAAGACGAATAAAAAATTTCTATTCATCAAGAATTCTCAGGAATTTAAATTCTACAGAGGATAAATATGTATTTTCTATATTCCGATATGCTCCAGAAATTAAAGTATTACACAATTTAAACAAGAGAATGAAAATAGGAAATATTGATGTGATCAATGTAGGACTCTTAAGATTATTTAATGTTCCTGAAGCTCATAGATTCGAGTGGTCTTTTCTCAAATTTTGTTCAAATTTCGCGATATTTGGATGTCGGTTCAAATCAGTTCAGATCCAGTTACATATGAATTCTTAATATTTTAATTTTAATTAGAGGATTAAGATGACTAAATTAATTTTGATACTCATCCGATAGTGACTGGTTAACTAGTGCGAACGGGTATTTTCGAGAATTGTGAAATAAAATTCTTAATCTTCTGCCTTCCCGGTTATTAATTTATGTCAGCACTACCAAGGATCTTGTTCGTATCAAATCTGTGAAATTAATGATCGATGAACGGCTTACCGCTTGAAAGCAGAATGTACAAATGGATTTGTCAATAGTTCATTCTTTTGAAATGGTAGCTAGTATAGGTAGCATAGAATACGAGTACACCGTGGCGTTAATAAAGACTTCATTCTTACTTTATATAAGCTGAAACATAGAAATACGATGTAATGCTGGCCAAAGTTATAAAATACGAGTATTATAGAGTTTGCACATAGGTAAGTATCCCCAGTCACGTATTTTTATCATGCATTTTAGTTATTTACATTTACATTGAAGCCCTGCAATTTGCCAGTAGAGTGTGGTAAGGGGATTATTCATACGTTCCCAGTTATTTGTTTCTTCTGGGCTTACTGCAATGAGTGGTATTTCTGGACCAAAGTGTTAAAAGAAAAATTGTTCTTTATTATATAAGAAATAATATACTTGCCTAATAAAGAATACAGAAACATAACTGAAAGGAGGGTTACATAAATAGTGCAGGCAAGATTTTCCACTGTACAATTTATATATGAGAGTTGAATATCAACCTCATACTGGTCATTTTCAGCGGTTTTTATTTAATTTAACGCTAAAGAAACACGATGCATCCTGGAAATTTAGTATTTCTAAGGTCACATAGAGGTTCCGGCACGACAATACTGTTCTCAGAGGGGAATAAAGGCGTAGTTTTCTCTTCAGGAGCATCGCATACTCATCATTTAAGTATTTCTCTCACACGTATGGTAATGATGATTGAATAGTTCACGCATAAGATATTATTCACGCAATTTTATTACCAGTGAAGGACAAGAAAACCAAACAAGAATTGCATCATTGTTTTGTGTGCATTTCTCAAGTTTTGCGGCCTTGGATTTGATAAGATATTCAATAGGAAAGGGAATCACGTAACATACTGACAATGCATTGAGCACCGATCTTTTATTTATTTTAGCCTTGGAAATAATATCAGAACTGAAGGTTTCGTTTCTAGTTCAGAACAATCTTACCATCGCATAAGAGGGGAAAGGTTCAAATTTGTACTCGATGGAATGGTGTTAATACTTAACTGCTAACTTAACCCAGTCCATTTCCTTAATCCATTGATTTTTACATGTTACTTGGTCAACGATTGACATTCTAGGCTACTAAATATTGATAATTCTAATGAAATTCTTGAGTTTTTCTTTTGAATGTTAAAATTTATTGATTCCAAGCGCGGTATTTGAACGATTTAATTTTTCTGGACTAATAATTTATTTTTTTATTTTTGTTAATGATTTTTTGTAAATTCTGCGTCTACGATAACAGCAGTCTTATTTTAATTTTACTATTTTAACACATATGGTGATACATGTTAAGCTCTTTTAATTTCTTTTTGTTTGGATATTCCATGTCAAAATCAAAATTTTAAAGAAAATGAAAAGCTTAGAGCCAACCATGTGGCGTTGGAGGATGGCTTTTCTAAACCAAGCAGGATTTGGTATCTATTATTTTTCGGTAGCTTCATATTTTAAAACGGTACTTGGTCAACTTTACTTTGTATAAACGATATTTTTGATTAATTAATATATTTCGGAGCTCCATCTTTCCACTGCAATTAGAGGAGAGTTTTTACTGAGCAGTTCCATGGTAATATCTACATTATAGTAATTGCTGGTGCTATTAATGACAACTACAACTGCATTATAGTATTTGCTAATATTTAATCTAAATCACTATTTACATTCGTGTTTTTATATGGCATTCTAATTCATTGGTGTTTTACCCAGCTTCTATGAAAGTATGAAAGTATGTATTTTAAATTTTGAAATTTAAACAGATTCTTCACAATCACAATTCTTAAGGAACTACCGGCTAGCTAGACTGATTCGGTAAAAAATTGATCAGCTTATATTTGCAATTATTAATGTTTTTCATCATTAATTTTATTCAGACTCATATTCCTCTTGATTTTAATTAAAATAATTTCATAAATAAACGGTAAAAACGTTTGTATTTTTTGAGCGTATGATGCTAGGGGTAGAGGAAAATAAGGCTATAAAAAAGAGAAAAGAAGAAATCAAATACTATGTGGATTTAAAAATACCGAAGTCAAGCCTTCCACTTTGGTGAGAAGACAAATCCAACACATATCGGACACGTCTTGCCACCTGATTATGACCTAAAAGCTCGAAACCGTGGTCGTGTAGTAAATTATTACGTGAAAAAGGTAAAATTTGTCTTTAATCTTTATAGATTCTAGTAGCTATACTTTTAAATTTGACTGATATTAATTAGATAAACAGTTATGTTAGGTAAGCAAGCAAATAAAGATGACAATGCAAAAATGAGTTCTCTAGCTCTTCGCTGAAGGGTTCCAGAAGGTATATAACACATTGGAGGAGTATCCTGTGATATATTTTTATAGAATATTTATGATAGAGAGTATTCAATTTGATTCCCCTCATCTATTCGGAACATACGCGACAATTTTTACGATCGCGTACCGAGCAAATACTACATCTCCAGACAAGTTTTTCGTCGTGAGATTAGATTCCTTCGGATATCACGTGGCTGGCAATTTTGCGCGGGAGCTCGAGGAGGGAAAAAGAGCGTCTCTTATGAAATGGAACGGAAGAGGGACGGGGAGATTTCGGAAGGGGCGGGGCGAAGGAGGCGTTCGTGGGAAAAGGGGACGCCACAAGAGGTGTCGCTGTTTATCTCCTGCAGATAGAGATAAGGATATGTGGGATTTGGGTGAGTATGCCTTCGGGAGAGAGGATAGGGTTGAGGGATGCGCTCTGCAAAGTGGAGCACGGTCTGCCCTATTCCCTGGGCGAAAATATCTCGACGCAACCCCCGAAGAATTTGAAAATCCCCGAGGAATTTTTATGAATTTATTGTGAAAGTCTGTAGCAAATATTTAATGGTGTAAAGTTTTTTCCGCGCGTTAGCGAATCGGAGCTCTTGGATGTTTTATCTATCAAATATTCAGCTCGAAGAGAGGTTGAATTATCCATTATTAGCTATCAAATGCTCTGGAGATGGTATGTGACCTACTATCTAAGATGAAGAGTTTGTAAATTTGAGCTAATTCTTTGAATATCATTTCAACGACATAGTTTTTAGTTTCCGCTGTATATTGCTTTGTGGAAATTGTACAATTTTTACATATCATTTCAAGAATTTGCTTGCCTCGGAAGAAATATTAGAAGTAAATTTTAATAAATGAATAATGGTTGTTCAATCAGATGGATGGAAAACATTCCGTAGGAACGATTCCTAGGAACTAGTTTTCCGTTGTTAAGCGATGCACTTTATGACCCCACTGAGTGGGATTCTGTAGTTGGTAGAAGCCTTATTCGTCTTTTTCAGTCCTTTTATGTATTTTATCATATTTTTATCTTTATAACGTCTCTTATCCCTCAGCCAACTGAACTGAAGTTAAATCTTTTCAAACCATTATTACCTGGTATTCATAGTGACGAACAAAAAAAGCCTTTCCGAAAGTACAGTCCTGGCCTAAATTAACGCAGCACCTCCCTAGCGATCCTAACGACCGGTGGTGCGTTAATTTTGGCCAGGAGTGTACATTATACTATTAGTACTTTATATTAAAAACTATTTTGAAGGCCTTTCAACTTAAGTTTTGCCTATTAGGACTTAGCAGGCTTCCGGATAAACATGAGGACAGCGTATTTGGCTTTGGTGAAAGCGGTCCCGAGTTCGATTCCCGGTGGGAGCCAATGTGCGAAATGAACTAAGCTGTCGAGGCACTTTTAACAATACTATTACTATTAGTACTTAGCGTGCTAGACTTTCAAGGCCTGGGTCCCGGGTTCTAATCCTGGTTAGGGCAGGCTTATTTGTGTTCTAAAAATATGCTTAATTGTAAGCATGATCTTTCGAAACGAAAAATTTGTCATACAAAGCCCTCATTTTTATTATCATTCAAGTTGAATATTCAAACATTGAGCCAATTTTTCAGGTTTATTATTGATTAATTTAAGTTTGCGTAGTCATGTGTCAGCGTTGCTTTCTGGCCAGGTGGCAAAGTTTTAGGACGGGGGTGGCGAACCTATGGCACGCGTGCCCAAAGTGGCACGCGAGAGAATTTTTTCGGCGCTCGAAACTCCTACGACATTATCTTTTTTTTCTTTATTCATTAAATAAATAAAGCTCCAGAGGAAATAATTGTGGCTTCTGTTAGAAAGTAGTGATAACGACCATTTAAGTCTTATAAAAGATCTAAATCGCATCGCTGACGTTAAAAGAGTAATGATCTCAATGGTTGGTTCGGCACCACATTGCCAAGCAAGCCCTTCATATTCACCAAATATGGCACTTTTGCCGCAGAAGGTTCCTGTATTTAGGAGAAAATAAAAAAATGATTTTAAGCCTGGCATTCTCCCAAAGACGGGAGGGAAACCCCTACAAAAAACTCACGTAGGACATGTAAAGTTTTCGCTGCGGACAGGATTCGAACCTGCGCGGGCATTGCCCATTGGATTTCAAGTCCAACTCCTTAACCACTCGGACACCACAGCTAACAGATTAGCAATTATTTATTTAAACAACTTACAAACAGTAAGGAAAGGGTTAAATGTTCTATGGACACAAGGGCGCACTAGGGTGGATCGAAAAACTTTTTTTTCGAAAACGGTCAACGGCTAGTGCTTAAAGTTCGTGAATGGTGGTAAAATATAAAAAATTTCAACTCGATTGGATTATGTCCTGAGGCTGCGTATTTTAGTCAAAATTGTAAATTTTTGTGAAAAATGTCAAATTTTTGCATTTTTTCCTGATGGTTTCTCAATGTTTCCGAAGTGACTTAATGGCAAAGAAGTACACGTATTGCTTGGTTGTTGCTTAATATTAAAGATTTAGTACGTTTGAATTAAAGAAAATGGATTCTCAGTCCGCCAAAATTCGTCAAAACATGCTAAATATACAGAAATGTTACGGATGTTGGTTAGACAGTAGGGTGGGTCGTTTTGCCTTTTTTCTGGTAGAAATGATATCCGGCAATAGTGGTACATCCACATTACTGATACAATTTTCTTTCCAAATCAAATACATACTATCTTTTGTGAGACTTTGTCTGAAAGGGTGTATGGAGGAAGGTATGGAGTTCAGAAGTATGTGAGAACCAAATCGATGCCCTTCATGATTCCGATTCACCCTGGTGATTGTGATGATTGCCCATGTAGGCCTGCGCAGACTGGTAGAGAGGGCGTGTACCGTTAAAAGGGTTGTTTAGTTAATTTACCGAGAGCGTCGGCGAGAGGCGAAGGGCGTCCGCGGAATGTTTTCGATTGTCATTCTATTTGTATTCCGGCGAAAGTGATAATTGCTCATTGTCGGGATGGCGTGCGCATTAGTAACCCTCGGGGTCGTGGGCGCGTGCACCTGTAATGTAAAGCTGCGGCCCAAAGGGAATTCTTCATCCTCCTGCGCACCTCTCGCTCTGCTCGCTTCCAATTGATGGTCTTCTTCGTAATTAGCCGTTGGTTATTGAGTGGGCGTGGATAATTGCTTCCCGGTCATTTGCGTCTCGGAAAATTGCGTACCTGGGGCACTTGCGACCCGGATAATTGCGATAATTGCTCACGGACAGTTGCATCTTCGCAACATTAGCGTATGCACATATATGTAGATAGATTGTGCATTTATTTTATTTTCAATATGTTTCAATTATCATGCACGAAAATACTATTCACAAAAACGTATAAAATTAACACATCACAGTATACATAATGCTCGAGGTAGCCAAAAGATTACGTAATTTAATCTTGTTCGGCTATCTATAATTAAAATTTACATCCATTAACTGCACAAAAATACATTACATAAACTAAATATCACTGAGCAATTTATTAAGGAAATTCCCTCAGGTTGACAAATAAGACAAATGTAAAAAACATGTGTATAAAATAATTTCGTTGAATTAGTTTTTAGCACAAACTTTAATAATATTTACAATAATTCTAATATTTACGAAAAACCTTTGACTTAAAATACCAATATAAATTGGATGGTGAAATTATAAACGCTCAAACATTTAAATGCATGTATGCAAGAAGAAGAGTGTATTAAGCATTGGTTGGTTGGATTTTTTAGGTTTGATACTCGCTTTGTGCACGCTTTTACATCATGTAATGATTAAATGGCATTGTATTCACCATTAATTGATGTATTTTTAAAGTAATTTAAATTTTTTCGCGGTATCGTGTTAAAGTCTATGAATTGGTGGTTAAAGGATGACACGAGCCAGAGAATATATATATATCTATTTTAATGTATATAATTATTTAAATTACGAATTAATTCCATCGTATTTAATTTTGAATTTTTATTTAATATAAATAAACGATAATTATTATTTTAATATACAGAGAAGTATATATATATATATATATATATATATATATATATATATATATATATATATATATATATATATATATATATATACTATACTAGTTTCATACTTTTTCTGTAATTTAATATAATATTAACGTACGTATTTGTTTTATGTATTTTATTGTTTTTGCTTATTGAAATAATAGCGAAATGTGTTTTGCCTTTTTCGTATACGTTATTTTGATTAGATTCCTGGTTCCTTTGACATTCTACAAATTTAAGTTAGTCATCCGAAAGATACTCTTTACTATTTTCATATGAACTATTTCATAATATGGACGGCTAATAACAGATGCTTAGCATCAACTAAGGGGGCCGATATTCGATGGAAAACTATCCATTGAATTCAAACCACCGTAATTTCATAATGATGATACTTTTGTACAAATTATTGAATACGTATTGTAAAATCAACAGTAGACTGGTAATATTTTTTACGATGGAATGGAGATTTTTTAGAATGAACTTTGGAATGCCATTCAACGATTTTAGTCGCATTCTTTCTGTTTCTACGAACATTGTATTCTTAAGATGCGATAGAGCTCTCGCGTCAATCCTTGGAACTTGGATTGGCAAACGTCCGATCTTTATGGGAATTCCTTTTACGCACCTTAGCGAACCCGTAAACAACGTTAATATTCCACGATTGTAAAATATATTTCCACTTCCGGAGTTTTTTTGCATCATTATCTGTTGTTGACAGTAGTAGCGGATAGCTCACCAGCTTTTCAGAACCAATAAATTGGCGCCTTGTTCATTTTTTATATTTCGCGATTTTACTATGAAAAGTCTCAAATTTGCTGCTGGAATAGTTTTTTCACTTTGAAGATATTTTGGAATTTATTATTATTTACTATTTGGCTAATACGATTAAAATTAATTTTATTCAACAATGATAGATTTATAAATGTGTGTCCTTTGGTCACGAATAGAGAAAAATGTATTTTATTTAATTTAACCTACCTTGTTAATAGCTGTAATAACATGTAAGCTAATGACGTATGCATGTTATTGAATATTGTAGTTTATTAGGTATTTCCCCATTGAAGCTATGGAACGTGTTGTTCACAGGGCGATTCTGCTTCAGTTATATTTTTGTTTTCCGTTGCTGCATCTTGGTCTAGTGAGGAAACAAAGGCGATTTTCCTCACTCCTCACCTTGCCTCATTCCCTCTCCAAAGATTTATAAGAATCCTGTTAAAGGGAGACACAGTCTAACCAGCCTTCAGTGCGATTACTTTGCTGAGAAGCAGCTTTTGAGTAACACAATTCAAATCTTCATTCAAGATTATAAAAGTCTTACTTGGGCACTTATCAGGAATGTTTTATCATTTTTTCCTGCCAAGAATAGTCTTCTCATTCCTCTGTTAAATCAATCAGTGCAGGAATCTCTTTGGTAAAGAATATTTATTTTTAGATAATGGTGTTATAAATATGGTATAAATCCACTCAAGGTGTTCTGGCCTAATATAATATAGAATTCTCACGACCTGAAGAGCAAGGTCGAAACCGGTCGTTTCGAAAAATGAAATTTGTGGTAAACCAAGAAGAAATTTTGTTGATTTATTTATTTTGGCATAAATTCTTTAATTTCTCATTACCTCAAAGGCAGAATTCCCTTACGCACTGATAAATCTTCGAATCGATGGAGAAAAATGTCGGCCGCATATGGACGTGGTACCGACTGGAATTTACCCTTGAAGACACTTTTAGCACTTGCTCTGACTCGCTCAAGTTTGGTTGAGTGACTAACTAGGCTGCTAAGTACCCTCAAGTGCGCAAGAGTCATACCAGTCTGGTGGTTTTAGAGAAATTGGGGTCGGCCAAGCTTGAAGAGCGTGAGGGGCTGAAATATTCTAGATGCAATCTAACTTTATGAAAATTAGCGTAGTAATGCGGATTGATATTTTGTGAGTAGCTTTCTCTGTATACAATTGCATCCATTCAATTCTATCAAACCTTCTCTGCGATTATGCAGAGAGCTTCTTTCATCCCAGTGTTGGCCACAAGTGGTCTTATTAACTCAAGCGACTGCTAAATAAATTATCTCAGCCTTGACTTTGGCTACCTTGAACCGATCGCCTTTTACTTCGTATTTACAAACTCTCTTCCATTAAATTCCTGTGAATTGCGTATGTACCTCTTATGTAAAGTGGCTCCTCGTCTTTGCTCACTGATTCTGACATCATTCATTCCCTTGCACTTAACACCGTACATTTGTCTGTTTACTTTCCAGTTGGTTTATTTAACCCAAGTTCCGTTGACCTCAGTTAGTACTGTTTCTACACTATGCATGCTTTTCGGAAAGCGTTGCTGGTCAGACCAATGGTTAGTTTACATCAATAAAATAATTTGAATAAATCCTATCGCATTATTATGTTATATTATTACATGAACAATACAAGTAGATTATAAGTCTGGTGGCAGTGGTTGGACATTATATATAATACAAGCATACATTCATACAGTCGTACATGGTCAAGCAATATATAGTCAATATAAATATAAATTTTGTTTTCCGTTGCTGCATCTTGGTCTAGTGAGGAAACAAAGGCGATTTTCCTCACTCCTCACCTTGCCTCATTCCCTCTCCAAAGCTTTATAGGGATCCTGTAAAATGGAGATACAGTCTAACCAGCCTTCAGTGCGGTTACTTTGCTGAGAAGCAGCTTTTGAGTAATACAATTTAAATCTTTATTCAAGATTATAAAAGTCTTACTTGGACACTTATCAGGAATGTTTTGTCAATTTTTAGTCCGAACATCTTGGAAATTAGTCCGAAAATCTTGAAAGATTATTGTAGGTAAATAATAAAACTTACAAAAATAAAAAAAACAAGATTACCCGCACCACATAGATTTATTTCTGCGACCAGGTTTCGACGCGTCGCAAAAATCTTGTTTCGTTATAGTCAGTCATAACTTCGTACCACACAGTACTGCAGAAATCAATTGAATGTATTAGTATACTAGTCAATTAGTCAACAGTAACGTAGTAGATTTCCACACTTGAATATATTTTTCGACCGGTTTCGGCTAAGTCGCTGTCATCAGGTATGATCACCCAATTCGTTTGTCTGTATGAAACTCTCACAACCACTTTCAAGCTTTAAGACTACGGAAATAACTGTTTTAAGGTTTATTAAATGCATTTCGGTACAGCCTTTTTTATAGTCCGAAAACTTGGGTTAGGAGATGTTATCCGGCCTATTTATTCTATTACACTATTCTTATTCTACGTAAAGAATGTTTCGCAACGCTGTTTTACACCGATCTTATTTTAATGTTCTATGTTAGAGCATCGCAAAAATCAAATTCCTTTTTCGTTGTCGTTATTTAATTTCATTGTTGGATTGGGCGTCCTTCGCACGCTAAAAACAGTTAACCTTTCCAACCCTCTTTCATTCCTATTCTCTAGCTCATTCCATCCTACCTTTTTCGAAATGACCGAAACACTCCTGTCCATTTAGTTTTCCTCACACGTCCGTCGGCTTCCTTTCTTTGCACTTTCTCCTTTTTCTTCGCGAGCTTTTCACATAGAACTCAACTTCCTACAACTCTTCTATTCTCTCTACGCCTATTTCAACCATTATTCTACTGTACTCCAGGTTCTTATGATAAAAGGCTGTTTTTTGCACTCGCAGTTACTGTCTCTATGCCTAAGAGATATTTTTGGGATAGCACAGATGAGTTAAATTATCTTATACCTAAACGGAGTAAAAAACATATTTATTTTAATTCTATGCTACTGCTGCATAATTACTTAGAATTCGAGCTCTACTAAAATAATAATAAAAATATAATTATATCCCAAATAATTAGTATTATACGTATTATAATTACGTTGTATTAGAAGTAAATTATTAAACTTTGTAAAATGAAAGATCTAACCAGTTTTACTTATGTCCGAAAATAACTGAAAATCATATGAAATATAATATCTTTGACGCAGCAAATAAATGAAATTGATATTTATAAAAGTGAAACGCTTGGAATAGATTTTAATGTATTCTCTCCTCGGTTGATGGGACTATAAAGAGTATTTTAATACATTATTATAGCAATGATCGAAATGCCTCAGATATTATGGAATCATTGAAGCTAAGTCAAGATGATAATTTTTTTCTCCTTATACTCGTTTGAATAATATTTTCCTAATAAATCTTCTTTATCTACGCCTTTTCCCATGATGTATAGGGTTGGCTTATAATTTTCGTAATAATATGTTTTCAAAATTCTCGTCAAGCGTTAACATCTCCAATAATCAAGAGAATTAATTATTTATTTTCTTCGTCTCACAAAATGACATCATTACTTTATGAAATTGGCAGAAATATCAGATTGAATATCAGTACTGATTTTAAGAAACTCTAAAACTTTTAGATTTCATATGATATTGTTAATCGCGTAAAAGAGAACTTCAATTAATTGAATATTATTTTTTTAATTTTAAAACATTTGATAATTTTTTCTTATTAAAATCAAGTCAGTATAATGCAGTCAATTTATTTCCTATTTAATGACAGTCAATATAATCATAGAGTAAGGATACCTTACTCTATGATATAATGCAGTCAATTAATTTCCTCCTTTACCTTTCCTATTTAATTGTTTTCCATTTCTCCCAATTCGTTTATTTAGTAAATTATTTTATAATCTTTGACCTTATTCCTTAAATTTGAATGCCTTCATGTGTCATAATTATTTAATATATATATTTACTATTTTAAATGGCCGGGAAATCAATTTAATACAGTCCATAAATTTTCTCTTTTATGCTAACCATATGCTAGTCAATTTCTCCCACTTCTTTTATTTAATAAATTGTGTTATATCCTTTGAATTTAACCTTTAATTGATTTATTTGCTCTTTAATTATTTTTTATTAAGTAAATTGTTTTTGACTTAATTATATAATTTATTTATTATTTGACGTTATTCTTATCATTAATTTTCTCCTGTACGATAACTATTTACTTTTTAATTTCTCTCCAATTTCTTTATTTAATTAATTGTGTTAGATTCATTGAATTTATTCTCTATTTGACTGTCTTTATTTGCTTGGAGAGATAAGTAAGCCGTAACATCTAATGTTGGTATTCCATGATCGGAAACTAATGCGGTAGGCATTGCCAGCTAGATTCCGGTTGTCTTCCTTTCATTCAATCCTTTCCTCGTTTTCTTCAGACGCGTTAAATGTCCTTTTCCAAAGCGTGGGAGAATACCTTAGAGGGGTACGTTTAAAAGGAATCCCTCCGTGCGCTTCCTGCGCGGCCCCGAAGCACCAATGCAAGGCGCTCACGTCCTCCGCCCTCTCCCGCGCACCTCTTTCTCGCGAATGGAGAGCGATGGCATACCGATCGTGTTGGGGGTCGCTGACCCTCCCTCCCAAATCAGGCTCCACCCCCGCTCTCTCCCACCCGACGAAAAAAAGAATCGGAAAAAAACACTCCCGCTCGCCTCTCGCATTCACCGGGCGCAGTCGACCCCGTTAACTCGTAGCAATGCCCCGTGGAATCTCCTCGGTTTCCCCCGCCAAACCACGCCTCCTTCTCCGAATCCTTTCACGACCGCTCCTCACATCTTCGGCGTATCGCATTCGGCCATTTGTACCGCTCTGTCGCGCCCCACCTGGTCATCCGGCCAAAAAATCGCCTCACGCCTGCGATAGCCCGCGCCTGTCAACGGCGGTGTTGCATTCCGTGGCGTTGATCCAGCATCGCCTCGCGAAACTTAATTGATCCCAGGGAACAAAGGATTGGGTAAGGGGGCATGTAAGGACATTTCGGCGAAGAGTGCCGTACGTACGCGGAAATGAGGGTTGAATTCGCATGTACCGTAACTTTAAATTTATTAATACACTCATTCCCACACAGCAAAATCGCCAGCTTACAGAGAAACAAGGGACATACGTTAACACTCAGGACTTAATCGGGAAAAATCCTATTCTTAGGGACTCGAAATCGTGACCTCGGGGTTGATAAGCTAGCTATTCCATGATAAAATTTATGTATTTTTACAAGTAAAATTAAATTTATCTATTAAATCTATAGATCTATTAAATTTATATATTAATTTTATCATGGAAATGAACTTCCTCTCAGTCAAGCCTGAAAGTATTGAGTCTAGCTATTCCACCGCTAAGATCAACAAGTATCGTATCTTTAAATTTATTTATACACTATATTACATACAGCGAGTTCAGCGGTTTACAATGACAAGTGACAAACAGTCGATACGACCATGAAACTTGGTTACATTTTAATAGCATTACATTTCATAAAAACACCTGTTGCTCAAAAGTTGGTCATTGTGGAGCCCATACATTTAGAGGTCACTAGAAATTGGCAGTGAATATTTTTTATACTATTTTGCTAAAAACACTAGTTCCAAAAATGCTATGCCATTAAGGATCCTAAATGATCTTCCCTTAATAATTCTGGACAGTTAAAATAAATTATCGGTGTATACTTCATCAGGGATAATGCCTAGCTGTGATGAGATTATTTGGCAGATAAAGAATTTCTTAGAAATGTTTGATGGTCTTTCTTGTAAAGGCATGAACTCTGGTTGAGAAGCCAAGATTTTAATCCAGATTAAAATACTCTGTTGCATAATTTCCCTTTCAACATAATTTTATTAGAAACAATCAATTAATATTATTAACATAATAACTTTTCACAACTTCCAAAAATTATGGATATGAAACAGGTTAGAATAGCTCATGATTTAATAGTGCCTGGCTAATTAAATTTAAAAAAAGTAACATCAATGTCAAAGTTTCAGAGAAATAGTATAAGAAGCAATAAACAATACCCAATAAATTTTTGGACCATTTAGGTATTAAGTACACAACTTTGATGAAGTTCTATTCTAATTTTTCTTTGTAGGGATATCATTTATTTATTCTGGCAATGAGTGTCTTAAAAGCCCCCAATATAGGATTAATATAATTTGGATTGGTTAAGCTAGTTAGCAAAATACTGTTGAAAACATTCACAATTGTTATGGAGTAAATTATGGAAGAAGGTGCAGCGATATGTAAATAACTTTAAAATATTGTAATTCGATGAAAAGTTTAGTGACTCTTTGTACAGTGTTGTAGTTGAACATATAGTTTGCTTAATTCACAAGAATTGAAAAGTAATGTGACTAGTCCACAAAAGAGTTAATGGTGAATGGAATGAATATATGCATCCTTCTAATATATATCATCCATTTGAAAATTTAATGATATGCATGTTTAAAAATATGAATTAAACATTCCATTTTGTGAATTATAGAACAATCATTGTAAAAATATATTTCCTGCTTAAATGTATAGTAATTATACCAGAATTAAATCTAAATGTGTATGATTTACCATGAACTGAAATCACAGACACAAATGATTGTTGCTATTATTTATATCATTGTAAAAGTATATCTCAAATTAGAATTTTGTGTATGAGGCATTTTTAAAAGATTTATCATTTGTATTTTGTTGTATGTTTCCTGTCATATTTGCCAATAAATTAATTGTGAATTTTCTTTTATGTCTTCCAGGTCAGTTCATAAGGGGTGAGAAAACTGATCATAATGCAGCCAAAGGAGAATTTGTAGATAGACTCGACTCAGATAAATGCTCTCTCGTCATGGACGAAATCTTGTTGGGTTAGAAAGCTTCTTCCATATTTTTTTTATACCCTTTACTGTTGGAAATGGCTGGTATCTTGAAAGAAAAAGAGCTTCTAATTATTTAACTCTCAGGTGTATGACAACGCATGCATGGGTGTGGTAAAGCACTTTAAAACCAGAGCCACTATGTGCTGAAGAGCAGGTTTTGTGTTGCACAAAGATTGGGTAACAATGGTTGATTGGGTATCAATAGCTGATTGAAAGCTTATACTTATAAGTTCAAAATTAATAGAGAGGTGTGAAATTTATTTTCGAATGATCATTTTAAGTTCCTATAAAATTTTGAAACAAAATTGATGTAAAAATCTTTACCTATACTTTACAAGCAAGTTTCATGTAATGAAAAAATATACTAAATCTGGCAACATAGATATTTTATTGCTAGAAATAACTGTAATTTTTATGCTTTGAAAAAAAATATATGTAAAGATGTAGGTTATAGAATTGCACCACTCTGTATGAGTTTAGTTCAATCCGTCATTCACCTTGTTTTTAAACATTATCATTTATAGAAGTATACATTACTTATTATACCCAATCTAAACCAATTACTATCCCATAACAAATAAGATAAACCCACTGGTGCATTTTATGTCCAAAAAATATCCACAAACTCATGCTTTTTTCAGCAAAACCTAAAGCATTTTAATGCATGAATATTCACAATAGGATGTGATATACTGATAAATATATCCATTTTACATTGTGGTACATAAAATATATGGTGAAAAACATTTGTGAACAGAAGCACCAAAATACACAGTAGTTCACAGTTTACCATACAGTGTAGTAAATTAGTATCATCTCTGATTTACTTGGAATAGAAAGATTATTTTTATATTCTGGGGACATAAGAAAACCATACAGTACACAGGCATCTCTCCACCCGTTTAAAGACCTTGTGATTTAAATAAAACCTATTTAATCCTTTTTACTTCTTGGTCAAAATTTAAATATTTAAATCTTATGCTAATCAAAAGCTCGTCTTATCCTGTTCGTAGACGTTGATATATATTTTTACCTTAGAATGAATTATCTTTAATTGCAGTGGCTGGCTGATGATGTTATTTATTTTCCTTGTCTTTAATTTATATATATAAGGGAATAAGAGATCAAAGTTTCCTATACCTTTGTTTTACATAACTTACGGACAGTTATGTCCCAATGTTTTAATTGCATTTTATATTTTGAAATATATTACGGGTGTGAGGATAAATCAGTATTAGAAAATTGGGATTTGGGGCTTAATTTGGAGTAACTCCTTACCAATTACAGCTGGTAACTAAATTGTGTATTTTATTTACTTCACTGATACATCAAGCTATTTCCCACCATTTAACTCTCAGGGTTTCCAAGTGATGATGGATTTTTAGCTTTCACATGAGGTATAAATGATTTTTTAGATACCCTTGTTAAGCCCTTTCTTTGTTATAAAATGTTTGTAGGATTTTTCAGAAATTATTTTATTCCCCTTTTAAAATATATATTCAGTTTATATTACACCTCTGCAAGAGTAGAATGATTGATTGATTTGTTATGGCTCTCAAAATGTTTATTCCAAATAATATTCAGGGACCAAGTCTTGCCATTTAAATGTTGCAATAAATGTATTCAAAATCAAGGAGATCCCAGAAGATACCCTTTTCTATATTGTTAATCATAGAAATGTCTCCAAATGTGCGTTAGTTTGATGCCAGGTTGGTGCAATTGAATCAATATAGTCTAGCTTTACTTGGTGAGAAGCCATAAGGAAATAATTAAAATAACATAGTTGTTTCCACATGAAATTGGGTCATTGGCATAGAGTTGGAGGCTTCAGAATTTGTCAATGACTTTTATTTTATCATCCCTTAATCTCCCCTCATATTTTCAATAAAATAAAGAATTTTATGGTACTATGTGCCCAATGTTGACTTGCAGGAGTCAAAATCAGTTGTTGGTAAATGTCATGTGGAAACTACTAAGTTATTTCATTTCTTTCCAGTAAGTTACTGCTTAAGTAGTGGTTTCACTAAGGTTTCTAACTATTTGGCCTCCAATGTTGTCAATTTTCATGAATCTTATATTGTCATCAACCTTTTCAGTTAAGGAGAAAGCTGCTGCCACAGGTAGCCTGAGTGATGAGTCAGAAAATCTGTATGTGAAGGCTCCTGCTTCCTCAACTGTGGTGACAATGGTTCCCGGGAAGTCATCAGTGAAAGTTGAGGTCCAAGGAGGAGATAATGTACACAGAAGTTTGGCGGAAAACTGTCTGAAATTCGGCTGTGCTTCAAGGACAGAGTTCACAGGACGATCGAGTGCAGTGTAATTGACAAATTCTCAGTTTCTCGTGTTTAATCCGAACCGATTTTCTATCCTCTCCAAAAGAAAGGACATCTCATTGTGTGAAATGATATTTTTGAGTGTTGAATCTGTGTGTTTTAATGTGAATCTCAGAGGAGCATTGTGTTTAGGTTGGTAATGTTATTGTCCCCTTATGAACCATTCTAAGAATCATCGTGGTGTCCAAATCTCGTACTTGCTTGGTGTATTCCATGTCCATTGTTCCATTCCTTGTTTTCATTTTCTCCGCTGCCCTTTCATTGCTTAGACTGGATGAACTCTGTGGACATTTTGGTTATGGGAAGCAGATCTTTGAATTATTCGAGTATACAAACTGCTAGAAATATTTCTCCATCAATTTCCAATTCATCTATTTACATGAGTAGAATGCTTCTTTGTTTCATTAGTGACCTCTACTCTCTTAAAGCTATACTAAAATAACTGTAAATTTGTATATTAATTTGAACTTGCAATATATCAGTGAAACAGTAATATTTAACCACTGTTCTCTGGTATCATCACATCTTATGCTTGGTTCTATGAAATAATTGGGTTTTCTGTATATTTTAGGAAGCATAGAGTAAATATTGTACAGATCTCCATGAGTGAAATACCTTCATTTAAATTATAGCTGAACTTTTGTTGAGAAAATTTTATGACAAAATCATAGGTTTTGTTTCATTCTATTTTATCACGCAAAGGCCTATTTCATAAATGAAAATCTAAAACTACTAACCCTGTTTGAAGGAAAAGGAAAAGAAAGATTCCTTAGAAATTAAATTGATGGCAAATATTTGCTTCCAGGTTTTTGAATCAGTATAAATTATGCAAAATTTTACTGCAGTATCCAAATATAATCTAATCTATTTTCATAAAATACTTTAATGAATTTGAAAAGAAACTCTATTTTCTTAGAAAAAAATAGACGAAAAAAGACAATTGGATATATATCAGACATAACTGTAATTTCCTTTTTGTGTAAAAATTTCATATTTATTTTTCTCTAGATTTTATTGTAACTCTAATTTATCGAATTATAATTGTTAACTCTGAAATGGGAATAAGCGGATTCAGATTTCACTGACAAAGACACTCGTATAAAATTAGTATTTTTTCAATTCTCTGTAAATATGCATTTTCTTCTAAATTCGACAAGCTCCAAGGACTTTTTATTTCTATGTTTCATTAAATGCTTTGTACTTAAATAGAACACTTTTATTCAATTCTTTAGTTTCTTACCATTTCAGAGAATTACCTTCAAAAATTTATAACCGATAGAATATTCTTTTATTTTACAGGCTATTACTGGGTGCTTTACTTTTCATTTTCGTGATTGATAGTGTAACATAATTTATGTCAGTTAGCTCTTCTTAAGAATATATTTTTAATCTTCAAAAGAACCAATTTTTGTTTCCTTATTTTGAATTTTCCTAGTATAATTGCTTCTGCTTATACCTATAATTTTTTATTGATTTGCATAATTAATTCTCAGTTTTAACTCAAGATGAATAAAATCTTCCACTGGTTTTCAAGAGTTTTAATGCCATATTTTCACCAAGATATATGAATTGTTAGGTTCTGTATTCATTTCTGCTACATTGGTTGAGAGATTAACATATTCAGTTTGAGAGAGATGGAAAGAACACTTTAGTTTATTCATCCATTTTTGCAAAAGAAAATATTAAATTTACTGGTAAAGTTGTGAAACAGTTTTAATTGTAGGGATCAAAATCAAGAAGAACCTTTCATTTATGGATTAAAGTTTTTTTTTAGCAACAGTATATTCCAGAGGTACCTGGCTTCTACTGCATGGAGAGATTTATTCAAGCAAATCAGTGTCCCCATGTAATTGCTATCTGGGTGCATTGCACTCACTAAACCATAGGTTAGGAGTTGCTCAGACAGCAAGAATTTATAATTAGTATAAAAGTATTCTGGGTAATGGGAATACTATGAATATACCAAAGAAAACGAACATGAAAAAAGTCTAACAATACCAGGACTAGAGCCCAGACCTCCTGATTGCCAGTTAGTTGCTCTACCAATTATGTTATCTCAGCTATATACCTCTAGGTTCTTCTATGAGGATGTTGGCAGTGTATGATGCTGCTTATTCGGACAAAACCACAATATCCTTGCCTACAAAGTTTCCCAAACTGCATGTAACAATGTTCTGGCTTGATAGCTTAATTGGTAGAGCAACTGACCGGTGAATCGAGAGATCCAGGTTTGAGTCTGGGTCTTATCAGACTTCTTTTATGTCCACTCTTCTTTGGGAATATTACTAGGTGCATGAACTTTCATGCTAAGACACCTTTCACCTTTCCTTGGAATATTATTGGTATTTTAGCTTCAAGTAAGTTCTAAGTCCTTAAAATTTCCCTCTTAATACTTTTTCTCTTTAAAATAGCTTACTCCAGTTTTTGGGCAATACAAAATTTTTATACTTCTTTCTCACATATATGTGACACCCTTCTTGAGATGCTATTTTATATCCATCTCTTCTCAAAATCTGACCCACCTTCTTCATCTTCATTTTATTTTTATAATCAAAAAGCTCTTTCCCTACTTACGGTTGCATAAATAGAATATATCATCTCCAATGATTTCTCATTTGTTCTCTCAGTGATCTAATATACTTTTTTTATTTGCATGTAAGCTACATACAAAAGTATAGAATTTTCAATCCTTTTTCTAATTTATTCTTTCTTTTGGTCCAGGTTTTAGAACCAATAGATTTAATATAACAAATCCTTCTGATTTCCTTTTTAAGACCACTTATCATCAGACATTCTATTCATAACATTTTCTATACTTTCTACTACATTCCTCATAATACCATTCATGCAACGTTTGCCTTAAGGATGCAAATCATGTAGAGAGACTGGCTTGTCTGTTCTCTCAATAAATATTGTTAGTAAACCTAGCTCTCTGTATTAAGATGAATTTTCTAATATAAATATGCATAACATTGATTTCATCCCACATTAATTGGATTTACTCCTGAAAATGAATTGTGGAGCAGTAGTCAGAATGTTACTTATAAGGAATTTTCCTATCTAGAAGTTGGATAGATCAGCCTATAAGAAATAATATTGGATAATCCACTTTTTCAGCTCATTATATTTTATAATTCTGACAGTGCTGATGCCACTTAGAAACTCCATTCATTATTATGAATTCATAAGTTTTAAATTATGATAGATTAGAAAAATTCTTAAGAACTTCAGAGATAATGAAAGTTTTAGCTTTTCAGGTCTTTATCAAGGCAATATTTTGAAATTACCACATCTTCAATCTATGTTTCTCTAATCAAACTTTTTCAGCATCTGTATTTTGCCATAGAGAGGGTAGTATTTCATAATGAGAAACAAGGTGATTTTCTTTATACCTTTACCAGCATCTGTTTGAGACTATATTATGCAGTTTGTAAAACAGCAATTTTCTTGAGGATGTTGTTGAATTATCTTAGAAATTAAATTACCAATATTGTGAATTAATAAGTCAGTATATTTTGCCTTTCTTGGAAAAGATTTCCTTTTCAATTCCTTGATGCTATCAAAGTATGCCAACCAAAAACCAGGAAGTTACTTGCATTACCACAAGGGCAATCCATCATGGTCTAGGAATTTTAATGTTCAATTCATATGCCAACTTCTATTAATGCAGTTTAGCTATGGATTTATTTTAATATGTATTTTTCAAGTTTTCTTCAAAACTTGAAACCATTTAAAAATCCCAAAGTATGTAAATTAGTCCAAAGAATGGAAAATCTGAGTTTTCTGCAGAGAGAGAGAGAGAGAGAGAGTTTTCAGCTCAATTCTGTTATATTGCAAGAAGAGTTCTGCCAATAATAGAGCTGAAGAATGCTTCTGTCTTTTGAAATTCTGCGTCAAATTGGAAATGGTTTAAAGGGAAAATACAGAAGAGTGATCAATTGTTCATTAAGAGATGGGTTTTCTACAGAACATGCTTGGTAAAAAATTTGGGCAATCAATCACTAAGGAATAATCTGGTGACTATGACTGGTCTTTATAATAAACCCAAAATACCAAATCCTTTGAGTCGCTTATTTGAATACTTCTATTTAAGACCAAGGGTATACTTTCTTTAAAGATTACAGTAACCACCATATTTAATGAAAGATGATACATATATTATTCTTTTTCTCTTACCAATTTTATTTTTGCTTCCACTAAGCCTTATTGGTGATGGACCATATAAGATAGAAACAGTCCCAATTTTGAACAAGGAAGGGCTACAATTTTTCCAAAGGTTTGTGAGGAAGAAGGGCATCTAGCAGCAAAAATAAAATATAACTTCATTGTTAATCATTTATTAACTGGTCAGATAGACAACCAAAAAGGAAATTGATAAGGTTATGAAAATTATAAAAGTGAATATCCATATTTCCAATGTTTAATATAACATGGGTCTTCCCAGCCCAGATTTAACCTAGAAGAAACAAATTCAAGAGTGCCTTAGTGCTGGCTATGAAGAATTACTTCACTAATATAATATTTTTCAATGTGAGAGATTCCAAATGTTGTACAAATGGGAATATTAAAATGGCATACATTTTTTGCCTTATAAATTTTGTCTATCAAAGACTTCAATCAAATAATTCCATTTTAATTTGCATGCATGTCTTCTGTGATAAATCAGATAGAAAAACATTGAGATGAGATAGGTTATTGAAGTTGCCTGCAACATAAGTGAGCCTTAATTTGGTTTCTACGGTATTATGGGATTCATACATTTACCTACTATCTTTTTGTAATCTTCTTGAAATTGTGGATCTATTAAGGATGAGTGGTGATAAATTTAATTGGCTTCTCACTGAAAGCCTAGCATTCAATAAAATATATTTAACTATAGATATATGAATCATTTGACTGGAATGATTCCCAACTAGTTAAACGAGTTTCATTGAAGAAATATGTACACTTTCTCATTCATATGAAGTAGATTAACTAATAACATATCTCAATAGATGTTTGATCTCCTTATTCAACATTTATCTCTTAGCTAGTTGGGAAATCAAATTTTTTGATAAAAATTATAGCAAAATTTTGACATGCAGGAATCAATTAACATATCAAGTCAAGGTATATCTTCTAAAACTATCAAATGAAACATTATACTATATGCATTTTATTATCAAACATGAAGATTTTGTTTCAAAAAATTTGAAATTAATGTCATTGTATGTAGTAGGAAAACTCTAAAAATTGGAACTCTCAGTAAGTTGGCAACTTTGAGTTGCTGCTCTGGTCTTTCTATATCTCTTACATGTTCAATACTTTAATTGATCCAAATATTACAGTGGAAACTTTTAGCTTGATAAATGTGTAATATTATAATAATTTCACTTTAATAATCTTTTTCTGACATAGTAGCAGAGATAATTAATCATAAGTTATAGTATTTTAAATACAGACTCTGTCACTCTTACCATTTATGTGAAAATGCTGCTTAGCATTCATGGCATCACAAGACTTGGCGTTAAATCACATGAATTATTAAACTACTAATTTAGTTAATTGTATTATTATGCAGTAAAGTGAATGTAGGCGTTTTTTAATCTTAAAATCTTCTGTTTCCAAATAAATAATGAATAGAAATTATTGCTTGCACTTATAAGAAGTTCAGTTGCATACTAAGCAATAAAAAGAGATATTTAGTAACCGATGATAAGTTACAAATACATCAGATATAATATAGATATTAAAAAAATAATTATCTCTTTCAGACATTCTTTAAATTTGATACCTTTGCTAAAAATTAACCTTGTGTCTCATTAACAATGTAATTCATAGGAAAAATGTCAAGCACTTAATTAAATAACCCTTTCAAAATTTCTTTTTTCATAATGGTGATTCAATTCAAAGATCGTTTTGCATGTATTTTTATGCCAGTTATTTTGACATTCATTATTACAAATGAAATAAGTGAAGTATGATTCATCCAAAGATAAATTTATCAATTTGATAAAAATATTACAAAACAATTTCTATGTCATTATAGAAACACTGTTACCAAATACGTAGGAATAAAAAACTATAAACCTATACTTATTGTAGCAATTATGAACATCTGAATTGCTTTATATTTCTAGAAAGAGAAAAATTAGGAAATTACAATTTTTTTAAAAATATGAATGAAAGTATATTGCATACCATAACACTGCATAGGGAAGGCATAATCCTTTCCCAAACCTATACAATGGAAAATACCAATGAATTGACATTAAACAAAATATGCTTATTTTAGTATTCCCTTAGGGAATGAAATTTTTATCATGTAATACATATGACAACATTTTAAGATATCAGTTTTCTGTTATTATATCTTTACCGATTATGAACAACATTAGTAAAATATCGTCTGGGATGAATATGGTACAGTCCTAAAAGTAAACATTACAGAAAATATAAAACAAAAATGCAGACAATTTTAAGATTGCGTATCTAATGAAATAATTTTATTTACATAAAACAGGTTTTAGAAGTGTATCTATAAATAAAAGTAGGACCAGTTTAGAATTCAGAGAAGTCACAATTTTAATAATGTAAAGCATGACATTTTATTTGTTACATTTGATGTGCAGAAATAGATTTTTAGATCACCACCAACGATGTATTCAAAGAAACCGCTATTGCTGAATCTCCATATGATTCGTAGTTTCACCGCTAGGTTACCGCGCGAACGCAATCAGCTTTTGCAAACTTTTAATCCTTTCAATGGCGGTCACTTACAAAATGTCAACAACGGAGTACAGTTTAGTTATATTCTAGTTTATGTCTGCTTTGGTCGTGGCTCCGATGTAGCGATAGTTGTAATTAAGTGGAAAGCGAATAACGTTTTACTGTGATAGAAGAATATCGAGATCTTGAAGCCATAGTGAGAAGTCATCTAGGTCTAACGCTAGACGCTATTTTTATGCCTGAATAATTTCTTCAATCATCCGACGTATTTGAACAATTTCCGTAAGATTGTAGTTATTAATATACATGTATATATTCCATTTGAAACCTTGGGATGCTGTATGAGTAATACTCGTTATGAGTATGACTCGTAAGGAATGTTAGATTAACATCTGAATGAAATTAAGGCTGAAGTTTGTAGAAACTTATTTTTACCAACAAGGAATAGTAAGCTTCCAATATATTATTGAAGTTTCCAATATATTTCCCCTCGGAATATTTCTCCCTCTTAGCAGTAACCCTTGAAGCTAAAGCGAAGAAACTAATATATTCGTCTACTGGTACCGGAAAAACATAGTCTGAAGTCGGAGCAAAATATTTGAGGAATAACCTTGGAGAATTAGAAGTGTCCAGGTAGAGTCCTGTTTCAACCATGGAATCTCTAACCCTGAAGGTCAGTTATAGCTCTTCTCTTCCTGAGAAAATGTTTCTAATAAGAATTGAAGGACAGGCTTCTGCCCAAAAAAGGCTGGGCAAAAGTTTTTGAGATTAAGAGCAGCTGGTAGCCTTCGGAACGTTAGTAAACATATCATATTTCAAAATGTGAACCTATTTGAAGTAATTGCCATCAATTAAAAATGTTTCTTACCTTAAAATAACATCCTTAGTAAAATTTATCGTCATCTATGAATTATTTGTACGTTCAATATATAATTGGATAATTAATTTTCGTAAAATTATTGTTTATCACGAAAAATTCAATTGAGTAATAAAGTATACTCATGAAATTATCTTAAATTAATCGAAACGGATACTTATACTTTCTATAGTAAAAAATAAAATGTGGAAATAGAAATCCATTTCCGAATGAATTTCGGTTAGCAAGACGGATATTACTGATAAAGAGACTGCTGTCATGAGCGAGAGGGTCTCATATTTTTTGGAGAACTTAGCTACCCTAGTAAATTCCAAATATTATGACATAAATAAGAACCATACAGAAAAAAATTAACTGGTGTAAATAACTTTGAGAAGTAAGCAAATATTTCGTATCTTGACAATTATAATTAAGGACTATCAAACCTACGACCAAAATTCACAATGAAGAATATAGCACTTGGACCTTAAGAAGTCAACAGTAGCATCAACGAAACGTAGTCAATCAATGACACATCCGCTGCCGATCCCTAAAAATTGCTTTTTATAGATCATACGAAGCTAAAATCTTAGTACTTCGTACTATTTCTTTGTTATTGTGTCCTATCTGTGTTTAAAAAGCATTTTGATTTCCCGTTTTTTTTATATTTATAGGGCAGCGTTAAACTCCTTTTGCCAATTTTAAAGGAAAAATTCCGCGATCTGAATTCAGGTTTGCTAATCTGACTGAATCAATAACATCACAATCTGTTCAATTACTCAGGTTCATTCATTCAACTATTTTTTCAATAATCCTCCAATTCCAATTCAATTGAAATGCAATCGTTGATTAATTTATGTTTCTCCACATTCGACTCAAACCTCTTTTGAAGCATTTCAAGAATTTTTTTTTGAGGAATAGTTTTGAAAATATACGTTATCAGGACCGACAATATCATAATTTTATTTATCAAGTTTTTTATTGAACTATATTATAATTTTAGTTATGAAGTTGTTTTAGATAAATATACCTACCCAAAGAACCGTCAGTGGTGTATATCAGGGGGTTTAATATACTATCATCGTTACCTAATCTACCCTATTACCTTCTCTAATAGTCTGATGAGTAGACGACCAAAAGTAATTATCTGTTTTCGCTATTTGTGATACTTCCTTGTAATGATTTTTTATACTTCTCATTTTGTTTATTTTAGCCTTCAATGATTTATGCATTGGAATCTGATCTGAAATTATTCCAGAAAAGATAGGGTTTGAGTGCATGAAAACTAAGTAACTAACTATTTAAGTCAACTAACTTATTTACCTCTTCAGACTCAGGTACCTCCTAAAACCATACGCCTGCTTTCAGTGCGTAAATTAAACGATTACACACTCGAGATCGAAAAAATGAAAGACAAAGAGAATATTTCTGATTTATAAGTTTATGATTTTATTTATTTAAATATTTTTGATATGTACATACTAACTAACTGCTCTAGTATATGAAAAGACATTAACTCCGTAACGATAAAATATAAGTGATAGGTTTTTCATCGGTCTATGGAAAAATACCTGTATTTACATATTTTCAGTAACATGAGTCCTAATAAATACATTTAATAGTATTTAACAAGAAGATTTTCTTATGTTTATGAAAATTTTCATAATTTACGGTGAGAATGTGTCCGAGTTAACTTTATCAACTAATTGATACATTGTGGCGTAAGTAAACCTCCATAGTTTCTCGTTCGGAAAAGTGGAATAATTCGCCAAATCCGGTTATAAATCTATATGTATATTTGGTGTATAATACAGGAAGTAAGGAATTGAGTATCACACGATTAAGCTGAGGCATTCGGAAAAACCACTTCTGGAGAGGGATTTTCCCCCATTTTTTCCCAAGTCTAAATAAAAGGCCGAAGGTCTTGTCCAAGAATTTTTCATTTTTCCAGCTGCTAAGATGAGAGGCGAATTTCCCATCCGATCAATTTATTCATACAGCAACTTAAAACGTTTTCAAAGAAAGTGGGTAACATCTATAAATATGTAGTTCATATCTCGGTGGTAATGCCGAAAATCATTTAATAATATATTATATATTATTTTATAAATATTTTTATATATAAGTAACCCAGTCAGCCTTAAGACACGTGAAGGAAAATTACATTTAAAGATATTAACGGGTTCTCGCCATCTACTTTGTTCTCTTCGATACTTCTCTTTCCCCGCTTATCGAAGACACTTCTGTCAAGGGTAAATTTGAACCACATCAAGAGAGTTATGTTTTGCTTATACATGTAGGATTTATGAAGCTCTGAATAATAAAAAATGAACCTATATATAGATGAAATAATAATGGATGGACAATTTCGTGTTCTTTTCTAATTAATTCGTGTTTCTCATATGAATTACATGAGAATAGTCTCGCTTGCATAAGGTTGCTTTTAAGTTAATCAAATCCAAACTTTGATTTTGGTTTTGAATTTTAAGGGTAGGCAGCTTTTGAGAAAATTGTAAAACGTATATTAAAAGGTGTTGTGAAATAATGGAAGCATTAGAGAAGAAATTTAGATAATTTGTAGTTACCACGCTCAGTTTTACTAGCGTTCAAATTATTATTTCTTCTCTATGGTGATTTACAAAGTAAGGCTAAATCATATTGATTTTATGAAAGCATTCCTTCAAATAGAAAACAGGAAATAATTAAATTTAAGAATAATTTTATTTTTTAGACATACAGAAGCTATCTTGAGGGAAGAAAAAGCTAACTAAAGAACATAAAAATGAATCTGTGGGAATCGAATTCAGGGTCATGGAATTTGATGGTAGTAAGTCTTGAAGGTGGTAAGAGTACGCTACGATATTAACTGCACGGTCCCCGAGAACACGCTGATTACAGTTTTACTTACAGCAGAGAAAGAAGTAAAAAAATGGTATTGAATAGGGAATATTAATGCACACTGATCTAACAAATGCTGGAATATTACTGAATGTAATTTAGTATTTTTATTGCAGTCAAGGTTTCCTAAACTTTTTGCCAATTCTGGTTAAATAATCGCCAAAACGTTCATAATCAATGCTTGATGGAGCAAAGTTGAATAAATGCAAATTAAAAAAATGAAGAAGAAATAGCACAGCAATATTTATGTTTTGCTTTTGGGGTCGCTATCTTGTCTAATTACCAATTGTAAGCACGGGAGACCACCCAGTGTTTTCCAAAATTTCGAATTGTGTGTTCCTCATTACAGTCCTGACTTCATATAATAGAATCTCATGCCAGAGATCGCCAGTGGAGATTTATCTGAGCGAAAATCTCGATGAACCAAATCATCGATTTTTCATTTTTGGGCAATTTATTTCGGAAACGAACAGTCGAGTAGAAGGGCAGTTTGATGGGAAAGTAAAATTCGGTGGAGCCGTTCTCATCCGGAGAGACCCATTCACCTTGCCGCCTCCTCTTCGTTGATGAGGGAAAGAGAGGGATTATCTACGGAAGGTGGGAGGTAGCGGAGGGCGTAGGAGGAAGGGAAGCAGAGGGGAGTGTCGGACGTCGGAGGGGTAGTCACCGGCGACTGTTTTGGCTCGCAGTGCTCCAAAGTCGCTTCGCCACTCCCCTCGGCGTCCTCGCTTCGAGCCCTTCGCTCCATTGAACCTTCCGTCGACGACCATCCGAGATGCCTCTCAGGATCTTCGACTGCGAAGCCGTCGCCGCTTCCAGGAGATGCAAACTAGCCGCGGTGAGTCACATTGCGCCCAGGCGTTCCACATTATCTCCGGAGACTTCAACGCGCGAAGTGGTTGTGGTACGGAGGGTCGGGGCCGCGAAATTAAATGGGCCGAAAATTCCCTTCTTCCTTGCGGCCTATGAAAAGTGAAAAGTAGGAGCGATGTAGGACCTATCTCCCACAGAAACAATTAGGCCCAATTACTTTTAAGATGGGGTAAAGTAAGCCTTCCAAATACTGCATGACTATTTTTTCTTGACCAAAGGTAGATCTGAGTCCACCTCCGCAATTAGATTGATGTTGTCTGAGTATACGTAAGGACTCTGCAAGCCGCCTTTCGGCGTGTGGCAGGGGGTGAAAGCACCATGACTCTATTTTCCTAATCAAACACTTTTGCGTATCGATAGCGGAAAAATTGAACTCTTGAATCGATTCGTTCTAGCAGTCTAGTAAATAACAATCTAGTTGATAGGCGTAAATTGCGATCTTTCGTTCGAATTGCACAAATATTGAGATGTATTGTGTATCGATTAAGGTAAACATGTAATTTTCGTAATAATGCTCATGGAACTTATTACAGAGTCACCCCGCAAGACATTTTTTTCTGTTCCTGCTAAAATAAGTTTGCCGAAGATGAGTGATTTTATTACTGATATCAACAGAATGGTAAAGTCTTATAGAGAACGTCTGCATTATCTACAAAATTTTCACTTGTTAGTAAATGCGTCTCTTGAAAGGAAATCCTCATACGAATGTGGTGTAGGTACTGAAATTCGCCAATGAAAAGGCATACTATTCTTAGATTTCTTTTTCGAGTTACTGGAATGTAAGTAAACAACAACTTTCTTTCCGTTTTGGGCTTATCTTTTGTTGAAATGGATTTTAGAGATAGTTCCGCGACTAATTTAACGCTTAGAAAGTGAGTTTCCGGCATTTAGCACAGGAAGAAGATAACACTTCTTGTATAGCCGTATCTTTTATTAGTTTTGTTTTCTCTCAGTGATAAAAAATATTCATGTTTTGGAGTAGTTTTTTGGAACCTCGTCAATGGTTCATTCAACATTACACTTACTCTGGAATTGTTTTATTGTAAGCGATTTGACGGCAATGAACATGAAAATCAATTATTTTCTGAAAAATACCTTGATTACTATCATAAAACTTTTGTTATTATTTATGAAGCAACTAGAATAACCATTAAATAATTAAGTACGCAAATGAATTTGGTCAAAAATATATCCCTCCGATAATTACACGATTATTCTAGGTTCTAATGCACTTATTTCATTGCGTTAAGTATACAATTTTCCTCTAAATCAATTTACACGCGCAAACATTTATATTTTACGTATACGACCTGCATCATCGGTGGGGAACAGGATTGATTATTCCAAGATATTTCTATTTTCCCCGCTTGCACTTATTTTCCGATACATTTACCTGGAATACATCATCTACTTAAAAAATTGGTTCGGGAAATTGAGTACAAGGAGAATACAAATGATCTCCTTCGAGAGATCTACGTGACTCATTGAAAACTTCATTCAGCCCCGCCTATTGAAGCAAGTAGTTCAAGAATTTTAGCGATCAAAAGCTTAGATACAGGATGCATTTTGTTGCGCAAATTTAATTCTCCGCAAAGCAATTCGTGCTCCTATCTGGGTGGTTCGCTATAATTTCTTCAATAATTTGGATCGAAACGTTTTTCATATGCCGAAGTTTCTGTTTGTTTTCGCTTCTAATAGAATCTAGTTATTGATAAGGCTGACTAAATAGGATTTTCATGTAATTCGTAGCATATCCTTTATAGCTGCTTTCCCTAAAAGATATTACCTCAAGTTTAGCTCAGATAATTCCTCATTATTTGGTGGATGAACTCCAAATTTTTGAGAGATTTTATTTATTCACTTTTAAAATGTATACTGATTGATCCAGTTTTGTTACATTAAAGCGAAGTCAATCCAGTAAAAACACGATCGATAACTCTACGCCAATCCAATATTTTTAGAATGATAAATCAACTACATGCTTTATATGAAGATGAGATTCGCGAATTCAAGTATTATGCATATTTAGATATTCAATGCAACAAGTGGTGGTGTGAAATATTTTTAACTTTTAAGAAAATTAATGAAAACCTAGGTCCTTGTCGGAAAAAAATCGATGGCAAGTTTTGGCTAATAACCGACCAATGAATTTTTTTCTTTGAAGTTGAATTTGTAGTGAGGGGGAAGTTTTATAGAAATACATTCTTCCATACGGCAGATTCAGTTCTCTTATGCGCCTATATTTATCATTCAATTGCAGACCAACAACTGGCCGTTAATCACCTAGTATTTTACCTCAATAGGATATTAATAGTAGCATGTTTCAGTGGGAGTGTAACATTAGAAAATTTAAGATAGCGAGTTATAGCCAGTAATTTTTCAGATTACGTAGCTGGAGTCATACAATATAGTGGCTATGTCATTCACAAAAAAATTAATAGTAGTTAGGTATTAAAGTAAACATTAAAAATGTATCATCCTTCTCAATTATTTCCGGAATGTATTTTCTTGTCGTGACATCATATGTCTCACTTTTAAGAACCCGTGGTTATTTCCATGCAGAGGGTTGTAAAACAGTCAGGATTTTCTTCCTGGTTGAATTTTACCGTACCAAGCCGTAAATTCTTCATAAAAAGCTCGTCCGCCGGCTTTTACTTCGAGTTGTGCATTTGATGATGAGCGCGAAGGAAAAAAATCACGGAAATAGCCGTGGCTCATTAAAAATTATTCAAGTTTTTTTCACTTGGGGCTTCTGGTATGACTACGAGATGGGGTAACATGACACGAAATTTTACTTAGGATGTTACTGATTAGAGATCATCTATTTTTCAGCATCCGTTTATCCAAAGGGATAGCTGTGCATCTGATTCTAGTTAAATTCCTAGTTTCGTTTACCTTTCTTAACTTTAATACACTCGCCACAAATTGTCAAGTCCTCAAGGAGACTGGATACTCCTGAAACGTTTCCAGTGCCAGGAATAGCCCATTACCACAAATAAGACCCGATGTTAATTCCCAAGGAAAAACGGACTTGAAAAAAGTCTGACAGGGCTGGGACTCGAACCCGTGATTTTCCTCTAACACTTTGTTCTGGTCGGGTAGCCTAGATGGTTAAGGCACCCTCCCGGTTAGAGGAAGATCCCGGGTTCGATTCCCGGCCCTGTCAGACTTTTTTCAAGTCCGTTTTTCCTTGGGAATTTTCCTGGGTGCACGACCTTATGTGCAAAGTCACCTAAACCCTTTCCTTACCCGATGTTAACTTAGATGGGAATCTTATAATTGAGTCATTACACCCTCCGTAAAATATATAATGCAATTGTGATTCAAAACGGGGGTTCAATAAGTTCTGAAAAGTGTATACCCGGGACTTAGCTGCAGATATTACTGTTGCTAATTGTAGGCTATCGTTCGAATCGAAATGCGTGTGAAGCATTTCCAATCATCTTAAGCTTAGTTTTTGTAACGTTTCCGTAGTTAAAATTCTTTATGTTTTCTCTTTTATTTCGAAGTTTTTCCGACTGAGCGAAATAAAAAAATACTCTCGTTTAAACTAGAATAATCCTATGTCATTGCAAAATATATCACTATTATAATCATTCATGCATTTCTTAGGATAATCTGAGTTTAACGGAGTGTGAAGTAAACATGCAAATTATCTTTCGCTAAACTCTTCGAAGAAAAAAATATTGATTCCCTGAAATCCAACTTGGAAGCGCGTACGGCTTTGGTGAAAACGGTCCCAGGTTCGAATTTTGGTTGAAGCCCATGTGAGAAATGACCGAAACCGTCGAAGAACTTCTAACAGTACTAGTACCAAGAAAATTATTTTAAAAATTTCTCATTCCGGTCTTTATTCAATGAGAAAACTAACAAGGAAATAATATTGAAGTAATAACATTTTGTAACCTAGATCAAAGATTAAGATCGCGCAGGGTATTAGAGTAGCGTCGTTTTTATTTTTCGATCGAATCATAAGAATTATATCGAATCCACAGCAGAGATGGAAGATTAAGGTCTCAAATTTTTACTTTCCCGATTCGCGGGATTGTCTTATGGGTCACAATAACTTCTTTTCTCTCGCTCTCAAGTCCTACTTCTCATCCTCATGTTTATTGAGGTAGAACAAAAGGAGCATCTCGCGTTGTTACAGCGTGACGCGTTCCCCGTCGTGCCATCTTCTTCCCGCTGAGAGCGAATTTACTGCGTGCCAGCGATCGGCGGCGTAAGACCCCGCCGCGAAATTGGCTCGCTTGAGTGATCGCTGACACTACAAGCGAAAGTCAAAACAAACCAGTGTGTTGCTTATATTATGCCGATTTCGTTATCATGGCAACCGATGAAATATACCAGCTTCAAATACGTGGCCGACTTGAGGCAGTAATTAACTGTCTTAATGTCTTTTTCGTTTTGTATTTCAATAATGTGTCAATTATAATTATCTAACGCTACATCAGCTGAACACTATATTAATCATTAGCTCTTCCTCTCTTCTCATTCAATCAATATAAGAATCTATTTCTATTCCTGACTTTTCGTCTTGCAATTGGACAATATATGTGCTGATTAACGCTATATTGGTTGAACACTCGCTATATTAATCGTCACCTCTTTCACTCTTCTCATAAAATCAATGCAAGAGTCTATTTTTTCTAGAAAGTGCTTCGTTTTCCGGTTAAATTCTTTTAGCATAAGTTCTATCGAAGATTGAAGATATTAAGAGGTGATTGATCTTCTTACGTCCAACCTATCGTTAATAAAAAATATTAATGATTTAAGTTAATAAAATAGAGAGGGGCACCTTAGAAGAAGCTGATGTAAAACACCTAAGGTGTTTTTAACATCTTACACCATTAGGAAAAAGAGATCCGCTGGAAGAAAACACACACAAAGAAGGGGATAAGAAAGACCCGCGAAAACCTAATGAAAGTGCAATAGATGTAAAGAGAAAAAATAGAAATCACAAGGAAATTAGTATTTCACATTCTAAAAATATTATAAAATTAATCGTTTAAAATATAAATGTAGATATGTTTATTAGAAAAAGCACTAATTAGAGGTAAAGGAAATTAAAAATAATTAATAGGACGAATACGAGCATTCAACGGAGTAGATTAAATTATAAATGTATAAACACATCTGGATATGATGGGAATAACTGAGTAAAATTCCACATAAAGGTTTTATTAAGGCGACCGGTTTCAAACTTAAACGTTCATTATCAGACAAGTTTATTTTGAAACTGTTCGCCTTATAAAACCTTCATGTGGAAGTTTTGCTCAGTTACTCCCATCCTATCTTAATATGGAATTCCACCAAGTGCAGGCTTCTTCCATTGATTTTACATCTGGTTATTTTTGGGCCAATATGCGTATCGCCGAATTCCGAGCAATTTGCAATCCGTCCCGCCGTGCAAAATCTTTGGGCGTATGTGAATGTTTTTCCTCGTCTCTCTGCGCAGTCATCAGCCCCAAGGCTCTGCGGGCCCTCAACTCAATAATTACGTACGAAAAGCTTTTAGATGGAATGTGACCATTGAGCGAAATGAAGAGTAAGGTGGTTTGACCTTGCCTCCCTAACTGAGCCAGAATTAATGGAAAACATCCACGTGAATGCAGCACAATGACCCTTCGAATTGACCCTGAAAATTCTTAAATAAAAAATATTAGAAGCTAAAACACATCCTAACCTGTTTTTATTGGTAATAAATTTAGGGAACGTACGTAAGTTTGAGAAAGACGAAAATGGTACTAAGCGATACCCTTGCTACTTCAGCCATTTAGAGAGCGAGCATAAAATAAGATAAATAAACGCAAGGACAGATCTTTTCAGCAAACTCATGCTTTACGCGAACGGTCTACCATGTAATAAGCGAAAGAAATTGCTCGGTAGTATTTACGCGATAGATGACTTGCAGGGTATAAATGTGAATATATATGTTGATAAAACTTTTTATTATTATTACATTTACACTGCAGATAAGCAAAAACCAAATATTAATGCCTGTGTTATAGAATTATTTTGGAAGAAACACATATCTGAACATAATACACTCACGAATACAATGAATGAGGAATTGTAACAAAATCCCAAAACCATGCGAAAATGCAACTCTAGTCAATAAGTTCACAGATATTTTTAACACAGCTAAATTCCCAATATGTACAACATTAATTATCCATAAATGTCTTAATTAGCGTCATCCTTTACACAGATTGATACTATATACTTTAATTACTGAGGATAATAATATTTGCTCTGTCTACATACAACATTTTCATAGCATTGTAGGAGTAAACAGAATAAATGCTATTATTTGGCTACTTTCGCGTAACATATTCCTTCCTTATTATCACAGCCATGAACAAGGCAGGAACAGAACTAAATGAAAGATAAAATTTCCTCTATCCTGTACCAAATAAAAAACATCGCATTCATCACGGTATGGTGTCAGAAGCTATTCCTCCTTTTAGATAACTTCCATATTTTATATCATACCTCAATAGATTCTCGGGTAGCCTTGAATGAGATTTACATCTCAAGGCAACGACTCGAGATGCCTTCAAGCGAGTGTCTACTTCTTGAATGTAAAGGCAGCGGCCGCATGAAGTTTTTCTCCTTCTTGAACAGGTAGAGAAAATGCTTCCTTAACTTGGTATCTCGACCCACACACGTAACACGTCGATAGCGTTTGCCGTTTGGGATTGCCGATCTGTATTGTTTCCATTCCAGCAGTAGACGCTCCGTTTTTGTAACAGCGATTACGGGACGTCAGTTGCACGCGAGCAATTTGTCGCGAATAACCACGGAATTCCCGGAAGGGTCATTCTTCTCGGAGGATGAGTGGAAGGGCAATTCCAAGCGTCTCGTTAAGATTTATTGCGCTACTCAAACCGGAGAAATAAATTCTAATCGACTCCGGCCACCGTTTGCTGTTTCTGGTGATGTTTCATAGTGGTGGCTGAAGAAAGATGCCAATCAAGCGAGATGGAATTGCTGTTTCATCATAGCTGAAGGAATTTCCAGCTATTGTTTAACCATGTCTATGTCTATGGAAGAACTCTGCAAGTCGCCTTTCGGCGTGTGATAGAGGGTGCAAGCACCTTGATTCTATTTACCTACTCGATTGCTTTCGCTTATTGTTCGCGAAAAAAATGAATTCTTGAAACTTACATCATATGAGAAAGTAATTTCTCTCAACTTATTTAGTAAATATATCCTTTGAATTAGTCTTCTATCTGCTAATGATTCCCATCCCGTGTCCTGTATCATTTGAATAACACTGAATTTTTATCGTAGCTGTTCTTTACAAATCGTATCGCCTTTCGTTGTATCTTTTCTAACCATAGAAATTAAGTACTGTTAGGGGTATTTGTAACAGTTAAATCGGTGCTGAAATTTATGTTTTATTTTTATGTCCTAGGTATTCGATTTCGGCAACTAGGAAATGCGATGAAAGAGATATAAATTGATCTTAAAGTCGTTCCTGAAATGGTGCTGAGGAATTATTTAATCTAGGCTTGGAAGGTTATCCATATTGTCCAAGGACAGGAATGGAATCCGTTGAACGAATTTTTAAACTTTCTTAAAGTTTATGAAATCGGGACCAATCATTCGAAAGCTTATTGAATACATTTAGTTCTTAGAAACTTGTATTTTTAGAGAATAAATGTTTAGGTGATTCTTTTCCATATAAGTTTGTTTTACAAAAGAAAAAGTTCTATTGATTGAAAAAAATTGAGAATTTTACAACGAACTGTGCCCGTAATTCCTTTTTACTATATAATGTTTCATTGAAATAAACTTCGTTCCCACTAAAATATTATTTATTTATTTGTTCCTCGTGTAAACTCATACACAGTTCATACAAACATATTACAAAAATTCACGGGCTAAGAAACGATTTAATCAGTTTTTAATGAGAATATAGCAATATATTTAGTCTTTTACTCAAGTAGACACGATTACTGGGGAAAATAATCTACTTAAAATATTTATGTGAAAATATGGAGCAATTTTATAGATTTATATGCGAAGGAAGCGAAGTTCTGGGTGTGGATTGCGTGGTTGATAACATGTAGAATATCAAGGCCTCGGTATAGATTTTCAAACCTTTTCTTCAGTATAGAACTACGTAAATTCTACTCCTCCCTTCAATCTTAAAAGATTCTAGAAAGGTAATTGGAGAACCAACGCCTTGAACTATTGGGCAGCAAAACTGAATCAGTAAAAGCACTTGATGCGGTTAAGGACAATGTTCCCATCCTAGCTAAACTCGCATAAATTGTATGATAGAATGTGCTTGCAATTTACAGGATTTATAACTTTACGAAAAAGGAGAGTATTAAAAAATAAAATTATCCCGAAAATTTCATGTTTAGATTCTAAAGTCTAAACCCATAAATCACAATCATGTTTAATTGCTAAAATATTTGACTCTCATTATTTTATTTATTTTTATTCTATTTAAAACTTCAATCTGCTGTACTAGCAAAAAGTAAGAAGATGAGCAAAAGATATGATTTAGATAATCGTAGTTTCCTCAAATCCACTTTCAATTAACAATGACTTTATTTTACATAATGACCTTCATTCATTTGAAAATGTGGACAAGTATTGAAATATCAGCTTGTTTGAAACTAGTTAGATATAAGTACTTTTCATTGGATTTGATATCAACCAATTTAAGACAGTTTGATTTTACTAGAGCTCGTGGAGGCTACTTTTACTTTAAGTTTAGTCATTTCTGCGTTATGATTATTGTAGTAGTAAAAAATATTGAATAAAGACGATTCGTGCGAGGAAGAATTTACAAGATACCTTTTCAATTTCCACAAGTAGAAGCAAGGCATAAGAAATCTGAAAAAAACAGATGGAAAAGTTATTTCGTGGTAAATCCACGAGAGAGAAAAAGCTAGAATTATCTTTTGATTAGCAGCAGAAATTTTTCGTCGGCATCCGGTCAGAATTCCACTAACTTTCTTGAGATCTCATGAGCATCAAGTATCACCATCTTTTCTCACCAAATCCACCTCGGAACGGCCTCGATTACGTAACCAAGCCATTGTTTTACGCGGACACTTCTTATTCTTTTTGCGATTCGGAATTCCTTTTCTGCAGTAGGTCAGAAGTGTCAATAACTTTTACGGGTTGGGCCGCTTGTCTTTACATTTAAGGCAAAGGTGAATCGTGTAGCGTTTCGGTACTTGCCGTAAAAAGGCTACCGAAACCATGTGGTTCAGATTTTAATTAATGAAAGCAGTACTCTTCAATTAATTATATTAAATAAATACTATTTCATTATAGTTTGGTTACTCTGTTTGAAAATGCCCTCAGAATCCATGTATCGAAGAAAATAGGGATATATTCTTGGTAAAGGCATTTCATTATATAGGAGATATTTAAATTTAGATTTAAATTTTATGTACAAGGTGTTAATTTACAATATAATGCTTTATTTGCAAAGATTTTTGTACCGAAAAATTCTTTCTCGCTCACGTTTACCGCTCTGGATTTTTTTATAATGTTTGTCGAATGTTAAGATTATAAGAGTTATGTCTGAAAACCATTAAGAAAGCATTGAATAAAATATGGTATAAAATTGTTGTTTTCGCCTGTTCTTCCTCTCTTATGCAGTTGCTATCTGGATTAGATGAGGTTCATGCATATTTAGAGCTGTGAATTAATTTTGAGGTTGAAGTGGTGAAAATTGAAATGCCCTTTATTTAGTTTCGAACTAGCAACTTCCTAATACTAATAGAATACCATAATTTTAATTGTATTTCATCATTGCAAAATGCAGTTGTTAGTCTTTGATTTAATGTCACATATTCTTCCAATCAAAATCCTCCAGTATCAAATCTTGCGTTGATACCTAGCCAGAAGGCCAAATTTTACCTTAAATTTTTTCATAAATTCGTATTCACAGAAAGTCCTCAAAGAATTGTTAACATATAGTTTAAAACACACAAAATATAAGTAATATAAAAGCAATAGGTACAGTATGCATTAGGTAGTATAGTCATATTTTATATAAAAGCATACAGGTAAATCCAATAAAAATATGTAAAATTAAAATCAGATCTTTATCTTCTAAAATTTCCTAGTTCCTAATATTTTATCATTGAATTCATCAAGCCATTTTCTAGTTCAAAACTCAGGAGCTAAATGTTTGAAACGAACAGTCGCTCAATCATAAATGTCGTTGAACAAAAAGATTCGTTTAAAATAAATGCCATATAGCCTCCGTTCCAGTTCTCATCAACCGGCTCTTACTCTAAATAGGACTCTGTGTTCAACCTTTGAATACGATTGAGAGAGAATAGCCTATTCATACTGCACCACATTTAGAAGTGGGTTGCATTAAATAAGTCACCGACCATACGAGGCGCAGTGTGTGACGTATGGACTCCGGGAAGAATTCCCCCGACGCAGAATTAGCCGATGGGCGGAGCACAACGCTGCGATTCGCGGAGTTGCGGAGTTTTTGCGGGGAAACTGCTTCGCCAGCAGTCGCTGTTCTTCGGGGTTGTCCGCAGATAAGATCGGAATGATATATGGACGCGTGTGTCATTCGGCGTTGAGTGCTGGTTTCTCCGAGGACATTTTCAGAGGCGTCTCGAAGGTGTGGGAGGAATGGTACCTGTTCGATTCGACGCCATTGTCTCTCGGATTGCAGAAAAGTTCTCCTCCGCTCTTCCTTTCCGGCGAACACCAAAGGTTGCGCCTTCGCTTATATTTGAATTGCAGATGAGATGTGTCTGACCGTAAAAGCGTGATTTGTACCGAATGCGTTTCCCTATAACATGAGGAATGAAGTTCGCTGCTCATGTTGGTGGACTTATTTTTCGGAGTCTATGGAAAGTGTGGATATGTAGGAGTTGGAAGGAGTTGTGCATGCAATCGTAAATTGTAGGACCGTTTATTAATTCGTGATCGAAATACTTCTGACGTTTGAAATTATTTGACCTACATTTGTTGATAGGCGGAGGATATATGGAGTGCATTCATCTCCGAATAATTAATGTTCTCTCAATTAGATAATATCATTTAGTCTCCAGTATCATTAATTATTTGTAAATTAAAATCTCTTCCACTTAAGCGTTTCTGTAATCAATGAAAACTGGTGTGATTTTTTTTTTAAATTTTAATAGTTTTATAAGATTAGTTTTCTTGAGGAAAGATTCACAAAATACTCCAAACACCATCAAAAATGAGAACAACCGATGTACATTTCGCTGTCTGAGAAACAGCATTATCAAGATTACAAAGGTGACTTTTAGCTTTCCTATCCTGAAGTCACCTTTGTAACCATGATAATGCTGTTTGTCAGACAGCGAAATGTACATCGGTTGTTCTCATTTTTGATGGTGTTTGGCGTATTTTGTGACTCTTTCCTCATTCACAGCCATCAGCGGAAACTTAAGGATAGGATTAGTTTTCCTCTTGTTCTGAGAATTTCTATTTATTCTACTTTTTTCCTCCATCTATATATTTCCACAGGTCAATATTTCCATAGTATTTTAAACTATTATCAAAGTGGAAAAATTTTATACCATTACTTCAAAATATCTTAAGAATGTGATATGAAATGTACGAAAATATCCAGGAATGTTTCAACAATATGGCCATAAAATAAATCTTTTAATTATGGCTAAATTCTTACCCCTGTGACTCTCATGCTTGGAATTTTTGATAGGCACTATCAGTTAATTCATGATTTCAATACAATTTAATAAGAAGGAATCACAGACGAGGAGAATCCATCGTTACTATTTCATGTAACCTTCTCAGTCTTCCCGATCATGAAATGATGTACAGTGATTAAAATATAAATTTATAGACAAAATGTTTTTTCAAAATCGGAAGCCTTCTAACAGCTTCAACGACTGAACTGACTGAATGAACTCCTTATTAAGGAGAGGTTAGTCTCATGTTCCACCTAATCTAAATTGTAATGCATATTTTAGTTTAATGGTAAAATTAGGAAAAATACTAGAACATTACAAAGAGGTTTGGGTTTGTGTCAAAGTCTAAATGGCTAAATTATTTTATTCTAAATCTCTTCCCTTATAATAAATGACCCCTGTTATCAGGGAATAACTTTTTCCGTAATCCTGTTAAGCAGTAAAAATTATTAAAGAAGTTGTGCTCAAAAATGGTTTTAGTACAACAGGATTTAATAGCTAATACCATTCCACTAGATGATAATAGTATAATTGTAGATAGTACAAGATAATATTATGTAACTATGCATATTACAGTAGTATAGATAGTAATAGTTAAATAATAGTATTAAATCCTTTTGTCATAAAGCCATTGTGTTTTTGTCACAGTTACTTCGATATGTCATCGAAATTCCACACAGTGACGGCCTCCGTGAAATTTTAGCAAGCAAAAAGGTTATAAAACGAGACCGCCCTCAACTCACATGACATGGGCCGTTCCGGCGGACTAATTCATGTCGCGAAAACCAAGGTTGAAAGTTCCTGGGATTTTTTGTCTTATTCATCACGAAGCATGTTGCGCATTTACACGTCGAGATCCAGGACATTCCAAATGTCACTAAAATTCTCATCTGATTTCCCACGCCATTCTTCCCGAGGCAGGTCACAGGGCGGTATATCACTCGCTCTTGGAAAGAATCTCATTAACTCTTACGTAATTAAGTGACCTCGTATTTGTCGTTCTCAGTCAAGCATCAAGTCAAGAGCTGCCCATGGCTTTCTTGCGTTGAGGGGGAGTTTTCAGAGATATCTTTTCAGCCGAACGGGATCACGCAACGATCTTTCATAACAAACTGCTACTGAAACTCCTTTCACCGAAAATTTTATCTCATGAAATTTTCAGCTAATTATTCAGTTGCTGAACATACTGCTAACTTAGTGCTACTGATGTTATCCGTGGAAACTAACTATTTATAAATACGTACTTAGTGATTTCTACTTCCGCATAGAATAATTAAATGTTGCTAATATGAGAAACGGATGTACATCTATAGAATATACCTAACATATTATATTTATCTATAATTGTTACCGAACTATAAAATGGGTTTTCTTCAAAAATTATGGAAGAAGAAATAAGATGTTTAATTTCCGCAGAAATTATGTGGAAAGTAAAGATTTTATTTCTTCTTCGATTTTAAAAATGGAATTCCACCAGATTTCACTTGGTACTTCTAATTTTTTTCTTCACAATTCATGACCTTTCCATTCTGCTACTGATTACTATATTACTGATGTTATCCGTCGAAACTAACTTTTTATAAGGACATGGTGACTTCCACTTCCGCATAGAATTCTGCTAATTGGACAAACAGGGCTTTATTGTGCCTATAAAATGTCTTTTCTTTCCCATTCATGATTCTATTATTCAGTGGACTAGTTGTCCTCAGTATTGGAACATGCTAGAACCTGAGTTTACTGTATTAAATAACTTTTAATTTACTTACCGTATTTTTCCTTAGATAAGACGAGGTATGAATTTTCATCAAAGTCTAAGAATAATAAGACGTCCTTCAAGACGACCCCCAAACTATAAACGGACTATGGATTTAGTTTAGATCAGCAATCGACATCTGGATAGTAATGCTGTATAGCGTTTATGAAATTATGTCCTGTTTGTAATTTTTCGAACGAAAAAATTTATTTTCTTGCATCTGGCAGCACTGCTTTGTGATGGCTGCAAACATTCAGACTGATTGTTTAAGTATCTGTCCTATTAGACGATCCCGATTTTGGGGTCTTTTTATGATTAAAGTATCCTCTTATATTCAGAAATATAAGGTAATTCTACAAGAAATGGAGCTTAAAAGTAATTAGTTTCAAACATATAATCATTAAATTTTGCGTAAGCGCAATTTAATCCGAGATGTTACTCTCCGTTGAAATTTCTCCCAGGTTGTTTTCAGTTTAATAATTTTTCATCCATCATATAAGGAAAGAGATCTCACAAGAGATGACAAGCAGCTGTCAATAGATGCCTTTTACCACAAATGTAGATTAAAAGCTCCTCAAGATTTAATTGATCAGAGGATATACGTCATTCATAAATTAAAATCATTTTCACGGTAAATTAAATGGTCATATATCTTTATATTCATATCGTTATTTAATCAGGCCCTTGATGAATATGACCATTAATGATATTAACGTGAAGCTATCCATCGTAAAGCTTCAACTTAAGTGAAACTTTAATTACCCCAGGAGGGAGTAGTCTGTTCGTAAGTCATCAACAGCATTCTTTTTTTCATTGGTACTTGATGATTGTGAGCTCTCCATCGTCCTCTATTTCTGCTCCTCCTCTGGCAATCTTAGAGCTATCTTTATCTTTCTAGTCACGCCCATCAAGTGAAATCTCCTACCCACTGCTCTCTCGCCTTCTAGTTACTCTATCATCAACTTCGATTAATCTCATTTTCTTCAATGCTCCCTTTTTAGTTGGATTCAATCCTTCATTCAATTTCTCTCAGTGTTTTACTGTCTCCAATACGTTAAATATCCTCCTTATTCTTTTTATTTTACAACCGATTTTCACCCGTTCCTCCTTATTATATTTCTAATTTCTAATCAGAACAGGACGTGATTATTTATTAGTTGACTATGTACGACGATATATATGTATACAAACATTCTGTAATAGGTTCTGTAATCTTCTGCTACCTGAAAATTTATCTTCTTGCAATGATTCTGTTATAATAATAATAATATTTTAATGGCAATGAATAGCAAAACCCATTGGATGAACATTCTCACAAATCCGGCCATTCTCATCTTTTGCCTAACTTTGCTATTTTTATAATTTAGAAAGAAAATGATGAAGAGTATTTAGTAAGAGTAATTAATGCCAGGAACTTGAATCTAAGCATAGTTATAGAAATGATTGTAACGATAGAAATAATTGTCAATGTTAGTGATAGAAATAATTTTCAATAATAGTTAGCATAATGATACAATTAATAATTATTAATATAATATAATTAAAGTATATTATAATTATAATTAACGTGACCCCGTCGTATTTCTTCAGTTTCAACATTTTTGCCACTAAGAATTCAGAGAGAGAATTCAGGTTAGTTTTCTTAAAATGTCTCCCCAAGAATATATCTTCGATTATTGAATTTCATTCTCAACTCTTAAATAATTAAATATTTTTATAATAGATATAATTTCCATAACGCAACGCGAGTTGCACGGTTAACTAAAAATTGACCATGCGTGGTGCAAGCCTTCTATTTATCAATACATAGCGACGAAACTGTATTTACTACGCTTACCAATAACTTTATTATTAAACAATTAATGACTTTAATGCCCAAATCAAGGCTTCTGTATGCGGTCCGCCGAAAGATAACTCCTGTAAAAAAGATCTGTGGCTCCCGTACATTTCCATCCCAGATCTAATTAACTTGATAACTCTGAGGGTTGCAACAGTAAAGTGCAACCGCATCTTGCATTCCGCTTTAGAGGCCCTTTATTCGGCAGAAATTCCTTTCCAGTTTTCGCCCACTTAAGTGAGTGCTCGGCCTTTAGAAGCTCTCGAGGAAAAAACGAGAATGGACGTCAGTGCCGTAAATTTGGTCCGAGCCGGCTTTTCGCACGACATTTGGTGGATGGTCCAATACATCTCATCGCTGATGGCATTTAACTTCCACGGACAATTTAATTGGTGCCATTTTAAGTTCGCTATAGTTTTTTTTCCTACAGTATCCAGATGGGAGCAGCCTTTTGCGAAAATGTTTCAACAACTCGTTTCTCATTTTGTGGAAACCATTTCTTTGAAGGAATTTGTAAGATGTATTGGATTCAACCTGGATCTCTAAAACGGGATTTCAAATGGTACACAGCTATTCCTCTCGAAGTCTTTCGCACTAAATTTCTTGCAAGGTTTTCATACCTACCTTGACATCGATATATTTGGAGCAATTGAAAATATTGTACGAGTTTTATCTTAGGATTTTTTTGTGGTCACACACATTTGGTTTATATGTATTACTGCGCATATAAAATTATTATTTGGTTGAAATATATGTAATGACGCTGGAGTTCTTCAATTTGTGTATCTCAATTGATTTGGAAAAGCTCAAAAGTGTATCAAATAACCTTTGATTTCAAATTTCATTTAAATGCCATTAAAAATGAAATACAATTAATTTTCAGATAGATTGGACTTTCAGTTTAATTGGAATATACCGCCAATTTTGTGATGTTGTAAGGAAGAGGAAAAATTTGATTGTAAATGATTATGAATATAATAACAATACAGGTAAAAGTATATGTGAAAAATGTATCCTTAATGTCACAATCAAAGAAATATATCTCATATTACTTCCTTATGACGCTAGAGAGAAAAATACATAATAAATATTAATACATTTACTTCTTACTTCGAAATTAACACTTTCGGATAGAAGGTCAGAACTCAAGTAAAAGTGAGAGGTTTAATTTAAGAACAAACAACTCATGAAGTTGACAAAGTTAGGTTTGTTTACAAGCCTACAGTTGAATTCTTTAACGAAGAAGTGTGGCATTCGGTCCGTATTTTAATGAATATTTAATTATAACTTAAAACCAGTCTTGATTAAAAAAGTGATAATCATGTATTTTTGGACATAGTATATCAATTGTGAATTCAGATGAAATTACTCGTGTTAAGAATGTCGGTTCGAAATCATTGTGGGATTCTTTTCGTTAACATAGGTCATCTTTCAATTCGAATTTTATGAATAATATTTGATAAAAATATGGATTTGAGGAGGTAGAAAAACTTAATGGCAGCAATTTAAGAATTGCTTTAATATTTTTTTATAATGCTTCAATTACTTTATTAGCTTCAATGCTTCAATGTTACCAAGATTCAGCTAACTGCACAACTCCTCCTTGTTCTATTCTGATCAATTAATTCCAAGAATCAAAGTAAACATTGTCGCCAATTATTTTCGAGAAAAGCATAGCAATAAATACTCGTCTTTTAAGCTGCTAATGAAGGTGTAGTTGCAAAGCTCTAAGAGAATAAAAACAATTCTTTATACTTTCGACCGTGCTTAGGAGAAGATCAAGTTAACGATTACATTTCACAGAGTTCAGGAGCAAAAACAGGAATACGTAATCACCATCTTTAGCGATTTTTTTGCGAGTACATCTTAGCACAAATCGAATACATCTACCTACAACTCTGCCGACAAGTCCGACTTCAAAGAGGTTAATATCCTTCAACGCATTCCCCTGCAGTAGCCATTCCAATAGAAGAGCTTGATTGATCTAGTGTCAAGTCAATCTGACATCCCGTACCTCCATTATCGAGCTGTGCCGATTTTTTGTTACCCACCGATGAGAGAGATATATTTCAACGAAAGACATTGACCAATTTTCACTAGAACGATCTGTTCCGATTCGACTGACTTTTTTCCCGGGACTGGTGAAATGTATCGGAACTGGAGGAAACACTCGCGTTGGAGGTTTTTGCCCCACGCTGTCCCTTAATAGGCGCAGAGAGTAACTGTTTAAGAAGGCGAATAAGGCAGGGATGGAGGGAGGAGATTGGATGAAGGTCGCGCGATCGAGATGGAAGACCTGGCCGAAGAAAGTAAAAGGGAGAAAGGAAGAGGAGGAAGGGGAATGCCTTTCACCGCGAGGAAAAACTTTGAAGGGCTTGGGATGAATCTTTAGAATATTATCGGACATTGTTCACCGTGTTTAATACGCACTGTTTTAAGTGGCTTTCTCTAATCCTTAATACTATAATTATTAGAAGTTACAGCTGTGCGGAACCACTATCGTGGATATATGCATAAAAAGAAGAGGAAATTGGGTGAAAGAGAGCTCCGAAGATATATATCCGATAAAAATACCAGCAATACGAATTACTCGAAATGAAAAATTGCTCTAATTTTTCGCAAATTTTATTTTTATGACAATTTTCCAGCCAGTCAATTAACCATTTCTCTCTTAAACGTTGAATACATTGCTACTTAAGCGGGAGAAAATCTTTAATTCATTAATAACATGTTTTTCATTCTTTAAAAAACTCTACGGTTTAATTAAATTAATTTGGAAATTCACCCCCGAAAGCTGACTGACGTGCCCTCCGTATTCTTTAGTTCTTGCAAAGTCGCAGTCACAAAGGAGATTGATATTTCTAAGACATTATGAATGTTGCCAAAAGCTTTTATGTTTAATTAAATTTCCTCCTTTTAAAACCTTCCCTATTCAGTAACAGTAATGAGAACCTGCCCAGTCGCTCGAAACCTCTCGAGCACGCTTTTTTACTTTTTTGTTTCATGTTCATTGACGCTTAACTGAAAATTTCCAGGAATTTATTGGATGGCTTATAATATTTTACGATCGTGAGATTACATGGAGACATTTTAAAGTCTTGTTTGGAGGAAGTTATACGGCATGATACATTACGATGAATGCAGTGCTAATTAACTTATCCAAGGTGTACGCTCAATAAAAACACCACAAACGTATATTGCATTTTAAATTGAACTTTTGCCTTTTATCTTAGGAAGCGTCTGTTCTCATTATTTAATGTGATTTGTCAATATCTATCCATATATTGCTCAAGTCCTTTTCTACAATGCAATTAGGGTACCTTGCCCTGTGACAGCAACGTATTATTTATTTTTAGACATTGTTTTAATCTTTCCGATATTTGTCCATTCCACTATAAACAATACTATTTAGAAAAAATAATTAACACAGTAAATTCGTGTGTAATATGTCAATGATCATTTTAAACGATGAGCTATTGTAACTATCGAGATTTTATTACAATAGAATATGCTTATCAATCTAGGAGATGGCAGAGTTAAGTCATTGAGACAAAAGAAGGCTTTTTTAATTCTGCTAGCATATCTTGATGAATGGAATAGATTTTAACGTGCCTTTATGTTCAGGATAAGGAAAAAAAATATCTTTCATCTACTTTTGTCTCAGTTTTGTTCATGTGTATGATGAAACAAGCCACTGAGGTATGAGTGATGCTCTGATGCTTTCTTAGTGACACTTATTAAGGTATCTTCTACCTTATCTATTCTATCTTCTACCTATCTACTTTATAGAACACTGGGAAAAGTTTTATTATTAGAGTCATTGCGCTTAACGTAAATTTCACTAATACAATTTTAGCTCCAAGACCAAAGCAAGGGAAAACTACCTCACTCCTCATTTTCCTTTTGCCTCATCCCTTCTCCAGAGCTTTTTGTAGCTAATGGTAAAGGGTATGAGGTTTGAACCAGTCTTTAGGTTGAAGTGTCTATAGACAGGCTTATCGAAAGGTCTTCGGATTATTGTAAAATGTTTGTACATTCCAATTTGTTAGGTATAATTTAGACCTCTCTCTCTTTCTCTCTCGAAAGAAAATAAAATGGAATTCAACACCTCCCTACAAGAGGTTGAAGTAAGATTTGAAGAAGGAAAAATATATGTGTTCGCTACTTTCGGTGGGGATATATACGGAATGTATTCAGTCGTACGAAAATTTACATTCGGAAAGGGCCATATCTAAGTGCGGAGAGGTTGAAATTTAAACAGCGGCCTCTTTCCCTCGTCGACGAAGGGACGAGTTACGGGGCTGTGTTCGGACATTTATTGTGGAATCGTGGCCACATTTAAAGATCGCTTTCCCCATACCGAAGAGGAATATAAAAAAACACTCGCTCCCGAATGTTATCTCCCTTGTATACGAGATTTGTCACGTGCCTCCTCACCTTTAACTTCGTTATTTCCATCCCATATACCAATTTATTGCGTCATATTGTTTGGATATCATTGGAATTATCGTCAGCATTTTCCTTAACGAGGCTTGTTTTAAAAAGTTCTTTTTGTTATTTAATCCAACGAATTATTTTAATTCCTTCGACTTCTCAAAATTCTTTTTACCCATTTGGTGTAAATTATCTCACGATGTTATCTATTTTTCTAATTAATTTTTGTCTCTAAGTACATTTTCTATCATGATCGAAATAGCACAATTTATATACATCAGGAGCAGTAAGTATTTTCACCGAGAATTTTTTTTGTCGGTCATTAAACACATCAAGTCACTTTAATCGTAATAATATAAAAAATTATTTGGCAGAGCTTTTTAATATTTTACATAATTATATTTTTTATTACATCATGCTGTTTGAATTGTTGCTTTTTATGATTAATTTTGGAGATGAATAACGCAGATATCTAGAATTTAATTATTATTTTAATCCAATTAACTTATTATTTTCTTTCCTCACTGATAGCATAAAGTAATTTGGTATCGCTAAGCTAAATATTCATCAGCATTATTTAAATGTGAATTAAATTATAACTTAATTATAATTATAGCTTTTTCTATTATGTCTATCCTAAAATTAGAGACGGGTAAATACAATAGTATTTTCAGTAGCACAGATATTTCGATTTATAACACGATAAGTACGTTACTAAGTGGTTGTTAGGCATTTGTTCCGATCCAGGTCTTATGTTACTGATTATTGGTACTTATGTTATTATTCTCATTATTTTCGCTCAAATTTCAAGTCAACCATTCTATTAGAATAATATACTGCTCATGGTAAATCGATCACCCCAATAAATAGGAACATTAATGGAAAAATGGAAGATGGGACTAAAAAGTCCCAGTTTCGCCAAATAAAGTACTTTGTATGTATGTATTAATGGAAAAATTGTTATGAACAAAACCAGTACATATTCAACCTAATTGGGTTGAATTCGTCATGCGTGACAAATTTCTTTGGCTTGCAACCAGTGGTTACTACCGCTCTCTAATATATATGACCAATTACCGTGACAGTTGAATTTGTTTTTATATTTCCATGACGTCCCAATTATATCTGTTTCGAGCAGTTTAAGAACTCTCGGATTTTCTTGCTTTATTTCTTTCTTTGACTGATTTTTCTGCGTTTTTATCCATGCCGCGGAGATACTTGACCAGAGCTAATGTTGTTCGTTCAACCGAATCGTGAGCAAATAATGTTATGGAAAACCTACCCCTTCGATTAAGCTATAGTGTATGTAGTGTTAAAACTTCAGTGCAGACAATTATAGGACTGATTTCACCCTTCACTTCTCATCATAGTTGTATCTGGCTCTGAAAGTATATCGCAAATATTTCTCGCACTACGAAATAAATAATTATTATTTATATTATACCAGAGTCTGGCTGTACGCCTATTGGTAGTCTTATACCTACATACATGATGTTATCACTAGAAATACATTATATATGCATAAATATACACAGTAATCATATGATAATTAAATACTTATATATGTTACACCCCAAACGTGTAATTGCCCAGTTCATGAAATGGGCAAAAATTTCCCGTGAGCTCCCGGATAGTCATGTGGACAGCGCGTTTGCCTTTGGTGAAAGCGGTCCCGGGTTCGAATCCCGGTGGGAGCCAATGTGCGAAATGACCTAAGCTGTCGAAGCACTTTTAGCTATACTACTACTACTACAATTTCCCATTACATGAATTGGGCAATTACACGTTTGGGGTGACAAGAATCCTACCTACCCTACTCAACCCATCGGCGCCTCGCATATTTCATGATTTGTAGCGGAGATTAATTAATTAATTAAATGTGCGCGGCGCCGATGGGTTAAGTAGGGTAGGTAGGGTTCCTATCACCCCAAACGTGTAATTGCCCATTGCATGAATTGGGCAATTACACGTTTGGGGTGTAACATATATATATAAAGAACTATACCTTGCCTTTTAATAGTACGTAGATACATAATTATTCCTGATATGTTATTTGGTTTCACTGGTTTTTCGGGATTCATGACAGACCTAGGCTACCGTAGCGGTGACGGGGTAGAACCCCACAGTACATCACCCTGTCAAGCAATCCCTTACTAATTTCAAAAATGTCGCCACTGCAGCAAAAATCCCTAATATTACTACAATTCAGCAAAATAACTCAGGTAAAAGATCATGTATTTTCAGGCAGGGGCTTCAGAAGTAGGAGATTTAAGAATAATCACGGTAACTTATTCCGAAATCGCTCATCGTTTCCCCTGTTTCTTTTACGTCATCATTCGGTGTCCATGAATATCAACACAATCTTATTTATCTCCGCGATCTCCTTCGCTGCACTTCTCGTATCGTCTTTCACCCTTTCCCTACACTTGTATCTACATATTTATCTATCCTCTTGATGGGCCGAGACGGATGTTTTAAATCCGCATTTCGCAATACCTTTCGCCTCTCGGAAAAATATCGACTCGTTGAAACCCGTTCACGACCCGCCTTGCAGATGCGTTTCGTGTCTTTTTGCAGCTTCCGAACGCCGTTGCACAAGCACGAGTGGGTAAGGGAAGGGTCTCTACATTCGGTAGTGTTTCCCTTTTTTTTCGTCTCACTCACTGTTTCGTCATCACTCGGATGGGATATGGAATCAGAGTAATTTCCTCTTTACGTAAGGCAGAAGCTAGCTCAGATGGCTACTAACTTTTGTAGCCTTTGACTAAACATGAATCCTAAGTTAAATGACAGTTTTTACCAAAACATTTTATGTTCTATTTTTACCGATACACCTACTTCAAAAATTTCCGGATTAACACGAATCTTAGGAGAAATTTTCCCCCTGCTGGATTTGCTAACAATAAGTCTTACATACGTAAGCGAATTCCTAGACCTCAATCAAAGATTAAAATAATTATGTTTACATTTATCAGTGATACATATATTCAATTTAATTTTTCTTATTATCTGTTACTGAACACAGATTAAGGTTGTTTCATGATTTCAGAGCAGTGATAAGTTTGATTTGGATTACCAAGCTATTCATTAAGTCAAAAGTATTTTTACTTACTGACCTTAAAATATATTATTGATATTCTTACATTGAAATTCTACGTATTTAATAAATAAGTCTTAACAAATTCTGAAATTTATGCGAATAAACTAGGTGTTCAATATTAAAAATGCTTTAAGACTGTGAAGTAGTTAAACTAACGAAAAGGAAAATATTAGTAGTTGAAAGATATCGAAATAATAGATATTTACATTTTTGAAGTATATCTTCGAAAGTTGTTGCAGCATAGCAGTGGGTTATGGAATAGAAAAGTGAGGTATTACTGGTATTCGTAGGTAGCAAGTTTTATCTGAGATCTTGAAAGAGGAGATACTTTGCAGCAGAAGCAAGCAAACTGTAAGGAGAGAAATGCATAGGGTGAGAATTAGCATATTGGATGATGGTTCTATGGGGAAGAATCCTGAAGTGCAAGGGGTAAACTAAGGGGCCACGAAAAGAATCATATCCATAGTTGAATTTGAGTATGGTCAAATTCAACATTTTTATGGAGATTGCAAAATATTTTTCGGTTTTAATGAACCAGGGCATAATATTTGAGGTTCCAGCATTTACTGGAACTAAATATTTTATTACTTTTGGAATCTAATATTGCAAATCGACCAGAGATGGCATCTCATTGATGCTCTACTGTTGGAAATTCCCAAAAGATAAACTGAAGCGATAATGACTAATTGAAATGATAAATAATCAAACCCGCATCTGTCAGCACTTTACCACAACCAAATCGTTCTTATTTTAGAAATTTATATCGACTTACCATTCTTGAGATTTACCCGTCACAAAACATTACAGATGAGAATAATTTGGCTTGGATTTATTTGTGAATCAAACCACCGAATGAACAACTCGCACTCAATGATGACACCAACGTCTGATAGCGTCATCGCGGAAGTTGGGGATTTTCCTGAACATCATCCTACCGTTGCTGAGCCTTGGATTCGACTTTTACTTCATCCGAAAAGAGCTAAAAATGTCCGTGGGGAAACGTGCGAGTCATCGGTTTCAGACTGATCAGACTGCATCGATTTCTCATGAGTCGATACAGTGGACTTCGGAGAGAACTCACCTTGAGGATGCTATAAAAACGGAGAAGTCTTCGGTGGTCTTCCTTGTCCAGAGATGCGCACTTTCAAAACCCGTCTTCGGCGGCAGGTTTCTCTTCCACATTGCTTTGCGATTAAATATGTTCTCCAGGTTAAGTAAATTACGATGCCGGAAAAGTTTGGTTTCGGGTGATACTTTTTAAGGGGTCTTTCCCACGATTTTAATGGGAGGACTTTCTCTTGAGAAAGTCGTATGTAAAATGTTACAGATCGCGGAAATTATCGTAAACCGATTTGTACTTACTTTGATTTGTCCGGATACACACATGGTGCTAAAACTAAATTTTCCATAGCTAAACTTTCAAATATTTTGTCCATGACTAAATTGTTTAAGCTGAATTTCACGGTTTGCAAACTGAAATGCTTTTCATTTAGCTTAATTCAATTTGAAGATTACACCAGGTGCGGAATAAAATATTTTTAGTATCACAATTACTTCCTATTAAATTAAATATTTATTGCAAGATCAGCTGAAAATCTAATGCACAGTTTTATCAAAATATGCCACCCTGAGATAATTCAAGAGCTAAGTCATACCTCACTTATGGATCGCGAAACACCGTTGGTGAAGCAGTTATCTAAAGGATCTTGAGGCAAAGCGTAGGTGCAGTGTTATATGAACAAAGATTTAAAAAAAATATAAGCTCAATCAACTTAACGTATTGGCTGAAATTTAACTGGTTTTATATAAGATACCAGTGAAGTTTCTAAGATAAAAATTAAATCCTAGTAGGATAACTATCATATGCAATTTAGCCTAAAAGAATTTCAAAAACGGATAAAAGTGTGTAATTCTTGATTTCCTTTCTTGAATACTTAATAGTTATTTTAATTGTAACATCTCACATGAGAATTTTCCATGTACAAAATTTTCTCATTCATATGGTTTTGAAAGGTATGGTTATGATTTGATGACATTAAAACATTTCTAGCAAGTAGTACCTATTATTTTTGAACTGTAATATACTATTTTTATATGATTTGAGGATTTCTTTTTCATGATTTCTTTAAATGCATGAAACGACATTTAAAAAAATTTAACCAAATTAATTAATTTAATCCAATTAATTTTCGTAAATTTTTATTTATTAATTTTTCAGATTAGGGCTTGAGATTTTTGTGAAACAATTTCTTGTAATTTCGGGATGGTCAAACCAATATTTATTCTACATGTCAAAAAACCTCTAAATTGCAACGCAAAGAGTTTTTATTTACATTTATTCTCCATACCGACAAACATAAAAAACGATAATTATACCTATTGTCGAAGGACACATAATTCCAGTCTAATTCGGGTGAGGGAAACCAATAACTTTACTCGAGAAATATTCAACGCTCGACTTTTTTATTCCGAAAACCGCAGCCATTATCAAATACAAGAATTTGCTTTCGCCGCAAAAGCCTTTCCCTTTCTTTCCCAAAGACAATACCGCTTGTGATCGAAAGGAAAACTCGATAAATTCAGAAAACCTGCTCTCCGAAAGGTAGAGTACACACAGAACCGGCGTAGGAAAGGAGCGAGACGACCGACCGCACGCAGCACCAGTTCTAACGAGGCGTTTCACCCGCCTGTTGCACTTAGTTAGCACAGGCGTCGCTGTTATCCCCATTGATGGACACGTTGGTCGCCCCAAGATGTATGTGGCTTCCATTGTGCATTTATTAAGGGCGATACCAGACAATGAGTTACGCAATTGACGCCAGGGACAGACAATATCCCTGCCTTCCTTTTTCTTCTTTCTCAGACTGACATTGGCCTGGTTCGCTCTTCCCTCGTGTTTTTTCGTGAAAGGTGATTTATTTTTGCATTGGCCAACTTGGAGCTGTCGATTTGTTTTCTTTAATTACCGAGCGCAGCTGTCGAACATGTTTTGGGGCGGTGGACGTATTAATTTCTATCTTCGGGAGATCGTTGGGGGTGATTAATGCGGAGTCCATACGTGAAATTTGCCCAATTTAATGCCTCGATATTTGACCTTTTGAATAAAGATGTTATCTTGATTTTAATTTGATGTCGGTTGTCTAATCGTTGGACATTATATGCTAATTTTAAATCTCACTAATTTTGTCCTTTATGCATATATTTTTTATTAAGGGTTATACTTTTAGATTTATATACTATTACGTTCAAATAATTTCCGAATTTATAATCATTGTCTTTAATGAAAATGAGTTCGGGAACTTTTTGAACGTAGTAGTACACATAAGGTATTTACTTTTTTCCTAAGAGCTAACTTAAGTATTTTGTAAATCCGCAAAATATTACCCTCTTATTGTATTTCCTTTTTTCTTATCCCTAAAATCTTTTTGCCGAAATATATCATGAAATAGGGTTGCATGTAAGATTAGAATGGTATATATCAATATCGTCCTTTAATAAAGCCGTTAATAATATTATTTTACATGTGCTCTACCAAACTGTCTATGATATTACTCTCATTGAGAAAATAGAGCATTTTTAAAGGCGTAGGTTATATGAAATAGGTTTTTATTATTTAAGGGAAAATTAGAAATAAACTGAAACTGCTTGCTATGTATTGAAATTGATTGAATGAAAAAAAACAATGTTTTAATCAAGACTGGGTCCTGGGTCCCAATTTCGCCACTTTTCAGTTTCTTTTCCGTGTGATAAGTCTTTTTTTATACATAATACACGCTATTTGACAGCACAAAATTTTCTACAGTCGCATTCTTTGAGTTAAAAAAAAATTGACCGGTCTGGTTTCAATCCAAAAATTCTTTTTCTGGATTTATACAAATTATTTTCCCTAGGGTTTACTCAAAGTATTCAAATTACGTAGAATAAGTTTCTAAGAGTTTGTCGTAAAGCTGTGTTTATTATTCAAAGAGAAAAGACTTATCAGTTGTATGAAGGAAAAGTGAATGTGTACAGACCTCAATGTATCCGAAGACGAGCGAGAAACTGAATTGAAATCTTCATTGCTTTCGTAACTTGTGACGGATATAGATTAGTGATAATGGTAAAAGCAGGGTCACACAAGAACTTGTGAACTCCATACAAGGAAAGGTTGAGGTGACTTTGCACATAAGGGCGCGTGCATCCAGGAAAACTCCCAAGGAAAAATGGACTTGAAAAAAGTCTGACACGGCCGGGAATCGAACGCGGGATCTTCCTCTATCCGGTAGGCTGCCTAACCCTTTATCGTGTAATGGATGGGTTAGTTAGAACAATTTTATAATTAGTATATTATTTGATTTCTTCAAATAAACTGAATATGTAAAATAATTCTGTTCTACAGCGATGTTTCACCCGATTCATGTATTGTTTGTTTGTTGTAGCAATTATCAGTTAAAACGGTTTTCGTAGAATCTTCAAGAGTGAGTAAAGTTAGTTATAAATGATAGACCTATGCTATCAATTCTCTTGAAGCTGTAATATGCACCTCATCCCTGTTAGAACCCGCAAACCTTGCAAAACACCTGGGTTATCCTCGACTAATGGCCAAACGCGATCCAGGAAATGGACGGAGATTCAGGCCAGTTTCTCTCCACTTAGAGAGATAAAGGAAACGAAAGTCAACAAACATATCTTTCTGCATTTTTGGGGAAATAAACATTGAATAGTGCCCACAGCGTGAATCAAGAATCGTGAGGTTGTAAAATCGAAACAGAATTTACCGCTTTTACAGCTCGCTAATAACCGAAGTCCCTTGGCAAACATGATCGACCGTACAGGTTACGCATTAGGATGGTCACGCGGCAGAAATCAGCCAATTAAATGGGAATGTGTTGGGAAGAGGCGGCCCCTCACCTGCGCTGTCACTTGTTGCGGAGGCCAATCGAGCGAAGTAATTAGTGATTTCACGCGTAGGCACGCTCTTGGCAGTCATCGGCACGGTCTTCCCTTCGCTCCATTATTCGTTAATGGGAAAGCTTTCGGCATCCACCAGAGAGAAATCCCATTGTCTGAGATATTTGATACGGATATGATGGTAGAGAGGGAACCTTAAAGCATGGGTTTGTCTGCACAGTATACTTGTACAGACCCAAGGCCGATTAGAATTTCAAACCTTCCTCATTAACTATAATGCACCTTATAGCAAAATATGGAAAGACAGTGAGGCTTAGGCAAAATGAGTATCTTTCTTTTTACACAATTAGCTAGAATACCATGAGAAGAACTATCCCATGTACAAAACCACGCAGTGACACTATGAAAAACTGTTTTTATATAATTCAATATACATATATTATTCACTGCATGTTAATGTATGCCAGCATAATTACTACCTAAATAGCTTACATGCAATTACATAATGTGAGAAAAATCAAATTTAACATGAATTATCCTAAATCCTACACCGAAAGACAAATATTTCAGAATATATACCATGGGCATCCGAAAATATCCTAGAGTACCCTCTCAGAATATCCAGGATATTCTAAATTTTATACTTGAAACGACTTGGGCATTTAGAGAAAAAAGTACTCAATATGATTAAGAGAATCAAATTTTAAAGTTAACGTTTTTCACTTTAAAGTAAATACAGCGATAAGCTCACAATGAAATTAGCATCATATTCTAATCTTACAAATTTTACAATCATTGAGGAATCCTAATTATCTGAGAGTATCCATTCCATACAATAAAATATTCCTATAATTTATTGAATATAGAATAGTAATAATTCCTTATTCAAATACATAAATACAAGAGACATCCGTGAAGAGTATAAAGAATTATTTACTAACCTAACATTATTTATTTAGCTAGTCAATTTGTCTTTATTTGGTCGTAATGAACCTAGCCATTCCCCTTTTCCATCTTTTCCATAATTTAGATAAGACGATCAAGGACCTCGTTTTATATCCCGGTTTTGATTGGCACCAGATTAATGTTTATGCCAGCGCGACAAAGTCTTTCTGAATCACCAATAGGTCTGCAAGTCTTTCGCATCTGCTTCCCGTTGCTTAAAATCATTCACCTGTAAAGGGAATCTCAAGAAGAGAAGGTTTGGAAAACAAAGCTTTCGTAAAATGAGAGTGAATGTATTATGTATTCATTCCCAAAATCAATCTAAGTGACGGCATGATAAATTTTAACAATCCCAGCTTCCTGCACTAGTTTCGAGAAAGAAAACCAGTCACGTTTTGGGTCAAATTCAACGAGCCGTGATGCACTAAATTTTTCGTTCTAAGTACTGAGACGAGGCAACTCCGGAGATAAGCGTGTTAGCTTTCTGTTTTATTCGTAAATAAAGCGTTACAACATCCTAGATCGATTATCCAAGCTCATTGCACAAATAATTTACTATGCGTTGTACACACGTAATAAATGAGTTACAAAATGATAAATTAGTGGAAGCGGAGGTAAAAGATCAAGTACTATACGTGATTGCAATTTTCATGAATAGAGATATACAGTAAACCCTCGCTAACACGAATCTCAAGGGACCGGGCAACGTGTTCGCGTTATGAAAAAATTCGTGTTAACCGTATCGCGGCAAAAAAGTGCGATTATACTTGCTGATATACTTACGTCTATTATGATGTTGACGTATAAGAAACGATCACAAAAATCTCTATTAAATCTTCCTTTACCAGTTGGTAGGTAAATATATTCCGTAGTTTAATTTTTGCGATAAACTTAAAATAAATTGGTAAATTTTTTAAATTTTACATCAAAGTCAGGCATTGCATAAATTAAGAAAAATAACCAGTCTTCAAAGTCAACATTTTAGCTTTTATTAGGTTTAACGAAATCATGTAAATTCATTTGCCGAAGAGTAGGTTCATGCAGTCCATTCTAATCCGATCTAAGTTATTGGAAAAGGTCCTGGAAACATTTGCCGTTGCTGCATATCTTTGGAGCACATTTAGATCCGTTGTGACTTCTCCACGGGTGGGAGGCTCAAGTGACTCCTCCTCACTTTCATCCGAAGATGATTCTTTGCTATTCGCGTTTACTTCCTCGTCAGGAAAGGAACATACGGCCGGATCATTGTCAAACTCCAAATATTCTTCAAACGTTAACTTAACCTGGTAATTTTAAGCAAAAACTCAATTTAAAGATGTTTTAAAGAAGATACAATCAACGCTCAAACTGCGGAGATATTCTCACGATACTTACCATTGCCGACGAAAGTGTTTGCAAAAGCTCCCATTCCTCAGGTGTGTCCTTTTCAGTAGCCGCTCCTTGTCCAACAGCATAATCGACATCACTATGGGTCCAAGCCTTATCGAAGCAACTTTTAATATGCTTTGCGGAAACAGATTCCCAAGCTGCTCCAATCGCTCTTATAGCATCCAAAAGAGTCCAACTAAATGTATCGCTTCCTTCCGCTGCGAGAATCGCTGCTCGTACTAGATGAGTCCGATAATACCTCTTCAGTAGAGCGATGATTCCCTGATCCAATGGCTGCAACGACTGGCGGAAAAAACCAAACCTTGATGTTAGTCAACTCCATTTTTCTTAGGTTTGTGGGCAGCGCAGTTGTCCATCGTGAGCAACACATGACGATTCTGAGCAGCCATACGTCTATTAAATCGCACGAGCCATTCACGAAATGCAGTGCCGTCAATCCATGCCTTCTTGTGGTGGGTGTAATCGCAGGGCAGCTTTGAAAGATCGATGTGCTTGAAGCATCGGGTGCTCTTCGATTTTCCAATCACCTACCATCGTAACTTCTAACTTCCGTCCGAATTGCAAGTGAGAACAACGGTCAATCGCTGCTTACTGTGACTGCCTCCATGGCATTTCTCTCCCTTAATGCTCAGAGTGCGGCTTGGCAAGAGGTTATAAAATACACCCGTTTCGTCCATGTTAAAAACGTCTCGAGAAGAGTACTTTTCTCGAAGAAGTCTAAAATCAGCCAGCCGCTCATTGACACTTCCTTCGTTCACTTTATTTGCTTCCCCACATATCACTTGTGAAGAGATTCCACGGCGTTTTTGAAATCGCCACAGCCAGCCACTGGAGCACTTACAGTCGTTCATTCCCAAACTGGATGCAATTGACAATGCCTTTTGCTGTATAACGGGTCCACTTATAGGCACATCTGCTGCTCGGACGTGATTAAACCATTCCATTAATTCATCTTCGAGGTCCTTAGGATGTGATCCAAGCATGCGCTTTCCTTTCAGCTCAACACCTCCTGATGCAGCCGCTTCGTCAATTTTTTCGTGATTTTTGATTATCGCTGACAAACCAATGAGGAGATTTTGAAATACCAAAATCGTGGGCAATCTGAGTTTTCTTCCGTGCTCCGCATTCCACCTCACTTAATATTTTAAGCTTCGTTTGAAGATAAATACTCATTTGCTCATTGTAAAAAGATATTTTGTTCCTGTAGCTACAGTTGTTCAGTAAAAACTTACTCACAGTCATCGACACGAGGAGACTGAGAAAATTCATCCAAACTTACTCCCTGACTCACTCCTTGCCTACCATTCTCACTATCTCATTGGGCCCCTTGCATTTTCTTGGGTGTCTTACTTATTATATTGGATGGCCTACATTGTCTTGGGTTATCGTTTCAAAACGAGGGACCAAGGCAACGTATTATCCTCAAAGTCATGGTTCTTATTCTGCCAGGCAGTTCGCCTTAAGCGAACTATATGATTCAAGGGATGGAGGAAACTGTTCGAAATTCGTCTTAACCGAAATTCGTGTTAAACGAACAAAACCCCGTAAGACACTATACCTTCCTGCCGGGACCGTGATACTGTTCGCGTTATCGAGAGGTTCGTGTTAAACGAGTACGTGTTATCGAGGTTTTACTGTACCTACGTACCTTATGGCTGTTCTCAACGTTCTTTTCAATGTTTATGCAATTTAACATTTTCTCTTCTCTAATTTTTGTTTGTACATGGTTTGATAAGATTAATAATTTCAAGGCTTACATTCTAAATAATTAAACGCATTTTTGAACTTGACTAGATCTTGTATTTTTCCATATCCCATCTTGTAAATCATAAATATTTTTAAGGGATGTGATGCGTGTATTGATTGTTTTAGGTTTCAACCTGCTCCTGTTGTAATTTCATCTTATTTCAGAAAAAAATAATCGTTTCTTTACTAGCGTACCCAGCCTTTTTAAATAAAATTTTGTTGCATTAATGAGAAATATTTACTGTATTTTATCTCAATCTACAGTAGTAACTCCGATTTGCTTCGAATGTAGAATGAATTATTCTACCCAAGGGAATAAAACAATTCCATTCCTTATTCATGATTAGATACTGCATATTCAGCTTCTATCGAATAATTTTAATCTCTCTATTCTCTACTTTATTTTATCGCTAGGAATACAATATATGTATAATCAGAACAGGACTATTTATTTTTTACTTGACAATCTACGACTGACTGTGTATATAATTATAATATATAATATTTATCTACTGTCACCAGATAATTTATCTACTGTAATGATACTTTAGTGATTATGTGATAATAATAATAATTACTGTAAGTAAAAAATACTCGATAAAAAATATCATAATATCTCTTTATCGAACAATATTTATATAGGGAAAAATTTTATTTTCCAAGTTTCAATCTACTCGCTAGTGTTCAAAATATTTAATAACTATTATTAGTAGCGTAAATAATCTGGTTCTACTTTAAAAGCCGAAATGATCGTGGGTGGCGATTTGAAAAAGTGCGATAAATTCACGCGGAAGGCCCGAAACTCGTTTCCACCCCTTGGGAAAGCAGATGGACTGCATTTTCGGCAAATGAAAGTTGTTTCTTAAAATATGGAATCAGTTCAATACCCTTAGCTCGGGACATTCTGCCAATATATATTCGTATATTATATGTTCATAAATTATTCTTTACGTAGCTAAAAAGCGATATTTAGGCTGACGGACATAATTTGTTCCGGAGCCATTTCTGTTAGCCGAAATCCACGGTAGTTGGAACGTGGGTTCCCCCCGAAGACTCAAATCGTAAAGTATTCATAAATAATGCAGTACATATACATACATACTTTATATTTCATACAAACAAGAATTGAAGAAATAGTATTTCCGTATTATTTTATGTTTCTTTGCACTCTTACTTACTAAGGAATGCAAGGCATAATTTAAGCTACCTTTGAGTTGCCTCATGATGTACTAAAAAAATAAGAATAATATTTATATAAAATATAATAAATAGGTGCATAACAGTAGTTGAAGTAAAAGACAAGGAAGTTAAAAAATACAAAACAGCTCTGAATTTATACGTTTTTGTGGTCATAGAGAGATGGCATCTCTGCCCGCCCGCAGGGGACATATAACTTGCATATTGATGTTTAAATGTCACTTTAAGTCGCAAGTGACATCTTTTTATTAAAAAATGTAATCGCTGTATCGAATTAAAATTAACGATAATTTTGGCGTTTTCAGTTGAAGCACTGTCGATAACGGGGAAACAGTCATACGCATTACTAACGCGATATCCACACTCGAGGTCCGTCAAAAATTTCGTATGAATTTCCCATAGCTCTTTTCAATGTCTGAGAAACTACGGCAAACCAATATCTCTTGGGCGGACGAGTAGCAGAACGAAAGTGGTTTTCGTGTCAAAGATATACACCTCCGTCACTTTCCCCTTCACTCGCCTCCGCTCAACTGCATTTCTTCGCAGACGACAATGGGTTCGAAGAAGTCGCAGATTCGGAATCACTGAATTCCAGCGAATGGACCGAGGCAATAGAGAAATTTGCCCACGTTGTGAGTTCCATATATTCCCTCCGCTACGTGGACTATCGAATTGTTATTCTCTCGGACTGACTTATTTCTCGTGGGAAAACGGGCAGGATACTCGGGAAATGGGATTGCGTTGGCTGCTGCACCAGTTTGAACGTCGTGTTTCTCAAAGAGAGACGGTATCGGCATGGAACTATTGCAGAATCTGAAATTCATTGCAGTGTATCGAGTAACTACTAAACTATTCCATAAATATTAAATGAAAGCTAGATAAATTATTTATACCGGATGAACGTTTAACATTTGATTGTTTAGGTTAAGGCTTTCAAAATACCATAGAGCTCTCCTAGTTAAAGACAACTTTTACGGGCCCCTTTTACGTGTCGGATTGGAAATGCTGAATCAATCGACCCTTTCTTTCTCTCACATTTATCAGATATCAATGAATATGTCCTTGCAGAAAATTTAAAGTTAAGCTTAAAACTAGGAGTTAACACGGTCTATATGCTATTAACATGGAAACAGAATAAAAAATCTTAAATAATTTTCCTGAAATATGTTTTCATAGAGATCCTAATTTTCACAGTCAACAACATGGATCTGACAAACCAATGTAGATCTCCAAATAAGATACGTGTACCTATCTATACTTCAAAGCTTTTATTTGAATATTCAGTTGAGATTTGTTACCAGGTATCCTCTATAGATTAAGTGTAAACTATCATAAATCTTAAAAAAACAAAGAGTATTTTCCACAATAGTTTTTTACCACGACAAGTCAACGAATCGACGTCTTCTGTTGCAACATGTTGAGGAAACTAGTCGCCCTAAAAAACTATTGGAGATATTACTGTGTATTTTATATATGTGTATGTGCTGTGAAATTCCACGAAGTCATCATGTCTATTTCATTTTAAAATATATTTGTAGTGGTAAATTTATGATCTGCATAAATAAGATAGAATTGACTAAATAAAATTAGCCGGTCATGCTCTGTTCTTCATGGACGTAGTTATTTGTGTAATTCAAAGTAAAGTCCAATACATATAAAAAATAAAGGCTTGATGTCAATATTATTACATATGTTATTATTATAAATATTTTTTAGTTTTATATTACTTATCTGTCATCGTTGATGGTTTTAGTCTAGATAAAATTGCAAAATATGATCTATTGTACAATACTAAACAGTACCTCATAGTAGCAACGAATATTTTGAATTTTCTGTGAACTTGTAAATTTAGTATCAGTTTTTTCTCTGTGTTCATTATAATGGGGAGCATGTATGTAGTTTTTCACTACAGATGTTACTTAGATGTTACTTTTGGCATACGTGAAATATTGCCTCCTTTTCTTTCACTGTTACAAGCTGTTACCACTAATCAAAATATATGGCTCCATTGAGGGTGTGCGTATTAAATCTTTATCGTATGTGGGCCAGTTTGCATGACCTAATAAAAAGGAACCTAATCCACCCAAAAAGAAAAGTAAAAATCTCGAGTTCTTAAAATAAAAGTTTTTTTCTTAAGGTCAGAGGTATTGGGGAATAATACTGGCACATAGCCAGGTTACGGTCTTTTCTTATGGAGCAGTCGGTTCTTTCTTACGAAATTTGGAAAAATCTCCCTTACCATATTTTTATATCTCGTGTTAGTCGTTGTTGAATTTCAGCAAGTGACTGTGTGAAATGAAGCCGCCCTCGATCTTGATTTATGGTTTTCTCGGAACTGGGTGGGAGAGCTATGAATCAAAGAGGAATAATTCTCTATATTGATACCCTTATCATAATATTAATACGGCATATGCGTCACATTTTTCTAACCTAGCGGATTCATAGATGTTTGCTGGGCGTGTTGCATAAGATTAAGGATAGCATTTTTTTTCGCATAGTGAAAACATCAGCTATGTTGTTTCAATTATGAACCATCACAGTTGAGTCACAGTTTCTCCCGGAAAATGAAAAAGTCTAGAAAAATAATCAGCTAGTTCGTTTTACGTTTACCGAACATGATCATGATGTTTAATGCTATAAATATTCGCCACATTATGGCGAATACATACCATTACAAGACAACACCGTATTTTGCTGATGTCTACGGTTTATATAGAATGGGAAAACATATTTAGTAAAAGCAAAAACTTCAATTTTATTCTCAGTCAGTTGTCACGATGGATTTAAAAATCCATAGAATTAGAAATCTCTTATCAATCAGCCATAATACGTTTATTATAATCTTCCGTATTTTCATTTTAAATGGCTGATATCTCGAGGTATTCTTGAAACGATTTCGTATTTACTAAATGTTTTATGTCTTATTCCGAAATTTCCCTTACATGAAACATGTATTACGTTTATCGTTACTGCATCTTTTTAATTTAGAAAATGCGGATGTAAATTTTGTCTTCTTATTTAAATAAAACGTTATAATATTTTTTCTAAGATCTGTGGAGCTATGTTGCAAATATATGTTTAATGAGTAATTTTCCTGGAGTTTTTTAGAAATGTTCCCAATATAGACTTGTAAATATAGATATATATTCTTTTTAAAAATCATGTAATCATGAAATCGTTTTAGAACATTTTTATTATATTTCATTTTTTTTATTCATGATAGTTTCTGAATTAGAAAAATAAGAGAAACCCAAAAATAAAAAAAGCCCGATCTACACCGTTTCCGTCATCTTAATCTTGTCCTCCGCTCAAGTGTTAATTCCCTATAGCCGAAAGGGCGCTAATACTCCCCAAGAATGATATACAGGGCTATGTTCATGGAAAGACTAATAATGGATGAAACACGCGAATCAGTGGTGAATCGTCCTAGTCCAAGTGAAGAAGCTCTTCCTGAGCACGCTTCAGGAGGCGAATAAATTGCACGGAGAGGATGCTAAAGGGAAACAACTGGGGAACGAAGGAATATTTTGATCGTGGTCTGCGGCTTGAGCAATGCAATCTCCTCCCTGTGGTCACCGCGAGTCCGTTGAGTAACACGTCGAAAGGGAAAGCAACTCCTTCATTGAGAGAGCGAGGGTTTGAAATATTTCCGTCAAATAAAATCGCGAGTTTGAAGTTTTTCACGCGACTCTCGTGAGTTGCAAACTGGGATAATTTCGAAGCTCGGTTATGTGTCGGGCAAGTGCAACTTTTTTCTTCTCCTCTGCTCGGTTTTTTCGCTCCTCTTCGAGCCGTGTTTTTTAATGACCTAAGGACATAACCTAAGAGCGAGCTTTCATACAGGAAATAAAGTTCAATGTCCAACTCGGCAATGATCTCATACATCGCGTCGTGAGAAAATCAGGAGATTTTGATTCTCATGTAAAGTGGATAGTGAAAATTACAGTTCTTATATTACAGTTATCACTGCAGAGTGTTACATTTTGGCGAGTCTTTTTCGCATAAGGGTACGTGTTGATTCTATATGTATCAATAAATCAATACAGAACGAGCGAATGATAAATTTTGAAAATTGAATTCAGGACACGAGTTTAATTAAAATAAAAAAATGTAACTGTATTTTAGAGTAGCACAGGCATCATTTTAGATGACAAGTATTTATAGATATCGATGGAGATTTGTGTAGAATCATAGCGATTTCGTCTCTTTGCGTTGTGAAATTTTTAAATTCACGATAAATAAACACTGCTTAGGGTTATAATGTATCTAAAAATTGTCTGTGTTTAGAATTAACGTGGTACGATGTAATGGAGAACAAAGGATATGCATTGAAATTATGCTTATTTTTATACAACTATTTCCGCGGTAAAAGAATATATTATTTAACATTATATTCGCCATATGAAAATTATCCTGGGTTAATAATTTATATTTATAACTAAAATTTTTATTATTTTATCAACTTTTGAATCGACTTTACTTCAATTATTAAATTTATATCCTAATCCCCATTTTATGATAAATGAATACTTCAGAGATTAGGAAATTAAATTTTCTTCAATTTTTTCATCGTCAAATTTAGGTATATCGAACGAGTAAGGGGGTTTGGGGGAGCTGCAGTATCCATAACTGCATTCTATCATAGTTTAAATAATAATATAATTGTTTAACTTAAAAAGGAACTGATTTGGATGTAATTGAAAATAATTCAAGATAATTCAAATACCTGTTATTTAATGTTTAACTACATTGTTTCCTATCTAAATAACATCATCATAAGTATACAATCCGAGAATTATCTTATTGCACCTCTCCAAGCCATCCTGTTCCCAGCCAATCGCTTTATTCCCTCATAATTCCTGGCATTAACCATTACCTGCCGCTCATAATTTAACGGAGGTCTTCCTCTATAATTTCTCCCATCCCTTCCAATTCTGTCTCCAGCGAACTATCGTGCCTTGAGGGAGCTGCAACTCACCAGCTTTATCTTAATCTAAATAACACTGGACAGAAATTGCAAAATTGTTACTCGCAGGAGCAAGGAGATGCTTTATATAGATCCCTTTATTATTATCATAAGAAATACTTGAAGATATGCCACAGGCCTGATTGCAAGGTCATTTTATAGCAAATTAATATAAATAAACATTAATAAACAAATCAAATACTTATATAGGAAATAACTATACATACAGAAAAATAGTTTCAAATCTCACTCAAACAATTAAAATTAAATTAATCCATACCATACAAATTATTTTCAATAGATCTTCAAACACTAATTCCTAGTCCAGCACAGAATATACTATTGATAAAGAAACAATAATGTCCCAAACCTTGCTTCCGGTTGTCATAAAGCAAGCACTTGACATTACATACATATACTCATCAATATAAAAAATTACACACCTTCCAATATTAAAGTGATTAATTAATTAAATACGGAAATTACTTACATATACCATTAACCCTCAACATCCATAGTTAGCAGATGATGTAGAAGAGAACATGCAATATCTCTTTAATTTGAAAAATATAATGGTATAATTTATATATATATAATATAAAATACTAAAACAAAAAAATGAAAAGGCATAAACAACTACATTAAAATGATGTTAATAAATAAATTATGTATAAATAATGGATATAAATATATATTATTTATAATTTATATAGTAGCATCCTTTTAATTTGATTTCGTTTTGATACGTATCTACTTCTTCCTTAAATACGGAGAAAGTCTTGCGTAAGCCCCATTAGAATTTCTCCTCCCTTCGTTTTACGGGGAATATCGCGTTACACGTCTTATCGCGTAAGACTTAAGTGATCTAACTTAGAAAATTGCACGTTTCATAAATGGGTAGAGATCGAGAGAGGGGGAGAAAGTTTTTACGAAATTTGAAATTCTTTTGTTTTTTCTCCGTTTAGTCGCGGGGCATAAAACTAGGACTGTAAACGCCGTAATAATTCTCTTTACGCAAAAACACGCGGAGGCGAAAGTCCATAAAGCGTTCGAGGTGCACTTTCAAAATATATCTACGATTCGCTCTAGACAAAGGATGACGAAACCCGGGATCGTGTCCGCACCGATCTCACCTTGAGGAGCACAATGCACTTTTTTCCGCTCTCGATCCGAACCAGAAGATGCTCCGATGCCCGATTGCAGATTATTAAGAGAGATTCTCCTCCACAACTTTCCCTCCGTACTTCTTCCCTTGTTGCGACTGAAGGAACCGCATGGAAGAGTACAAAGAGTGCTCACTCTTGGTCTACTCTTACTTTCTTATTCGTGATTTATTCTCAAGTCCAAGTCGAGTATATGCATATGAGTTTGTCTTTCCAATCCAATTTATTATTCTTCAGTTTTCTAGAAGATGTACACTTTTCGCTCTCTGGTACATTACCTTGCCATACTCTATTCTTCGGTACCTGTGTTTGTGTATTGTTTTCTTCTCTCAGTACTATCGTCTTCTAATTTTTATGTTATATTTCCAGGAACACCTTGAAACTATTTCCTGGTGGTTTACTAAATTATTATTATTATTACGTCTTTAATGGATACAAGGTACCCCGATTACATCCATAATAATAAAGTTATTATAAGAATAATAGATTACAAAAAGAATAGATATTAATGCCTAACCTTTGTACTTATCCATTGTACGAGTTATTTCCTCCAAAGTTAACATTTTGTCATCTAGGCACATTTTACTCGTTTCATCCTGTTTTTTATTTTTACTTCTTGATCGCTTACCATTATCTTTATTTCTACTCTGTCCAATTAACCATCTTGTACTCGTACAGAAATCTTATAGCTAGTGATTTTTCTGTTATTTGTCTATTAAGGATCATTTTGTAGAATCTACTGAGCCAAAAAGTTAGGTTTGAGCAAGGAAAGATATAGGCCTAAGAAATTTTCAAATGAGACATATTGCAGATAGCCCACACTGGGTATCCTTAGAGCATTTAGGGCGGCTTTCTAAACATGAAGGGATAATTTCAGTAATGATTCTTTATCAGCTACTTGACAAATAGAAAGAAATAAATTACTCAATCCATTTGAAAGAAAATATATTCAACTTCAAAGTAAAGTGCCCATGGAAGAAAGGAGCGTATGTGTTATTTTTGTCACATAACTATGCTTGAAAACTATTTTCTGCTTTTATAGGTATGAAATCATCTATCACCATTCTGAGAATCGAAATGGTCAGTTTTAGCCATCCCTAAAACATATTTTTTGGATCTACCAAAATTAGTTTAATTAATCAACAGCAAAATAATTTGAGCAAGCATTTTGTTTTGATATAAAGGCCCGAAATTCTTTAAAGCAATTAGTAGAATCCATCAATTTATTTGAATTAATTTTGCGTTTAGCAATATCGTTGTTCACTATTTTAAGCTTACCGATTTCAAGGCATAAGAACAAACTTAATCAAATAAATGTGACCAATTTCTCTGTGAAGTGAACCGAATTAAATGAGAGTGAAAGATGAATCGAATGTGTCGACTATATAGTTTATACGTGCACCAGACTATTAACGTTCTTCTTTATTGAAATTCTGTATAAGTTGTCGTAGATTTCGCCTCCGCGAAGTATCTTGTCTCCCCTATATGGCGCGATTACTCTTTTATCTAAGATCTCTGATGTAGTTAGACTTGGAATGCGTATCTCTTAAATTATCAACGAAGTCTACGGATTGAGATGTTGATTTTACTCATGAGTAACAAATCCTTATCGATACAATCTACTATATGCCTTGTTGCAAGCGTAATCATTAGGAATATGTTTTTAAATGACCTCATCATTTATAAACAAGAAAATTAAGGAGGTGATTTATCCGCTTCGTAGATTGAATTCTATGTGAATCCGTTATGTATTTAATTTTATTTACCTTATTCTCCTTTGATTTTATAATTATTTCATGCCCCTTCCTATCTTTTAGCTATTGATATCGGTAGAATTGTGCAAGCTTTTCACACTCCCATCTTAGTGGGTGTTTTATAGCAGTAGTTGATAATTCCATAAGGACCTCTTAGGTGTTTTAATACCCATATTTCTCCTTACTTTTATAACACTATCACTTAAATTGATTATTCTACAGTATAAGATGATGGATTGGAAGGAAGAGGAAAATCTTTGATTCATTCTAGCCGAAATAAAGATGTTTGTTATTAGTATTACACTATAACCGTGGAATAATTGTATAAATTCAATCTTGATTCACATTACTAAAACATTTTAACGTCAATTGCATTTATCATTTACAAAACAATGAGTAAGATTACCCAGAAAATAAGTATCTGAAGAAATATTAAAGGTGATGATTAATCAAGCAGCACTTTATACACAAAATAAAAAAATTTTGTTGAATTTAACAATGTGCCATTGGTAGAATGGAAAGGATACTTTACCATCACCTCAAGGAAAGCTACTAGGTAACGCAGTGGTTTCCCCTGCGGTGTTTGTCATACGAAGAGTGAAGATATTCACGTTGCAAAATACCCGTACTTAAGAGGCACTTCCATTAAGCACTGATTTTAGAAAACTAACGAGACATTTAAAATGAAAAAAATATACTTCACAATCTGCATTTTCCTACAGAACGAATCACGCTGTATCGAGCGTTAAATTTAATATTTACGAACATTTTTAAAAAGTTCTACATTTATAAACTACTTGCTAATTTGGAATAAAATATTTTAAAACCGTTTAACATATTTTAGGAAAGTTCTGCATAGCAGTTACTTTCTTTAAGTATAATATATATGCTCTAATCAAGCTGACTAAATGTGTTTAAAATTGGGATGAACATTGCGAAATTAAACTGAAAAATGAGATATGTTGAAATTATCCTTTGATACATTTATGCCATACATAACGCCTTAGAAGATTCTAATCAACTTTATAGCTTTCACCGAATGCAGCATTTTACGTTATTTAATTTGATTTATCGTCTCTATTTCGTGGCTGGGGAATTTGTTAGCGTACGTCGGATTTAACATTTGGTTGCAACACCAAGTGCTCGACTTACCAAAACTCCCCAGAGTATTAAATAGCCATCAACGTTTACCCTTTATCTGTCGGAGCTGTTGCTCCAATAATTTTTTCCCTTGAAATATAACAGACATTAAAAACGTTCTCGTTTTTGACTCCACCCTCCCGATTGCATGCTTTCGCACACCGCCCTTTCCCAACTGAATTATTAACATGTAAACGATTTTTATTTCATCAAACCTATTCCATAAACCGACTGAATTAACGAATGACGAAGCTGAAAATCTGAATCTTTTATCTTTTTAAATGCTTGTAAAAACCTTAATGACCTCTTTATTATACTACGAAATTAGCACAGGGCCAATACCTGCATCGGCTCTTGTTAAAATTGCTTTAACTTATTTAATTTTTCTTGGATATTATATTTTTTGCCCTATCAAATGTGTGAATAATCTCCATATTTAAAACATGTTTGTAATAATTTATCGTCAGTTTTTGATAATTTTCATAATGCATAATTCTTACTATAAATTTGGCGTTAATAATTTACGTGTTTCGAAGCTTAGCCTGATTGTACTGTTTTTTTTTTCACTATGAAAAGTTGCCGTAAAACAAATACACTTTTATTTCTGGTATCTTTTGAATGTGCTTTAGTAAATTTATTTTGATAAAAACTACTAACTTTGTCTTTTTTTATCCGACGCATGTTGAAACATTGCTTTGTAATCATTTCGGTTTCTTTTATCATCCTTTCAAGCTATGTGCATTCTCTGCACTATTATACATATCAGCACTGTACTGATCAATTTTTAATTATTATTATTATGTTACGCTTGCGACAAAGTATGACCAAATTGGCACCTATACCGCTTAATCTCTGGATTTAATAAATATAAATTTTACGCTATTTAATTAAAAACAATAGAGAACTGACAAAATGAAACAAAACGTTTACCCATGCCACAGAAAGGATGTATTATGCGACACAGATTTCGACAAGTAGCGTCATCTTCAGACAATTTACAACAATTTTTACTGAAATATATAGTCAAGGAGTGATTTGGGTAAAAATTGTTGTGCATTGCCTGAAGATGACGCGACGCGTCGAAACCTGGGCCGCATAATAAATCCTTTCTGTGGTATGGGTAATCATTTGGTTTCGTTTTTCCAGTTCGTTACGGGTTCCTACCACAAAGCCTTGTCAAAATCTATTGGAAAACAATAGATAATAATTATTCTATATCTATAAAAATAACAGATTCACACTAGCAAAAATATACTTGGTACAAACTAATAGACAGACTAGCAGATGAATAAATATAAAGTTATAGATACAAACTAGGTCTAGAGGCAAGTGACCACAGAAATATTTGGCAAGATAGCAAGATAATAAGAAAATAATAATTTGATAAGATCCTCTACTAAAGTTTTACGGTGTCAACCCACGACACTGGAGAGCGCCCACACAAGAAGGTAGCGAAAAAACCCTCGAAATTTACGGACAGGACGCAAAGAGATTGATTGCACTAGGAATGTGCGAGGGATTGATTACCTTGGGTTACAAGGAGTAGGATACAAAGGCTTAATCGCCAAGGGTGATAAATTCCAACTCCTCTCACACTCTCTAAAATCCGAGATTCAGTTACATCCGATTTTCGCGCGAAACGATATGCAACGTTTTGCAGCAATTTTGCGCAACGGAGTGATCGGAGCGCGAAAGAATGTTAAGCTGGCCTCCGGCGCGGCTAATTCCCCGATCCGAAAGGCGGGATATTTCAGAAAAAGTAGGTAGGTCAATACGCGTTATTGACATCGAAGGGATTGCGGGGGAGGGGTGGCGGTTTCGCATATTCCGGATTAAGTTTCCACGATTCCATAATTCACGGCGAGAGCGCAGCTCTTGCGGCTTTGAGTTTGCTCCATCAATCCTCCTTAGGTTTCCTGGTGTGACGTACTTACGCAGCAGAAGTGCCGAGGCGAGCGAAATTGGAAGGAAAATGGGCTAATGTACCACTAGGCGAATTACCCGGCGTTTAAGCGCGTTGCTTTTATCGGGTTATTGTTCCCGAAATGATACGCGAAATCGCCTTCTAAGACCTCGATCCGGAATGTGTTACAATCGGATTACCGATAAGATGGAAATGGCGGTGGAGATTAAAGGGAAAAGTAACAGCTGAGAAAGTTTAGATGGAGATCATCAGAGAAGAAAATCTGCAACTTCCCAACCTTTGAAGGGCTAAAAACTGCGAGATTGCTCTTTTGGCAACGCTTTCAGCCTTAAATACCCATCGGCAGTGCTTTTCAACACCAGAAATGCAGTGAATATTACGCATGTAACAAGGTACAATATTAATCCTTTCTCCTCGGCAACATTCAATAACTACGCTAAGATACTATTACGCGAGAAAGTACCGACCTTAAGTTTTACTGCCGTGGGTAAATTTTTTCTATATCAATTAATTTGTATGAAGAAAGCATTTTATTTTTAATTTTCTTTTAAGAAAACCCTAATTTTATAGCCATTTAAAGGATTACTCATTTTCCTATTGAGTATTCGCTTGTTCGTTCCGAATAATCATCAGTCTAATAATGATAAAATATAAATATTATAAATATTCTTTATTTAATAGCTACTCACATTATATATTTTAATTTACAAACATTTTCTCTTAAATCTCCCGCTAAACATTTTGAAATTTCGAAAGATCAAATGCGCTCAAGATGCAAAATTAAGAGCATAGAGATTACATATGGAAACTTAAACGAATGCAGCTCTCCTAAAACTACCTGCGGCGGCTAATTGGTTAAGTATCTGTTTTCACGAATAAAACCATAAGGTAATTCCGGGAGAGATGCCCCACCTAAAGAAATTACTTCATAACAATGACTTGAGTGATAATAAGAATATGAAACAGCGTGATAGAATATAACATTTATAGATTATGAATAGCATATAAACAAATTTGGTTTAAAAAATTTTCACCCAAAATATTAACATTTTTCTAGATCCTTGCATTTGGCCATCTCTCCGAGTGTCCGGGTGACACCTCTGTGAAAGAGATGCCCCATTAGCTAAAACTGCATTTAATCTGGAATGCGCTTGTTATATGACAAAATTGTTAAATTGAACTTGAAATTAGGATCTAACTAAACATTTAAGTTATCTTTAAAACCCTCCCGGTGGGAAATCTCACCCGGAATTACCTTATGTCACTTAGTCTCAGCCTGCATTCGAATTTATCGATAAGAATACTCCCTACGAAAATATTGAGCTCTTCCATTTCATAATACCTGTTAGCGATAAAACATCTCGCTGAGTATGTCATTGATTGATTATACCAAATGAAAATTTCGGATGAATATCTTACTGCAGTCACAAGTGTATCGGTATAAAACAGATCCTTTATGAGGCCAGGTTAGGAGGATAGTGGCATTACATATCTTCCGTTATTAATGAAAACCACGCATCAAAATAAAACTGGCAATTGTGTTGATAAAGTAAGAGTTTTCCAGCGTAAAAATTTTTAAATTATAATTTTGAGTATTTACCTGAGTTTTAAGTGTTAATTAAGGAGATGAATCTATATTATGTAAAAGTAATCTCTTTCTGAAACGAATATGGTTTTTAAGATTATGTAAAAATTATAGCCAAATTCATAAACAAGTATCATAAACTCTCATTAACTAAATATAATTAGAAACAATATTCTCAAAGATTGAACATCACGAAAGTATCCGTAGTAATTCCGCGTTTAATTTCTTTAAAGCTTCGATTCGATATAGTCTTGATTTTTTTCAGGGTAAGACGTTTAATACTTCTCTCTTCATGATATTGCTGGAATTAAAAGGAACTCTTTCGATTCCGCTAATAGAAACTAATGAAGTCTTTCCATACGGTTTGAATCGTGTTTGGCAACATCATTCAGAAATAAGTCAGAAACTTACTTTCAGCCGTCATCAGATTAAACCGTTACCTTTCAGGTTCCATTTGCAATCTCGCCCATCGAATGGCCTTTCTTTTCCGTGAAAAATCGTGTGTCAAAATTGCTTTGGGCGTCGGAAGGATTGATTTGGGACAAAACCGATTCAAAATCAAGCAGCACTTCCATTCCCGGAAGACTTTTAAATTGAGCCGAGAAATGCCTTTCTTATAATACTTAGAAGAAAGCAAAGTAAGGAGGTGTTGCGAAAGGATATTATTTGAACGTCTGCGTCGATGTTATCGCATCCCATCGGAGAGAAAATCAAAGAACGGTCTAAGAGCACGTAGCTGATCAGTCTCCTATTATGGACCGATCGCATCCTTTGGTCGCAAGCATACTTGTTTAGAACTCTTCATCTAAGACTTTCTCTCCTCCCTCGTACATGTCCAACGTGCTCTTGTCTTGTTTCCTTATTGTATATTTCCTTTCTTCTTCAAGAATATCCGTTCTTTGTCTTCCTGAACTCTTTATTTCAATTATCACATATAGGCACACATGACATGCTGTACCTAGACAATCCTAGATGTTTTTTACCTTCCAGACATTCGAAATAAAAGGGTTTCGCCTTACTAACTTTAACAAAATCCGTAATTTTTTTGATTGACTACTTTAGATACTTACGTTTAGTGTTATCGCATTATTTTTATCAAATTACTTTTACCATACCATACTCAAAAGAAAGCGATTAAATGATGTTTGAAAAATTTTATTTCACATTTTGTTTTGGTCTTTCTTAGTGTCTAACTATATACGTATGGATCTATCCTGAATACATCTAATTATATTGTATTTAAATTGTTTGCTGGTTTTCTATTAATATTCACAAATATTCAATGAATTGAATTATTTAAATTTTAATATTTTATTTAATTTAATTTATCTCAATTATTATTGTTAAAATTAATTTATTACCCTTGTAAAGTTCCGAGAATTGAGATCTATGATGAATTTATTCAAATGAGGTAAATGAATATAATTTTAAGATTTTAAGACACAATATCCTAACAGTTACTTGGTTCATTCACCTTAAAATGCTTTAATTAACGCCGCATTCTACAGCTATAGCTAACAATTCCAAACCTTCATATCATTCAGCATTTATTAGCATTTTCCCCTGATACTATGCAGCAATTCATCCTACTTCAGTGTTTGACTCAAGCTCTACTTTTATAATTTTTTCGACCAAAGCCCATTATACCCTCAACTTCATAACACTTTCTCATTCGTTTTTCTATCATTGATTCTTTCCGCTATACGCATCGTACCCATATCTTAACTGCTACCAACGTTGATATTTCCTATCTTTGGTTTAACATGGCTCACTTAAAGTACTATTGACCTTTCAATGAGATGAGTGGATGAAAAAAATTCAAAATTATTTTTAACGTTTGGAGTAAGGAACAGGCTTAACATTGTCTGAGTATTTCACCGTTCCCATTCGTGGATCTCATTTGCAATCCTCAGATAGAAAGAGCAACTCTTTCTCTCTCACCAACCCCATCCATTCCAACACCACAACTCCTCCCCGTCTCCACCTTTCTCAGGGAAAATTTCCTCCGCTCTTAACCCAATTTCGTTTGGAAAAATACCAAAGACGCATAATGCACTGTAACTCAGATGTACAGAATGGCCGTCGTATTCCACGCGTTTGCCCCTTCATAAAGTAAACGTCTCGCGAATGGGAGGAGGATGTGACTAATAGAACGCGTCGACGAAAACAGAAATGCAGATGTTCCGAGTCTGCTTTGTGCATCATTAGAATTTATTTCTTCTCCAGGATCCACTCCAATGGAGCCTTGCATAATAAGGTCATTTACTTCTACGAGAGATTCAATATGTTGTGACTTTAGGATGTGAATATCTTCAGCGACCACGATACTTATCGTGGAGATTATGTATGAGTCAAAGCGCGGTTTTGAATTAAGGATTGAGCGGGTGGAAGCCTTATGAGTCTTATTCAACTTTATGCAAATTAGCCGCGATTGTATCTTCTGTCATGTTCGATATTTTTCAGAGGACGCGGCGTGAAATCATGCAACGAAGAATACTGATATCTCCGACAATCAAATGTGTTGCATGGCGCTATTGCATGTTTCCGTACGCATTTTCAGTGTTATTCCATTTTAAGAACCAGAGATTAGCGTAAGATAGTTCTTCTGAGATTTTTTAAACATATTTAAACTGTGCCATTTTGATAATATAAACATCTCTCGTGGTGGCGTATTTATTTTCAAACAGACCATCTTACGAATTGAATTAATTTTAAATTCCAACTCCAGAAAACTTCTTGCTTCTTAGTGCTAAGATATGATTTGCACATGTATGATTTCAAACTCACTCTCGCTAGTGATACTTTATCCTGAAATTCAATGAAATCGCTAACACAGGAAAATATTCGCGGTGTTCACTTGTTATCAAACAAATCATTGATCTTATCTTCGTGTGAGTTTCCGTTAAAGCTTGCTCTCCCTTAACCTTCATAAAGTTCACCCGGTATCAAAATAATGTAATATTACTTTGCTTAATTTAACTTTAACTTTACGATAATTTTACAATGAATAATCCGTAGATATGTTTATTGTCTTTATGACTGTATTTATGAAGGGCTAAATTTCTGCGGTATCATTACATATCGAACGTGAAATAGGTATGCTATAGATATAAAAGTTATCTAAAAAACATTTCAATTATATTCATTGTATGTAATTACTAAGAATGAAAATTTCAATTCAAAGATATGATGCAGCTTTTGGAAAATATGCTAGTAAGTTTTCAACTGTAATCGCATATTTTGAATCCATCGTAGAAATATATTTAATAATTTATACAGGTATTACTAATTATTTAATAAATTTTGAGTTCGTAAAACTATGACTGTAATATCATATGTTAAAAAAATATTATTTTTTAAGTTAGAATACGTTTTAAATGTTACATTTATATTGAATTGTATGTGTCATTAAATTGAATGGAAACTATGTTTTTGATATTTTTAAATTCATAGATCTTTAAACAATATAATTTTCCATTATTCTTCATTTATAACTAATTTTGAGGGGTTCAACTATTAATAGTTTCCAAAAACCATCGTACTAAGAAATTTATTGAGATGATTAGAATTCTGAGAATCCACAAAGTTAAGACGGGACTAGCGGATCATTTTCCTGAAATCAATCATTACATTAAAAAAATAATGAATTTAAACTAGATCGATTAATATTCTTTTCTTTCTGTGAATGAATTCAACAGGAAGCGGTAGACTGTAATCATACCCTGCATCACATTCCGAAGGCGTAATTTCTCAAGTTCAATTGTAATTCAAATTATTGACCTCGAGACGAAGTATCTCAAAAACAATAGGCGCAAAGAAAGAGAGCTTCATGGCTACGATAGGATCTTTAATCGCATCTGCAAAGTCCCCGGGATTAAAATTAACATATCATTACAACATTTACTTCTTCAATGGAATACCCACTAGTCACCGAGCCGGTTTTGCATTGCATGCGCACCCTTCCGATGCAAGAGCATATGGGCGTGTAAATAAATCGGACAGACAATAATAATTCAAATCAGATGAGGAGAGACGTTGAGTAACTGGTTTATTGTATAGAGAAATGAAGGCGCCTTTACAATGCGTTTGTGCTTTTTGTCGTCCATTTATCAAGCGACGCCACGGAGGACTTTCCCTGAACACGAATGCTTTCGCAAGATGAGGAAGACGAGAGGCGTCTCTATTTTTCGCTTCTTGATTATCTCAATCCTAAACACGGCACGGGAAAACCTGGATTCGCCGCTCGAGAGTGACGAGGGGGATTTTTAGTGTTAAAAAAGGTCCGTGAATTTTTTCCAGATTTATGTTTTAATGATCCGTGGTGAGGATTCAGGATTTTGCTAAAAGCTACCGTTGTAGCCAGTTAAGTTGAAATTTATAAGAATATGGCAGCTCATCTTTCTTCATTTATCTTTACCTACAAAAGTAAACTCGATCAAGGAACTGTTACATGACAAGACAATTAACTTCACCAGGGGTAAGATAAAAAAAGTGCGGTGTCCTTTCTTGTTTTTATTTATTTAATCAATACGCAGCAATTTGGTATGATTACCAGGTGGCAACGGTAGAGGGATATATAACATTACAATATGTCCGGCATTCGCCCAAGGACGGGAGAAAAACCCCTCCAAATACCCCCCGTGGACAGTGCACATATTACAGTAGCAATAGGCCCAATTAGTACAATAAGTCAAATAAACAATATACAAACACCTTCACCAAACACAGATACAGTCCGCTTTTTCATAATTTAATTGTAATATCTGGAACTATTCTTTTATTCTAAGGATTATGAAGTGATTAAAACTATACATTATATATACATATATAACAATTTAAATTTCATAAGCTTTTAATCTAATCTATTCTCCGAATACCAGTGAATGAGACGAGGAACGCCGACAAAGCGGCTATTGGAGATTTTAAACCTCTAATCATTTAAAAGCAATGTTCCAAATTGTCTTTCTTTACGGGTATGATAATGTAGTTTCGCTATGAAGCCTAGGTCAAGTATATTTTATTGTGAGGTGTCGTTAATTTCCTTGTTATGAAGCACTTTTGCGTGAATGAATACTACAGATTAAAAAATGAGTCTGTTTTGTTTGTCAACGGAGAACTTAAAGTACCATAGTTAAATTATATATAAAATGTATAAATTACACTAAGTAATTATTACATTTCATTGCTGATTTTGGTTAATTTCTTCCTATTAGCATCTGTGGCTAAAAATGCTTTGAAAAAACTGGCAACCCTGGCTAATGAGATAGTCAAAGTGTCGCTATTTTTAAGATACTCTGTGTATGAGGATATGTTTATTTACATTAACATTCTCCATGAAATTTTATGATTATAACTTTCATGGTAGAAGGGATCTCGTTAGGGCGGGAAAATAGGGGCGCTTGCCCAAGGCGCGAATTCTCAGAAGTCGAAAATGGATGTTACAATTTAACGGAAGTTGATTGCCTCGTCCGTAGTAATCTTAAACAATCTAAATTTAAATTCTGAATTCATTATTTACTCTGCATTAAATATGATGGAAAATAAATCGTTTCGCCATGAAACTTACTCGTATAGATAAAGATGATGGAAATGAACTTAAATTAAACCAAGATATTGGAAGCCTAAAACACTATCTTTGCTTAAAGAGTGGATCGATATAAATTTTAAATATCACTACAGGAATACAAAAAAAAGTTTTCAATTTTTTTAAGACTAATTTATTACCGCAGAAGTCGACATTACGGATCTGTATATTAGTATATTGTATCCACGTCATTCTCTTTCTGGGAAAGCACGTATTACTCAAAGAGATTACTTCTCCGTACCTTCTCCGTATCTCTGAATGCATTATTTTTCGCTTCAAACATATCGATATATCTTTCTATCCGTTCCTTTTCGTTATTTAAACTGCATACGAGTCTACAACTCATTATTTTCAAGGGATACATCTCCCCTTGGTACCACTCATTCTATTCTCATGCACCATTCAGGCATTCCATCCAATCTTTTCTTATGTCTAGACAAGCGTGAACATTCCTTTCTTTCTGTTCATAGAGACTTTCTTTTAGTTCACAATCATTCATTACCCAGCCATAACTTTATATGACTCTCATGCTATTTCCACACAGCCTTCTCATACAACCCTTTCTGACTGAATTCAATTTACTCGTATGCTTCTCGTAAAGTACTCAACATTATGTGCCGTGCAAAACAGTCGGCGCAAGCACACTTCTTTCACACAGTTACTTCCTTCGTCTCGGACTATTCTTGGTGTAGATCAGTGATCACACAATACCAACCAATTTTATACATGCATACACTTACATATCTATCTTACCCTGTATTTGTATTCTGAAAATATATAATATTCATTAGAATGATTTATATTGATTAAACTAATTTATTTCGTCGATACGTAAGTTTTAAAGATCTATTATGATACTGAAAAAGGCTTGCTTCCTAGAACAGCTTTGTGCTACAAGCAAGAAATAAACAAAACTACATAATTACATATTATATAATTGAACGAATTCAGACTCAAATATTTTAATAATCGTGATAGGAAATATTCTTCTTTGATAGTTACGTTTTGGATTCTTGAACACAATGATGAGAATTTTTCCTGTGGCTTTTGAACATTTTAGGGAAAATTTACTGAATAACTTGTAGTTCTACCTAAGAAAGAACACAACAAGAAATGCGCAATGCCTTCCTTTGTCAATTCTCACGCCAATAAGCTATTTAGTGTTTTATTATTTTGCATATTAATAGTATTGTTACTCGTTGATATTAAAACAGAAAGGAAACAACATTTTCTGCTAAAAAAATTCATTTTACATTTATGAAGTCCCTGTTTTAACCATGAGATTTGATCACTGCTATCAGTTAAATTTATAGTTGGAGGATAGTAAAATTTTCTTACTTAAAATTTCTATTAGCTGCTATAATTTTTACAAAGTTAGAGGATAGAATCTGCTAATTCGGCCTTGACTTTGTGGTAGTTCTCCATAATAAACTTGAGAAAAAGAAGAAAACTTGAGGTAAAGGTATAAGCATTCTTCTTCTTTTTCTCAAGTTTTATTAAAGTGAGAGGATTCAAATTAATTAAATTTTAGCATTTTCAGATTTAAATTTGAAACAGCTAAGTCGTATTTCTAGTGCAAAGCTAGAAAGCCCATTTACTCTTAATTTATGGAATATGATTAGGCTATAAGATGAATAAGACTTCCTAAGGAAATTAATTTAGGATGCATGCAAAATTAATAAGTAACTATACGCATTGTTAAATTGCAGATAATTAATTATGATACTATGTCTACTATTAAAAGATATACTGTGTCTATAATAAATATATATTTATAATAAAGATAAATATGTCTATAAAACTATACCATACCTTCTAGAGATAGATATCTCTAGGTGCTTTTTACCCGGAAATGAATTGTTCTGTTAAGCCGGCACTTCCTTTGTCAATAACTTTTGTGATTTTCGTAGAATCCCTGAATCACACAATCGATTTTAGAATAAAAAATCCCCGGTGAAAGCCCCCGTCTAGAAGTTAATTATTTGCCGTCAAGTTGTCTTTTTGGCGAGTCGATTGTCGGCGAGTTGACCCTCGCTCAACGGCGATCGAACCTAATTTCAAATATTACAAAAGAGAAGGAATTTCTGGACCTTGAGGTATTGCGGCTCTTTTATTTGAATGGTACTTCAGAAGTTGAAAAAATCCCGATCACTGAATGGCTGTTACGCGTAATTAGTTCACTCTGAATACTTTCGAAAGAACAAAAAGTCATTCAAAATCTTTCCGATCGCAGCTGCCATTAAATCGGATAAGCAGTTCCACAATGCGGAGATCGCATGGGCAGCCTTCGTATTAATGAGTGAGTAGACCGCCGGCCTCTGTTCACTTCCTTTTTTCGTTCAAGTCCACACACGCTTCGAAGGTAAAGCAAGGTAGTGGGATTGCCCTCGTTAAAAGCAGCACGTTTTAAGCTTTCAAATGTTCAGAAGACCTTAGATAATCTCGCGCAAGAGTGTAGGCAAAAAGCGAATTTTTAACGACCGCGAGATTTTTCAGCGAAAACCCGCAATTCCAGTAAACGCGATTGAAAATGATCATTAGCAACGTAACTGGAGAACTGGAATATAATACCATCAGATTTAATGAGCACGTGCTCACTAAGGTAAATTATGCTCCATTAACTACTGTCTATTAAGTATTCTACCAGGCGGCAGGTCTGAATCTCTAAGCCTCATCCATCACCTGCAAAAGCCCTTGAGAGGGAGTGAGGCCCCGAGGAAAGATGAGGATTACGGGGCAGTGAGGCTTACTTTCCTCAATGACCTAGAATTATACAAGTGGAAGTACCATGCAAGTGCATCACAATGGCTCCATGATTAACACTTTCATAACATTTAGTAGGAAATTACGTACATAAATTCAATTAAACAATTTATCATTCTACCACTAGCCTTCATATTGTCGCAGCCTTGAATAAGACAGAGAAAAAGTAAGTGAAAGATACATTATAATATACTAGAGCACAAAATCCGTTCCATTTATCGAGGTATGGCAATGGGAACATTTTGCTCTATGATTAGTATTGTCGTCATTATAAATTTTTTCATTATTAATGATTCATTTGTTACAGATAGAATAGTATTAGAACAATGCTATCATTCATTAACAAATATCCATTCTATACTATAATACAGTACTAATTACAATCATGCAATTAATGAAAGAACATGTGTCATCATGCAATATTACAGTGCAATTATTTCCTAGCTAAATCATTGCACAATTACAATAAAATTACCGCCAAGGTACAACAACTTTTATTACTGTACAGCTTCCTAGCTGTAACAAATATACAATATATTCATTATATTGTATGATAATTTACAATAATGGAAACGATTACTTCAATGGTCTTTTGCTTGAAATTAAATCTATTTACTCGAATGTACGATGGAAGTGAATGTTAATCGTAGTAAACAACTAATTGAAAATAACCGTATGACGACATGCCAAGATATATATTCGGTCTAGTTAATTATACTTGAGGAACAATTTCAAACGATCATGGGAGATCAACAGGATATTCAGATAAGATTGGTTCTCTATTCTCCAATCTTACTAGAATTAAAATTCGTGGAGGAGGCCATAATTTTGTGGAATTTCGACATAATCCAAAAATTGTTAAATAAAACAAGATTTTAAAAAACAATACAATAACTTTTAATACCCACATATAGGATATCAAATATGATATACCAACTATGTGGATAGTAAAAGTTACTGTGTTGTTTCATAATTTTTCAAACTATTTTTATTTTTGGATGTTTTATTTTTTTAAATGCTAAATTCCTTGAGTTAACATTGTTTTCTCTGAGTGAGTGATTGCAAAATATCCAGTTACTGATTTTTTTGTAATTTTGTTATAATATTGATTTTGTCTTTGTGTGTACTATCAGAAGGTTAGTGCAGGTTGTTGATCTGCGGGTGGTCCATTCTCTGTAGATGTTTTCCTGCAACAGATCCATTTTCCTAAGATATTTCTTTAGGCCTTTTACATAATCCTTCTAAAGTTTTCCTCTCTACTTATATTTACCTATATACTATTTATATTTTTAATATCGTTGGCGGCAGGTTAAATGGCATAATAGACTTTTCAAACTCAACCTCGCTTTAAGAAAAACCTATGGACCTTATATTAATAAAAAATATCTCTTTCACGCAATATAAAAATTTTCCATCGCATTTCTAAAATTGTGTAATTGTTCCGACGTAATTTTTTCAGTGCGTCCTTGATTGCATTTTCCAGGCGACAGAAATGGTCAGAAAATCGGCGTGAGTCAATATAAAGTGAGGGGGGAAAGGTTTTTCTCGACAGCAATAATGAGTCACGACCGCCTTACTTAATCATCTCACGAATGAGCGATAAATATTATGAATGGAGACTTGAGGTGTCTCACTAGCGATTCGGTCGCTTTACGACACATTCCCTTTTCGGTCTTAGTTAAAAAAAAACGATAATCAGATTCCAACTTTCTTTTCCTTTAACTAGAAACTAGTTGCATCTACTCGTCTAGGGGTTGGGAGTTTCATGAAGAATGGAGTTATTGTAAAAAACAGGGATCGGATCGCCAGTGTTAATTTTTTACGAAAATATTATTCCATGCATCGCATGCTTTTATGTAGATCCTTCTCCGTCTACTGCTCTTGAATAAGGGATTGAGTATTTAAAATATAAAGTTTGACCATGAGTGAGCATCAGAATGGTTTCCGCGAAATCTTCAGCACAAGCATCCACCGCACTTGTCTGCCTTTCGTCTGCCGCGAGTTTAATTACCACGGGCAGAGAGTCATACATGTTTTTCTTCCGCATAAATAATTACTCGTAAAATTACCATTATCGAAAGACGTATTTTTGAGAGATTTTTAAAGATTCATAAGATATCATCTATAAACAAAATTCATTATGGTAATGGCATTATTAGTATTCTGATGAATTTCAGTGTAGTATTAAATAGTAAGGAAATAAATTGATCAGCAGAAAGCAAATACACCATGTTTATCTAGGATTTCCTAGTTGTGGTCAACTATTTATTACTTGGTAATGATCATTCTTTTTATTACAATAAATCATTTTTTTAATATTCAGCAATTTTTGATAATTTAACAAAATATAATATAAATAAAAATTTTGTTCAATTCTCCTACCATGCATATAAGAAATGAGTTCCATGATATCTCTCGGTTTCTCGGAAAATATTTTAGGATATTCCATGACAGAGAAAGACTAATTGGTGATGTAATATTTTAATGGAGCAAAAGGCTTCATATTAGTAATTTAATACAACTTATTGCATACGAAGCGTATCAGTCATTTCGACCGTATTTTAAACAGTAACAGAAAATGGCGTTGGCGGATCTCTTTCGCCATATTCCAAAAGAGATACAAGAAAAAATTAGAATGACCCAATAAATATCCCAGAGATTCGTTAAAGCTATGAAATAAAAAAATATATGAAACCGAACGACAATTGTGGTTTGAAAAGAGCTGGACTCCTTAATTTTCAACTCGGGTATTATTCTTGTATATGAAATATAATGTCAATTGCTAGCTATGCAGTATTTAGACAACTTTCATTGGAGGTACTGAATGAGCGAAAGATAATGGAATGCGTTTGAGAGAGAGTTTAACCTTAGCGATATCTTTCAATCACTCCTCTCAGTCAACCCTCTGTCAAGCCCGAGGCTGACGAACGTATGGCACGCACCCCGACGGCATTGTCTGTGCAAATTCTACTTGAAATGAAAAATGAAACTAAAAAGTAAGGAAATTTAAATTCTGTTAGTTGAGAAATGTTTTCATCATCGATAATGTCTGAGGACCATCTTTCTTATTGCGATAGTATTTTATAAGACTGTAAATATTTTAATTGTAAACTGTCAGTGAGATAACACCCGTAATAAATATATTATTATGATTTATTATTATTTATTATGATTTTTTTTATTACCCAATTTCAGCTGTATGACATAAGCATACAAGTATCACACATAATCGAATATAGCACTATTTGACAATAAGTTTAACTGGGAAAGTTTAAGGAACCTGACTGGAGGTAGAAATTACATTACTCTTATACCTTATTAAATAATTGCCTTAAATGAAATAATGTCCTATGCCTATGCTTCCTAATATTTGCACTTCAGAAATCTGGAAAGACGGATGGAATTCCTGAGAATACAGCCTAATTTACGAAGAGTTAAATAGGTATTCTAAGAACGATCCCATATTTTTTAATACCAATCAAAAAATAAACCTCAAAGTAAAACCTTGGCCCAGGTCATTGATCCTTGACACAAATCCTCGCCACATCTTAACCGTCATTTTAAACCCCTCCAAGAAACTACCACTTCGTGGCAAGACATTTCCTCCAGCTCACCAAAAGCCCGTTTTATTTTCAGACCACAATATCAATCACAGCTCGAAGCATATAGTTCATTTGCTCATGAACCAATTCGTTGCCCCCTCGGGGTACGCCCCTTTTCGTGAAATTAGCATTGGGTTGGACCTCCATTAAAAGCACGACGCCGTCCACGAGAAGGCGTGATTCGCAAAAGGGCACCCACCCGCTCCATCTGCGGAATACCTCTACAGAGTCTGCATTAAAATACCATCACCATAATACCATAAGGATCCCTGAAAGAAATCTTTATGAAAGCTGATCTTCAACTTCAAAGCTCAAATAAAGACGATTATTATCATCAATACCCAAATAATACAGTATCTTCCTCATTAAATCACCCTAATCATGATTTTATTGATTTTTTTATTTCAATTCCCGTGAGGTAGGCTAAGAATGGAGAAGGGGTAGGGGGCGTAGGTTTCGCGCGGAGGCAGTAAATGGAGCGACCGTAACGCATTGGGGCAATTATAACCGCGGTTGCAAGCACCCGCCCTACGAAACCATAAGGAGACAAAAAACCAAGGAAAAAATCTTATCCGAGGATCTGAGAAAGAGAGCGGTGGAAAAAGCTTGTTGATACGAGGCCCAAGTGGAGCGAGGGGGTAACGAGGAGGAAAGACATCGATTCCGATTTTATGGAACTAATAAAGTGAAAAACGGAGAGGACAAGTAATGGAAGGAGCGGGTCCTCAGAATGGGTGAAGCGAAGCGAAAAACTGAGGGGTTGTTGAGGTGAATGAAGTTGCGGTGCGATAAAGTGCCGGCTCGTTGACTGCACAGTTCTGAAACATGCCTACCGGCGTAGGAGACTTGAATTTCTGGTGCAAATTTACGGTTCTATTCAATGCTTAAGGACAATGAGAACTTTATAGGGCAAAAAAACTCTCATGTCAGATGAAATTTTATAAAATAATGGCAGTTCATACTGTAATGGGTTTTGTAAATCTCCACTCGCTGGTTTTCGGATACGACGGACAGAGCCAGATTATTTGGCCCTAACGTTGTTTCAAAACCCGGTAGCAATCTGGTGTGGAGCGTTGACAAAGACGGCTATTGGAAATTTTAAAACCACTAATTCATTTACAGTCGTGTGCCAATTTTCTTTCCTCATTGTTGCCTCTATGTTATATCGCTCAGAATGTTGGGCGCCAAAATATAAAATAAAAAAGTGTGTTCTGAAATAAAATTTCTTCGGGCTGTCAAAGGGTGAACAAGGTTAGTCAAATTAATTAATAAATCTATAATGGATGAACTAGGTGCTCAGGAGCATTTCTGTCTGAACATCGCTTTACTAAATACCTTATATACATAACAAAGGAGCTCAAATGTTCCATCGGAATCTCAAAATCGGGATAGCGTTCCCTGAATTCCCGTACTTTTTACATTCCTTCGCATAAACCTTCCATAGATCATTTACAGAATCTACCATAAATTTCTGTAGTTCCCTGCCGTTGCAAGAACTATAAATAAGCTTAAAATTTTATTATTTGTTTAATCTAGAGTGTCGAATATTGTGTTTCTTCATTGATGTAAGCTGCTATGATTTTTGTACCGTTATTTACGATCACCCTTTGGTGGCATGCCCCAGGTAATATTAAAATGTATTTATTTAAATTTATTCATTTATTTATATAAGATGAAAAGTTGAATAAATGCTGATATAAACAATTCTATAGGCAGAGTCATCCTCTGCTGTTAAAACTACTCGTTTCTGTTAGGATACCGAGTCGAATGTAAAATAAATATTCATAAAGGAAACGGAGCTAGATCAAGAATTGAAAGCCCTCGAGGCAATCTCGTTCACTGCTTATTTGCCTGCTCGTATGAGCTATTACAATGAGTGCGTGGGATGCCGTGAATAGGGTAAAACACCCAGTTTGAATTAAGCCTTAAGGAGGTGTCATATCTCTATATTCTTTATTCATACATCCACTTTCTAGTGCTGCTGAGAATAACTTGAGAAAGTATTGAAGAATAAATTAGATTTGGCAATGCTCACTTTCTCATATATTTGAATCGCGCCACCTTTATTTACAACCTGCTCTTTGGACGCATTCCATTAGTATGTGCCGTACGCTCAATTCTGTCGCCTTCTATTTTAAATACGTGTGGTAATGAGCAAGACATTTATAAGAACTAACAACAGTGCTGGAATTCTCTCACACCCCCTTAATCCAAAACCATTTTAACGTCTTTGTAATATATAAATTTATACGAATTGTGCCTCTCACATGTTTAAGTTTACTGTCATAAACATCCGAAAGGAGACTCGATGCCGTGTTGTTCTGTTTAAGTTTGCTCACGCCTTCAACAGCTACCGAAGGCTCGTTCCATAATGTGTAGCCACAGGCGTAGGAACTCCCTTATGAAGTTTGTGCATCAAGCAAAAAGCAAATTGGTTTTCTTGCCGTATAATTCTTGTCCGATTTTCTCCATACTGTCTTATTTCCTAAAATTAAGCCATAAAACCACTAATTTCGCTGATTTCTCCTAAATAACCATTGGCTTTTTGTACCCATCCATCATATTGCGAAAGTGAATGGCTTCGTCAAACACAAAATACTAATCTTGTAAATTCAATTTCATAAGAGTATGTGGAATTGAATCTTTTCTTTTAATTCCATTCCATATTCATAATTCATTCCAGGTTGTTCACGATTATTCAAAAACACTATCAAAATGGAATACAGCGTCCGTGAATCATACTTAAAAAATAGACATTGACTCAATCGTATTATTAGTTTTTATTCTAATGTATTGTTTTACTGCAATCTTTTTTCATTAAAGAAATCATTTCTTTTAAAATATCAGTAGTATTTTTCCACGTATTTGACTTCACTAATTGCTTCATACCTTACGAAAATTTTGATTTGATGATTATTTACAAGTCTATATGATCTACCGTATTTAGATTGAAACAAGGTATAATGATTTTCTCATATTTCTAAATAAGAATGTGATTAGTACAGATTCTTCGATTTTTGTTTTCTTATCAGCCTAACTTAATTTTTCCATTATATGTCACTCCCACATCCCTAAGGCTTCCATTTTTTATTTCTTTTCTTAAGGTCCATATTTCGCTCAATCTCATTTAAAATTTAATATAATAAAAAAACAGAGTTCTTTGATTCTCTTTGGATTCTCGATGAGTATCCTCTCAACGTTCTACCAGTTAATCTTTGCATTCCATTCGCTTTTCCTATCGCATCTCGAATAAGTTACTGCTAAACGTGACTCCTAAGAAGTTACTTTTGGAATATTTGTGTGTAACGTCTGGTGTGAGTGATTGGGGTTGGACTCATAAACAATGGATGGGGCTGCCACTGGAAGAAATTTTAATTGCTGCATTTGTAATAAATCAATATCTTTGATTGCGTTTTGTCATTTCACCGCATTTTTCAATCGTCCTATTTTTCTAGTCAAACTATTAGGAAATCATGGGGATGGAAGTATCTAATTTTATTCATATCTCTCGTGAAATTATAGCACCTTTGGTGGAAAGATGTGCTTAGAAATGCCATTTTTTCTAACATCAGAATGTTTTCACACAAAATGGGTTTTTGGAGTTAGACGAGGAAAAATGTTACAGGATAGTCTAGCACCGCTCTTCAGCTAACTATCGCAGTTGAGGAGAGAGCCGCACCCAAGGTGCTCGGCGCGTTTATACAGCGACCGGTCATCAAGATACCTAATATGTCGAGAGGAATACCTTGACTTTGACTCGAATACTTTGTCCCTTAAGCGCCGTGAAGCAGTACAACCATCAAACGCAGGAGCGGCTCCGGTTGAGAATAATTTAATACGCCTGCGTCCGTTCATTTCTATTTCGAACCATTAGTTAATACAGCAAAGATCGCGAGGTGTTCCTCAGGGCATGGATATACGCCCACATGTGCACTCAAAGGAAAATCAGAACGGAAGCCTAATCGGCAAAAAGAAAAAATGGCTAAAGTCCATTTTAGGCGAAATTTTCCTGTGTCGCCCGCGGCGTGGATTTCCATTTGCCGAGGTTTAATCACGGAGTTCACGAATTTCCTTTGGGGAGAGAAAGGGAAGTTTGCTCGACGTGGGCGTCACTCTTTTCCCTCACGGGAGAAGTGTCAAGGTCACGGGGACTTGACAATCGGAGAGAGGGGAGTTGGCGTGCAAGAGTGCCTCCGATGCATCGCAATGGACTAAGGATCTAAAAGGAATGGACCCGATCGGAAGGAAAAGCAAAAAATACGACCGAGGTCTAAGCACTTTGAGAGGTAGACATCGCTCGTTACGGAGTAGTGGATGAAGTAAGGAATAGGTGGAAAGGAAGGTGGAAATGGAGTGGAATGAACGGTCTTGAGAGATAATTGATGGGTTTTCATGTTTGAGGACCTATTTTAATGAAAAATAAAAAATATTTTAAAATTAGTATATGACTTGTTATAATATCATCACGAAGATTCTGCCGATAGCGTAATTCGCTTCAATTGGCGAAATATTTTCGTTTTTGCTGTTATTTATTCCGTAGAATTGTACAGATTAGAGAGCATTTGAAATTAGAAAATTAGGAGATATTTTGCAAGGAAAGAGTGAGAAAAATGTTTCCATTATAGCTATTATTCTTACTATAGATATTAATTCCAAATCTCCAATAGGCTTTGATAGGTGATTTAGGCTAGTGATATGTTGCAACATTTTCACTTTTTATAACATACATTACACAACATAACATTTTAAGAAAACATGATAAATTACCAAACATTTTGCGTATAAACTTTTCCTTGCCACGAATTGTCTCCGATAAAATATGTCGTAATTCAAAGACCGAAGATCCGTCCGCGAACTCGCACTAGAGATATCAAACAAATTCTGATCCATTATGATTATAGTTGAGTAGAATTCACCGTCATTAGATAATGTTTGAATTATATGGACAACGTGTGTTAAAACAGACTGATATAGAGCCTAACGCTGTAAAAAGGGTCTTTGGATTTAAGCAATAGCTTATCAGTAAAACAATTATTTGAAATATATGAAAATTTTCATTGCTTCTTATTGTTAGTTCTTCCATATTTTTAAAATTTCTACCTCCCAGATTAATCCTGCAAACTTGAATAGGAAATCTCCCATTACTGGCCGAGTTATGAAACATTGTGAAGAATGCTCTATGGTTGAGTCATTGGATTCGAATATTGCTTGTATTTTTGCACGTTGCGGAGGTACGTTTTGAAATCTCTATAATTTAATCATTCCATATTTGTAGAAGCAAAACCAGTCATTACCAGTCATCGTCGTCAAATGAATGTCTACCAATGGAGAAATTCATGGAAATCATACAGGAATTTCAACAAACTTGATTCGAAAAAGTTAATTCTGTTATTGCGAGGCAGTGATTCCATAGAATCCTTAAACCGTCGAGAAACCAATGATTCAATGTGATTTCTCGTGACACCAAGTCATATGAGGTGGTCATCATCATTTTTAATGAAAATTCACCTATTGAACGGATCCATGACTCATATGGATCCATTTCATTCTTGATTGTATCTCTTCAAAATGATTAATTTTCCATCTCTTGACAAATTACTGTGGAAAAAGAGCGTAGGTTGAGTTAAATGGAACTAGGATGCAAAACAGAAGCAGCTGCAGTGTGGGATTCACGCCATTGTTCGTCAAAACCATTTCTCTATCTCAACCGGTGAAAAAGTATGGGAAATGAAATCATCTCTACAACTGTGTTGCATGGTGCATTTATGAACACCATACGACAAGTAGGGATTGTGTTACTTGCAAAGCCGGGAACCGTTCATTCTATGATTGCTTCCTTCATCATTCAATGGGATAACCTACGCAGAATTTTTTATTTGTAACTTAGATGAAACAATTGTAAAATTTACTGCTGAAACGATTTGTTTTGTTAGCAAACATGAAACTATCATATGGAATATATAAATTTAAAAGGTCTTTTTCGTCTATACTTAACTGAAAATTATATATATTTGAAGTGTATGTAGTTTTCAATGCTGCGATGCCTCATGTGCTCATTATGTCTTCATTATAGGTTTTCTATAGATTAGAACTCCGGTTGTCAAGTCTGGTCAAGAAGATAGGACTTTCTTGTGATCAAAATATTGTAAGAATGAAATTATAAGTAATACTTTCGGATCAGCCCCTTGTAATTTTACTCTTATAATTCTTTAATATGGATTTCCACTTACTAAAGCCTACCACAGTCAATGTTATTCTTCCTGTGATCTTTAATGAATTGTTATGCCGGAGAATCTAAATTGATAAAGATAAATTCAAATGTTTTCATAATCTCCCTTCATGTTTTCTGATTCTAATTGTTAGAAGTAGTAGGTAGTATTGTTAGGTTATTGTTACAAGGTTAGCCTGAGATTTTTTAATTTCATTTTGTCATCTCTAGTCTCTTTGTTTTCCCTTAGCCCTAAGAATAAGTATGATGTACAAACACGTGATGTGAAAGAAATTGATATAATGTACAGTAGCAAACCTGAATAGATCTTAGCTGATTTATTTCATACTAGATAGGAGTCCGCTCCACATTTATGTATACCCATTTCTTTCGAAATCGATGTTAAACGGGAAGTCTTGGAAAAAAGGTCTTAGAGTAATAGGTAAAAATAGGCTTACTCGATAGCTGCCACTTTTCATCGTACACGACGGACAGCGACCGAAAGGAAATTGCATAACAGGGTATTTCAATACGAAAACATCAATTACTAAGAAGCGAGGGAACGCGAGCCGCGTAGCCTCCGCTTTTTCATCCTTCTTCCTTCCAGATTCCGAGCACTCCGTCCTTGATCTCCTTCCGACAGCTTTTAGTCGTACGGATCTTGTTATCTCGTGGGCCGCAACCTTCCAGCTCTCACAACTTCAACCCAAACACTCTCAGCTCCCCCCTTGTCCCCTGCCGAAAAGCTGTGGCAGAAATACAAAGTGATTTTTTTTCCTTTGTATGCTAATACAGGAGGAAGTCCATCAAACACATTGTATAATCATTGCGTGAGGATCGGAAGAAGTCGAATCGGAAGGGGCGTATAAAAGATACGTGCAGATATAATTTTCCATAAATTCATTCCCTTTACATGGCTTTTCTCCTCGAGGGGCCGGTCAGAACAGCCGCTTCTTTTTAACTTGCGCAACCTTCACTTCGCGGATCCTTTCAGGGTGCCTAAGAATAGCTTTAATGTTAAGGATGAGTTTCGCGCATGTGATGATGATGCGGGGTGAGGTTGTGAATTCATCTTGTCATTTTGAATCTTTTGAGGAACCGTCGAGCAGAAATCATTCCTTGGAAACTTCAACGACTGTTAAGTACCGTAAGATCAGGTATTTGATCAGCCCATATCGTCCTATAACTTGGTTACCTTGAAGTTTTCATAACTTAAATCGTTATCATCATTCTGCTAGTTTTTCCGCTACTGAGAAAGATCAGACTAATATTAAATCTCACGATTTAGTTGGTTTTATTGCTCACATGACTTTACACCCCCACCAACAGTATCTTATCGTTCAAGCGAACAGTCCTCCTCTCCATCAACCTTTTTTGTGTTTAAATGATACTTTTCCTGCAAAAAATGTTACTTTATAGTGAAAAACGACCTTCCTGCCGAAATTCCTTCTCACAATACCGTAATTTTCCTGAGAGGAAGGAATTAAAACCTTAATCTTCGTTTTGAACAAAACGTCATTAGCATATAATTCCGTCAGTTTTGATGGTAAATAATTGCTTTTTCTCAGGAAAAGATCTTTTGAACGTTGATTTAATCAGTGGTTCCTAAATAAAATTGAATTTAAATCATACCCAGGGAAAGAAATTTGGAATAAAGTAATTAGTTTCCGTCTACGCTATTCAAACCGCCTTCTCAGATTCAGAGGTTTTTTTTAAAGCCTTACCGTTTAATTTTGAATTTGCCTAGCTCTAGTCCTAATTTATCCTACTGTTATATTTACACTATTTTAATTTGGTGTTTAAAAGGAATGTTATATCGTTACATTTTTTGAAGCTCCATTACAAATTCCACAGCAGCCATTCATACTTACATAGAATAGTTTCAATAAGACTAACTTCAGGGATCAATTTTAAATCAGATGAGAAATCCTCTTTACTCAACGTAATCAACAATTAATTAAGAAACTTGTTTCATGAACCATGTACATTGCTAATGCTTAATTTTATTCTAATTCTATCTCCTTTTTCGACGTACTGTTTATCAGTGTTCTTATTGAGCCCGATTTTATGTGATGAGAATAACTATTTTCTGTAAATAAATGAGGAGATTGGTGATTGGTGATGCGTCTAATCAAGGCAGTAGTATTTTGTCGGAAGGACACTTGCTCTTTCAACTTCACTTGGAAGCCACGTTGGTGCGAGGCTTTTCTGACCCGACTGGCTGACCCAGACGGTTGCAGTACATAGTATATCTTGCTTCATCCCGGTCGTTTTGACTTAGCTTCAATTACGGCAATGAATTTAAAAATAGTTTCTCCAATCTGAATTATTCAAATTCTGATTTATGTTTTGCATGTAGTTATCTGGACTAATAAATTGTATTAGCGGCTTTGAATTTGGTGTTATTTCTTGGAGACTTGTTGCGAGGCATTCCTGAGCTGACCGGCTGACGCAGACGGTTACAATTGGCTCTTTTTCGTTGTTGAGAATTAATAGTTATCTTAGAGCTTTATTGTGATTTAGATGTCGAAGTTTTATGAAATTTTGACAAAAATGTGTGACTACGTTCAGTGGTGTAAGGATAAATCTAGGGTATCACAACCGAAAATTACATGGACACTATCTGCGGATACTGCATTTCGGGAACCCCTGATTTTCTAGGACTGCGAGACATAACAGCATGTCTTTTGCGACTTGAAGCAGAAACGTAATTTCCCGTTAAGCGTAAACATCTATAACTTAGCAATAATCACTTAACATCATGACTTGGGAAAGAAATTGCTTCCCATTCAAACAAAGAGATTCCACTTTCGCGTGGGGTTGAGGGATGGATGTTCACGGAGTCTGCATTTTAAACAACAGGACGGCCTCCGCGGTATGAAAATAAATCAAAATTTATCTCGACTGTATTCGGCAAATTACTCAACATCTTACGTTTCACACGCTAGTTGCATATTAGCCTCGAAGATGAATGTCGGCCTCTCCACTGATAATTCATCTCCTAGACAGAACGCCCCCTCCGTGACTGAATGAAGGGTTTCCGAACCTCGGATTACCTCGTTTAGAGAAGGGTCGACGTTGGCTTATCTCGGACTGCAAGAGCGTGACCAATTGTTAACATTAAGTCCGAGAGGTAATTCTTTTGGGAGGAAAGAGAATGGATCTCGTTACCCGCTTTACAACCAATGGTTGGGCAAAGCGAGGGCGGAGACTTCAACGGCCGGAGTGTCAAACCCCGCGGGAACCCGCTCTACTGGCCGAGTCCACTCGGGAGTCTAAAGAGCAAGGCACCTGTTTTATTTTCTCGCGAAGTAGGCGATGAAAGTAAGAGTGCACCCACTCGAGGAAAATTTAGGTGGGAGGCCATGGAAATGGAGGCGGCGTGTCCTTTGGTGCTGATATACTTTATGGTAATATGGAGCAAATGCGTAATCTATGGGAGGGAAGATATAAATCGCGCCTCAATGCCATTGGGCTTTGTTGTCGGGAGTGTTTACCGTTTCGTGTTCTTGTCAAGGTCTCGCGTAATATGCGTGGTGGTAATATGTAATTTGTTTGATTACGAGATCGGTCATAGATATACTAAACCTCATTTTTGGAACCGTTTGAGAAGAAATCATAAGGGAAGAAATGCGGTAAAATTATAATGGCATAAATGAAAAGTGATATTTTATTCACATACGTTTTTTACTAATTATACTACTTGATAGCACATGCATCTTTATATGTGTTTACATTTTTATCGTTTCTTCACATCAACTCCCAAATTGTAGATGAGAAATATTTTAACTGCTTTCCTTCATCTTTATGTAAAGGAAAAGGAGAGTTTCTAAAGCTAGCTGAAATCACTATACTCTCTCTATCTCACAGATGAGGTAATATTTAATACTTATTGGTATTCAGAATTACAAAATTAATAGGGATGTTTCTTTCAAATTTTGTTATTAATTATAAATTTCAAACCTACTCGTATGTAATTGTATGAAAATTAGATTTGAATTAGATTATCTTACTCTATTTCCTTGAATTAGATATGAAATTTAGAACTTGCGAATTTTTGTTAGTGAAAAGTTAATTCTTTCTTCAATTCAAAAAGTATAGGTATCTGCGAAATGAATAAGGAAATGATTTCTTCAAATAAAGAAATGTTATATTTCGACTTTTTAATTGCCTAATATTTATTGCAATCACGTATCATTGCACTAAAACCTGAAATCAATCTTTTGTCGAATTAAAAGAGGTTGTAATATGGGTACTTTTCCCGGTTTGTTAATTATGTAAGAAAATTTCACTGTCTCGATTCGCTTATTTCACGATACTTATCACACTAAGGCATTTTTATTTTTTCTTTAACATACAGCAATATGTATTTAATAAAGTAATAAAATAATTCTTTATTTTGTAAAACGAGCTACTTTTGGGCTGGAATATTTTATAAAGTCAGATTTTTTTTCGATTATCATTACATCATTCATAAACACTTTAATTTTCCCATATAAAGTTTTTGTGAATTATTTCCGAGAATTTTTTCACAGCAATATTTGGGCTAATAAAATGGTCGTGTACAAATGGGCGTGAAAGTCACTGAATTAGCTGGCGGGAGGCCTTTGCTGCAGGGAAAATATGGCTCTCATAATGGACCATTTTAATCTTAATTTCCGGTTGTGATTTTCGCTGAAATAAATAGCTCAAAGCTATTTTTCAGATTGTTTTTTTTTCTGATTCGAGTAAAATTTTATTATGGAACAGAATTAAGCAGAATTATGAAATGTGTATCATAATTGATTTAGGGGTTTTAAATCTCCAGCCGATTTTGATAATTGATTAATTAGATTTAATCAAATAAAGTGAATTTGACTTGATTTGAAAGTTCTTTTAATTTACAGACTATTTGCGTCGTCCCAAAATACTATATATGTACATGCTTTTTGGTTTAAATAAGTCAAATACATGAAAAATATACTCATTAACGGGAGTGATTGAATAAACTTTTTTCCTCACTCCTCATATTGTCTAGTTGCCTGATCCCCTCAACAATGCTTTTCGTAGTCTATTGCAGTAACTAATGGTCCAACCAGCCCTCGAGCTGATGTGTTGAGCTTAAATAAAATTCCAAATATGGTGGAAGAATCAATGAACTCCTAAGATGAAAATCTTAGAACTAGATGAATTGATTTTAAGCTTTTAATCTAATTAACAACATTATAATGAATTTCCGGAAATTTTAAATCTTTCATTTAACTGAAGCAGTAAAGATGCAACTCAGGATGAAACTATTAAACATCGCGGAAAATCTTATTCTCCCAAAAAATTTCAATTTTGGCGCACCTTGGTTTAAATATATATATTCTCAAAAAGTAGATAAATTTTTGGATTTGACAAGCGGAAAATTGTCATAATGTATCTTTCATTTGATGTAAAGACAATAACGTTAAATAAGTTTCAATGAAAAATGGTAATACAATCGCTAAATACAGGGGCACACGATTTAAGTCCTACAGTAAGTTCGATTATATGTTCTGCCAACCCTCCCTTCGTCCATCTTCACACGCCCATTTTTCTCTCACATATTTCCCAATACCCTTCCTTTTTCTATCTTAAATCTCCCCATTTCTTGCACAATATTCCTTTCCTCCGCCCTCTGAGTGGGCGTAAATTTTCTCCCAAATCCTGGAGGAAAGAAAGGTCGTGGGAAGTGTGTCGATTAAGAAGGATATTCTCTTTCAACTCCGTTCAGCTTCCGCCGCACGAGGTTTGCCCGATTATGTCATCCGCTGACACGCAAATCTTCCAAGGACTCGTGGAGGTCGTTCGGAGACGGGGTTTCCCCAGCCAAAGCGGCGCCGTGGTCTTAAAGACGCTAAACTTCGTATTGTGTCCGTTGAATGGATTGAAAACTGAAGGTGAAATATAAACGAGTCGTTCACACGATGAATGAGAAGGTCGCGGGTGCCAAATATGAATGTATAAATGTATACCATTTCTTTTCTTTTGTATGATTCATCCACGATACTTAACTCGGCATTTCGAAGACCTCGCTTTACCACTATGAATCATTATTAGAAATTCCATCAATTGCACATCGAGAATACGGTATCATACAAATTCTTCGAAAATGAATTCTTCGAATGACAAATTATTTTATAGTAGACTGCTCTTATAAATCTGAAGTTATACAAAATTAAAATAACCGATTCGGAGTTCAAATCTATCCATGAAATTCCTAGAAGGTTGGGTGTGAGTATTATACGTTCCATATTTGGTTGTAGGTGATCTATTTTCGAAGAATTTGTCTTCCGAAGGTTTTGCTTGAAATCGAATATAATATCTTTTTTCTCTTCGTATGATTTATCCTCTGGAGTTACCGTTGCACGATGATGATTACGATAGTAAATCCATCAACTAATGATGGACAATGTAGGCACCACGTAAGATTTTAATCACGTAGTAATTACTTCAATCGGTAATTGGCATTCTAACAGGTTCTTCGCACTTCCCATTAAGGCAGTCAAAGATAAATCAGCTACGAAGATAGCATCGATGTGTAGTTTTAATCATCTGAGTTTTAATTTAAGATGCGTTCAAATTGAAGAGCAATTATGATTTAAAAATGATCACTAGATCAGTTTGGCACCTTTTGAATTGCTGATAGGCTCTTAGATGGTAAAGTGGGTGTCACGTGGGATGTGGGATTTTTTTAAGGCGGTGCTTCATTGGGAGTAACCATAGATGCTTTTCCTTGGGGTTGACACGTAATTAAGTCACTTTAATATCATTAATGGAAATTTGGGAATAATTTTGGATTTGGAATACCAATTTTGGAAACTTCATAACTAGAAATGTGGAATGATGAATATTGGTTACATATGTTATGCCACTAAAGCTGTGAAATCTTATCCATTACAAATCAAAGACTTAAATTGAAACCTAATTATATCTACATCTATATAATCAGAAAGATAATTTTAATTACATCACAAAATTGCATACATCTTCTACCTAATGAGGAATTTCACTCTCTGAGTTTTTACAATAAGTCATTATTTTATTTGATGTGTTTGTTTCAAGTTAAATAATAACTCTGCTAAATGAATTTTTCAGTTATCATGTCCCCCTTAAATCATGAAAATACCTGATATAATTCCTATGACAAATGGATGAGAAACATGGAAATAGATTGGAATTTGAAATTGTGCTGGTAAACCTTATCTTTAGTAGCATGTTTTATCTCTTATGGAATGCTAATAGAAGCCTACACCAACTACTCTTGTGTATTGAATCTCTAACGATTTATTATAATACTTAAGAAATGGGGCGATTAAATCCTGGCGATTGGAAGTGTTCGTCATTGAGATTATAGCGATATTTAAGACTTGACCTTATAAAGGAAATCTAAAAATAACTTCGACTTATTTCACCTAGATTAGTATTTCACCTAGTTATTCTGTGGATTACTCATGCTTCTAATCTCCAGGTGAAGAAAATAGTTCTTCTTTAATTAATTATCTCTGCCTCTTTTAATGAACGCAATAATTTTACACATGGCATTATCTTCTTTCTTTCCTCTAAATTAAAATGACATAATATTCACAGCCTAATGTAACCTTGCTAATATTTTCGCTTTTCTGCTGCCGAGGAAAAGTGCTAAGGTCATCGAAGCGGCAAACCTCAATATGCCAATACAGCTACTCTCTATAAATAACACTTGACATGTTATGTGAAACGAAATGTTGCATTAGAAAGGACCGTATTTCCTCAATGTTATAGGGCAAAGAATCACTGACGTGAAGCCGCTTTCTCCTAGTTTAACTTTTATTTACTCAAATTTTATAGGCCTATTCATGTACACGCTTAGCGTCTCCTGACACGTTGAGAACTTCATTATTTTAGCTTCATTAAATATTAGATAGTCTGCGGAATTCATGCTCGAGGAAAGAATTTCAATGTAGTGCTTTAAAAACCGCGGTGATATGCACTGTGGAATTAGGTTAAGTCGTTCATTAAACCACTCTGCCCCGCGCTATAAGGCGGCTTGTAGGGTGTTAACGTAGATGTAGATTAATTTCTCGTTCTTAATTTTTTTGAAATGTGTACAGATACAGTAAGCTCTTGGATTGCATTACTTCGACCATCAATCTTTTATCACTGTATTTCTGTCATCATAATTAGATTTATATAAGACAGAATATTCTTGAGTCGATGCAGCCACATTGTTGATTGACCAGTGATTGAGTTGCAATGAAATATCAATTAAAACAGAATGATATATTATCAATGTAAAACAGTATGACAATAGTGTGTGACCGAATTTATCGATGAGTTATCTAACTCAAAATCATGGAAATATTTATATGTACTTACAATTATTATTATATACAATTGTTGATATTTACCACAGCTGTATTTGGGTGTTGTAAGTAATATTTCGATTTCAAATCTTTCAAAATAGGGAAAAATAACTTATATTGATAAGCATCTTTGAAAAGGAAAGAGAGGTGTTCTTACGTTAATTACTCAATGAAAAAATGTGATATTATTCAATTTTATATTTAGGTTGGAGACGGATTCTACTCATGTATTTGTCTAAATTATTATCTTTTACGGAAGAAAACTTTGAGTAAATTGAATCCCAAGATTCCATGAAATACAAGTAGAACCCTGCATTGGATTGCCGAAGAACCGAGAAGCCTCCGAAATATATTTTCAACCGATATTAATAGATATATAAATAAACTAAATTAATCACTACATGATACTTACGAGATTATTTAACTTATACATTTAGAAATGATGTAAATGGAGTTTGACTTTGCACTTTAAAGCGTGCGACTTAAACGTGCGACTTCTCGCATGACCTTATACATTTAGATTGGAAGAGCCTGCTGACTTAGATTTGCAATCAGCTATATGTACTTAGCTATATATCAGAAATATATCTAAGTTTCCATTAAGGGGAATCTTCTAAATTAATTAATACAATTACTATTTGCTACTACATACTTCCAAATTAATTAGATTCTTCAAAAAATAATTATTTATTTTGTAGAAGTATGATGACTGTTGTGAAGGAATCAGTTTCGTGAAATGTTTGCTATGAGTGACAGTTCTGCGAGTCATTAATCATATCGGAGTTGGTTCTATCATTTTGGCTGTTCCCCAGATCGAAATGCAACGGCTTTATTGTCGGAAAGACAACTTCGACGTCGAAATCTCAATCGGCGATCTCGGGAAAATCGCAGCGCCAGAGTTGCATTACGATAAAGAAGCCTTAGTACCAATGCAGACATCAAATTTCGATCACGACTCCAAAAGGTTATAACTATCGCGAGATGCGGGGCCAATCCATCACTCGATCATACGGAGAAAAAGCCGTGACGCTCGATGCACTGTAGGGGAGACCGGGGCTGGTTTACATTCTCATTAAAATATTACGCTTAATTATTCCACTTATATACCCGTTTTTCTTTCTCTGTTATTAGTTGAACTTTAAGCTTTATTCTGATGTCTTTTGTTAGCCTAAAATTATCTTAATTATAAAATTTTGATTTAATTGATTGTTTTTGTAGTGATGTTACCTGTGTAGACCTACCCCGTAACCGGGATAAGTTTGCTCAGGGTGCTGGGGAATGTTTACATTCTTTTTAAAAAATTATGAAACTCATGTTTACACTAACAAGGTTATTTCAAATTCTTCAAATTGAAACCAAAGGCTGCAGCAACCTTTCTTAAAGACAGCCCTTTCCAAACCTCCTCTACTGCCATCTTCATCACGTTTGGCTTAATATTTTTACTTCTGATTTTCTTTTGTAATCCAGAATCATATTTCCAACAAAACACAAACACGCTTATATATATATATATATAGAAACTGAAAACTGTTAATTAATGTATAGCGGACAATAAGCATTTGCGCAGGGTGGATTTAGTTAGCGTGCAAACCCCATGTGCCTTTTGTAAACTTGCCCCTACACCATGTTTTCGTTAAAACTTAACATCTAAGTTTTTCTCATGAGGTAATCAATCAACGGAAATGCTTAAAATTTCCGCAAAAGAGCAATCTACTTGAATAAATCATAATGATTTAGGATGATCTTATGGCATGATTTATATTAACGCCTGTGAACATTGTGTAAACCTGCCCCTGTGCCAAACTTGCCCCGGTCCACCCTAAGTCCTCTTCGAATTTTTCTTCCCTTAGAAAGGTGGGATTAAGACATCAACTCGGTCTCTTGGTGACGCCCTCAGCCTCATTACATTCCGCGACCTTAACGCTATTCAAAGATTTATCTCGAACCCCACACGCTGCTCCGAGCATAGCAGAAAAAGGGGGAACGGATAAAGTTCAGCCGTTTTCCCCCTGTTGATTGATGCAGGGAGCCGGAGATAAAAAGGGTTTATTTTTTTGCCTTCTGTGGTCCATTCGTAAGCGAGTCGATGATCGGCGGATTTTCAGAGCCATTGAAATGGGGCCGAACGAAAGAAACGAAGGCGATGAGGTAATTAAAGCTGCAACTAATGTGTGTCCGATCGGAGAGAACAAAGCCCTGGATTAAATGGAGCGGGGAATAAATCCTCGAGAGCGGGATTTGAATTAGAATGAAATGGATTCCTGGTCTATTGACCTTAGAAAGGTTGATACGCATTGTCTAGTGGAATATTTTCTGGAACAATAAGTAGGGTAAAACAATTTATAACAGGCACCGAAAGAAATGAGCAATTCTACCACACAAACGTATCACTTCAGGAGTGCTAAAATTTTTCTATCTAGGTAAATGGAGGAAACCTCATAATGAGACAATTTTATGATATGAAAGTCTTGAATGTTGGAAAATATTTATAGTTTAGTATTAAGAAGCAAAGGAAAGCCTTAAGAATATAACGCAAGATTTCCCAAATACATGAAAATGGATTAAAATTTCACAGTAAAGGTTTACTAAGTAAATAACTCTGCTCTAAAACTATCTCTATGCTAAGTCTAGATTAACCTCAAAACCAATAAATTACATTTGAATTATTTATGAGTAACTTGTAGATAGTTATCGATTTGCTGTATTATTCTTCTTCGTATAGGTATAAAAAAATGGTTCGTAAAGAATTGTCGTTTTTCACATTTTGCAATTGAAAGTATTATTTATTCTCAAGTTTAAATTAAGAATAGTGTACCGATCAAGATTTATGTAAACGTAAATTTCACCATAAATGTCAGATAGTTGTGAAAAGACATGAGAAAGGAATGTAGGGCAGAATAGATTTACGTGCCGTGCATAAGTGAACTCTTGATATCACTCAATGTAGGAAGAGGGCAATGGTTTTAAAACTTCTCCAGGTAAATTGTTCCATTCTTCTACTCGCTAATTTAGAAATGAATATTTACAAACATCTGTTCTCTGTTTAAGGTATGGACTTTATGATTGTCGTCGTTTCCCCCGAGGTAATCCGGTTTCCTGAATCTTCTTTAGTGAAATGTTATAAAATATACAGGCTTGCCTTTTTATTAGCAAATCGTTCTCCACCTTAGAGATACTCACGCGTATACTACTTTCCTGAGGAGGAACATACTTGATCCCTTGGTACATAGTCGGACAATACACGCAGTTTGGTCATATTTCGAGAATGGAACGCTGACATATCTCTTTATCTGTTAGGTACGATAGCTTTGTGCTCCTGGAGTATAGTTAGAGCAGTATACAAAGGTTGTGAGATCCCTCGAGCATGAATGCGAACCTCTGCTGGAGATTTGTCAACAGAACTGATATACGCTAATCTTGAAGGAATATCAACTGTGGACGTCCATAAGGAATGTGTTTTTATGTAAGACTAGGGGCGATATTATCTCCAAATGGCAAATGCCATGAAATATTAGACGTTAGCAGATCAATGAACGCACATAGTATCTCAGATAGCTTAATGATTCTCTCAATGGAGAGTAAAAAATTCGTGCGTAACCAATACAGTTCCTTCGAGTTCTCCTGGCAGATATCGTGCATAATTGAAAGCTGAAAAATTGTTTTCGATCAATCGAGTCCTTTTTTTGCCGCTTGCGTGCTGTACGACTTTGATATATCGAATGGAAACGAGCTTCGGTTGGCCTGGCGCGATTGGATGGAATAGAATCAATGGGCTGTCGAATCTAGCCATGAATAAGCTTCTGACCAACGCATTATCGAGCTCTAGGATGGGTTGAGGCACCATTCGGAGGACTTAAGTCTCCATTTGATATCCTTTCAAGCCGTTCAACGACCAATGACAGGTTTTCAATCGCAGTTCGCTTGTCAAGTCGGAAAGTGAATGAATGTAGCGTACTTTACACTCAGAGGCATTATCGAGTGAATCAAACTTGTTTTATTTTAAGTAAAAAAAAGGATCCCAGGTGTTCGATTAAGGCCGCGATTTCTGATTAGATTTAAGACGCGTCAAACCATGCCCCAGTTTAAATGTTTCCTAAATGACTTCTTATTCAACCTTCGTTCCTTATGAAATAGATTACAATGTTTTTTATTCAATTTGAAACAAAGTTTAGGGAGTTTTTCCGTCTGATAATGACTAGTTCTTAGTCGAAACCGGTTGCCTTATAGAATAAAAGATTGTGGAATTTTGACAAAGTTATTTTATTTCCTTTCGTTTAGTTATGGAGTTCCACAAAGTGACAGCTCATGAAAGTGATTTTATAATCAATTATAATTTTATAACCAGCCGCGGTTGCGAGGTGGTTAGCGTTAACTAGCGCTCCAAACCCACAGAATCTCGTCTACTTCAATTTTTCTGGTTGGAGAATGGTTGGGTGTGTCCGATTTTCCTTATACGGCTTAGCGGAAGGAAGAGCAACCAGTCGGAAAAATCAGTACCAAAACCAGCTTCACCATCATCAACAATTATAAATAAAAATCAGTTGAGTGAGAGAAGTAAGACTAAGACTCAATATTAGTTTTATGCCAAAATCTTAATTCAGAGGCACCAGAATACTTTCTCGAGATCTTGCAAATCTTGTTTTACTTTCCTTTCGTAAGATGGAGACTTTCAAGGAGAAATGGAGTGAATGATTGGATTAAATAATCAATAACCGGACTCTTTCAAAGATTTAAAATCGCCGTTAAGATGTTATGGTGCCGTGAAAATCCAATTACCATCGATATATCATCGGATAAAAATCTTGCGCGAGAACGTGTGGGATCAAATATCAGGTTCAATTACTCCCTCTGTAGATTACATGGGAGTGCTTCTCTTGTTGAGGATGCTGTTTGCATTTCTTCCTTTCTGCTCAAATACAAAACTTATCAAAAATAAGCATTGTGTGGTCAGACTAACCTTGTAAACTTGTTTGCCCTTGGTTAATGTTGGACTGCATTCTTATCCTATATTACGGCTGGTTTCGTTCTTATTTCATTAATAAACGAGTGCATATCGTAAGGTCGAGCGATAAAGGTCTCAAGGGTATGAACAAACTTCGGGTATGCTTCTCATTGGCTTTATAATCATTTGGATTTCGCGAACACCTAAAAGATATTGCTGGTGCATAAATGAAAACGTAAAATTTCAATGCTTACACATCAAAGAATTTAATTTTTCTCTCTTGCATTTATTTTACTCTTTTATGAGAAAGTTTTTCGCAAGTTGGTTCAGAGATTTCATCATTCCTAAGTTAAACGTTACGGCTCTGTGTCATTAGCAATACTGCAATCCTACCAATGCCAATATGAAAGCAATTCGATATAATATTACGTGTATTTATTTTTCAATTCTCTTAGTTTCTACCTTCATATCTTGTTCAAAATCTGTACTTTTACTTATTTCAGAAGGTAATTTATCTTTCCTGGGTGATGATTTATATTATAAATTCATCTAAAAGGTATGTTTAAAATAATTAGACTGTTTCAATCGAACTCTAATTCATAATTCATTCAAAACTAAACATTTTGTTACTATTATACCGTACTCTTCTCATTAACGCACCCCGCGAATCGCCACCTTAATCCCAAAGAAACTGACGATATCCATAACAGAGAAAAGAAACACTGCTGTTTAAATACATCAGAGGAGATTGTGGAGCTTTTTTAAACTGTAATTCTGGCAGTAATGATAGAATATTACAGGAATATGAAGTAGTTTAAACGAGGCTCATTTACTGCATACCTTTCTATGTTTTACTATTCAATTCGTATTAAGATATCTTCTGACTTAGTTGGCTATTTTCTAGTTTTAGTCACTATCAAGTTTACCTCTAAAAAATAACTATTCAGAAGGGAAATTGTGTAAAGTTAATTTTAAATATCATCTATTTATTGCATTCGTCCAAACTTAGTGGGATTATTGATATGTTAAAAATGTTCCAAAACAATAGTGAGCAACTTTAAAGGGCATATAAATTACAAATTATTGAATGCGATTTTAGTGATGGAGTAATTATTGCTGTTGGCCATTCAAAACAAAACATTCCATACGAAGGGCAAGAAAGAGTAAACTTTGGTTTCTGCACTACAAAAACCAGTTTCAACTCGTATACATGGTCAACAGGTCTGAGAGCGAATTTAAATACACGACTTTTATATACAGTATGATGGCTTAAGTGGATTAACTGGTTGCCGATTTGTATTACATTTTATGGGTTTTTAATCTTTTATTTAAGAATTATCTGAATATGCCCTTCATAGTAACGGCTCAAACATTTGCTTCCGATCTACTGGAATTCTTTAGTCGTAATTTTGCCTTATTCTTAATGCAGGTTAAAACTCAAAACCACATTTAGTAAATCGTAAGGGATATTTCATCTAATGTTTATCCGATATTTGTGATGCTAAGTTATAACAATTATTCCTAACTATTACAGTTCTTTAGTTGTACCAAAGTGTAGTTATTTCTAATTGATAATATTATTTTAAATTATTAGGAAACTTTGTGTTCTATCTAATCTACACATCTAAAACAAACTTTTAAGGAATTTCACAAGTTCATGTATCCTTAAACCGCTAACTGATTTTTATTCAGCGTTCTAGCTTAATACACAAACAATTATGTTGCCTTTTATATCTTTGCAATAAAATACTTATTGGGAACCTGCTAACAAGCAATCATTTGCTTAGTCGGACCAAAAGATTCTTATTTAAACAGTAGTATGTAGAAGTCTTACCTTATTGTAATACGTAACTGTGTATGTAATGCATGTTACATTATGAACTGCAATTTTAAATTTTAAACTATGTAAATTTCTGCCTTTAAATGTGTTAGAATTAAAAAAATTATTTGTTAACGGACTGCCCAAATTAGTTATTCAATTAATTTTGTCCGAAAATAGTGTGTAAACGACCAAAATTTTTCTGTATTATAATATACTGATGCAGTAAATTAATTCCCTTGTATTAAAAAATTCTCCATCAAGTGGAAAATACTAAGATATAATCTAATGGAAAACACTAAGTAAAATCACTCTTCGTTATGAATTTCATAGATAGGGACCAATTTTAAGTAGCTGATAAGTAGACGTACGCTTGAAAATACGTTTTACCAATTGCGACTGCTAGAGGGTTACAAAGCAGCTGATAAATCACATTGCCATTTCAATTAAACGCCACCCAATCCCTCGAAGCTAATTTTCGCTCTCTTAATGATATCCATTTTCCAGAAGAGGCCACGCCCTCCGTGGCGAATGCTCCAATTCCAGAAGGGCAAGGACGCTACTGCGAAAGAAATAAAAATTCGATCTCGAACTTCGGGAATCGAGACGAAAGTAATTTGATTACGGTCGAAAGTCGCGGTAATTTGCTTTGAAGTTCTATCTCAACTCCCGATTCCTGTGGGAAACGTCACATTTCGGGAACGAGACGAATCTTTCGAAGAGAGATTTTTCAAAGGACTCAAGGACGCAGGCGTAATATTATCCAATTTGTTCCGGTTTGCCGGTTGCGGAATTGAACGGATTGGAGAGAATTTCCTGAAAATTTGCGGCAAATGGAATTTCATATTCCCAATCAGATTATCCATAACCTTCTGGATAAAAGTACGAAGATGGTCATGATTTTTTATTTTCGGTCAGGGGCGGATAAAGAGGTACTGAGCGCAAAGATTTGATCAAGACTCTTATAATGAATCATCATATCAAAAATATTCCCACTTTTTCCTAATAAATACATGTACTTACCGTAGAAAATTCAATCACTTCACAGGGGCAAGACCAATAGACCCATAATTGGCTTCGTCTTTCGTGACTTTTTCTTTCGTGGTATATCATTTGCAACTACACTGCCCTTTTATTTCCGGTACTACGCGTTGCTCTTTTGCGGCCGAAGATTGCCAAATGTCACTTTTGTTTTTGACAACTATACCGAGAAAAATAGATTGCGCTAAACCAGTGGTGGCATGCGAGTCCAAAGTGGCACGCGAGATCATTCTTTTGGCGCGAAGAACTCTCACAACACTATCTTTATTATGTACACTTTATTTAAAAATGAAGCCTCGCAGTAAATAAATGTGGATTATGTTCATTATTAATGATAATTAACGATTATTTAAGTTAATTACAAGATCTTAGTCCTATCGTTGACATTGAAAAATGTATATCACCATTTCCCTAAACGGTTTCACACCAAAATGGCACCCAAGTACTTTAAATTCATAAAGTATTGCAGGCTTGTCGCAAAAGGTACGCCAACCCTGCGCTAAACCTTTACACATTACATGCATACTCCTATGGACGAACGTAGAAACGTGAAAGCCTGTCAATACAATGAACGGACATAATTAATGAGGGCAAATATAAACAGACAAAATATGACCGTACGTTGTAACGGTGAAAACCTATAAGAACGGCTTTGGTAAGCCTTGCAACAGAAAACAAGTCTTATCCATCTTCCATCGTTCTTGAGCGAGGCACTGCGTATTGATCAGACTAATTTATCAAAAATTATGATGTTGTTATGATCGTGATTGAGTCCTCGCAGTGCAGATTTAGATATCGCAATTCTTACATGCACTATCTTCTCCCATGAAAATAAAGTGGCTTCATCACAAATTCCATCCACATTAATCACAAATATTTCGACATAGCTCATGGTATGGCATGTATTTCTGATTTATTTTTATTTTTCCTCACTCTGCATCGACATTCTATTTTATTTCACGGTTCTATACTGTTGATTTTTGCTGTATGTATTAAGATAGAGAATTAGACAACAGTCGCTATAATAATTGATTAGATTACGAAGCTACCAAAAAGTTGATCTCTTTCACTCATCATTGAAGCTACGAAGGTAATCAATAAGATGCTATTCAGAACTCAAGAATAATAAATTTAAGACCGAGTTACAGTAATTATATGGGAAAATATTGGGTGAAGCCGTTCGATAAGTTGCACCTATTGTATCAATAGATGCTAGTTTCTTTGTTGAAAATCTTATTGCAAATTTTGGCAGGTCGTTTTAAAATCATTAGGAGACAACAATAATTTATTGAAATTAATCAAAATATGCTGTACATTCGTGATCTATTCTACACAGGAAATGATGGTTTTGGAGGAATATAAATGAATCGGAAATACTTATCAGGATCCGCTAGTGTGAATCGCCTCTTTTAAAGCGATATATGGAATAATATCCTTCTGGTTTGCGATATTGAATATTTAGATCGATTGATATCACTGTTACTCCTAATAGTGACCCATTATAGCAATTAGAAAGGGAAAGATCGCATGCGTTACCATAATTATCGATACCCGAGGCATTTAACCCGTAGAGTAGTTATTGTCTGGGCATTTTATCCAAGAATTTGGATTATCTTACTCATGATTTTCGCAATGTAAGATATTGCCTGAAGTAAGAAAGCAATTACTACAGGTGGAATTTCTACTTAAAAAACCATCGTTCATTGTTCTTTCATTCGCGGAGTACGCTCAGTGGAATAAGAATGGCAAATACGGCAATTTATTTCCTAACTTTAAAGTCACCAAATGCAATGGTTGCTTAATTTGGCGTACATAAACTATATATGTAAGCCATTAAAGTTTCTATAATTTAGCGGATCTTGTCCTCTATAATTTCTGATTTTCTACATGGATATACATTTATACATACAGTAGAACTAAGAGAAAATTACGATGTTGGTAGCAGGTTACAAATTTCCTTCGAACTCTAAGAATCAAATATAGGGAAAGAAACGTTTTCATAATGTAAGCAGATAAAGGCTTAAAATATCTAAGACCAAAATTTTACTTATTTTCTTAACTATTTTAAGTCTATAGGGGCTGTATTAAGATGGTTTTTTAATTTTAATTATTATTTTTAATTTATTTTTTTTCTATCGAAACTCTCCATTTAGATAGGAACCGTATCATCTCTTGAAAATTTCTTCCTTTCGACAGTTAACTTCGTAAATTATGAAGCGATGAAGTGGCTTCGTTGTTAACGCGTTCTAAGGAGTTACTTAACGTGACAACCTGAAAAGGATATGATGCAAGATTTCAAAACACGAAAGTGCTGGTCATTGGGTGAATCTTCCGCGGATCGTAAATTTCCTCAAACACGAATCATTTTGGAAAGCTAATACAGATCTTTGAAAGTATTTTAAGGAAGAAATTTAATTTATTAGACCACTGCATAGGCAAGCTTTCCTCTTTTATATAAATAAAATATCGTCATTATGCCTTAGATGAGGTCTTCCCAAGCAATGCTCTGAAGCGCTGGTATAGTATTCTATTAAAACGGTGCCATTGGTCACGTTGTCCAAATGCCATTTTAATAATAGAATAAATAAATATATACTGAAGAAACGTAAGAGGAGAAGCGTTGTCTTGCTAATTTAGACAGTTTCTCAATAACTTTCGAGTCATTTTGAAAACAGACGACTTGGTTTATCTAATTAAAAAAAACGTGTCCCATTCCATTCTGACTGGTATATATAAGGTAGGAATATTGGATGGCTCTTGAAATCTATTTTTAAACCATCTCCCCTTGGAAATGGCATTATTTGTTCACGAAGGGTACACTTCTAAGGCAGCGAATTGGAAAAGAAACATGACACATATGATAGCGAAGTTATTACTTCAGTGATAAAATATTGGGTAGAAATTTATGAACACAATCCTCGATAGTAAAACACTCCGAAAATAGCACTTCACTAGTCTCTTTCTTCTTCAAGATAATATAATGTCACAATGTCATTATTGACATTATTTTATTCATGCAGTTGGCGGTTCGAAATAATTTTAATATGATCCAATTGAAACGATTAATCTCCAAACTCAACCAGATGCACTCCAAACGCGTGGACATCCCTGCATCATTGTTTCCATCGGCGTAAATCACTTTTCCCGAGCGTGGAAAATCTCTGCTTCGCGCGTACCGCAATTCTTTCTCTCCGTATGAAAGCGAAGGAGCATTCCTCCTTGTCTCAGATTAATTTCATCTCCTTTCGTAATGGTTTTCATTCATCTTCCCTCTGCTCTCCTCGTGCTGGCCTTAACTGATTGTGCTGCGGGCAGAGGCAAGGCGAGTGCTCCGGGGCGATATGCAGAGCGCCCAGCTGTCCGGATTCCTTCTCGTACCTCCGGAGGCCGGTAAATAAACGGGCGGCTCGCGTGTTATAATCCAGAAAGGGAAGGGGTGCTGTTGCAACCGATGCACTCTATTCTGAGCGAAGGGAGAGATGGGAAATTCGGAATGCACTCTGCGGCGGTCGCACTGGAGGAATTCGCCGTTCCCCGCAGACTCTAATTGCGTTCCTCCGCGGCCGTTGAGATTAATTGAATCGGTGTTTTATATTTGCGAGGCGCCCAGTAGCGTTGGTGTTCTTGCTCGAGGAGCCGTAGAGATGATTGTATTCGGTTTGATCGCTACGCAGAAGTACACGTGTATTCCAGAGTAATAGACTCCCATACGTGTGTTTTGTCCATATTGAATTTATTTTCAAGTCGGCGTGTTCATTCAACTTTCATCGGATGCAATCGCAGATGTTATAAATGTTACCTCTCGTAAGGTGGAAGCCTTTTAATTTACTTATGACCTCTTATTCAACTCTGCCAATAAGTATATCCAGTGCTGTGAATAAACTTTCTCTTCATTTAACAATATTTCATATATACATCGACCGTCTTATCAAGGAGAGTAATCGTACCCATTTTTCGATTAAATAAATTTTATCACAACTAAATCCGATTGATTTAACCTGAATGTTTAGGAAATGTATAGAATAAGATAAGATATCTGTTTTCAAATGCTATGTTCGTGAATAATGTATTAACGGTAAAACCAATCTCATTAAATCTGCCAAAAATCAAATTCATGTTTAAATACCTTTTAGCTTAGTAACAAATTTTAAATTTTAAATAAAACAACTTTATCGAATTAAAAGTTAACCTTATGATAGTTTGGTTAATTATAATTATGAAAATGAAGATTCTTCATTAATTCTTAAAAATATTGTCTTCATCATTATTTAATCTTATATATCTTCTTATCTTATATATATATAAAAATGGATGTTTGTTTGTATGTTTGTATGTTTGTATGTTCCAGATAATCTTGAAAACTAGACGTCACACGATGTTCTAACTTTTAACATCATTAAATGTATTCCCTGGGATGACCAAGTTGTACTTTTAATTTTCCTAAAGTCCACGGTTCGAATCCAGACGAGTAAAACAGTTTGCATAAGAAATACACGTAAAGTTCATTTTTTTCGTTGCATGATTCGTTTCTTTTGCAAAACTAAATTAGAAAGAACAGTCATAGGAAGTCGAAACTAGCATCAAAAGAAGGGAAATAGAATAAAGATTCTTATTTTGGTCGTGAAATATCGTTTTCGACTCGAAATTGCGAGAATTTTGATAAAATATACGAAAATTTTGTCTAAATTTCCATGTAGTAAACAACTCATTCCCTTGACGATATAATTTTTTTTAAATTCGAATTTTGTTGACGAGTCTGTAGCAACCAAGTTTTATTTACATCAACTTAATTGTTTACCGTCTTTTTCGTAAAATGAAATGAGATTTATAACAGTGGTTTACTGAAAATGGATTTCTGTCGATCAATTCAACTGGTTGCGTATAAATATCCTGGTACGTTGCGTAAGTTTTGAAGTATATTCTTCTGAATTAAGTACTAGATCTAATCTCTTTGCAATGATGTATTTAGCGATTGACGGGAATGGAGTTAGAGAAGAACGTAAAGATTTCCCAGATTCGGTGTTTGTAATCTTTGAAGAGTTGAACGGCGAGTTGTAAAGTTGTAGCAAACCTCGAGCATCGTATGATAGACCAAAAAGGTGAAGAAATTTTATTTTATTACATGCAGAATATAAAAATTGATTCAATCGTTGTTTTTAAGTGCTTCCACTCCATATTCATTTACTATCCTTCTGTTATTGGTGTTTAATTTTTGTTTCTATTTTGACATTGCGATTACTTTTGTGGTTCGTGTTTATGTTACACATTTTAAGATTGAGATACCAGTCAGTTCCAAAATACATTTACTTTCCGAGTAGAATATTCATCGTTGGTTATTTGAGTGAAATGTAATTTATTTCTGTCATTTACGTTTAATGCTTGATTTTATTTGGCCCCTTTGTACCTGTATGAAAATGTAACTTTAAACGTGGTACTGCTTATCATAATGTGATCTAAGAATATATACATATATATATTTCAAAACAAGGGAAATAGAATAAAGATTTAGATATTTTGGCTGAGAAATATCGTATGCGATTTGAAATTGCAAGAATTTTGATAAAATATACGAAAATTCCGTCTAAATTTTCATGTTATAAACAAACCCTTGACAATCAAGGCGATTGTTGATTCCGAACTCATGTGTTAGAAGAAGAAGACATGGCGGATTAAACTGGACATGGCCAGTTAAAATAAATTTTGAAAATAAGAGTTGAAGATTTATGATGAAGAAAAAATTGAAAGGCATTTTAATTTTTTTTTGTGACAAACAATATCCTGTGAAGAAACGCACGTTGAAAGGTACGAAAATTTTTTCATTGATTTTTTCAATTTTCTTTAAGCGTCTGTGAAAACCGAGTTTTGTTTATGGCAACGTAATTGTTAACTGAATTTTCAGTGAAATAAAACGATTTTGAAATTCGTACGTTGATAGAATTTGCATTCTCGCTGTCAATTCCAGTGATTTAAAATAATAATGTGGTAAGTTGTGGACATCTCTCATATTATTTTTGAGTTTTGACGGAAATTACGGACGTCCTTATTTCTTATGTTTAATCGGTCTTTGTTTTCTTTTAAATTTTGAGCGACGAGTGGTCAGGAGCGAATAAGTAACATTTCAAAGCCTAAAAAGGTAAAGGGATTTCAGTTATCTGTAGACCGCAAAAAATCTACGATATTGTAGTAGAATGGGTAATCTCTTACTTCAATCCAAATCAAAACTACTGCCCGCGGGACGCATCTACTGTTTGATAGTTAATAAAGCTGAAAAGTTTGGAGACCCCTACTTGAAACGCAGTATATTGTGGATATCATTGACACAAATATAATAGTTTTTGAAATCATTTCTCAGTTTTTCAATCACAAATGAATAGTCTATTCTACTGCACTATAATACTATGCTATTTTGTGTTGAAAATTCTTACTGCAACAGATGTAAAAACGTTTAAAAAACTTATGTAACATTAATGGCCGGTATTGTAATGTATATTTTGCGTTGTTTATAACTTTAATCTTCATATAAATGGCTTTGTCTTTTCGTCATATTGTTTATCAGTTTCAATATTATGAAATTGCATGATTTTATGTATTGTTAATTGTTGAAAGTGAAAAATTCTGTTTTTTTTCGAAACCGTATAGAAATAACTAATGCTGCGTAAATTATAGCTGCAGTAGCAATATCAACGTTCAATTATAATTACGAGCATCGTGATCAACTTACTGATTTATGCATTTCGTTATGAATATATAGTATGATTTACTTAGGTGTTTACTGGACGGAGTGCCATGTCGAAATAAAACTCTGATATTGAAAACAGCTAACCCAAATGACAATACATATTTAACATACTGTACGCTGAAATTTATTAATTTGACCTCAGCCGAAGAATAGGTTATAATTCTTAAACATCTTGAACATAAGTTTGTTTCCGGGATAAGAAACTATACAGATAACCACAAAATGTAAATTTACTTAAGCCACTATGCACCTTCTCAACGGAGGTAGGTGGTGTCTGTATTTATTGATTACTGTGAAGATTCTACGCAGAATATATTTTGTGGGTCCAGGAAATAATTTATTTTAGAAGTTTTTCATTAGTTACTGGAGAAGGAATTAATATATCAGATCATTTACACTGCTAATATTTTCCCCAGCCATACGTCACTCGCAGAGTACATAAATCTAAAAATCTTAACCAAGTCCCGTACACAGACATATCGGCAAAGTGTTTACTGAGATCAAACTAGCATTTTTCGAAGCCTTATCACTTGGATCCAAAAGGAACTTTCCTGACATATTTCTGAGTGAGACTGCCAATGTTATTATTCGATCGAAAATATTTTCAGCAATAAAATAATTGCAAATATTTATTAGGTTTTTAATTAAATACTTTTCTGCTCACTTAACCCAATGCACTTATCATATAATGAATTTCGACTTACGAGCATAGCTCCACAGACTGATTTCGGTAAAGTTGTCCCTCTATTGTCATGGCTTTTATCGTTTCATCCTAAAATGGCGCTGTGTCTTGCACTTAATCATTCCCAAGATCTACGACTACGTTTTTGGGCATTCATTAACATAACACTACATTTTATACGAGTCACGAATTCTCACTAACAACCTCATGTTATAAGTATAGCCAAGATAAAACAATGAAACATACCTTCTGGTTCCATGATACGCCATTTCTTATTTAATGTCTATAGTTTTTTCTTCACGTAAGAAATACAACAATGACGTCTTTGTCCATTCTCGGAATTACACTTATTCAGTTACTGACGATATCCTCTCAATGATGACCAGTCGAAAGTTTGCGGCTTCAGTCGGCGTAGAAAGAAGAAAATTGCTCCTTTAGGAGATAAAAGTCAGAGGGGAAGAAGCTATTATGTATGCCTCTTTTCATACGTAGATACATTTTCATACATTGTTACCGAAAAGCTCATTCAGATACTAGAACCTGCCTTTAGATATAAAGAAGATGTAAGCCAAGGGAGAAGAAGCTATATGTAAGCCTCACTTTCATATGTAGATACATTTTGACACATTGTCACGGAAAAGATCATCAACCTGCGTAAAATTGAATATTGAGTTAGAGTGGATTTGTAGACTTAATTGTGACTTACATGTCTTGGTATATTGGTTTCGAAAGTCTGGTATTCGCTATTTAACAACAATTATGAAGAATTTGTTACGATCGAGGTTATTACACTGATATTCATGAAATTAAAAATCCCCGTTGAGAATCAACGGGTACTTCTGCTAGTATATCTATAAAAATGCCTGTATGTTTGTTTGTATGTATGTATATTCCACGTAATCTCCAAAACTAGATGTCGCACAATGTTTTAACTTTTAGCATCATTAAAAGTTTTTCCGGCGATGATAAAGTGCTATTTTTTATTTGCCTAAAGTCCACGGTTCGAACCCAGACGAGTAAAACAATTTGCATAAGAAATACACGTAAAGTTCATTTTTTTCGATGCATTGTTCATTTCTTTTGCAAAACTAAATTAGAAAAAACAGTCGTAGGAAGTCAAAACTAGCGTTAAAAGAAGGGCAATAGAATGAAAATTCTTATTTTGGTCGTGGTATATCGTTTGCGATTCGAAATTGCGAGAATTTTGATCAAATCTACGAAAATTTCGACTGAATTTTCATGTAGTAAACAAACCATTCCCTTAACGATCAAGGCGATTGTTGATTCCGAGCTCAAGCGTAATTCCATAAGAAAACGTGGAAAATTTTTGAAATTTCGAATTTTGTTGACGAGTCTGTAGCAACCAAGTTTTATTTATAGCAACATAATTGTTTACCGTCTTTTTCGTAACACAAATGAGTTTTATATTTGTGGTTTACCAATAATTGATTTTTCTCGAACTATTCAACGAGCTGCGTATAAATATCCTGGTAAGTTACGGATGTATTGAATATATATTCTTCTGAATTAAGTACTAATTCTAATTTATTTGCAATAATGTATATTTAGCGATTTATGTGAATGGAGTTAGCGAAGAACGTAAAGATTTCCCAGATTCGGTGTTTGTAATCTTTGAAGAGTTGAACGGCGAGTTGTAAGGTTTTAGCAAACCTCCAGCATCGTATGATCGACCAAAAAGGTAAAGAAATTTTATTTTATTACATGCAGAATATAAAAATTGATTCAATCGTTGTTTTTAAGTGCTTCCACTCCATATTCATTTACTATCCTTCTGTTATTGGTGTTTAATTTTTGTTTCTATTTTGACATTGCGATTACTTTTGTGGTTCGTGTTTATGTTACACATTTTAAGATTGAGATACCAGTCAGTTCCAAAATACATTTACTTTCCGTGTAGAATATTCATCGTTGGTTATTTGAGTGAAATGTAATTTATTTCTGTCATTTACGTTTAATGCTTGATTCATTTGGCCCCTTTGTACCTGTATGAAAATGTAAATTTAAACGTGGTACTGCTTATCCTAATGTGATCTAAGAATATATATATATATATTTCAAAACAAGGTAAATAAAATAAAGATTTAGATATTTTGGCTGAGAAATATCGTATGCGATTTGAAATTGCAAGAATTTTGATAAAATATACGAAAATTCCGTCTAAATTTTCATGTTATAAACAAACCCATTCCCTTGACGATCAAGGCGATTGTTGATTCCGAACTCATGTGTTAGAAGAATAAGACATGGCGGATTAAACTGGACATGGCCAGTTAAAATAAATTTTGAAAATAAGAGTTGAAGATTTATGATGAAGAAAAAATTGAATGGCATTTTAATTTTTTTTTGTGACAAACAATATCCTGTGAAGAAACGCACGTTGAAAGGTACGAACATTTTTCATTGAGTTTTTCAATTTTCTTTAAGCGTCTGTGAAAACCGAGTTTTGTTTGTGGTAACGTAATTGTTAACTGAATTTTCAGTGAAATGAAACTATTTTGAAATTCGTACGTTGATAGAATTTGCATTCTCGCTGTCAATTCCAGTGATTTAAAATAATAACGTGGTAAGTTGTGGACATCTCTCATATTATTTTTGAGTTTTGACGGAAATTAAGGACGTCCTTATTTCTTATGTTTAATCGGTCTTTGTTTTCTTTTAAATTTTGAGCGACGAGTGGTCAGGAGCGAATAAGTAACATTTCAAAGCCTAAAAAGGTAAAGGGATTTCAGTTATCTGTAGACCGCAAAAAATCTACGATATTGTAGTAGAATGGGTAATCTCTTACTTCAATCCAAATCCAAACTACTGCCCACGGGACGCATCTACTGTTTGATAGTTAATAAAGCTGAAAAGTTTGGAGACCCCTACTTAAAACGCAGTATATTTTCGATATCATAGACACGAGTATAATAGTTTTTGAAATCATTTCTCAGTTTTTCAATCACAAATGAATAAAGTCTATTCTACTGCACTATAATACTATGCTATTTTGTGTTGAAAATTCTTACTGCAACAGATTTAAAAACGTTTAAAAAACTTATGTAACATTAATGGCCGGTATTGTAATGTATATTTTGCGTTGTTTATAACTTTAATCTTCATATAAATGGCTTTGTCATTTCGTCATATTGTTTATCAGTTTCAATATTATGAAATTGCATGATTTTATGTATTGTTAATTGTTGAAAGTGAAAAATTCTGTTTTTTTTCGAAACCGTATATAAATAACTAATGCTGCGGAAATTATAGCTGCAGTAGCAATATCAACGTTCAATTATAATTACGAGCATCGTGATCAACTTACTGATTTATGCATTTCGTTATGAATATATAGTATGATTTACTTAGGTGTTTACTGGACGGAGTGCCATGTCGAAATAAAACTCTGATATTGAAAACAGCTAACCCAAATGACAATACATATTTAACATACTGTACGCTGAAATTTATTAATTTGACCTCAGCCGAATAATAGGTTATAATTCTTAAACATCTTGAACATAAGTTTGTTTTCGGGATAAGAAACTATACAGATAACCACAAAATGTAAATTTACTTAAGCCACTATGCACCTTCTCAACGGAGGTAGGTGGTGTCTGTATTTATTGATTACTGTGAAGATTCTACGCTGAATGTATTTTGTGGGTCCAGGAAATAATTTATCTTAGAAGTTTTTCATTAGTTACTGGAGAAGGAATTAATATATCAGATCATTTACACTGCTAATATTTTCCCCAGCCATACGTCACTCGCAGAGTACATAAATCTAAAAATCTTAACCAAGTCCCGTACACAGACATATCGGCAAAGTGTTTACCGAGATCAAACTAGCATTTTTCGAAGCCTTATCACTTGGATCCAAAAGGAACTTTCCTGACATATTTCTGAGTGAGACTGCCAATGTTATTATTCGATCGAAAATATTTTCAGCAATAAAATAATTGCAAATATTTATTAGGTTTGTAATCAAATACTTTTCTGCTCACTTAACCCAATGCACTTATCATATAATGAATTTCGACTTACGAGCATAGCTCCACAGACTGATTTCGGTAAAGTTGTCCCTCTATTGTCATGGCTTTTATCGTTTCATCCTAAAATGGCGCTGTGTCTTGCACTTAATAATTCCCAAGATCTACGACTACGTTTTTGGGCATTAATTAACATACCACTACATTTTATACGAGTCACGAATTCTCACTAACAACCTCATGTTATAAGTATAGCCAAGATAAAACAATGAAACATACCTTCTGGTTCCATGATACACCATTTCTTATTTAATGTCTATAGTTTTTTCTTCACGTAAGAAATACAACAATGACGTCTTTGTCCATTCTCGGAATTACACTTATTCAGCTACTGACGATATCCTCTCAATGATGACCAGTAGAAAGTTTGCGGCTTCAGTCGGCGTAGAAAGAAGAAAATTGCTCCTTTAGGAGATAAAAGTCAGAGGGGAAGAGGCTATTATGTATGCCTCTATTCATACGTAGATACATTTTCATACATTGTTACCGAAAAGCTCATTCAGATACTAGAACCTGCCTTTAGATATAAAGAAGATGTAAGCCAAGGGAGAAGAAGCTAAAGTAAGCCTCACTTTCATATGTAGATACATTTTGACACATTGTCACGGAAAAGATCGTCAACCTGCGTAAAATTGAATATTGAGTTAGAGTGGATTTGTAGACTTAATTGTGACTTACATTTCTTGGTATATTGGTTTCGAAAGTCTGGTATTCGCTATTTAACAACAATTATGAAAAATTTGTTACGATCAAGGTTATTACACTGATATTCATGAAATTAAAAATCCCCGTTGAGAATCAACGGGTACTTCTGCTAGTGTTGAATAAATTTAAAGGTTCGTTAGGATATTAATGGTATTGATGTTTGATTTGTTCTAGCTCCACTTCAGGCAAATTCAATTTATTAAACGTGAAACATTATCAAAAAAGAATCAAGAAATCATGTATTTCTATTAATTTTACCAATAAATTCCACTCCTCTTGATTCTTTCATTACCTTTATAGCATATGTAATGATTAATGAGTGGTGTAATAAAACAGTTAAAATGATATATATTTTATTAGCGTTAGAAAAGAGAAAGATAATCAAGGTTTATCAAGAATCTCGGTTCAGTAATTTTCGTTGCAACATACCGAAATAAAAATTATTGGAATAGTCTATCTTTGATTCCTAGATGTTAACGGAAAATTGGAGGCTATGATTAGAGAGTTAGTTTTTCTTTAAGTCATATTTTGTAATTGAAGGCTTGACACCAACCGATGAATTAGTTCTCGCTGAGCAAAATATACCTCTTTCAAACACAAAAGGATTCAGAGAAAGATTTCACAGACTTCAATATTTTTATGCAATGAAGATAATTGCAAAAGCACGAGTAAATAAACTCATATCTGGTAATGGTATGTTATTTATGAACAATCAGGAGATTCCTTCTGGTTTATCTCAAGCTTAATCAACGAGGAAACTCCGCACGATTCAGTCTGTATAAAACTGGTTCTGAATTACGGGAGCTCATTTAATTTAGTCAACACTGGTATCTATATTTTCATGCTTCTGCATATGAATCACGGAATATTTCTATTAATAAGTATTAATCTCATGTTAGTTGTAGCTAATCTATGATTCTTGCTAGAAAATGAGTCTGAGTTAAATATTTTTTTAGGTGATGATTAAACGTCATGGAGATCGACTGGCATACGAAAATAGAAAATCGAATTACAGACTTTTCTCTTATCACTATCACATCATTGCTCATTGAGGAACGATAAGTTAACATATTTCTGATATAATGAATATTTATGTTAATTATTGTCGTATTACAGTAACAAAACGAATTCTGCGTAGCGTTCTTTTCAACACTAGCATGGCCAAAATTTTCGTTTAAAAAGTGAAATTTAGGAATAATAAAGTAAAAATATATAGCATTTTATACATCTTGAATAAATAAATTAAAATATTCACAATGAAAAATTCCCAATATTTTTATAAATGATTACCTTAAACTGTGGACGTCCGCACCCAATACCTTGAGAGGCGGTATGTTACTTAGGGTGAAGTTAACAAATGTGATCGTTGAAAGAAGTCTGAATTGATTTTTGGTGTTTTATGAGCCTTTTCCTAAAAATTGCAAGAATAGAATATGAAGAAGTAGCATGTTTCCTGTATGGAAGTCCCTACGTGGATTGCGTATTTAACACTTGTACATCGCCCATACAGGCAGTACGTTGGGGACTAGTTCTCGAGGCCGTAACGGTAGGAGTACGTCTATCAGAAACCTAGGAAAAGTTATGTAATATATATGGGTCTCTAAATAACGAAACCTTGCTAATCTATAAAAATTTCTTGAGTAACTTCTTATTTTATATTTAATATTTGCAGTATCTGTATAACTATACATATATACATATGTGTATGTTGGAGATATCTGTATTATAATAGCGCATTGTGATAATTAGAAGATATCTGTATTTTAATCGTGTACTAGATAAATGTAATAGCGTGTTATCTCTTGGAGCGCTGCTATGCTAGTGTAGAGTGATATATAAGCGATATGATTAGATCTTACTTCGTGAAACAACATTGTATAAATTTATTTATTCATTTACATCATCAATCTTGCAAATAGAAAAAAAATCAGGTGGTAATATTTATCAGACACAACAACATTATAATACCTTATAGCATGTTAAAACATATATTCCTTAAGTCTTTTTTTGCTTTTCGGGTAGGGTTTGAGAGCCTCCTCAGGTAACATATTCCAATTTTTTATCCCCCTATTTATAAAAAAACACTTCGCTATATCTGTTAGTTGCTTCCTAAGCTAAAACTTATGTTTATGGTCCCCTCGAGCTACATAATGTGGTCCCTCTATTTCTGCCCTTTAATTCTGCCCTTTAATTCTGCCCATGCCTCGCCTCCGTTTCTAACTTAAAAGATTCCTACCTAGGGAAATTTGTTTCTATTACTTATGTGATATATAAAGTTGCCAATCATAACATTATTTGTTTCTCTCTCGTTATAGACCAATCTCTTCCCGGCCATCGTCTTCCTACTTTTGGGCGTCTGTGATGCTTCTCCATCGGGACCTTCCGGGCCTGGACACCTGAGAATCTTCACCTCTCCAAGTGCAATTGGAGGGAGCCTCGGCATTTACCCCTCGATAACAGGGCCAGGTGAGTGCATCTTCTCCGGAGAATTCATTTCCTCACGACATTCACTCAAAGGCTCTCGGAGTCCGGCACGGTCATGCAGAAATATCAAGGTCGCGTCGCTGATGGACATCGATATCGTCTCTGTAGAAAGGATTCGTCTACTCGCGTGCTTAACTGTGGATCCTTCCTCTCAAATGATTAATGGCGTGTGTCATTGAAGTCATAGGCTGTTGCAACACGCTCATTTGTGAAATCGTCTAGATAGCGGGAAATGGCTCGCTAAGAGGCTTATCGATGCTAAATCTCTCACGATCCGCTCGTTCAGCAAACTAAATTTGTAAATAAATATACTTGAGATGCCGTTACTTAGGGTTTTTAGGTTTTAAGAATGGGAGATTAAATTTAGACAGCCATCTCCGCTATGTTCGTATCTACCCAATCTATTATAATGGAAGAATTCCTCAGGAAAATTTATGGATGTGTTGAGAAAATAGTCCTATGAGATCGTTATTTAAGACTTAACATTTTAAGTGTGCTTTTCGTAACTTTTTGTAATGTATAAAGTAGTAGGATTAAGAGAAGTGCAAATATAAAACCTCATATCCCAGCATTCTGTTTACATGATCCTAGTAAGTTGGATTGAATCTTATATACTAGAGTGTAATCAAAGAAAAAAGACATTTTTGTGTTTCTTTTCAGTTTCAATGTTCAAGTAAACAATACCTTATGATTGAAAAATAGATAAATGGACGACCCAATTCTTTTGGATTTATGATTGGTGAATGATATTTTCTCTGAAAGTTCTTTTAGAGCTTTTGCTTTTAAGATGTTTTTTATTTTATTTGTGAGGATTATTTATGAGTTAATTCGTAAGTCATTATTGATTCCAACTTCAAGTTACGTATTCTACTCCCTTACAAAATATACAATGGAAATGACGAAAATTAGAGAATTGCTTCAGGTAAAGTTAGATTACTTCAAATATATTTTGCTAATATCAATCGGGCTCCGATTGTACCAGCAAATTCTAATGAAAACTTTGATTTAGATATCGTATTTATTAAGTAGTAAAAAACAAATAAAACCAATCTTATATCGCTATATTTCAATCATGGCATTTCTGGTGATCTGAGAATCATGAACCAGAATAGGATATTATGGATATATAGTATGTAGTACTAAATTGATTACTTAATATACGACCTCAGTTGAATGAATCATAAATCACGATAGAAAGTTTTATCTAAGACTAATTTAAAATACTTTATTACTCGCTTCAAAACGGACTAACAAGACGAAAGACGAAGATATTTTCTTTGATACAGTTCTTAAGCTTTATTGTTTACCGGCCTTGGTGGCGGAGTGGATAGCATCTACGTTATCACTCCAAACCCCAAGATCCCGGGTTCGAATCCAAGCTGATCGGATTTTTTCAATCAGGAAATGGTTGTGAGTGTTCGTTATTGCTGTTGCCTCGGTGAAGCATCCCCTTACAAGTTCATGAGAGCTTAGGGAGACTTTACCAATTAAGGAAAACAATGGCTAAGCATAAAAAAATTATGAATTCATGCAAAGTGAATGGAATGAGATCTAGTTCCCCTGGGAATTTCAATTATTCAATCCTCTCCATGAGTATAATACCTTCTTCTTTTTTGGAGCACCCTAAGATTCTTCCTCTACTCCTCATATTCTATCTGACTCTTTTCTGATGAAGAGCTACATCGATAAATTTTCTAATTTATACTATACATGCTGTTCCCTGTCTTGTTTGTCTCTGTACATTGTATGCATTCGACCCTGGTTTTCCAGTTCACCCAAACCAAAAATAAAATCTGAATTATAAAAAGTACCTCTAAGGGCAGGTGTATGTAAAGAGGCGTGGCTAACTGTCACGCTATAGTTTTCTTCTTCAACTAGTTCACTAACTTAACTATATCCTATGCTGGCACAAATCCCGATACACCCAACACCTTGATAAGCCATACCTAGCTATCTGTAGTCTACTATTATAAAATATCTAAGTGAATGAGTGCATAAATTAAACAGACGATTTAACGATGTTCTTAGACATTTTACGGCATAGCAAGACCTATACTGGGACAGAGTTCACAGCACACAAGTTAGCAGCTCTGGCTTTTGTAATGCAATACCACTATAACGAGAAGCATTATTACCAATTGTTCGACGCAAGTTTAGTATTTTATTCTCCTCAGAATGGCTTCAGCAACAGTCACCCGTACCTGCCCGGGGCTCCCCTATTGAGAAACGCTTAAAGGGGCAATAACAACTCCCTCTTTGGTATTCGAAAGAACTCAAAAGTGAGAATCATGAGCGTGTCGAAACGCAGAACTAGATTATGACAAGCTTGCCGATGATTTAGATGGAGAGCGGATGAAGGATTTAGAGCAAGTGACGTAGTCTCGAAACGTACGCGTGGGCAACCAATAGCAATCCATCGGACTTTGTTTGCGCGGCATAAGGGTCGTTTCCCATACGAAACTTTCATCGCCGTCGTTCAACCAATCCATCAAATTCTGGAAGAAATATAGAGTTATCTGTTTCCATTGTGATTTGATTCACATGAAAGGATCTGAGCTTTTAATGCGGGAATTCGACTGATATCGCGTTTTTTCGGCATGACTTAATAACACTTGGGCACATTTCCCAACTGATGGCGCAATCTGCGTTATCCAAAATTCCATAACTTAAACATTAGAAAAATAAGACTGGCACCTATATAACAATAGTATTAATGTACCCCTACATTAACATCTTAAAGCCAGCCAAACCTAACTAAACATAATTAAGAAGGAAACGATTTGAGGAAATTATTGTTTAAAATTAAATCGGAAAAGTACAAGTTATATTCATATCTGTACATTATCATTACAGCAGAAGAAAGGGAACTGCTTCTGGTTTACTTTTGTATTTTTTATTTATTTTTACCTATCTTTTCGGGTGTTTGTAAGATTGGTTTTGTTCTTTATTTTCTTATTTTATTTCTTATTTGTTTATTTTTTCGTTATTATTTTTACGCAGACAATTCAAATAGCAGTTTACAAACCTTTGTGAATCATGCAACTTATAGGTATTGGCATACAAAACAGAAAAATAAATAAATTCTTTATTTTCTTATCTGTTTATTTTTTCATTTTTTAATGCAGACAATTCTAACAGTAGTTTACAAACCATAGTAAATTGAGCAGCTTAAAGCTATTGGCAATTTACGGTTTACCTATGAAAAAGGATCTCATAGCTAAGTATATAAAACAGAAAAATTAATAAATTACTCTAGGTTACATATTTTTTCGTTTGGGGAATACTTTTACAATGCCTAGTAATTTCATAATTCCAAATGGGTTGATTCTAAGCCGACTATGAATGTCCGAGTCGGGACTCAGAGGGTTGAAGGGATACTGCTGTTTTTTTCCTAAATGGATTCGTCGTCCGATGTATTGCCGACCTCTTTGTGTGCGACCAAGGTCCCCTGAGAAGTGAGTGCACGTTTCGCATGCACTGGAGTGGCGTAACTTTGGCGCGCGTGATTGGGTTATCACGCGCCTTTGTCATGATGGACCGCGAGGGTAGATTTTTTAATTTTTCCGTAATGAATGGTCACAATAAATAAGTACGCAGGTGTTTTCGTGTAAGATACGTATCTTTTCGCGGCATCCGGCTTATACCTTACAGCCCCACGTTACTTTGCTATTTTGATGAAGTTTGGCAAGTTTCAATCTTGAGCGAGCGTGCACATTCATAACCTGCGAAAACGTGCACAATAGGCTTATGCAAAAGATGAAAATGAATTATTCTGTAAAATAAAATTCCAGTAAAATTCATCTATTAGCGTGCACATCGGTTTTTATAGAGACAGACTCAGCCATTGCTACTGTCTTAAAACGTAGGTACCTGAAGATATTAATCCGTTGACGAATTCGGTTGCAATAAATTTCCTGTGGAAGCAACTTAGTGTGCCTTATTTTAAGATGTATCTAAAATTACACGAAGTGGCGCTTGAACTTATTAATTTAATTTATGTAAATTAATTTGCCGAACTTCATTCAATTGTCATAATGAGCCAATGATGAGGATGATAGAAGCTAGCAAAAAAATCATCCCACAACCGGGATTCAAACCCAGGAACTTGGTATTTTATGGCCGTACGCTTACCCTTACTACAACGAATAACGTATAAAGTAACGCTGAAATTCCTCCAAGAGATGTTTAAATTTTAAGGTGGGTTTTAGAAGTGCCTTGGATATGAATGCTTTAACAACATTTTGTAATACTGCACTAATTTTAATATAACTTTCGAATGATAAATACGTACCCAAAATATATATGCCCCGGTCTTATTTCTCTATTCCCCTAAAAATTGTTCCATTATTTTAACTTCATCCATAAGCTTTAAATGAAAAACCTTTAGTTGCAAGGGGATGATTTTAAAATTAGAGTGATAGTGACGAAACAAATTCAATTTCTATTTTAATTTCTAGTCACACGGAAAAGCTTCATTGCCCATTCTTAGATAAGTCCGAAATTGTTCTTCATCTCCGTTTCCTCTGTTGTATTCCTTTACACTACCAACTTGATGCGCTTCTTTAATTTAAATAAACATCTAATTCACTAACTAATTAAAATTTAATCAAATAAAAATGTTATTAATTTTTTAAAATAAATTCTAACATTTCAAGTTAAATGCTTTAAATAATTAATTTATTAAACTATTATACTAATAATTTAGTGTAATAATAATGCAGTGTTATTAGATTAAGAATTATAGAATATTTTTAATAAATTCTCATGGTAAGTCATTTAAGTAATTAAAGTAAATAGTTTATCCACTTCATGTTAATTTAGTAAATTTGATGGAAAGTCTATTAAAAACCGCAGTTCCCACATTTTGGGATTAAATTCTGTTCTTTGCAATGAAATCACCATCGGGAAAATATTTTTAGTGAATCCTTCAAGTTTCCGCCAGGATGATACTTTCTCTACCGGAATCCATTCTTCATCGTCATTACCTCGGTCTAAAACATGAATCCCACCACCCCCGCCTCACTATTATTTGAAAGGGAAACACGCAATTAATCTCCGAAAAATGAACTCTCTTCATCGGAAACAAGGATCTGAGAAGCAAGGCCGCGATGGGAAGAATAACAAAAAAGTTCCGCTAGGAAGACCTTCCATGTTTGCAGACAATTGAAGGTCGGCAGGCGTCGTAGGAAAAAGAGCATTACGAAAGATGAAGGCGAAGAAGGCTTCGGTCAGTAATCCGACGTGAATTTTATGCACATCCGTGAAGAGGGAATCCTGATTCACGACCAATGCGACTGGCGGATCACGGAAAGCGGAGGTCATAAATACGGAGAGGGACTTTTATAACCTGAAAGATGGAACTACTTTCTTGTAAATGAGTTGAAATGGACGTGTTGAGCACGGATTCTTCACAATACTATGAAATGAACGTTCAGAAGGACGGTTTTTACAGGAGTTAATTGGAGAAAGGAAGTCATCTCGGTTACGAAGGATACATTCTCGAGAGAAGAGTACTGTCATACTCTGATTTAGCGATTTTCAAAGCTAAGCCGTTAATGAGAGTGACCATATTAGTCCAGAAGGTATAATTTAATGATGGCGTAAGCAATGGAAGCGTTTTATGATTCTCACAATTTTAATCAATATGAGACGTTCGAATCCTTCTGCATAAATAACTTTTCTTTTACGTAAACAGTGGCGTATAAGGATGGAAAGGACTTCCCGGGGACTTCTTTAATTCCTAGCCAAAGATTGATATGGAGCTTTTACGATGGGTTGAGGGATCTTGTACCGTATCTATATTACGGTTATCTCTTCAACATTTTTGGATCTTCTATATTTTCATTCAAAGTCATTGATAGTCTTTGTATAATACAATATACACATAATGATTAATATATAATAATAATGCATTTCACTGATTTTTCATTTTTATTTTACTGCAGTAAATTTAATTATATTCCCGGAAAACTGACATTTTGGAAGAAAAACAATTATTACAATTCCACTATTATTGGAAAAAAATTATAGAACTTATAATTTTGTTCTACCTCCATTTTATTTTACTATTTCCTTCATTGATGTTTCATACAGCTATATTTTATTTGCATCGCGAAAATGGAATATGGGACTATCCAGTCTCAATTACGCCGAATATAGTTTTTCTGTCTTTTTTATAATGGTAATTAAACTTTTATACTACCACCATTGACCATTGTTGAATTTATAACGTAATTCATCACTAAGAGACAAGAAAATAACGCCAATTCTAGGATCGAAACAAATTTATCTTAGGTTATATAAATCACAATAAAAAATAGTTATTCTTAGAAAGGCCTCTTTGTTTCAATGATAATTACAGAGTAGGAATGTTAGTGAACGGCTACTGACGTAGCATAACAACCTGCGGTCAATTTAAGTTTCAAGATTATTGTGTTTTCTGATGCAGTCTCCTAGAAGTATGTAGACCCTAATTGATAAGTTATATGAGTATCTCTGTATTTAATTTTCCGCGGTCTCAAAATTTTAGTTTCAAAAATTTGAAACTTGAACTTGAAAAACTCTCGTTTATTCTTTTTTTCAAATTTCCCTTACAATTTTTATATATTGTATATTATAAGATACATTTTTTTATAAATAAAGTTAATTAACATACTTAAATTATTACGGTACTATATCGGGTGGTTAGTAGATAGGAATCGGTATATTTGATTATGAGTTAAGATCACGAATCTAAAATTGGAGCACTACACGGAAATAGAGTGCTGAATAAAAAGAATTCTCCACTAAACAGGAAAAGTCCAAAGAAGTTGATATCCATCTGTGGTAAATCTCACCAGAGCAGCTGGCGGTAGGCACCAGAACTATAAATACGTCAACTTTTTTCCAACTTTATCGCCTCCCATTAACATAAAGCTCCTATATGGAGTGGAACGCAAATGCCAGGATTAAGCAGAGAGTTGAAGGTAAAGGAATTGGAAGATATTTTATTTGTAAACATGGAAGATGAAGGTCGATGAGACTGTATAAGAGGAGAAGGAAATATCGACAACATATGGTCACAAAACCTGCGGAAATGGAACTCAAGCGAAGACCTTGAAATATTTTTGGCGAGATATCGCGAATCGTTGTTTCTTTTCCTTGTAAATAAAGTTTAACGTTATAAGAAGATGACATAAAGATCACCGCGTTTTTAACTGCTTGATATCCTTGAGGAAGAACTACTGAGATGAAATTGGATTTGGGTTACTAGGAAATGGGAACTTGTTTTCTCGATTATATATTATAAAATAATATCAATAAATGGAATCAGCTACATATTTGTATAACTTAGACAATAAAGAAAACTTGAAAAGGTAGTAGTTATTAATGCAAAGATATAATTGTAAGTGTACCTACTCATCGTTAAAGGAATTTAACGGATTATTTCGGCTTCCACAATTATTTTACTGGTTATTCAATCACACTAGTCAACAAGGTACCTTTCAAAATCTCCACAAGTAAAACCTTCATATAAATTTATGATGCCCATCCTACACATATTTGCATAGCGTTCGCACTATTACAAATTCGCGCAGTTATACATGTGAATAGAGATAAAATTTTACTATTTGTTCATATTTTGTTTTTATTTACAATAATAATATTTCGTGATAGGGGGAAATGTTTGAAAACTACTTTATGCTAATTCTTCCTCTACGTTATCTTCCATGGCAGGGATGAATATTTTCAGACGTTTTTTTTCTGCATTTCGTGGTAATGTAATGGAAAATATTTGCTCGAGAAAGTTATTGAACTCTCCATCACGACGTGTTTTAAGTAAGCAGCATAAACCTAAGAGAGATTTTTTCTACCAAAAAAGAACAACTTTTGAATGCGAATAAATAACAGAAGTCTCGGTGGAAGGTTAATCCAAACAAATCAGTCATGCCATGAAAAGAGTTTTAGCTGCAGTTGGGATTTTACCTCGCTCGTTTCTAAAGGAATCTGCTAAAGACAGTATTTGAGGGGATAATTGAAGGGAGGTATTATAGAGAAGGAGTTACGTTGAATTACGAGAAATGCGTTACAGTATTAGATAAAAGCCAGTAAAAGCGATTATAGATAAAAGGCCTGAGGGAATGAGAAAATTTGCTGGGAGAGCTTCAAAACCCAATCTTCAGATTCCTTACCCAATCGTTCATTTGGTGAAGTTAATTTTCTACTTTGGACATGTATCCTTGGATGGTGTATATACGGCCGATTTTTCATAATGACTCAGAATTTAGTTTACGAATTCCATTGTATTTAGATTAATACAGACTTTTCTGTTTTGTATTTTAATACTAAACGTATTAATTTTATTTTTTCTTCGTCAAGATGTCAACTCGTTGACGAAGCCGGTCGATTGGAAATATATTTTTGGAAGTTACTAAGTGTTTCATTTATGATGGTTTAGTAGAATTATTCAGATATATATTTTACAAAAATGCAAAATGAAGCTGCGGGAATTTGCAAAATTCAATCTTGTGTCCAAATGTGAGGAATTGGAAAACACTTTTTAATATAACACATGGAATGTATTCCGAAATTGAAATTCCTAGAATAATAATTTTGTTCTGAAGTAAGAGGTAGCGTGGGACTGAATGAAGAGACAGTTAGTGAGCCAAGATAAGGTTCTAAATTTTTTTATTCGTAAATAACTATAACCAGGCCAGGTGGTTGTCATATCGCGGGAGGAGGGAAAAATTACATAATCTGCCTGGTATTCACCCTAGTCGTAAGGGAAAACCCCCAAAACCTCCTGAAGGCAGTATGTAATACATACAATTACAAAAATATTTCAAAATTTACTACAATATTACAATAGTTCGAAAGACTTCCATCAAACATTTGTCTCCACTACTCTCCTCGCAATATTTTATCGCGTGTATATAGCGCATTCTTTACTATACATATAATAATATAATATTTTTTTGAAAAAAAAGCTTCTCAACATAGGGTTGGTAGTGAGAAACTTGCAAAGGGAGCAAAAACGGTAAACGGAAACGAAAATTAACCCTAATTCTAAAGAATAAAGAACAAAGATGAACTATAAGAGGTTGATTAATGAATATTATGGCATTTATACTAGGTGAATAATCCGTAAAACACTAGCTACTGAATATTTTGATTATCTAGCTTTATATCAGCCGCATTCATGCATCACTGTTGAGTGTAGTCACCCACTATGCAGAAAATTGCCGAAGATGGAGGTATAAAATCGGTGAATTCGATGTAAAATGGAATGGATAATCCGTGACCAAATTAACGAAATGAACTCACGGATCAGAAAAGCGTGACTGGTGAACTTGTGCAGAGGGGAATGCAGAATTAATTAACCCCTTATCTTGTTCGCATAGCTGAATCACTTTCACATTAGAATGGTAATCAGCCGGAAAAAGGAAACGTGGACTAACTGGACATTTGTAATCGAACTGGGATTCCATCAGAAGCACAAAGAGAGGCATGTTAACCTTGTTCACGTATATAAGGCTCGGAATTTTTATTGGAAGTTTTCTTCGGGGGAATGTTGCGATTATTTTTTATTGAGAAGGAAATGGTCACTTAAGAGAATTGTTTCAAAGGTATTCAGAAGTTATGAAATCAGATACTTGATTTTTTATTATTATTTCGGTATGCTCTTATCAATTGAATCAATTAGTATAGATGGAAAGAGAGAGTATTTTGTGATAAATAAGATTTAAGAATATCGCTTTAAATGTTTTAGATGTTTAATTAGTTATAATACGCACTAAATATTATCCTTCTGCTGATAAGAAAATTTTATAAATATATTTTACCTTTCCTTGGTGCAAACTTTTGTTTGAACTCAATTTTTTATTTCAAAAATAATTTATGCAAGAGAATCTCTGGAAATACTATCATAATATTCAGAATTTTAACATTAAAATAAATTCTAGATCTCTGAAGCGAATTCCTTCACTTTTGCGGGCAATAATTCAGATTCCCTTGCAATATTTAAGACAACTTTCCATTCCCAAATGCTAACATTTGGTATCTCAAGGAAAATATAACTATAAAAACTACGCGATAGGAAATCATTGTTGCGGAAGAGTTAATTTCTGAAGTAATGAATCGCAAAGCTCTTGATACCGGTATTTGTTAAAATGGAAGTTTCTTTCGAAAGATTATTTTTCAATAAATTCTTCCCAGTTTTCGATCCACTGTCGCGTGGCATTCATTTGCTACGTTAGCGAACCTCCCTTCTTACATGGCAATATAAACTTCGATGAACTCATATCTCCGCAATGGAAAGTGGCAGTTAGCAGAATAATGGCCTGCAAAGACAACATGACGTGAGTCAATTTTATAACGGGACCTTGAGAGATCCTCAGGTTATATCTTAGGCGTTTCCGGTCTATTCATGCATTACGGCGATGTTTCAATGCGAAATCCACTTTACGCAGTTATTATAGCTGTCCATTGCTTACCTACAATTTCCTTTGTTTATATTACAAATGGATCCCTTATAGTTGGGTGGGATTGAAAATTAAAATCACTTGAGAATCCGCCGCGGATAAGTAGGAAAGGTCTATGTCTATGTAAGAACCCTGCAAGCCGCCTCTCGGCGTGTGGCTGGGGGTGCTGGCACCTTGACTCTATTTTCATAAACGGTTGCTTTTGCCTATAATTCGCGGAAAAAATAATTTTTGAAACGATACGTTCTAGCATCTATTTCCTTAATCTTTCTGGCAGTATCAGAACGGCCCATATAACATGGGGGTCGCATTATATCGGTTACATCATCTGAGAACGTAATTTCTCTGAACTTGTTTAATAAATTTATCCTTTGAATTTGTCTTCTATCTTCTAATGATTCTCATCCCGCGTCCTGTAACATCTGAGTAATACCCGCTGTTTTATCGTAGCAATTCTTTACAAATCGAATCGCCTTTCGTTGTACTTTTTCTACATCTCGGAGATGACATTTCTCGGCGGGAACATATGTTACCTTTACAATTTGCATTACATTTGATCATCGATATATGTAAATTTATATGTATTAACAAAGTTTCTATGGAACATTTTTTTATATCGAGTTAACCATCTTAAACATGAGTACAATTTACTTTGAATGATTTCATTGAAATAGAATAAATACCTTGTGTTTGAAGTGGGACCCCCTACGTATACTATGCTTTCTTCTTTGAAATATAATCATGGTAAAATCCTTGATTATGCTAAATAGAATACACTCAAGTTTGTGAGTAGCGCTAATCCACTCATAAGATTTGGAATTGATTATATATGAAGGACATAGAAGTTAGGAAGGCTCGTAGGATATCATCCCAGGAGGAGTAGGAGGCAAGAATTGCTTTTGACTTCAAGAAATATTGAAAAATCTGACTAACCTAAGTGAAATATGTCAACCTGTCATTCTCTCACATATATTCCGTAATCTAAAAGAAAAAATATAATTAGTAAATTAATGAATAGCTAATGTTTAGTTAACGATTAGGTAACCAATTAGTATTTTTTGTGGATTTTGTACAAGTTTTGATGGTAAAGATATTTCGTAATCATTTTCAAACTATTTTTACGAAAAGTCTTCACGCTTTCATTCACTCCTCTTTCTTAGTTCCTCCCTCGGACCCGCAGGTGAATGATCAAGACATACAAAAGGAAATGGAACACAATTTCCTCTACCCTGTATAAGGAGATAAATTAGAAGTATTCCATTCATCGAGGTATGATAGACGGAACCGGAAACGTAATTAAACTTCGGAAAATGAAGTAGATGTTGTTTGTTAGAATTCTATCTTGGAGAGCATGATAATTTCATTCGATTAGTTACGATTGAAAAAAAAAAGGTTTTCAGGTGAATTGAATAACTACGGCACAAATATGTGCATTGTCACTGATTTTAGGTAACAGAATATCGCTACTTTTGCCCATTCAGTTATCCCGTATTCATAATGACTCAGATTTTAGTTATTGAATTTCATTGTATTTAGATTAATAGAGACTTTTCTATCTTGTATTTTAATACTAAACGTATTAATTTGAACTTTTTCTGCATTATCTTAACTGTGATTTCGTGGGTTTTTCATCTTTTATTGCGGGTGTCTTTTCCTGTACAGTGTGGTTTTTGTCCTCTTCAACCTTCAGTTGAGGAGATTTTTTCCCAAAATATTCCCATATAGGAATGAAAGAAATTTTCATTATTTTCCGTCAGATGACATTCAAAGGATAGTTTAATTTTGCTATATAAAATTAAAATCATATAAAAACCATATCATATATATTTTTATAAATAAATCAACCTTCTTCATATTCTGAAAATTAGAAGTTTCGAGGTGAATTCTTAATAGGAAATACTTTCTATTTTATGAGTAACTTCTACTTTTGTAAGTATTTAAATATGTTATTGAATTGATAAATATTTTTTAAAAGATGAAACCTTAAAAATATAGATTTGTTTGGGTAAAATATTATTTATGATAAATGATAAAGTGAACTAATTGGTTTACCAATTTAATGGATTATAAAACTTCCGAAAAATTTGGGATCATATTGACCCATAACGTCTAATTTAGAAACCATTTTGGTGCGACTAAGGCTTAACAAGGAGTCCATTCGTGCATTTATTCATTAAATAATTCATATACAGGCGCAGTATCCTTTTGAATTTGGAAGTGGAAACTAAGAGTAAAGGAGGGTATCACGACTAAAGGTTGACAGCAATTAGGCCGACGACAAAAGGTCGACGCAAATAGGTCGCCGTGCCAAAAGGTCGATAGCCAAAGGGTCGACAGCAAATTGGTCGCCGTACAAAAAGGTTGCCATACAAGAAGGTCGACAGTAAATAGGTCACCGTGGAAAAGGTTTGGTTGGGTTGGGTTGGTCGGCCTTTTTGTACGGCGACCTATTTTCTGTCGACCTTTTTTCATGTCGACCTTTTGGCTATCGACCTTTTGGCACGGCGACCTATTGACGTCGACCTTCTGTCGTCAACCGAATTGCTGTCGACCTATTGTCGTGGAACCGTAAAGGAGTGCCAGAAAACGTTGGGATCATTCAAAACTCCCTCACCTCCGATCAATCGTTCATTGAGATTCAAGTCAGCCTTTCATTAAAACACATTTCATTCGTATATCGTGCTCTCAAAGAGACTGAAATTGGTAGCTCTTTTTCACCAAACATTATCCGAGCAGCCATGCGTGAAAAGACTTACTCCTGCAAACAAAGAGGTCAGTCTTCCCTCTCTTCTAAAATAGCGAAAATGGGCGGCGGTTCTTTATGGGACCACACGGGGCATTCACGGTGTAAATTGCATCGCTCGGGGCGCCATAAAAGAACCATTACGTGTACGCTGTATCAGAACAAGCGATCCGTTGAGACTTGATTGCCCCGGCTTTATCGTTCGGATGCCATCTCCATTTGATATCTTTCTGTTGTTTACGTAGAAAAGCCCGCGTGATATCTGACCCATTTTTCTAATCCTCTGCGGGTACTCGATTGAGTCGCTGGACGGCGAGCTTTTCCATGTCCGTTGATCGAAAGTCGTGAGAGGAAAGCTTCGAACGTATAGAAACTCAAGTGGTCTTTTCGTAAAGATATTTGGTCGTAATTAAACTCTGCTTCGTCGAGAGAATAGAAATGCTAATAATAATAAAAGGAACTCTGCTTCGTCGAGAGAATAGTAATAATAGCAGTAATAAAAGGACTTTATTTAGGGCGAGATTGAGACTATAAAGACTCCTCTTACTTCTAACCCTTCGTCATGTATATGTAAAAAAGAGACAGCTTGATAAAAAAGTACAAAGAAGAAATTTACTTTGTGGTTATAAAAAACCTTAGCTAAAAGCTTAGGGAAAAATTCCACTGCAGGAAAACAGCAGCAAGAAGGGGGGTGTGAAAAACCTGCGAAACCTACATATAGAAAAACTATATTTAGTGATGAAATCAAATTAAATCAAATTTGAAGATAATATGACGTACCAATAGTATCATACAAGAATAAAAAAGAACAAACAGTTACACATTCACAGCTAAGTAGGTACAAAATTGACTGATAAGTATAGTAGTTAATAAACAATTAATCAAAAACGGTCTAAAAAAATTAAAAATACAATAGGAATAAAATAATTAAGTATAAAAGGTAAAATACAATGTTACTTTGCGTTATCTAGGCCCTAATTTTGAGTATTCGTGCAACCTGCTGGAGAGTGCTGTATACGTGAATTAGAAAAATACACGATAAGCAAAACGTTTCGTAAAGAATAGCTACTGCAATACAGGAAGCGTAACTAAAGATGCTTTAGGACGTTTGATGGGAATCTTTAGAAGATAGAAGATCTAAACATTGGGTTGATTTGCTTAGTTAATTCAGAGAAAGTATGTTCTCAGAGGATGTAGTCGACATTATGCGTCCACTCTGTTACATAGGCCGTTCTGATAGTGCAGAAAAGATAGAGGCTAGAATAAGTCCTTTAAAATATTAATTTCTACTCCGGAAGACGGTTGGCAGAGTAAACATGTAGATGCTTGCACAGCATTCGAAGGCCGATTGACACCTCATCCCCTCTAACATAAGCTACCAAGAGTAGGAGGGAATAGTTAGCATGAGGGAATGAAGCTTATTGTGCAAGATGAGGAGTGAGGTAGTTTGCCCATGATTTCTTTATCAAGCCAGAATGCTATCAGCGGAAATGTCTACGTGAGTGAAACACTATGGCTTCTACGAGAATCACTTTTCTTTGCATTCCTTAAATGAGAGACTTTAATTAGAGCAAAGTATGCATATTGAAAAATCAATAAATATAAATGTTGGCAAATCTGCTCCGAATTCCAGATTTTCTTGGTGTTTCATAGTCATTGAGAGTTTCTTATTATATTTTGACACGTCTCGGATATCAGAACACAGAGCAATCAACCTCTTCCCCGAGAAACTTCCACTGCTTTTTACCTCCCCGTGATACTTTCAGGATTGGAAACAGTGGCGAAATCGTATGTGAGCTTAATGTTGACTGAATCAGTAACAAGTTCGATCAAACCGACTCAAAAGCTTCCCTTTCTTAAATGCTTCGATAAATCTGATTCGTAACGAGCGATAAGTATCATTCGCAGGTGATTGCGCTCGTAGCAAAAAATTAAATACCGAGTTTGCTCTGTGTTTTTTCTTGTCCCAAGCGGATCTTGTTACCCCTGTTTCAATAAATTGAATTGTTCTTTAAGAAAGAATTTTAAGGAAAGTAAATCTTAGGTACTTTTGAATTCTGTAAATTCAGTCCATTGATAAAAACTGTAATTTTTAAGAAAATTCGAGGGACATGCATTGCCTTCTGAATGTAACCATTTTTTCGAATTACTTCATTACTATGAGTAGTAATACAAAGTGTGTATATTAAGTAATGAGGCTTTTTAATGTGTTAACTCTGGCTACTACCAGCTCAGACGGAAAGGCGGGTCAATATGTGATGCGTCATCAGTTCAAATTTGACCTCCGTAGAGTCATATTTATATCATTAGAAAATTTTTGCTAAACTAAGTTTTTCGATTGCATATATTTCTCTCATAAATATCTCGTGTCTGTTTTTATTATTATTATACTTAAATTGCAGGTAAGTTTGGTAGAAGTCTTGTATAGATATGTATATTTGTATAATATTCGTGGGTTAGTTGGAAGAAGAGACTTTTAGTCACAATATCGCCAAAATAAAGACGATATATTATTATCATATATTATTAACACAAGAATTATATTATACATACAAAAATATGTACAGTAACCACGTGATAATTATATAATAACACACCTAACTAAAGCATAATTAACATATATATTTCCCTATATGTAATCTACATTTTCTCGAATTTTGGTTTCATGACATGCCTTCTCTGCTGCTGTAGTGGTCATAGAGAATCCCACCGTACATTATATTGATATTTAAGCGATAATTTTCATTATATTTATATATAGATTATACATTTATTGAATTAAGAACAAAGTGCTTCCTCAAGTCTGTCATTAAATAGTGTTGGGTATACAATACTCAATTCCTCATCCATGAGGATGCAATCCTAATGCTCTCTTTTAGATAACGAGCTTGTCCTTGCAGCTATTCTCGGAAAACATTGGAAAGAATGTTAGGTCATCCAAGGCTTTAAAGCATTAGTACCTTCATGCATTTCAATTTGTGCAAACGCTTACCTCCACTGCTCAGTTAGTATCCTAACGATAATCTCACATAACGGTAAACCATTTCATTCACCTCAAATAACTCAAGGGCTTAGCTCCTCTGAATTACTCATCTCTAGCTTGTTTCCTGCTTCAGTGTTTCGATTCGTCATTGAACTCATTCTTATGAAAATTTAAACATACCTCCTTTATAATCCATTGCTCTACTCTTGCTACTCAGTATTCAATTGCACATTTCAAACCGATTCTGCTAGTCACGGATTCGTTTTGGTCGAGCGCTTAATTGAAGCGATGTGTCGAAATGTCTTTAGTAGGCTGACTTGAGCAAATGGATAATCTGATTTCTCTAACGATGAGAGGGGATTTTTTCATCAAAAATTGATGAACAAGAAAATAATAAAACATCACCGCAACATTGATTTATAGTAGATTTTCACTTTTTAATCTGAATGAAGGCTTCCAAATTGGATTTTTGCTCAGAAATTATATCCAGAAAGTACCAAAAGTGTTGATCATAACGACTAACGATTTTTCTTTGTTTTGGCATTCCCGGTGATAGATTTCGCACGAAATAGCCTTTTCGGGCATAGTTTTTTTGCCATCGAGATAAAACAATAATATTGGAAAAGATTTCGATTAAATTAGAGATTTCGCAAACTTTGCACAGATTTCCGCAATTTAATTGCAAATAACTGTCATTTCATCGAAGCTTTCGTTGAGAAAACAATACTTTCGTCACTTTCATTGATAAAGATATTATACTTGTCGTTGCTGTAAGCTTCAACACAAATGTTATCACCCATTCTTCTATAGAATACGTGCTACGACTGCATACCTATATCGATAACAATAATATAAATGTCAGTAATCGCTATGATTCTTTTGATTTGTAGCCTTCAATAAAGCCACTAACATGCTTAACATATATGAGATTTTTTCACGATAATCACGTCCATTGAATTTTGAAGACTTCAAATCTAACATCTATCATGTTTCTTTTTTAGCAAAGCTTTCCGTGTAAAGTTGTTATTACGAATCCATCGATATATTATATTTAAGTATTACATTGAAAATCGCTATTTTCATCCAGAAATATTAATTTTGCATGAATTTTTATAATTTTACTAAGCGACGTATTGTATTGAAATTTTGAGAGAACATATATTTGCAGCAATTTAAAGCCCATAATCGAATTTAACTGATGGATTGTCATAGATTTACCGTTAAATCTATTAGTATGACAATACGATATTTTGGCGGAAAATCGATCTCGTCAATCACAAATTTATCATTAAAACATTAAAAATCCATCCATTTTAACACTTCTTTAAAGAAATTTATTTTTTTCCCTCCTTATTTTAATTAACAACCTATTGTTGTGATTGTTTGAAAGATTTATATGTTGAAACTACATAGCGATATAATCGCTGATGTTCACACAGATAGGTTAATTTTATTAAAAATAAAAGTGGAAGATTTATAAACTATTAGGAGGGTATGTATAAGGAAGCGAAGGATATCACACCCTCTTAAATTTTTTCAGCTATCCTTCCTCCACATATTATTATCGAATTCGAACGCTTAGTTTTTAAATGCCCAATATGGGATATATTTATTTTGGCAACTCAATCTTAGGAAAATGCCATCCTTTCCCTCCATGTAGGCTCGTGTCGTCTAATATTTAGAGTGTATAGTTTGCTTTTTGGCCTATGAACCAAAGGATTTGCTTTACTCTCAATTTTTATCGGCTCTATCGGATATTTATTATTTCGTCCATAGAAATAGACCATAGAAAGCATAGTTACGCCCTTCCATAGAATAGTCTAGGAGGTTCAAAATATTAATGTTACCATTATTGTTTGATTAGCTCTAGTGGAATGCCATTAAGAGCAGAAGAAACAAGTAGAATGTTGTTTCCAAAACATTATACAAATGAAAAATGTTAAAATAAAATCAATACCGTGACAAAAAATGCTGCATAAAATGTTCAAACGTTTACGAAATAATTTAAGTAAACGTAACAAAGATTAATCATAAAATAACAGAGAATATTTAAATGCTTTATTTTTAAATATTGAATCCGCAATATTGGCTCATCATAATAATATTTTCATAAGTATGTCATCGATATTTAAATTACATTATGAATTCACTTCAAATCTCCTGATTCTTATGCAGATTTCGCAGTTATTACAGTCCCTTCACTCTCTGAGAAACTCAATATGCAAAGAGTGCCACATCTTTAAAACCCTCTCTCCTCCCAGGAAAGCATTCAATGAACGCTAATTGAGTTTAATTTGTTTCCCGCGTAACCGCTACCTGCTGGTAACCGTTCTATAAACTCTGGATTTAACCTGCAAAAGTTCCCCCAATTGGGAGGAATAGTTCTTTTTTTGATCGAGCCTTTCTTTTAATTTGGCGGGCATTGCATGCGTTCCGTTGCGACAGTGAGAAAATTAACTTCGGCCGGTGAAAAATTAAGGAAATCTGCGGAGTTAATTCCCCGCGAAATAGGCATTTTTCTCACGATCTAATTCCCTCTTCTTGGAATCTCTGGTCCATTCGCTAACTCGCCTTTCCTTTTTTTCAGGCAATCCTTACCTGAACGACGCCGCTTCCATTAAAAGGAGTGCACACCTCTTCTTCTCCGACAGGCAGCGCACAAATGGTAAATTTCCATTCAGTCTTCATTCCTCTTTCATTTCGAAACGGAATTTTTTGCTCGCGCTACATTTCCGAACGTGTGAAAACGGGAGTGGGGGAGACAAATTGCTGTGCGTTTTTTTGCAGCGTTTCTTAAGTTAATGAGTTTTGACGGCGGTCTTCAGTTCCATATTGGGTCTCTCGAAGCCTCACCGACTGCCGCGCCTTTGTAGCTTTTGGATTTTTCCGGTATTTATCGAATGGAATTAAAAGTACAGTGTTTTTTTTTGTGACAAGCGACCCTGCACTGATATGTAGTTGGGCGGAGATTCATTGAGGTTGGAAGATGATTTTTTTGATTATTTTAATGTTTTCTTGGTGACCAGCGACCGTGCTGGTTGATAGTTGGGCAAAGATATATTGAGGATAAACGATTTTTTATAAAAATCGTAATCATAGCGTAAGAATGACTTATGAATTGTTTCCTCCCAAGTCCAGTTAGATCGATATGATAGCATTCTGTTGCCGAATAAAAACTCAGAACAATGTAAAGCAAAAACAAAATATGACAAAACAGAACATTGACAATAAAGGACAAGGATGCTTAAACAGAACAAAGGAATACAGAGCATTACAAAACCGAGCAATTCTAAAATAGAACAAAAATAAAAGAGAATAACGATAAAACAGAATAATAAGAAAACAGAACTGTCACATACCTTTAGATTTTGATATATCTGGTTGTCCTTATTTATTTATGAGATTCATTTTTGCCAATCCTCGGTAAAACCCATTCTATTTCCTCTAAACTCTAAAATGACTGGGCTTTTGCGTATACCTATAACAGGGTATGTCGTGAGCCCGTTGTTAGATATATAGGGAGGTGTTGGGGTTATAGCTTGTCTTATAGATTTTACTATACAAGCAATTTGCTTAGAGTAATCAAACAAAAATATTTCAATTTTTATTAATTAATAATCGTTGTTGGTATTAATTTTTATTTTAAAAATATAAATCAGGCCATTTATTTTTTTGGGAATTTGAACGTAAAAACGCACCCGTTGAAATTTATGAGCGTTTGAATATCTATGTAAACGATCTTCAAACCATTAGCTGAAATTTCATCAACATGCCAGATTTCCTTTGGAGAAGAATGAAGTTTACTAGGCAAATTAGGAGTGAGGGAATTTTGAGGTTTGCTATTACGTACAAGGAGGTGCAGCACAGCGACCATTTGAAATATGTGTAAACATGAACGCCATAGAAAACTCTAAAAAGATTTCATTGCAACGATAAAGGAGTAACCAAGATTCAGTATCATTCCTACCTCTCGGCAGCTTGCATATTACAACCATCCCCAAGACTAGGAAAAAATTAATAGAAATTGAATTTTTCTTTATCTTGTTGCGAAACAGAAATTATAAATATTCTAATCATGACGATATGGGAACAGGACATTCATTTTACTCAACAGTTGTAGAAAAAATAGTAGGTATTCTGTGTGTAATTATTCTTTGGTTGCATGTTTCCTTATCTTTCGAATTTGATTATTTCTTTGAAATTATTTTTGCTAGGTCAATTTTTATGTAAGTTTAGATATTTCGCATTTTCTTCAATCTCATATCAGTGATGCATTGAAGCATTATTAGGAGCTTGTAAATATTTATATGTTTTGGCCGGGCTGATAAGTCTGATTCTATACATTGAAATGACATAGTTTTCCCCTGAAATCTTCTTGCTCTTACATTGTGTATATTTTTCTCTATCTGATGTAATCGGACAACTCAATGCATAGTAGGCATTTCAATAGTATAATAGCAACAAACCTGATCAATGATTATCAATCACTATTTATCCTGCCAGTTGATATTCGGCTTCTTCTATTTGCTCGATAAGGATCGGCGTATTTCCCTGACAATCTCGGTGTTGGAGGACATACATCACGCGCGCCGGTTATCCTGTCAATAGGGCTCTCTGCCGCTTTAATTTTCGCAGTGTTTTCCGGCAGAGGAAAAAGAACAGTATCGCCAACCAAGAATCTATGTAGTTCATTTGCGTGTAAGTGGATCACGGGACAAAAAATGGAAAGTCAATGTTCATTCTTCTGTTTTAACCGATTTATTTCGTCACCTTGCCCTAAAGGTATGCAATTCTGCTTCGATTACGTTGCAGTGATTTTTTCTTGGCGTTTCTTACAAGACTCGCTATCTTTCAATTCCTCAATATTTGCGGTTTACCATATCCTTAGTGTGAGTAACTTCGGGATTTAGGAACGAAATGCGTTATCTCTAATTTATGTGAAAAGGACTGTGGACTAGTTTCAAGGATTTTTGTCGAAATGAATAATAATATTGCAAATATTAGAGCATGATTTCAACCTAGAGACAGATTTAAAACTGGACATATATTTATAACTAGACTCTATAACAAAGTTATAGGCTTTAACCGTGGCCCGAATGCTTAATAATAATAATAATATATTAAATGGCTGGAAATAACTATGCAAAATTCTACTTTAAAAGTTTTTTAATACCGCGACCGGTTTCGGACGTTAGTCCATTATCAAGCGATGAGTAATACATGAGTACACATATTTTATACACAAGGCACAAAAACCAGCCACCAATCAGATTAGCTATGGGGGAGGAGAAAGGGGAAGCAGGTTAACAATGGACAGCAGGGGAGAATAATTAGGTAAAAGATGGATGTTGGTGAGTGTGTAATTGTTTTTTAAGTGGTGGATTATTTCTATTTGTTCGAGATAATTTAGTTTTTGTTCCTTTATAATGGACTAACGTCCGAAACCGGTCGCGGTATTAAAAAACTTTTGAAGTGGAATTTTGCATAGCTATTTCCACCCATTTATTAGGATGGAGTTCCACAAAGTCAAAGCTTCCTTGATTGATTTCATAATAAAAATATGTTATGATTTGGATAGATTCCCATAGAGAAACACAAAATACAAGAAATTCTCAGAGTACAAAAATGTATGGAAATAGAAAAATACAAAAAAAAAACATTTTAAAAAATCTCGCACAAATACATACATTTATGGAAAGTCAGGGGAACAAAAGAATGCTCTGAGAAATACAAAAATGTGTGGAAATACAAACAAAATTTTCAAAAAATCTCGACAGAAAAATAAAAATACATATATGCAAATCAAAAGAACAATATAACTCACTGAGAAATACCAAAATACAAAAAAAAGAAAAACAAAAAATAGGCAAACAGAGAATTTAGAACTCAAAGACAAACAACAAGAGAGGGAAAAAACAAGATGCAACTCGTCTAACGCAAAAACTCATTTAGATATCAGCAGCTAAGAGATGGCTGAATAATTTTAATAAAAACTTTCACCGAGGTGGAAAATTTTATTGAGGTATGACTTAAAACTTTTGTATAGCACGATTCTCAAAATTTTGTGGAGACACGGATTTCACGTACAGTAAACTCCCGTTTATCCGAATCGCGTTTATCCGAAATCCGCTTTATCCAAACAAACTTTTTTGAAGGCACCTTAACGCATCAACACAAATTTTTCAGTCAAAAACATTCAGGCTTATTCACAACCATATCAATAGTATTCTACGTACGCACGTTTTAGGATCGTATTTCTTGGTATCGACGCAATTCGGGGAGTTTCACGTGGGACTTCGGTTTATCCGAAATTTTCGTAATCAGAACCGGCCGTCCCGTCATTTCGGATAAACGGGAGTTTACTGCATTCATATTGTTATTGTAAGAAAGAATATTAAACCTATTGAGTTATTCTGCATAATTCATGTATTAAACATCATATGAATATCTTTATTTATAATATAAATTCTATCCACTGCTCATTGTCACTTATATAAATAGCAAGTTCGACATTTTTTTATTATTTCCTCATCGAAGAGCTAATTTTCTACGATCCCCGCTTCTGTGCGTGCATAATAAGAAAATAAATTTCATTAGGAAATTTAACTTTTGACTCTAATGTTTTCTAATGTGGGAATCGATCTTTACATTCTTTTGCTTTAGGGTCTCTTTTCCTGTTCCTAAATAAGTTCATTTAGGTCGAAATCTGCTAAACTAAAAATGCTTAAGAAAGATTTTATCTCTATGATTAGTTGTATTTAAAACTAAAAATAGAGGCTATAGGCCTTCTATAAGCTATAATAGAACTATAGGCCTACTATAAGCTAACATTTTTCATTCCATTCCGCTACGATAAATTTAAACCGCCAATCAAGTTATACTGTTGTTCCAAATCTTGAACTATTAACCCTAAAGAAGTCAATTGGCATGTGGTTATGTTACCGGTCGCCTAGAGTTATATTGAAACAAAATTTAAATGCAATATTTTGACGCGATTATCATAATAAACATCATGAAAATTTTATGATCAACTAAATTGATTTACTAATCACAAAAAATTACAGTTATTACAGCAAAGGTTTTATTTGACAAATTCATCAACATTTGTCGCGATCCAGACGTTACAGTGAAATGAATTGCAATGCAAAACTTGCTCTTCTGGTGAATTAATTAGCATTTCTATAGTTTTCAAAATAACTGTTCAAAATTGTGAACGGTAAAAACGTATTGGAATCTGTGGTAAATCAAGAACATCGATTTCATGTATATCAATCTATCTTCATTACTTGAAATACCTATTTCCTGACGCCAACGCATGTATCTGTTCAAAACGGGTGTTTAGATAAGCTGCATTCACCGACATCAAATTTAATATCATAGAATGGTGGATAGGAATGGATAAAATGTTGAGCTTATATCTAGTATTCAGACTAAACCTACAAATAAGAAATCTTTCACAAATATATTTCCACTAGTATAGTACGCTGCTACTCAAGAGATAATGAATAAGAATCAAATAAAAGTTGTCGCACTTAAACTAAAGCTATTACATCACCTCACCCTTACATTCGTCCTATACAGCTGAACTTTATAGCCTCCACGCGCCTAGTGGTGTAGTAACTGTTTCTACATAGCATAAGATGTATGTATATTGATATATATGTTTCCAGCGGAAGGAAACATTCTAATCTCGATTACAAGCAGTGAATTAGAGCTAGGTTATCGCGAGGTACAAAAAAGAAGTTGAACTAGATTCCCAATAGTTCGTTAATAGTAGCAAAGGTTATATTTAGAGCAGAGAAAGTAAAAACTGATAATCAACGTCTTGCATCGCATTCCACCCTAGAATGCATATTTTTTGCGATACTAAAACATTTCTTAACATAAACGAGTGAGGATTTTTTAGTCTTTTCTAAGTTTTTTAGAGCTTTATTTTTTTATGTTTTGCTTTACTTGTTGAATAGAGCGAAACTTTCGATTATGACACGCTTTTCTAGTTTTTTTGGATTAGAATATTTCTCCGCTAAAATTTGCAAAATTTCTCCAAACGGTTTTGTTTTATGATGGACAGCCATTTTGTTCAGTAGAGCGATTCGTGGGATGATTTCAGAATTTTTAACAGTCTCAATTTCCTCCGAGTTGAAATAAAATATTTCTTCATGTAGTAAAGACACCTTTATAACTCGGAAATATGCACTGGAAAATTTAAAATGTATATATTTGAATGGCTTGTTTACTATCATTGTGCATTTTAATTGATTTATTTTTCTTGACCTTCGAAACTTTTGATGTTAACATATTCGTAATTAGTGATTAATCGAGATTTCATTCTTAACATCAAATAGTTCTCTTTTCCTAATGAATATGATAGCTAATTCTTCGTTTCGGATTGTTATTCACATTTGCACACGCTAAATTTAAACTAGGAAAAGATTTTAGCATGAATATGCCACGGTATATTTTGGGTCAGTTATATTTTTTTCTATTTGCAGAAGGTGCATACATCTTTGCGAACTTGGTAACACAAACTGTAAATTCGGTCTTCAAAGAATCTTTCTCTTACCATATCTTTTCGTTGTTTGAATTTTTGTTTGGTATTTGCACAATTCCAAGTGAGATGTTTATAACTAAAGCACTATCTTTGAAAAAATTCCTTTAAATCTGAATTATATTCACCTCCTAAGAATTAATAATATGTTTAGACATTTCTTGGCCTTATTTTTATTCCGTATACGTTCCATTTTTTAACTCTACTACTCCTCAAAGTAAAGACTCATCTTAATGCTCCACACAATTTCTGTTCCAAAAATGGGATGCGTGTTTCGTAGTGAAAGTTTTATTCGAGTGGCGTAAAATTTCAATTCCAGTTTTCGAAAAAGGCAGAGATTTATCGTTGAGAAACCTTTTTCTTTCCCATTTCAAAATTTTAAATCTCGCCTCATTTGAATGCATTATATTTCCCGATCCATTAAGAGGCTTATTTACTCGGAGAATCGGATTTGTTTGAATAATTGAGTCCTTTATGTTACAAGGTTCACATGAGCAGCACCTTCCCTTTCGCCAAGGGACCGCCTTGACCTCGAGGCTTGGGAACTGAGGCGAGACGGGTCACTGAATTATAGCCAGCCTTCCTTTGTTAAAGCGGGACCCAAAAATAAAAGAAACTTTTGGAGACACGGAAACTTTTCCTTGAATATTTGCATGAAATGAAATGTTAAGATATTTCTTTTCTCGAATGCTCGTGTCCGAATTACGGAACACCTGAGAATAAACACCTATAATTCTTTCGGATTACTATTTTACCTTTCATTTTTACTTAAATTTTGTTGATATTTTTCATTTAATCACATTTAGTATAGTGTATGGGACCCTGCCGACAAATGTCATATTCCGGATTTAGAAAAAGTAAAACGAAAGGCGATAAGATTTGTAAAGAATTGCTACGATAAAACAATGAGTGTTACTCAGGTGATGCAGGACGCGGAATGGGATTCATTTGAAGATAGAAGACTAATTCAAAGGATGATTTTATTAAATAAATTCCGAGAAATTACGTTCCCAGGTGATGTAACCGATATAATGCGACCCCCCTGTTATAAGAGCCGTTCTGATACTACGAGGAAAGTTAGGGAAATAGATGCTAGAACGAATCGTTTCAAGAATTCATTTTTCCACGAACAATACGTGAAAGCAATCGATTAGGAAACATAGTCAAAAAACCAGCACCCACTGCCACACGCCGAAAGGCGGCTTGCAGGGTTCTTACATAGACATAGATGCTTTCAAAATGTGAGTGTGGCGTAGAATGAAAAAGTAAATTTGGTTGATTTAAAATTATTTGGTGGAAACCAACTAGGAGGTGCTAGAGATGGTTGAGAAGGAGAGGGCATTAATTGAAATAATTCATAACAGAAAAAAATGGGTGGGTCAAATATTGAAAGGGACTACTAAATAAATAGATTGAGGGTAGAGTTCAAGGGAAAATTCTAATGCAAAATATGCTATATTATCTACCAAAGCGGAGAACGCTGATATATGCTGTTTTGGTTTGCTTTCATGAGTGCAAGGTTGATTGATTTCTGTCGGAGTCGAGTATCGTATTCCAACTAAGTGAGGAAAGAAAGAGTAACCTATCTCACCTCTCATCTTGCCTAGTGAACCTCATTCTTCTCTGAAAGCACTTTTTGGCTAATGCCAGAAGGGGTGAGGCACCAAAATGCCTTCGGGCTGAATACTTAACAGACAGAATATACCATACATTTCTTTATATCGGTAAATTAATCAAGATGAATTATCTTAATTTTACTAAAAAGGGGCGTACTAAGATCTTAGCGACGGATCATCGGTTAAAGACCCCGAACTTTTTCAATTAAATGAACTTCGTACGTAAAGGTTCAAAAACCGTATTTTTCCAGTAAAAATATCCTAGCGTCTTATGAAATATTGTTTTGCTGCAAATAAAGTTAACGCTATAATGACCCTCGGAGAAGGGAACAAAAGAATCGGAGACCTTCAATATGTAGCTGTAACGAAGAATAGTAAATATAAGTTAAATGAATGCATAATTGTTTAAGGAAGCTCTGGAAACGGTGGGAGAAGAAATGGTTTCAACTGAGGTAATATTATGGAGGAATATTGATCAGAAATAGGGAGTAAAAGGATTGCTTAATTCAGTAACATAAGGTTGGATGTAAGGAGTAGGGTAGAGATGATGATAAAGACAAACGTTGTTTAATTATATAATGTGTATGGTTAGTTATAGGTGGTGAAAGATGGAAGGGTAAATATGGAATTTTAGGTCTCATGAACCTGCTGAGAAGTATAAGACAAATGCCATAATTGTCGCAATGAACAGGCTCGGAAGAATTGGTTTTCTACGAATCTATTTATCTCCTTTTTGGTGCTAATACATGTGAGAGAAAACCAATATGGATTTATCAAATTCATTTAAAATACGAAAGAAAAATCGTTAATTTTATTACTGATTTTTAACCTGAATACTAACACTGTTCTAAGGAAATGGTGCAAAGATAGATTCAAAAAATCTTTCCTTATGGCAATATTTTCCAGACTTCGCGACATAAGCTCAGCATGTGTTCCGAGAAATCATTTAACGCCTAAGTAGAAAGGATTTCCCACGCCTTAGCAACTGACCCATAACAGACTCCTGAGAGAATTCCCGCAGTGCATGCGGTCGACATGAAATTGTGGCTCATGAAAGTCAATGAGACACTCTCCATTAATATCTATCTAAAATTCGCAATATATATGAAATCTTTAATTTGGGAAGAAATCTGTTTTACGTCATTCTGAGACGTAAGCATTATCGAACAAAGCATACGATATTATAGACGATGAACATTTTATTTCATTTTTACTTTCTCCATATACGAAGTATAGAGAAAGTATTGTTTTCATGAAAAAAATCGACTTCGAGATTTCAACGGAAATACATGTTTCGGGGTCCCTAGAACACGTTTTGACCATTTTCGGAATGATGTCTGTGTGTATGTGTGTGTGTGTGTGTGTGTGTGTGTGTGTGTGTGTGTATGTGTGTGTGTGATAGTGGGCGCTCTAACGTGAGAAGTATTAGTCGTATCAATACCAAAATTCATATATAGTACTGTCCTGTGTGCTGTCAGAGTTGATTAGTTTTTGGAGTAAATCGGTTAACCGGAAGTCGAGCTTTATTCAACAAAGCTCATTTCCGGTTTTCAAAATATCTCCATAAATATGATATATAGGTATATTGTATACCCTATAAAAGTTTTAGATAATGTAATTAACTATAACTTATGTATTTAACATATTTTTGTATCACCGGTTGATTAGGAGTTATTCGTGAAGTACTGATAAACCGGAAGTAGCTGATTATGTACTTTGTGGGCGCTCTATCATGAAAACTATTTGTGGGATCAACACCAAATTTCATATATAATATTTTGGTTGATGTCGTTAGAGTTGATTAGTTTTTGGAGTAAATCGGTTAACCGGAAGTCGAGCTTTAGTCTTCAATGGTTATTTCCGGTATTCAAAATATCTCCATAAATATCATATTTAGGTATATACTATTATTTATAAAAGTTTTAGAAAAAGTAATTTACTTAACTTTTGTACAAAACATATTTTGTATCATTGATTGTGTAGGAGTTATTTGTGAAATACTGATAAACCGGAAGATGCTGATTATGTACGTTGTGGGCGCTCTGGGCGCTGGGGCGAAAGGCCAATTTCATCGTTTTTCCATCGATCATGTCCCGAAAAACATTATTTATAATGTTTTTGGCATCAGAGATAAAAATATATATATTAATCACTCATCTTCCAAGTTCAGATTGAATATAGAGTTCGAAAATACTGTCGTAGATAAATATATACATCTGATATATATGGAGAAAGTCATGTGCTGGCCACATCAGATTTTTTTAAATAATTTTTGGTTTGAACAGATTTATTGTTCAAGATAATGTGATTGGAAATTAAGGTTGCTAACCCTTGGATTTTAAATGAAAATTATAAGAAAGTAGTTCAATTGAAATATTTATTGCAATAATTGTTGATTGGAGTCTAACTGCGCTTTTATATTAAAAATATTCATAGATTTTTATCATTTATCGCTATTTTTATAGAGGTATATTTTTTATAAGGTAATGTGCAGAAACCGCTAAAAAGTAAATCTGAGTGCTGACTAAAATAGCAGAAAATTCCGATTGCTCTGTTATAGGAATTTCATCGATATATCGAATAAAGACTCAAAGAAATAATTTTCTTTCAATTAAAAAATTTCAAAGTGAAATACAAATTCAAAAATAATTTTGCTCGATTTAAAAAAAGAATTATTAAAAATTTGAGGGAGCGATGAATTGATTTAAATCAACAGTATCCTCCAGAAAATTGTCTTAAGAATTGGAGAGAGGATAATTGTAAAATAGTTAGCAATGAGCTATAAAATTTTATATAAATTTAGGTATGAAAAAGTCAAGTTTAACTCCTAACCCTAGGATTAAAATGGTCACTTGGATGGTATAAGGGAAGCGATTGTTAATTGATAGGATATAAGTAACAGAAAGTACAAAATTTTAAGGCTATCCAGCCAAAGGATTTAAAGGAGCCCGTATTGAAACTAAAATTTTGATGAATGCTCTCTGAGGCAGATTGGAAATACTTAAACAAAAGGAAACGGGAAACAGGCTCGTTCAGTTTCTAAAGTAATTCATAGAGTGACTGACCCAAGACCCAACGAAATTTAAGATGGTATGTTATTTTTATTTTAATGCGGTGAAAAAAATGCAATTAAATTTATTTTTCCATTGACGATGCATTACCGCCAAAAACAAAATTTAAGATGGTGCTTAATTTTTAATTTAATGCGGTGAATAAAATGTATATTAATTTATTTTTCGATTGACGATGCATGAACGCAGAAAGGGAAATTAAGGTAGTAAGTCACAAGGTTAGTGTGTCCCTCCGTGCCATAAAGTGGTCATGAAGGAAGGAAATCAGTGGTAGATGAGAATGCGTCGCGGTGTATAAAATATTATAAGTTACATCGATTAGGAAATGCATTCGTCCATCCCAGTAAAACAATGCTTAAGGTAGTAGTGATCGGCCAAACAAACGATGAGAAGCAAAAAGTGTGAGGTCTCCATTCACTTCCCAGATTGGCGCATGCGGGTTAGCGACCCCCCTCTGAGGTAGACGAACGTTGTTTTGATTGATTTCCAGGGGCTGCTACAAGCGTTCGCCGCGTGACCATCACTCTCAGTTCCGCGGTCGGACGCACGCGTGATACCGTTAGCTCTTTGATTCACTCCACTTCGCTTCCTGACTTAACGAAGAGCGGCTTTCTCCGCCGGGTTCACTTCTCCCACGCCCCTGGACCAAAGCAGACGCCGTGGGATTTAATTCTCGCATTTTTGCGTTCTTGTTTCATGCACTATTAAGTAACAGATCTGGGAACCGCTTCGCTCGTCTATTTAACAAGGAGTGCGGGCTAGCCGTGCGTGACTCTTCACAGATCGGCGGCTGTGCGAGATGCGACGCCATTCACGGGGCAATCACGGATCCGACCGTTTGATTTTGTGACATTCGGTTTTTTGGGCCTTTTTCTATTGGAACTCCGTTCCTATTTCCTCTTCCTACTATCGGTACCCGGAAAAGATTCTATTATAAAAATAGAAATTTCTATTTATAAAATCAAATCCATTAGGAGGCTTTGATGGTATAAAGGAAGAAATAGTTTAATGTAAAATGATTGGAAAAGCAAACTATGAAATTTTAGGCCCACATGAATCTGCCCAAAGGTTCAAAGGATGCCATTCTCTCTTAAAAAGTATAATTTTAACGAAATCTCTCTGAAATGGGTAGAAAATATTTAAAAGAGTAATAGTATATGACACCCCAAAAACAGACCTGGTCTTACATTAATGTTTTCCCTAAATACACCTTTGAAATAGAATCTATTGCAGATGTGAACAGTTTTGTGCCAAAAGTAATGCCGGATCTGACATCAATTTTTGCTCATATTTTCGCCTTCGGCTTTATCTTCTGAGGGCCACTTTTTTTTCTTCTAGCACCAAAGTCGTTATGGATATTCAACGCATGAAACGGTACTTTGATTTCCATACGCTAGCATGGCAACCAATCCTCTATTTCTTATCAATAATTTCAAACACCACTGCCAATAAGATAATTCATATTTATTTATGCATTGATTACTTTATAATTCAATATGCACTTTTGGCTGACGATCTCAGCAAGGGATTATTTTTGGAATGGGACATCTTCAGGAAACACGTTATTTTTAAGGAAATATGATAATAATAAATAAGATTATTTAAAATATTGGAATGCAATATTTTTTAGCATCTATTCAAGAGTGCTAAGCAATAGATAATGTTATAGTTACAGTTATACTGTTGCGTATATGTTATAGTTAATCTCTTGTGAATAAACCAATTACTGTTTGTCATTTAACGACTGTTCTAACCAATCTAAGATGTTGGTTTTTCAAACGGTCTCAGTATATTCAACCCAATATTAATATAAGTATTAATCTCTTAAAACTGAATGAATGAATGTTCTGGCAAGATCACTCAATGGATTATAGCAGCCTTCCAGTTATTGGAAGATCCCCGTTAGAGTCCTGGCTATGTCAAATTATTTTCAAGTCCGTTTTTCCAAGGGATATTTCCTAAGTGTAGATCTTCTTTCTCGAAATCTATCTACACCCTTATTTAACTTTTCCTTTAAATTTTCTTAATTTACATTGGACTTGCCCATTGGTCTATGAGATGCCTTTCAAGAACTTATGGTATATAATTAGCATATAAGTATTTATTGCTATTGTATTATTCCGTTCAGTTTCAGCGACATTGCCCAGCTATTCCATGTTCATACTCTGGTTTACTTTGATATTCAACTGTTATTATGCCGGGTCGTGAATTCGGGATACTCAACTGTTCCCCATTTATGAAGATAATAGCGTTAGAAAGCAGTAGAAAGTTATCAAATAAGAGCATAACTATGAGGAAATCAGCTGATAAAATCTCCTCAAAGACGTAATCTAATTTCAGAGAGAATGTTTCTTTCACTCCATCCTTGATTCGTGATTCCTTTTGCGACTTTGATTGAAAACACCCCGTACCTTTTGCAAATTCGGGCTCAAATTTCCCGGCGGTGAAAACATTGAAGTGAGTTAGAGAGGATTGCTACAGACAATGGCTGATCACAATGGTTGCAAAGCTGATTTTCAATGATTTATGAGCAATATAACGAAGAATTCGTCTTTGACAGCCAAATTCACTTGCGTCATACCTTTTAACTTCCCAAAAATTCCGATAGGAGGAATGTTATCATATCCTGTATTTTTTTATGAAATATGTATCGTGTTTAAGTTCTGTGTAGTGTTTTATATACATTCTTACTCAGCATCTGATATTAATGGATGGTTGTAATAGGTAATGAGAACATGTGTCATGTCTCTTCCTCGATGCATTACGTAAGAGCGAACTTAATCTGAATTTTCTCGTTTTGTACTTCTGCGGTTGTCACTACCACGACATTCATACATACTAAATGATAACTAAACCGAATCTCATTATGTACCTATTAGAAAAGATTCGCCTGATTGTATAGCACGACATTATGTAACTTTCGTAAAACAAATTATCGTCTAATATCAACGTTTAATGGTTATCTTATATTATGGCTAATTTTCTAGCAGCAATTGATGCAACCCTTGTTGCCATTCAAAGACGAATTTCTTAAAAAAAGGTGTCAAATATACGATTTAAATATTCTAGATATGCATTAGGGAATTAGTTAAAATATTTGTTAATGCAATACACTTTTAATGTTAAGTGCAAATAACAATTCAGGTAATGAATGGTCCTGCAAGCAAAATTTAAGCATATGAAAATGTTTTTCAGCATTTCTCGGAGTAAACTTTTTCTCATTGTTATGACTTTTTTCTTTATTTTCTTTTCACGTAGGTGTACTGGCACAATTACTTTTATTATTATTTTATCCTTTAAATTCAGAAATAACCAAAGTAAAGTAGGTTCTGCCCAATTCTGTTTTCAAGCAAAAGTTCTTCATTGGGGTTTCAGTATATTCCATTATTTTGATAGGAAATATCTTAAAGAAGATTTTGAAAAAGAGATTGATTCCAGAATGGGTTATATTAATTAGCCAAAGTATCACCGTGAATTATATATAAAACATTTTACATGTTTTAAGCTGATCAGTGAAAATATAGACAATTATGCGTAATAGTGCATTGTCGGTATATGTGATGAAAAGGTTAGAGGTGTTATTTCATCTCTGTAAGACCCCATCTGGAATGAGCGGCAAGTATAAGGGATCCGGCGGATGAGATATGTATATACTTGGGAACGCGAGAAAGTGCAGCGTAAGGCGATACGCTTTGTTAAAAAATGCTGCGATAAAAAGCATGCGGTACGGAAATGCTCTCAGAGGCAGGTTGGGAATCTTTGAAAGAAAAATGATTAGAATCTAGGCTGCGATTACTCGGTAAATTCAGGGAAAGTGCGTTTGCGGAAAATGTAGTCGCTGAATAGTATTGATGGAGTGAGCTGTCACTGTAAGGAACTTCATGAGGATCATATATATACATAAAAGAAATAAAAAAAATTTGTTCTTGTACTTATACTTTGGAATAAGAACAAAGTATTTTTATTTTTATATCTATCTGAGCTCAATGTAGTCTGTGTTTTGCGAACTTTCAACCATTTCGGCCCATCCGACATCCGAAAATGAGCATAAATTAATACAAATAAATGCTAGGACAAGTCGTTTTAAGAATCCATTTTCTTCACGAATGATACGCGATATTAATATACTTAAGTAGTAATTCGAATGGGCGGTGTATATGTTACACCCCAAACGTGTAATTGCCCATTTCATGAAATGGGCAACCCAACCCAACCCTACCTACCCTACTCAACCCATCAGCGCCGCGAATATTTAATTAATTAATCTCCGCTACAAATCATGAAATATGCGCGGCTCCGATGGGTTGAGTGTGGTAGGTAGGGTTCCTTTCACCCCAAACGTGTAATTGCCCATTTCATGAATCGGGTAACGCGCCTGCCCATTTCATGAAATGGGCAATTACACGTTTGGGGTGTAACATATACACCATTTGGCACACAATGAAAGGCCAACTTTTAGGGTAATGATGAAGATGTAAGAGATAACATTAGTGGTAAAGAACCGCAAGAAAGATTTAAAGGAGCCACAAGTGACTGACAAGATTATATTTCTCCATGTCTGTTCTAAACTTCCTCAGCTTAGAATCTATAAAATCCTTTCCTATAATTTGGCAGCTCCATCGGGCCTCATCTACTTCTTCATATTCAAAAAATCGGAATTTTTTAACAAATTTCGTCACGACACGAAATTCGTCGATTCGTGCGGACCCTAAACTATGATACGATCACTTAGGAAAGGAAGTGGGAAGAAACAATCGCTCGATGCGCCTCTGGGAAATTTTCAATTTCGGACTTTTACTCTCCACGACCGAAAAGCCTGGTGAGAACGTTGCGTAGGACAGCCGTAACACTCGGATTTGGAAGCTATTCCAGCAATTCTGAATTTTTCGTTTAAATTAAAATTCAAGCAAACCCATTAGTGATCATACTCGATTTACAACAAAATATTAATAATCCATGATGAAAAAATGCCTTTTATATGGCTGCTCAACGATACTCATTAATTACGATTATTGATGTAAATCTTCATGAAATTAAAAACGAACTGCCTGTACTTTGATCTACATCAACTAACATTCACTATTTACTATCCAAATTTTGTATACGACTAAAGTCGTTTACAAAACTATATTTATGGAAAATTAAAAAAAATACTGTTCCTCAATGTCAAATTACTAATTAGAATTACAGAATAACCTTCTTGTCATTATGCTACGTCGAATCTCAGGGATTTGTTAGCCTTAGTTTCAAATATCGAGCGAAGATATAATTGAAATTTCATAAGAGTTATTAATATTTTAATAGCATTCCTATTTGTAATTTCCTATATCTTTAATTTTCCGAATGAAAAATGGTAATTATTTTCTACCTGCCGCTACTCATCACCCATGACTTCGATTTCTATTAACGAAAATACCTTTTGTAACTCATATATCTAAAGGATCTACAAGTAATCTGATAAAAAGGAGAAAGAAACACATCGCATTTTAGTTCATTGAAGTTTACTTATTATGGTATATTTTTGCAGATTGTTCAAACTTTTTTCAATTTTCCCTGAAATTAATATTTTTTACCTTTAACTCATTGTGAAGAGTCAGAATTTGATTTCATTCCTAATTTTGTACACAATTTTCAAATCATTCAAAAAATTTAATAATCGGCTATGAAACCAATATTATTTAGCGTACCTTAAAATTTAACCATACAATTTTAGGATTTAATACAGATGTTAGTTATGCAACTTTGATTGACACATCCAGTAGGTAATACAGTTACCTAAAATTTACTATAAATTGCACTAATTTTGAGGAAGTAATCCTAGAACAGTTTACAGACTAAAACATTTCAACACAAGGACATTGATTAACCCAAGCCATCCATTTATTATTCCCTTATTTTTGGAATCAATTAATTTTTACTAAACGGGTAAGCGAGCATTATCTAAAACATCTAAACATCACCTGGAACCACTTTTGATAATATTTAGGTAATAAGTCATTCATCTGGATATCCTTATGACACAAATTTGTTTTTAAATTCAATGAAATACTGGGGAAACAGTATCATCATATGAGTTTTATGTGATGTATCCGAAATCACCGTCCGCGAGTAAACATTACGATCTCAGAATAAATTTAAACCTGACAATAGCTGACAGACGCTGGCTTGACATACATGTCATCTTTTTTCTCCTACTTTGTAAGACACACCTTATTCAGTAAGCATCCTCAAGTGCTACCACTATATACAGGTATAGTGGAGGAAAAAGTCGTGATTTTTTAACCTTATCTCAAAGTTAACACGGAAGGGCAAAAACTTCTCGACTTCAGCATGCATTAGGAACTGCAGTTCTAGAAAAAGGCTTCCGAATTTCACGTACCCTAGTCAGGTACACTCAGCGAAAAGCTTTGACACTCTCGCTCCATCTTCTTCCACCCCGTATGGCCTCCTCTTTTGAGATTGAAGGCTGGGTCCGTACAAGAAACGCTGCGAGGGCCTTAAATAGCAGGCGAGCCGCGTGTTCTGGGTCTTGCTTTTTGTACGCTAGCTGCGTGGGACAACTTCTTGCTCCAATTCCGCGCCCCGACATCTGTTTTTCGCTTTCCGTCACTTTTCTTCGTGGATTTTTTCCCGGGGGTTGTTTGAAAAAATAAGGTACTCCTCGGGGGGCAAGTCTCTTTCGAAACAACTCGCAAGAAGCTTTAGCGTGGATGCCAATGGAAGAAGGTATTTCTTCAGCACTGTAGATGATTTGAATTTAAATAAAGTCGAATTAATCCGATGAATTTCCTGAAAGATTCACTTGATAATTGAAAAAAGTAGATTGCTGTAAGTCGACCAAATCACCTGAAAACAATTTTTTTAGTTGAAGCATTCTTAACAGTATACTTTTTAAGAATTAGCTCGCAAATTTTCTATTTTCTTTAAAGCATCGGATATCTTTAAAATGGTAAACTTTTACCTGAATCAGTTTTGCTATTTCATTGAAGTTATGAATAAATACTCGAAGCGAAAATAAAAGGAAAAGTTTTCCTAGATTACTACTGAATAAATCCTAATTTTAGAGGGAATTTTTGTTATTATTTTTGCTATTTTCTCATTAAGCGATTAAATGATTTAAATGGCTCAAGGTAAGGTCTCAAAAGAACTGAGGACGCATCAGTTGCTTATTAATGAATATAAAGAGATCAATAAATATTCATGGGTAAACAAATAATTTAAAACAACCGGAAAATGTTGCAATATTGCATCTTAATATTTTAGAATGCATTCCCACCTTTCATGTGAAATATTTTTATGAGCATTGGAAAATTGTATTACGGATTATGCAAATACTACGGTGGATAAAGAGAATACTTAGGTTACAGTCTCCTAGGTAAATCAAATGGCAAAAGGTATACTTCACGATTGCTGAATTCCATCATTTTGATAAAATTGTTTCATAAAATATTCATTCCTTATTCTACCTGACAAAATTTCTGGAATGAGAAAGGCAATAAATTTAATATTATGTCTTTCTGTAATTTTATAGCATTGTGAAAGAGCTCGGAGATAAACACATATTATAAATCAAAAAGTAATAACTACATTTTCAGAAGGAGCTTCTAAAATGTTCGTCATCGGTTTCTAAACTGTCCTATTCCACCCATCTTTTCTCCTCAGCCCAACAAACACCCACACTTGATGTTTAGAATAATATTTTCTTCATTGCATGTCACAACTCGGCTGAGATAATTTTTCTCACGGGTCAAGTCGTCGTGAGTAGCCCCAAGATAAATGGAGAAGAGCGAATCGTGAAGAGATATTCATTTATCGTGGATGTGCAAAGACTCGATGCATGGAATTCACGGTTCACTTAACAGATAGGAGCTTAAAAATAACATCCTATTCAAATACCGTATTGGAAGACCAATGTTAACCAATTCTCCGTGCTGTGATTTAACTGACCGCAAGACAAATTGCAGAATACTGTTTCATCGCCATACTATCACTTTCGCAGCACATCTAATGATGATACGAGATGAATCTGGGAATTCCTTCTCCATGTAGTGTTTAATCTATTGCTTCTAGGGGTACTTAAGATGAACGAGGAATGTGAAGGAGACCTAGTTTTGCTTAAGAAAGTCTTGAAGTATAATTTCGGTGTTTACAAAATAATTAGGTCGTGATGCTCATTTCATTTAGAAAAACCATAAAATGTATATCGCTCTGAAAATTCTTCAACTTTAATGAGAGTGAACTGCGAAGCTCATCAAGCAATACAAAGGTTTCCGATAATAGAGCGTTTTCGTATTTTATTTTTATTTTGGATTGATTTTACGAGTCATTATGAGATAATTACATACCACCAGCTCCTGTGATACATGCTTACATCTGAGAGCATATCTAAATAGATTATGTGGAATTAGGTTATTACAGTTTCCATCAATTTAAAGTGAACGTATTAAATAAAAGACCATAAGTATTCGTTCTCCAAATTCTAAATAATTTTTAGACGCTAAACAGTACGATGGCTGGAGTTGTCGTACCAGAGCGAATTTCCTGGGTATCATTATCTTAAAAGTGGTCTCGATATGGTTATGCTTTAAAATCTTATTGACTTTTGGAATATGACCTCCTACTTTAAGGTAACGTGGAGACAGATCTTTCTCACTCTATTTTATTAAGGCGGTAAGTGCTTCCATGCTTTAAAATTTCCAAAATATTAATTTTAATTTTAGAACTTTGTCAGCCCTACGATTAGAGGTTGAAATAATTTGATATTAACCATAAGAAAGATCTCTCTTTCTATCTTCACTCAGCTACATTCTCATGATTCCTGTTATAAATTACAACTTTTACTTATCTTTACCTATGGTAGAATCACAATATCGCTAATTAATAGCTACCGCTTGTATATGAACTTATCTTATTTTTATTTTTTAGGGAATTAAATATGTTATCCTTTAACGAATATTGTATGCGTAGTGTTTAATTCGGTTGTTAATAAGTTTGTGCCGAATCTATAACGGATGTTTACTTACTTTTATTATCATAATGAAGAAATTCTTCGGAGTTACGTCTGACACTGTCTCTTAGAGGATTTTTTTTTCAATTTGCAAAATTATGAAACTTCTCTAAGAATTTATTTTATTTCAAAAATTTAGGAAGTTATAATTTCTTAAAAAGGCATTACAATAATGAGAAATATTTCCTCACTACCATATACAATGTTCGTAAAGACTGTGTAAAAATCTTTTACTTGACCGTTTTTCTATTGGTTTTATATTTCTAAGATTGTCCATCGTTTCTTAGCTATATTAAGTATAAAAAATCGGTAAATTATGCAAATGAAAATTTTCCTTTGATTTATTTATGGCTACCGTGATATTCGCTTTTATTTACTGCAAAATTCAGTACAGATAGTCTCACTACTTTGAATTCTTCCTGGAAGTTACGCCAGTTAACGCTGAAATAACCTGTTGCGGTTTTTTGTAAACTATAGAATTAAAATGAATGTCCACCTATGCTGAGTAACAGACATCAACTGGTAACTGAGAAATCTCCGCCTTTGAAAGGCAATGAGATGGTAATGAATGATAAATGATGTCATCTACGAGTTAATAAAACATTAAAAAAATGGAGCTAAACTAAGAAGGAAAACGCTTATGTTTAAGCAAGTTTAATTTAAGCATGGATTCAATACAGCACTGGTAACAGATCCAGGCAGAAAACAGGTCGACTCTATCTGATCGATTGGACTCACGTATTTACTTGAAGCATCGCATAAATTAAAATGTGGATGTATTCTGCTGCTTGAGATTTATTCTGATGATAATCTTCGTCGCAGGAAAACGCTCGGACATCTTGCAGTCTCTGGAAGAACACATTTTCCCATGGGTGATTCAGGATACGAACCAAGACATTCTTGGATCTCCCGAAGTAGTGCAGGCAGCCCTGGCTCGTACAGTCTTTTTCGGGGATTTCCCGCATGAGAGGACGTTGGAATCACACCTGGCGATGCGGCACGAACAGAACTTACCTACACTACGACTTGGCAGCATACGATTTACATCCCCTTACCTCCTACCTTTGTAATTAATTTTCCATGGAAAGCTTCGCTAACCTCCCATGCTCAAATCGTCTTGGAACACCTGAAATAAATGTCTTCATTCCTCTACCATGCATATCACCTGATATTATCAGTATAAGTTAATGCCCCATATTTTCTATCAGTGTATATAGACTTTCGACCCCTACCTAAATAATTCAGATTACTCTCAAGCGTCAATATTATATATTTTACGGCCCAATTCGATCAATTTCATGACTACAATAACTCAGTAAATCCTCTGCAGCATTAGACATTGTTTGTAGCTGAACATTTTCAAACAACCCAGTATATCCAAACAATTTTTTACATCCTATATTTTTATCTTCATTAAAATGAGTCAATATTACAAATGAGACCAGAATATCCATGACTCATTTAGTGCTTGATTTTATCATCAATATTCAAAAGACAATGGATAAACTCATTGTTAGTACCAGATTAATCACAATACCTCTCAAATCATGATTATTTTTTTGTCTAATTATTCCTCTGATGAGTTCTAAGAAGCAAGGCAGAGTAGAGGGAAATTCCTCAGAAATAACCCATCCCAAATTTTTATAAAATTTTGTATTAAATATTATGAAACACTTAGATTAGAATGATTAAATTTAGTTTTACACTTATCACGTCTTCATATTTAAATAAACGAATCAAATAAAAATATAATTCATGCATCATGTTGCAGATGGTTTTCTGTTTGCTCTATTTATTCAACTCTGCATAATAATTTATGTCATTCAAGTTAAAATTCTTTATCAACATGGAAAAGAATTTTAATACTTGACGTTATTTGAAAAAATCCAAAAATAAGTTCTTTGAATACGTATTTTTTTGTTTGCATAGACTTTAAGTAAGAAAGTATATCCAGAGTACATACTATAAGTATCAATAATGATAACATAGTGCATTTTGCCTGGCATGTATCCATCCTGTAAATATGAATAAAATGCAAAATTTATTTTCTGTAAAATAATTTTATGAAAATAAAGAATTTAATATATAGCTTTATGGTTGATTCATGATAGTTTCTCATCGGAAATTTAAATCTGAAAAAACTAGATTCAGATACCTCTTTATTTTATGCAAAAACTAAACACTAACTTTCAAACCACTGAGTTGAATTATGATGTCAGGATTGCGTGTTTTCTAGTTGTCCAGTTTGTTCAAAAGGTTCAGAGTATATGAATTATTTTTTTTCCTTGGGACATACAGGCTGTTCCATCTGTTTACCATTACCTCGAAATTCTTGATTGAATTATTTCATATTCAACTATTAAATCAATGCTCAAGAATAAAATAAAATGTAAGGATGCAATATAACATTAGTGTCCTCCAACATGCAAAGTTGGATACAATAGTGGTATATCATCTACCTACATGAAGTATAGGATATAATAATTTACTCAAAAATTTTCTCATTTATTAATATCTACAAATATATTGACATATACGTGGAGGTTTTAAGATAATAGAGTTAAATCTCCCATGTCCCTTCATGAGATCTAACAATATATGAAAAATGAGGATCTTATGGCTAGGAAATATAGAAAATTTTATTTCCAAATTCGTGGAAGAAAGAAATTAAAATTTTTCTTACTATTTGGTATTTCATCATTATGAAGTGTTTTACATTCAAACAATGAGCAATAATTTGATAACATGAAGAACATATCTAAATATAATGGATGATTCTTTTTATAAAAAAATTCTGAATCACTGCTGTCACCTCACAGTTAGTTTCCATCTAGAATAAAAATATAAGTTATGTTACTACAAAAAAATATAATCTGTCATAAAATGTTTTATTTATCCTATTGTATTAAGTAGATCACTCCCTTTCAAAATTTAAAATAAGGCATTCATTTCAATAGAAATGTATGGTAGATTTATCTAAGATTTCATTTTAACTGGAAAAGAATCTATTCTTAAAAATTTTCATTAAATGTGCCTTGTATATATATCATTATATTTACTCCCCATTCTCCAAGTCTATTAGAATTTAAAATGCTTGTGAATCATTATAAATCAGTGATAGTTATGGAATTTTACTATTGTTTAAGATTAAAATATATCTTACCTGGAAGACAGACTGGCATATGACACTTCCTTCTTCTTGTCAACTTTCTAGGACAAGGTTTTCCTCCATTAGATGCAGCAAACTGAAAAGAGATAAGGGTTTAATGTTATGAAAGTGTGTAAAAGTAAGAACTGTGTCTGTGAAGAATGAAATTGAGATTCATGTAGAATGTAATTCCATCAGTATTTTGAGAAGGAATAAACTATTTCACTAAAACTATGGATGAACACAAATCTGAAAATTCTGAATCTTCTTGTGATGATAATAATATTCTGTTATTTTTTATTGTCTCCTCATTTCTTTCATCACTGGTGTTATCACTAGAAATATGCTATTATAATTGATTATTATTAGGAAAATGAATGTCATTTAGCTATTTTTGTGGACAATTTTTAATAACAGTATTTAATCATATCTTACCATCCAGAATATTCTAATAACAATCTGGGATTCTTAACTTGTTTGGAGATTTTCAATTAAGAAGGAAATTCAAACAGACCTCTTCTTATTCAATTAAAAGTGATAAAGCATGATTAAGAGAAATTTTAAAGAAATAATCATACCTCTTTATTGGTATAGTGCATGAATCAGACATACCTTTACAACCCTGACCCTTTCTTTGTAACCAGTGCCACAGCTAACACTGCAAGTACTCCATGAGCTCCAGTCTGTAACCACACAATCAACTCGAGACTCAGGTTTAGGGGGATAAAATCCTTTGCGCTCCAAGTCCTCTTCCGTTTGTGCTATTGTATTAATGGCTGTCGAAATAGGTGACCGGGCATTCTCAGCATCCAGCATTTCTGAGTAAGAGTAAGTCACCAGTTAAAATCATAGTAACGACACATATAGAAAATTCTTAAAGGATTGCAGTACCTCAAGGCATAGAAAATCCAGAATAGCTTTAAGAGTCTTATCCCATTCATAGCTTTAGGTATACATATATTATTCATCTAATCTAAAATTGAAGTTAATTCATTTATTATGGGCAGAGCTGATTTATAAATGTCACAAACTTTTTTTTGATTTTCTCAAGATATAGGATTTGTTCACTATAATATGGGAAATTTAAACTAGGAAATGCATATTCAATTCATATTATTCAAATGATGAATTTAATATAAAGTGAGCTACTCTACTTCACTTTTGGTTCTATTTTTTGTGGTCTTACAAAGTATGATATATTAAAAGATCAACTCTTTAAAAATCTGCATTAAAATTCTAGAGCTTTCGATTTTCTTTCTTCTGAGGTTAAAACAAGGTATTCTATGCAGAGACCTATTTTTCACACAAATAGAACCTGATGTTTATTTTCACATCTTAAATTCTACATTGTTGCAAGATTGATGCAAGATGCAAGTCTTAGCTTGTAGTCATAAGTTAAACAAGAAATGTTAGAAGTGCTCAAGCTAATTGTATTGAAAAATAAGATGCTCAAAGTTTAATGTTGTCACAAAATTGCAATAGGTGATCAAATAGAGCTTTAAATAATTGTTGGTATGCTATCAGGAATCAATATTAGTTGCTAAAATCAATTTAAATTTGGTATTATACATAAAACTCTGTTGTAATCCATGGTTGCTATATAGCCTTCTGTTTGCTATTGATTTTTTTGAGAAATTTGTGATGTCATGGTGCATATAGTTTAAGTAACAAAGATTAGATTTATTAAAATACCTTTAATGATGCCACAGCTTCCTACACAGTCTTCAACAGTCTTGAAGTTGTTCCTGTTACCTCTACATCCTCCATAGATGAATGGAGCACACATCCTCTTGTTAGCTTCAAAGTACCATCGAGGGAAGACACCCCTGCAGGGACCCACTTCAACTTCTTCCATACAGGCCTCTACATAAGAGAGATATATGAACTGTTCAATATATGATCGGAGTGAGGTTGAATGAATGAAATTAGTATTTACAGTAAACAAGATGTGAATCCAAATGGAAGGGTTTCTAGCATTCTATATAAAGAGGAAGAAGACTTGATTCATTTAGTATATGGTTACTTAAGAGAGGTTGAATTTCAGATAAAATAATTCATAATTATATAATCTTTGGTGAGATTATTCTTAATATTGATAAGAAAATAGGGATTAGGAGATGTATTAAAAATTTGTATACAAAAGCATTGACTATTTGTCAAATGGAAAATGAGGGAATCTCATTTATAAAATTATAATAAAAAAACTCTCATTTCAGAAGAAAGAATGAAGGGAAAGTTCAAGACTACAGCATTATAGGAAATTTTTTGTTATTTCATCTTCAACTGGTGCATGTAGCAGAAAGCGAAAGAGCAAACCCAATTCAAACAGCTACAAATGATGATGTAGCTATCATGTAGATTATATGCTGAAGTTGGGTATTTATAAATTCTTTTATTTCTTTCTTGAGGTGGAAAGAGAATTTAATCTATATACTATAATAATGCTGTTGAGAAAAATTAGAAAATATTAGAAATATTATTGTTCACTTTAGTGAGTATCCTAAGATGCTGAGTTAATTCCAAGAGAGGATATTTCAATTGATGGTAAGAATATACATGCCTTTAGCTGCTGCTAAATCAAGAGCACAAGGGGGTCCTTTACAAGAAATTTCTTGCTCCATTTGAAGATTGCACTTTGCTTGTATTTCTGGGCCCACAAGATAAAAGCGAGTCCTTCTCCTTACTCCATCACCACATGAAACACTGCATGGACTCCAATCTCCCCAAGGGGTGGTTTTGCACATAGAAGCAGGCTAAGTGAGTAAATAGAAATATATTACGTTAAAATAGAAACTATAGTAGTAATCAAAGTGAAAGAGATAGAAACATTGAATACTGCTATGGTTAGAAAAATAAGCAAATTAATCATACAAATTTATCTTCATTAAAAAGCCTTTCTTTCCTAAAATACAGAAATTTATGTGTTTCAGTTAAGTTTTGAAAAATATTGATGTTCAAAACATAATATTTTGAATTAAATAGAATAATTAAGAAAGGCAAAGTTTAGATTTTTCCAAAACCTTCTTGTATAATTTTTCATTCCTAAAATATTTTTGTTTAGCGGGTAGGTCATATCTTCTTTGTCAAGGTTTGCATTGTTATTTTTGTATTATAATTTTAGAGGGTCGACAGTATAAAAACCAAAACTAAATTTAAATATAGGTGACAGAATTATAATAATTTATATAATTTATTTAAGCTTGCCAGCATGCAAGATATACAACGTAATCAGTGGGTAGCCAAGAATCTCAACCGAAAATTATAACAATTGATATTACACGATGACAACACTATAACAGAGATGCAAGCTTAATCATCACATTTATCATTAATAATTAATATTTAATAAAAACCACTATCCCTTTTGTCAAGTCCAAAAATATGTTTTGCCTAGCCCATATTATTTGTTTTATTGATCAAATAGGATGGATGAGAAAGAGGGTAGCAAGCATTTTTTTATTTAAAAATCTTGTGATTGAAAAAAAGTTGAGAACCACTACCCTAGAAAGCCACAGCCTTATACCCCAATCACTATCTGATATAATGTTTTTCTTACTCCTCTCAGTAATTCCTCATTGTCTGCACATGTAAGATCATCTGCTCCTCCACCTCCTTCCACTGTACACTCTTCTTTCTGCACAAGGGAAACATGAGGACACTTCTTACGACCCATGCGATCACGGAAGCGCCGGAAACGAGTCCTGAATCCTTCAGGATCCCCACAGGCAGTGGGAGAGCATGGAGACCAATTTCCCCACACTGTCACTGCACATGGGCCCTGAAGATTGTCTTCATCACCTTCTCCTGCTTCTCCTCTGTAATGTTTTATTAAGTTCAATATTTAAATGTTGAGTTGAATGTCAATGACATTTTGACCTGCACAGCAACATTCTAAGCACTTAGCTAAATCTAAATTTTGTGAAGTTAGATGAATCATCATCATAATACTAAATATATATCCATACTACACTTACTGTACTTCGATTTTAGATATGTTTGTTGAATAAGAATTAATAGTTGACGTAAGAATTCTGTTCATTGAACATTAGCAAAAGTTAACCTAAAGAGTGTGTGATCATGAAGGTACAAAGAAATGAAATATACCAATCATGAATATTTAAGCATCATTTGAATAACTAACAATATTTTAAACGAAACAGACACAGGTTTCACTTTGTGGTATTCATAAATACAAGACGGCTTCATGATAAAATACTTTGTTCTAAGACTTAAAGTCTGATATGGTATGGAATCCAGTGCAAATGCATTTAAAAAAGCCATAGTAGCTTTTATAATGATAAATGTAACCTTTCAGATAGTGGCTTGGTATTAATTAGATAAGATTTTGGTGTAATTATGAAGGTAAAAGGAAATTAAATATACTAATAATTAATATTTAAGCAGATTTTTTATAAGTAACATTATTTAATGAATTATTTATCAAGCAACATTCTTATCAGTCAGGTTATTCAAAATTGTGGAAGATATAAGTTGTATACATTAATATGAAACTATAATTATTTACAGGCTCCCGGATAGTCATGTGGACAGCGCGTTTGCCTTTGGCGAAAACGGTCCCGGGTTCGAATCCCGTTGGGAGCCAATGTGCGAAATGACCTAAGCTGTCGAAGCACTTTTAGCAATACTACTACTACTACTATAATTATTTACTGTACATACTATTTATTCCTGCTACTATATTCTGATGAATGGAATATTTTAATTTGTCATTTGGTACGGGATAGAGAAAAATGTATCTTTCATTTACTTTCGTCATAGTCTTGTTCATGCCTGTGATGAAATAAAAGCTACTATCGTATGAGTGAAGAATTGCACCGATTAAGGTCTCTCTTTATAGAATGACAAAAAAGTGTTATTTGTTCAGTCATTGTGCTTCATGTACATCAACATTTTCCACTTACGGATTTAAACTTTATGCAAATATGCTGTTTGTTGAGCTTTAGCAACATGTAGTATCAAGATGGCGTGATAATGAAGGTACAAGGAAATGAAAATCACCAATAATGCATAATTATAAATCTTAAGAATAACCATGGTTATTGTGTAGTTATTACATGAATCATTGTCCAAGGACTTCAATATCACAAAATAAATCAGTAGATTTTTGCAAGGAAATAAAAGGGATACATGAGCCTAAGAAGAGGCAATGTGTTATTTTCTCTACATTTACAGTAGATAAGATTTTCCTCTTATTTTTTCAGCACAATTGGTTGTTTTAGACCTAATGGATTTCAGTTACTGTAAAATGCTGTCAAAAGGTACTACATTTGCTTGTATTTTAAATTATTTTAAGTTGTGATATGTTATTATCAATGGAAGGGCTTTTTAAAAAACTATACTAGCTTTCATAAGGATAGGTTCTACCTTACTAACAGTGCCTTGTTTTAGCTTCTTCTTCTTTTTCATAGAAGGGGAAATGAAAAGGGGAAAGGAGGGAGAGCACTTACAGAGGAAACCTTTCCTTTGATTACTGTATATTATTTACTGAGTGATAATCAATTTAGCAGCCAGAGGTATTGTGTATTATATGGTCAGCAAAAAGGGAATATTTGTAAGTGGATTCATTGAACAAATGATTGCTAATTTCTTAACATTCTTGAGGGATGAGGGGAGGGTATAAAAAAATTTAAATGAGTGCAAGCGATTTCCAGGTATAATTATTTTAAATCAATGAGATCCTTGGTGCCTTAATTTTTAACAGTTCACCATTGCAAATACAATTTCATATCATAAATGTGATAAATATGAACATATCATATAAATAATTAAATTTTTTATATCAGTTACCTGTTTCTGCTTATCATTCTCTTTTGAAAAATTGCTAGCAGATATCAAAGTTATCAAGTATCTTGGTTATGCCTCCGTTAGTATTACTTTTGAGTTTTGTTTTCAAAACTAGCATTTCTCCATCCCATTAAAAAGGGAGAAAAATATAGAGGAAGTTATTGGAAATCAAAACAGTACTTACGGGCAAACAGGACGCTCTTCAGCCACACACATCTCTTTGGCCACCAATTGTCGATCACAGCCAAGCATTTCAGCCTTTGCTTGCATCACATATTCTCGCGTTCTCATGCGAATACCTTTGCCGCATGATACTGAACATGCACTCCATACTGTCCAATCGGTTGTAGTACACTCCGCTGAAAAAAGTGTTAGGATAATCTGGGTTGTCTAATTAATCCGCTAGTAAATAGAAGTATGTAAATTGAAAATTAAGAAAAATAATTGGTGAATATGAGTATCTCTAAATGAGTGAGTTTATATTGAATATAGTAGAACACTGATGACAAGTGTATATAGTAAAAATAAAAAACCTTCAAAAGTTGTATTGCTTGTGAGAACACCATCAGGGTCAAAGGTAGAATCATGAGTGATCATTATACCTTTGCTCATGATGAGCAGCAGTTAGAGAGCAAAAAGATTACAACTTTTGTTTGTTTTTTGTTTTTACTATTACAATATGTGGGTTTATATGTGTAATTGACTAAAAGAATTATTTTTAAGTTTTCTCTGTGTTCAGTACACCACTTATAACCATGTAGTGCACCATGTTTTGCAGATGTACCATAGTTTGGCCATCCACAGCATAATGTAATAATTCAATGGAAAATCAGAGGGGAAAACAAAGAGAAAAGATGTTGGATGACTTAAAGTAGTGTTTCCCAAACTTTCTCATGCTACCACCCCCTAATTTTCATACCTCTGCCCCAAACCGACATCTATAAAAAATATTATCTTTAAGACCAAATCCTAATAACAAATAAAAAGCAAAATAAAAGCTACAATATCTAAAACATCATTATATCTGATGTTTAATAACTGTCTAGAGCCCAGTAAAATTGAGAAAAAATGAAATTGTGATCAAATGGGAATAAAATGCCATAGCACCAAATGCCCACTTTGGGAATCGCTGGCTTAAAGAGTGTAGTAAATTATCAGGAAGTGAAGAAGGTGGCATTGAATAGGGATCTTTGATTTTTTATGCAAATTAACCTATTGTAAGGTAGAACAACCATGTATGTAGCATAATACAGCATCAAGAGAGCTCTTTCAGACTATAACTGGCAAATCAGATTGATACATTAAGATATTCCAGACTGGAGAAAGTAGAATAAACGGAAACTAAAGTTATGGAAGAGTAGAAGTTAAAGATGTTTGTTAAATGGTAGTTAGGAGACCCACGTCTTAAGGTATCCTCGCTGTTCTCGGCAAACTCCGGTTCGAGTCCCAGTTCGTCCAGTTCTCCAGCTCTGGAGAAATCTGTGTCGCAGGTGCGTTCGAAGATCTCTTCACGCGTGAGGTAGAGGCGTGCGATGGGCGCCATGTTCTTCCCAGAGGGGTCGAAGAAAGGAGATCTCGGATCTGCAGGGTCCGTGGGGGTTATGCGTCTAATAGGCTGCTGGGGTTCGGAGGGAGAGTTTGGAGACTGAAAAAGATAGAAACATTTTTTATTAAAGGAAAAAAACTTACATGCAAAATTGATCTTGAAGGTTTATGTTTTTCAGTTTGAGTAATTAAAAGGCGTAGATTATAATACTATAAGAACCGACTTTACGACAGACTTAATATGTACCGTAATTATCGGCGTATGACACGCACCATGATATTAAGTAGGGAATTTGAATTAAAAATGAAAAAGTTAAAATAAAAGACTTGAAATGCTCAAGACCCTCTCCGGCAATCTGGAGAACAGTTGCTAAAAAATTGATTCTATGATTACAATTTGCTAAGCAAAAGGTGCTTAGAAGGGAAAAATCTCTTCTTCGAGATCTTTTTTATGACAAAAATTAATTTCGGGTCGTAGAATATCTGTGCCGTTTGTGGCGCACCTGATCAATTAGTGTTAATACATAATTAGTAAGTAGTCAGATTTTTGTTTCTCTATACCTCTAATTTCCATAATTGACGGTTAATATTTGGTATTTAATCAATAAAATTATTTTTTTACAATATTGGGAAAATTCGATGCTACGCATGTTAAAATTGGCGCTCATTTGAGCGTCATTAGCTGATTTTGAACATTTCTTCTTAGGAGACAAGAAATTTTCCAATTGAAATAGCAAAACAATGCAAATTTAGTTAAAAAAGAATGTGAACCTTTTAATTCCAGGTAAATTAAAATAAAAACAAATAAAACAACTTTTTAGTTAAGTTTAAATGAAAATTGTAATGAATTTCAGGCCCACATTTTCGGAAATAGGGTGTGTGATGTACGCCGACAAATACGATACTTAATATATCTGTCTTAACAACAGCTATGTAGATTTGAATCGTTCTTTATTTCACACCAATTTCAAAGCGATTGTCATCTTTTGATATCAGTTCTCTAGTTTTGTTTCTAATTTTCGAAATCTTTACTCGAGAACAGAATGAATTCATTCGCATCGCAATTGTAAGGGTGCAATTGAAATGTATTGAAAACCTCACTGACCATGTAAGTGATTCCATCGTCAGTTCCTGCGTCATACAGATAAAGGTCAATGGTCTTCGATGGAATCCACGTGCAGTCTCGGCGACAAAGGTCTAATCTTGATACACCCACAATCCAATCGGGCGAAGGACCTGCAGATTACAATGGAAGTGACTTTATAATTACTCATTTACTTAATGTTTTTTGTAATAGAGTAGAACCTTAAGGTACAGAATTACGTAAATCGTGAGATCTTGGTATAATATTATTTGGATTAGAGGCTAAAATTGGAAAAATATCAGTAATGTTTGATACGTCTTTGGCCACTATAAAGAAATATGCGTTGATTACCATGTTATTAATTAAACTGGTAGTTAATTATTTTTTGACCCCAACAGATATTTGGCGAAACACACTTCGCTTACGACGTAAACATTACTAGCGGTTGTAGTAGTAAGGGTTTTCTATGATGGGTTTGGCGTAATAGGGAACGGGCGTATGAAAAGGTCGTATTAGGCGGGAAATTTTTTAAGCGGGAACGTTTTAACCCGGTTGAACTGTATTTTTATCCGTAAACCCCAGGTTTATAAATTAACATTTTGAAAGTTCTTCATAGAATCAAATACAACAGCTTTATCGTCTATGTTGTTTCTCACCATCCCCGGTGAGAGGTGGCGGGCCCAACCCCTGTCTATTCCATAGGGTTGCCACCTCTCCTGGAATTCCGGGAGTCTCCCGGAATTTGCCAGATTTGTTTCTCCCGGAATTTATAAATCTGCTGAACTGAGGCTTATTTGTGAATTAAATCAGCCCGCTAAATGTAATCCAGTGCATTAGAAATATTCCATGATAAAATTACTTTAGGTGACCAGTATGCCATTTAAATATAATACTGTCATTTAAATGTAATACTATCATACTCGTATAATACTGGTCATGCCCTATCATTCACTCTTTACATGTCATACTGGACTATAATATTTAAATTCCTTCTCTGACTTTACCGCTTCAATTCAGCAAGAATGTAGACTGAATCACAGCACCACAAACATTCAGTTAAAATATAAATCGTTAGCCTAGTAATAACAAACAATTGCTGACAATATACCTGTCTTGACTGAAATTCTCCTGTGACTTCAGGCACCTAAATAAAAAATATCCCCTAATTTTAACCTCCAGAATTAAAAATCTCCCAGAATGAATCGCTCCCAAGATGGCAACCCTGCTACCCCATGATGGAGCACCATCCCTTAATGAATTAGTAGCCCAAGAAATCTGCCTGGAACTGTATGAATAACTTGAATTTAAATCCGATGTGAAGTTCTTCCTCGATAATTATACATCTCCTACATTCATCGCGAGAAAAAGCAATCGTGAGAGGTAATCGGAAATTAGTTCATAAAGATTCTGTCTTAAATCGCACGTTCGTCTGCGAAATCTACATCTACATTAATACCCTACAAGCCGCCTTTCGGCGAGTGGCAGGGGGTGTAAGAACCAGTTGAATCTAAACTACTTCCTTATTCGGTATTTGTCGCGTATCGTTCGTGGAAAGAATGAATTTTTAAAACGATTCGTCCTAGCATCTATTTCTCTTAATTTACGTTCATTATCGGATCGACCGAGGTAGCAGGGGGGTTGCATGATACCGCTTGTATCTTCCGAAAATGTAGTTTCCCTGAATTTATTAAGCAATCGCAGCCTAGCTTCCAATCTCCTTTCTTTCAAGGATTCCCAAGCGACGTCTGAGAGCATTTTTGTAACGCTTGCTTTTTTATCGTAACATTTCTTAACAAAACGAACCACTTTACGCTGCACTTTCTCGAGTTCGCGGGTACACGTTCTGCTTTTTCTGCTTCTAATCTGCTTTTTGATCTGCTTTTGAAGCTGCTTTTGGAATGCAATAATCTTGGTATTGTTCTATATCCGCACTTGCATGAGGTTTGAATGTTACTGAAACACCTCACGTGACAAGCGAATCAGTTGCGATGACCCCAAAAACTCCATCGCACTACTTTATGACTCGCGTAAGGGAGGCCATAATTTTCCAAATAAAATTAGAAAAGAAATCAGAAAAGAAATAACTTATTGGACTCAAAGTTCCCCGCTCCGGGTCGTGTTTACTTCCAGGTTGCATTAGTTTATTAATCTTTTCATAGGAAAAATCTGAGTCTGCCTTCTCAAGGGGCTAAAGGACATCGATCCGCATCTTCGAATTGAAGTTCAAGGGATGTCCCAGATTCAGGGCCTCAATATATTCAAGCGGCACGAACTTGGTTTGATGGAAAAGTCTATTTCTCAAATTGCACGCTACAGAGGAAATATATAAAAGGTCATTCGGTTAAAAACACGTGCATACCCAGTTTATGAATCTTCTTGTATGACCTAATGCTTTCAGCCATTCTTCACAAAAGCAATCCTTTATAGAAGACTATATTATTTCGGACAATTTTTTGGGGCATCTGAAGATAGATAATCTCTGAATTTAAATTTGTTTTTGCAAGGGCCCTCGATTACGGGCATTTGAAAAGGTTTCAGGAAGGAATGATTACGACTATCCAGCAGAATGTGATGTCCTGTAGTGAGTAAAATGTCAGTATATTTATTTATTTGTCAAATTTTCCAATGCTGCATTTTTCTACTATGCATAAACTTCAACCTTTTGACCTCATCATAACTTCAAGGTGCAGTAAATATATTTTTGAAAATTATAATTTATTTATCCCATACATATATATTTATAATTTCATTGGTCATTCGGAAAATGGAAGAGAGACAAACCAAATATCCGATACGCCATTATTATCCTCGTCATCCATTTCCAGTTTCATAACATCCGTTGCTTATATTTATGCACACATTCTCCATTCCTCCGCCTTTATCTTAAAGCATTGAGGTCATTCGTATTATTAAGTATCCGTTGTCTCATTGCTTCCCTAACTTTCTTTCGATAACGTTTTTGATCACGCATAGCATATGCGACTTCTTAGATGACGCTCCTTTTATAGAGAGAACCTATCGTTCATTACAACCCTGTAATTGTATCCTCACATCTCCTGTCATTTCCATTTCTGATTTTACATGGTATTAGATTCTGTTACAATACCTCCGCACTCAAATTTTCACGACTACTTAGTCGAAATTAATTCACTGCCCCTCCCAAAATGGAATTATAGCATGAATTTCTTTCTCAACCTCCCACTATTTCTTTCTTCAATTCGGCAAACTGCGAACTGGACTGTTGATTAAGCAGTTTTCCCTCGGTGTTTTTTTCCTTTTTCCTCCCTTTCCAAACACGATTATCCTACTTTGGTCCCATTCCCCATCTTTTCATTTCTTTCCCCGCTTGATTCCTCTCCCTAAATGTTCGGAAACTCACGACTTTACTTCTGAACACAACCAGTTTCTTCATGTTCTCTCATCTTCTTTCCGTATATTGCACAACCTTAATTCCCATTAATGATCATTATAAACATTGTCTTTTTATCAAGAAAATCTTAAAATCCAACGATTCAATATTGACTCTTCCATTTACTATGCCTAAAATTCATCTTGTGATCTTCCTCTCGACACTGATTTTTAGGCATACAATATTATTTATTGTTACAATTATATCCTTTTATCACAATATTTTGCCGACTTGCTCTTAACTCAACATCGTACATAATTCTCGAATACAAGAAATTTTCTATAAATATATTGTTTATTGCTACACTTCCATCTATTTTATGTGTATTTCAATTTTAGGTTAACTTGTTCTTAACTCAATAAATTCTCATAATCTCTCGAATCCAATAAATTTTCTCATCTGAAACATTTAGCTTTTATTAGTCATTTGACAGTTAGTAATACTTAATTTAGATATCAACAAAGACAACAACCAACCAAGAATTGATGAGGTAGGTATCAAAGACAATAAAAATTCCCTCAAACCGTAAAAATGAACTCCGTCAACTAGTTAAAAAATCTGATGTGGCCAACACATGACTTTCTCCGTATTTATTGAAAACAGAAGCCTATGCCGGTAATATATAAATAACTCCAAAACAATGAGTGTTACAGGAAAATGTTTCATACGAGCTTTGTAGTAAAAAACATTATCTATAACTTTGGTACATAATTAAATATACCTAAATTGTATTCTAACAGATATATGTATGAAAAACTTCCATTTCTCGATTAACAACAACTTCCGGTTAACCATTATTGGGGAGTAACTCCTAAACAATCAGTGTTACGAAAAATTGATTTACGCAAAAGTTGTAGTAAAATACATTATCTATAACTTTTGTATGTAAATGTATATACCTAGTATGTTGCCTTCTTACAGAGATATTTAAGAAACAAAATTTTGTTCCGGATAAACCGCACCTTCCGGTTCAGCGATATTCACCAAAAACTAATCAACTGTTGGCATTGTTAGGAAAATTCTAAATATAAATTTTGAAAATGATCGGATAATTACTTTTTTAAGATAGAGCGCCCACAATCTTTTTAACCACAGACAGACAGACAGACAGACACACACACAGACAGACACACACACAGACAGACATGTTCGGGAAAACAGCTAAAACATGCTCTATGGGCCCCAAAACATCTATTTCCGTCGAAATCTGGAGGTCGAATTTTTTTGCGAATACAATACTTTCTCTATACTACTTATAGGGAGAAAGTAAAAACCAAATACATACGTATTTCAACAGCAAGGCTGTCTTTTTGAGGTGGAAACAAAAATCCATCCGAGTTTTTTTCAGATAATAATCAATTTACTCTTGTAATCAATTGTACATTCTGATCCATTCTACCGATTAAGCCGAGATGGTGTGTAAATTCCTCGACGATAAGAAAATACAGGGAATATGACGTAAGGAAAACCCGAAATTCTTTTGTTTCCGACATTCTGATTCCAAGAGAGGGTCACACGAAGGCGTCATTCTTCCGAAGAGATGCAGATCATCTAGCATTCCAATCAAGACGCCTTCTGCATTATGCCTCGACCGAAAATAATTGCGACAGAGTTTAATTTCTTCGCAGAAATCCCTCCAATAGCACTTCCGTTCTGCCCGCGACTTTGATCTGCGGAAGAGGTTGCGTCTGAGGCCAGCCGCTGACCGGAGCGACTCCCAGAGGCTTTGCTTTGAGATAACGTCCGTTGTCTCTCTGCGTCAAAGGAATAACTATCGCGGATGAAGGAGAGGATCAATACGCTTTCATTAACAGCTCCAGTTATTACTTCTGGAAAATCACTCACGCCCTTCTTTGGAAGAAACGCGAGCGAATGATGGAATGATGCAGTCTATTTGAAATGTGGGTCGTAAAATAAATGCAGTCGATCGTAGCTAACGGAAACAATTCAACGAACACGAGTACAACTGCTTCTCTTGAGTTAATTCTATGTGCGAAATTATATTAAGTTTTTTTTGGGGGAGGTAATCATACATTTATAGACATGTATTTATTGGGAGAAATTGGTCCTATAGGAAGTCCCATATAGACTAATACAAACACGGAAAAGCGAAAATATGGTCAGTAATATATACAGATATTTTACAAACAATGTGGAAATAGAAATAAAATATAGAAAGAAAGAAGGTTTTTGGAGCAAAGTATATGAAGCAAGTAATAATGGTAATTTTTTAGGTAAGTTTTACTTAGATTTTAGTGAAATCATTAATCCATGCAACAAAACCACAAATGATTATTGTTTGGTTAATGCGAGTGATTGAAATGCTTCAATCTTCAAATATTATTTAAATATTTTGACAATTCTCACCATTACAATGAATTGTCTCCTTATATCCCTCTTGTTTCTGTCACTAGCGTACTCTGGTGATCTGAATAATCTAAGAGATACGATTCGAAGGAGGAAAAACATTCGGGATCGATGTGACAACAACGTTAGAGAAATAATTATCAAAGGAAAGAAAACGTGAGAAATCTCTAAATATATTGTTCCCTCTTCTGTCGGAATTTGCGCTTTTGATTAGTTGATAAATATGGAAGGTTTGATTTATCTAACATTCATATTGTGGGTTGATTCTTCATATAGTGAGTCCACTCTTACAGTAGCCCGTTTTCAGTAAAGTTTGTAATGGTGATATTCGTAATTTCATTGAAAGCAATCCGTTCATGGGGATGATATTGAACAGGAATGATTTCCAATTTTATGTATGTCGACACGCTGCGTTAGTATGATTCTAATTAAAGTGCAGTCTCGTTCGTTATGAAAACTAGAGCTGTTTACTTATCTCCTAAGTTTCCTCGTCGATTAGAGATCGAGAGCAACATCTCGGATTGGCGCCCAACTTCTTCCCATATCAATCAAACTTACTCCCGATCCATCCCGGAGAGAAAACGGTCACAGTACACGTCCTATTCAGTCCATATCTCCTTCAAGTTTTGCTCTATATTTCTTCTAACACTTATATTATGTCCTAGTGCTATCATTGGTAACAGGTTAAATATAACTCGAAACTTTTAGTATCAAAGTCGCCCCAACAATGACTATCCCTTATCGTTGATACAATGTACGTACAGTCCTGGCCAAAATTAACGCAGCACCTAGCAATCCTAACGACCGGTGATGCGTTAATTTTGGCCAGGAGTGTACATGTATGTATTGAACATTACATTTCAGTTAATTATGGAATATGTGAATGCGGATGGTTAGGAACATGTTAATTGACTATGCTTAAATTTCGGCGGAGTTAGCTGGAAAATAACAATCCAACAGCAGAAGGATTGATGAATACTCACCCAGCATAGAGACTAAGGATAATAGATGATGAAGACGGTCTACCCTGAACGTGGAGGTCGTATTTGCGTTCACCCTTGGAAACCACAGACCTGCAGCCTTTATTATGGTTCTCAGGTACTTTTTCTAAAAAAATTGAAAATGTACTTAAATAATTTAATTCATAGATGTAAAAAATTATCTATAATAACATCTGTCAACTGAGAGAGAAAGAACCATTGTATTTATCGTATATTTAAAAATTGAAATGAGGGATAGATTCAAATGATCATATTTTTGTACATCTGTGATATTTGAGTCTATAATGCGGGAACTCAAGTTTAAAATACAAGTATAATTAATGTTAGCACGCAGTCAAGTTGTGGCCGCAAAAATTTTATTGGATAAACAACGTGTCTGCACACAAAAGAGCATCATTAAAGTGCGCAGAGAGACATTGACGTTTTCTGTCATAAAAAATGCCAATTTAAATTTAATTCATAAAATGTGAATTCAAATTCAGAACAATTTCTGTCATAAAAATTGTCAGGAATATTTTCATGAAAATAATATTTGTTTTATCAAGCTTTTTATTTAGCTATTGATGTAGCAAATATCTTCAAGAATCATAACAGAGTCATGCCTTATTGTTATATTTGTGAACTCCCCATCACTAGATCTTCTAGTAACATGAGGAAATATTTACACTTTGGAGTTTTCTTCATTAAGACACCTTACTTTTCATCGGTTATCAATTAAAATGAGCTTTATTTTTTAACTTTACTTTTCAATCAATTCTTTATTTCCCGCAGTGTAACCAACGTCCGGAAATTACCCAAAGTTAGTTGGAGAACTGAGAAGTTAGCTGCTTCTTTACCTCAAATATTCGCTCATATTCATTTTTATCAAGTGCTGGTTCACTTTTAGCTTTGATAAGTAGAGTTAATGAGTTAAGACTTAGAGAGAAGTAAACCATCTTCCGTACCTTTGCCCTCAGCTCTCCTTCCATCGTCCGCACAGAACCCCACTCTGCCACCTGTCGAAGACCTGCCGATGACATTCCTCCTTCCTCCCAGAGGGTGAAGTTCCTTTCGTGGGATGCCCCGATAACATCGCTGAAGTGAGTCAGCCAGAGACTGAATGGAAAATCCCTCGGATGGGTTATGTTGGACCACAATCCTTCAAAGATGAGCTGTAAACCAGGAGAAACGAATATCTCAGATAATATGAACGGCACAAAACTATGCGCGTAATAATTTGACTCTGTTACCCGAAGAAGAAAGATATTCTTGACATTTTCAAAAGGGCGACAAGTTTTTTTTTTGTAAAAAATCATTAACTACACCATCCACAGAAATGGTGCAGAGACTGAAAGTCGAAGGCAGAAGTTACTTTAATTCTAGAGACACAATTATATGATCCGTATGGCTGATACATGCAGTTTTACATAGAAAAACTATATTTTGGTTTAGATAGATTCTCCCGTAGATGGTGCAGTTAGGTTAAGCTTACAAAAACTTAGAATCTCTTCTGTCACCACTATGTAAGTATGTAACATTAGCCTTAAGCCAATTGACCAGTGAGACTTTTAACATTGATCTAGTCAGAGATTGTAGACCTCTAATTCATTAACAACCGTGTTCCAAAATTTCTTTCTTTACACCACCTTAAGATCGAGTTCAAATTTTCTCTTATAAACTCTTCGATTCTACAGAACATTAATAATTAACGAGACGCATTTCGGCGTGTAGCAGGTGTAAACCTCAAATTTATATTTCGCCACTGCACCAATAAAGATCAAGAAAATATTTCCTAAGACTTTTTTTGTTTAGGTATTACCCGTCCACTGAAGTACATAGGCTGATTAAATGGAGAAAATGTCAGAGGTAACGAGATTTTTCAATTTTTTTCCTTACGCGACATGCGAAATGTCGGAAAGTGTTGGAAAGTTTGGAAAGTGCAAGTACTCTATGGTATATGCCAGGCGGATAGCTGAGTGTTAGTAATATTATATGCGTAAAAATATGTGTAAAAAGCAGTCTTAATTTAAACAGAGATTTAATTTTTCAAGATGATTATAACCTGGTACTTGGCCTCATCACAGGCGCAGCATTCTTTCACTGGTCCCAGTTCTTCCGCAGTACCATCGTCTTCATCTTCCTCTTCGTCCAATTCACACAGTTCTCGACTTAGAGCGCCGTCGTCCATGTACCAATGCGAGTCATCTTCGTACACCATTGCCCTAGAAAGAATGTAGCAACACTTCTGATGATTTTCGAAGATTGTTATTAAATTAGAATACTTTTTGTATTCAAATACTTGTATGTAGAATAAAAATAGAAGAATTTAGATTACAAGTACTTCGCTGCATTTGTATATTTTACATACTGCATACATTTTTTTAATGACTCCACCTCTTCGAAACGAATACTTAACGCTTTCGAAGAATTTATGACCCACATAAACTCGTTATCAACCAACTGTAGGTTCTTTGCAGAAGTTTGGATTGTAAAGTAAAGAGTTAACAACAATGAAGGAAAAAGGTTTCAAAATCACAAAGAGCGGACGATATATTAATGATTAATACGTTATAAGGAATGAGATGCTGATCTAGTTGTACTTCCAAAAGAATTTCCTAATTAATACCGCAGTTGAAAACATAATGGTGCGAATATTTAAGAAAAACATTATAGGAAAATTTTTAAGAGGTGAAGAGTGAAAAACTTTCCATAACAGATCCTCTTTGTCAATTAAATCTTTAAACTCATTGAAAATAAATTGATGAGGATTATGTATCCCTATTTTTTCATCTATTTATTATTTCCCTTTCCTTCTGACCTATAAAAATTTATTATTGCGATATAATTAAACAAATGCGCCGCTTACATTATCAATAGGATAAAAATTTTCTTCACAATTCTAACAGTTAATTTAACAGCAGACGGTTATTTATTAAGTGTTAAGTAATTAAATTAAAGAACAGCCGACGCCATCTTAAGGATAAATTAGGTGTAAATTCATAATAGGACGAGTTCTAATTAGATTAACTACTATACATTGTAATTCGTTTGCGGCGTTTATTTGTTAATTCGTTTATTCGATAGTTGCGATGATTTCACTCGCTCGCTGTCTGTCGGACATATTGGACGTGCTAAGCGACTGGTTCATTCGTTTTCGTTTATGGTTTACAAGATTAGTGTGGCTATTTTTGTGATTTCGTCTCCATTCATTTGTTACTCAGTAGTTGTCTCTATTTGTTGTAGCGACTGGTGCATTAGTTTAGTCTGTGATTTACATTTGTGTAGCTGTTTTTGTGATTTCGTAAGTCACATAGAATGAAGAGAAGTATTGTTTTTTTCATAAATTTAAGAGTTCTCATATCTAATTTTTTTCATGTATAAATTTCATTACTTTCGATTTACATTCATTTTTCCGTTGAGAATCAACGGGCACTCCGCTAGTCAACAATATATTTGCTCGCATAGAGTTTAAGTCAACCATCGCATATCGCCTCTTATGACTCCTAATCTTTACAGTTACTAAGTTAAGTATAATAAATTTCAATATACCTGAAAACGATGCAACCCGATCCATGACGCGGCGCGGTCCACATGACCTGCACTTCAGTCTTGGGGAAGTCCGGTGAGGCTTCCATCACAGAGTTGATGCAGTTTTCATTGAAGGTCGTGATGGAATCTCCGAAGAGTTGGAAGTGTCCCACTCTCTGAGGCGATGCTATGCCGTTGGGATCCACGGGTTCCACTCCGAGGGCGAAACGAGTGAATCTCTGCAGTCGGGCGTGCGTTCTTGAGCCAACGATGGATACTGGAAAAGTGATACGCTGTTACGGAAAATATGCTACCAAGAAAGAGTTAAATTGCAATTTGGTTTTGAATTTCCCATCTGTGATTTTCAGAGTAGGTTTCTAAGATATCCTAAATATCAAAGTGTTCGTATGTACAACTTACAGGAGGTTAAACCCCAAGTTAGGGTTACTTGAGGTCTCCAGAAGTTACTGATATAAAAGGAAATTGTATGCTTTTATTTATTTAAAATTGTTTAAAAAAATTGAGGAAATTTACATCCAAGTGATATCCTCACTTTTTAATATTTAATAAAAATTGTTTGAAAACACAAAACAATTAAAAGTACCATGGTTTTCCCAGTCTCTTATTTGCGAATTCAGGCTCAAGAAAGTGGGCAAGGTATGCGTCAATTGCACTCGTATGAAACAAGTTAAAAATATATATGTATTGAGTGCATGTATCATGGTATATTTTTCTTTATGAGATGATGGTTCTACTATTAGTATAATAAACCTTCTTAACCTCAATTGAGCATAATTTATTAAAATAATTGTAATATGTGAGAAGGACAGGACATCTTTCTGCGGACACTGCTTGCAATGAAGAACCGAAAAAAATCATTAGTTAAAGATGCATCATTCTAACCTGTATACACAGCTCCTGGGACATATTTCTGTGGCTCCCCGCTCACTAGTATGTGGTACCCATTGTCTCCTTGAGTCTTTGGACTTACGACTCCTGAGGGCTGGCGAGGACAACTCCCTCTCGGCGACGTCCGAGCTGCTGCACACAGAAGTACTAACTCCAGGAGAAGGGCCAACTGCAACTTTCTATGGCCCATCGCTCTATTTCCCTGCGAAGGATAAGGAGTACTTATGAATAAAAAATATTGCAGGTGAAAGGTTATTGACTAACGGATGTATTCATTTGTTAAGAATTCTCACGTAAAATAAAGGAAGACAATCGCGAATTTTCTTCCGAATTGAATCTTACACGAATAGGCAGTTGAGATTCGAATAAAATAGGAGTAATACATTACGATAATGTTGAGTGATACATGTAAAGGTGTTACAAAAACATTGAAACTCACAAATATGCTTGCTTTTCGTATAACATACAATTTTTGCCGTCAATCTCCATGTGTACTGCAATACTCATCGCCATGATTCGTGTTTTCGTGTAATGATTATTACTAATACTACCAGTATTACTAATAAGTAAAACAAGGAAACACGAATCATTGTGATGACAATTGCGATTGCGATAATGATAATTATTACCATTAATAGTGTTTAAAACGTATTGTCTTTTACACAGAATACTTTGTTTTCACTTACACTGAAAATAATTCAATAACGAAATTCAAATATTTCACGAGCACTGTCGTGAAAAGTCGCTTATTTTCGGAATTTCAGTGGAATGCAAGAAAGTCTGTCGCGCATTGAAACGCCTAGACACAAACACGGAGAGATATTTATTTTCAAAGATCCATCTGCACTAAATGTGACATCTTAGCATCTCGCAATTCCTTTGAAGCAGAAATAATTTCCTTCAACAACTTCGTAGTCGCCAACTTACGTCCGTTTCTCCTTAAGACTAAAAGTTTATACTTTACGTTAGTAAATTAAATCCATTTAAAATAAATATTATTTTATCTAAATCACAAAATTAAAATGAGGTGATCCTTTGATAATGAAATCGTATTATTTCGTGATTGTGGGTATTAAAAATGGGCTGTAACTTTTATGAATATTTCGTCATTTAGATATCCTTATACGAGGTAAAAAGAAGAATATCATAGTCAAGGGAATATTTTGTTATATTTATCCTCGCGTTGTAAAAATTAGGAAATAAATGATACGATGCGATGGAAAGACTACGACGGATATCTGAAACAGGCATCATCTGAGAGCTTGCTGTATAATAAAAAATGAAATGATAGGATCATTAAGGAAAAGCAATTTACAATGAAATGAAATTTTCTCTATCTATATGCTACGACTTTGGGATTAAAATACTGATAATTAAGATTCTCCTTAATACATAATTTAAGTTTTTATTAACGAAGGAGAATCTAAAATTTTCATCTCCATATCTTATACCCTAGGCGGTTTATAAAGGAACGCCCTAATCAAAGTTAAGTGATTTTTTTTCAAGAAAAATAAAATATTGTCGGCATAGAGCAAAGACCTTTGAGATAAAAACATCTGCATCGGCACTTGTGATCCTTGAGCGTTTGAGAGGCAAGGTCTTATTTAATGTGTTTTTACACTTGTGGCCAATCGCGTAACAAACATGAATGGTTTTCCTATCTTGCGGTTGAGTAATATCCAACCATATGGAACAGCTTAACGTCGTTCTGTCCTATCGCGAAAGAGTTAGAATTCAATATATTCGGCGCATCTTGAAGCAATCTGTTGGAATTTTTTCTCGGATGCTCAGACACGTTCTGTGCATACTTCTTGTCCAGAAGTGGAGAACCTGCAGTCTTCAGGCCACATGTGGTCCCTTAGGGCATGCGTTGTAGCCTTTTAGTCACTCATCGAGACAAATACTGCTATTGAAATAAATTTGTTTCCCATTATTGCTAATTACACCAAGTGAGAAATTAAGCTGAAATGTTTTCTTTTATTTTATTCAGCGAATGAATTCGTTTTCTCGTATAAAGTTTCCGTTTAATTATTTGAAAATAGGCATCAATGTCCTGATAGTTTTATATATCGCCTTTACTCTGCGACCGAATGCAAATATATAATAGAAGAAAGTTCCCCGTCTCTATTCTACCTTGTTATCGATGGTTAATTTCCTGTTGATTTGGATAGTAAAATTACGCAACGAGCAGAAATCCATTCATGACTGTGCAATGTCGAACAAAATATCATAATATATTTTCAATATAAATGATTGTACGTTTAATGACTTCAAGATATACCTCAGAAGGAACAAATTAGAGAGACTTTCTAAAAAATATCGAAAACCTGCAGGAAAAAGGTAGGGATAATAATCAATGCACAAAATCTAAATAATTTTCTTATGCCAACCGTAGCTGTTCTGGGGTCAAGTCTCACCTTACATCACCCTACCAGGCAATCCCTATTCCACCTGAATTTCGTCAAAGGTGAACTCACTCGTCCATTCAAGTTTTACATAATATGCTTACAGGCTCCTAGTGAAGTTTAGCAAAATAGTCATCGGCACCTACAGGCTAATAATTCCTTTCTATAACAGTGAGATAATGTACTTATATTCGTTCGTTCTTTTATTGATTTAACTTTATGCCTGCTCTTTCTTCTACCTTATTCTTATTATCGTTATTTATTTGATGGAATATTTTAATGACAAAAATGTAATGCCGAAAATAGTCACTGCAAAAAAGCCTCAGCTAGGCGGGAGTTGGTTTAACAGGATGAAGAATTCTTCCATTTAAGCAGCAATATCAACAGCAGCGGAAGTAGTAAGCTCAAGCAAAGAGAGACTTCTATATAACAGAGAAAACAATTACTGGCAGCAAACAATATAAGCATGCATTCTGGGAACGGTTCATAAAAATCAGTACATGGTGTGTTTTTGTATGTAAATGAAACGTAGACTGTAACGACAGCAGAGAAGAGAGGTTTAGAAGCTATTGAAATGCTAAATTGCAAAATAACGACGGATATAAAATGGGCACTAACTAAAGAAGTCCTTAAAATAAATTTAGCGATTGTCTGGGAACAGAACTGCCTAGAGTGGTGCAACTATTCAATATGAGGATAGTTATCCAGGATGGTGAAGAGCAAGTCTTTCCCAGTTATCCACTAGAATCTATACATAGTTAAACTAATCTATATTGATCACTGCAGAAGGGTTTCTACCAGAATGATGCTGGTTAAATTAAATTAAAAATTAGAATCTATTTTCCCCCAATAATTGGGAAACATTTTCGGAATGTGTAGACCTTTAGACTATTAATATATATTGGTCATTGCAGTAGGTTTGTATCAGAATAACGCTGGTGGCACTTAGAATTAATTTCCACTCACTAATTACTAAAAATTGCGTTATAAACGTAAAAAACAATTTATATACTTTCGCCTTTAAAACGTGAAACTTAATCTATATTCACGTACTCTGGAAAGGGAAATATGCTAAAAATTTTCAATAGAGCCGAAGCTTCTTATAGTTCTGCGAAAAACACCCTCGGAGAAGGATTCGACTTCCCGAGAAAGTGAGCATCATTCCACGCAGACGAGGTTTTGCATATGAATGTCCCGAGGTATTAATCCCTCCCATTACAATCGACGAGAAGCATCTGCAAGCTCGGACGGAATAATGCGATGGATCGAGAAAACGGGGAAGTGACTCGAAAATCTCCGGATTAGCGCATTCCTCGAAGACGGTTGGAGAAACTGAGATAGTGGAATTCTCAGATAATTCCAGAGGAGCTTCCATTCGACGGAATTGCTTTCGCAGGATTCCGTCATCGCCGGAATCTCCTCCATCCGGCCGAGTTTATGCTAAGAAGATTAATTTTCTCCCTCTCGCCTTATTAGGTCCGAGAATAGCGAAGACAAAACGGCGGAAATGGATATTCCGCCTGTTCTGAAGACGTTGAAAAGTACTCGGGACGGGACAATTATTCGGTAGCAGAGAGCAATTATCCTTCACAATAACCAACGTAGCGCGTTTGTTTGTATATTCGAATACAGCTGAATCGCTCGTTGGTTCTCAATAGGGAAATATGAATTGATAATCCAGATTCACTGGAAATTGGAAAAGTTAATGAGTGAGTTGATAGAGCAAATGAGACTCACAGATACTCAAAGAAAACGTGCATTAATTATATATTAATCAGATGAATTTTTTATTCTACTTTATTTATTTACTATACCATATCATCTCAGTTTGGCAAAAGGTCAGGTGGCGACGCTAACACATAACATTCTACAACTAATACAGCATTGTCCTTAAAGATATTTCATACGTATCTGTACACTCGTTTTTAAATACACTACATTCATATATACGAAAGTTCGGCTAGAAAACACCGTCTTTACCTACATAAATTTAACTATTTATAATTAAATACCTACAATTTATACATAAACTTAAAATTATTTTAACATTTCATTAACACACGTCGATATGAATCACGTATGATCTTTTATGGTTCCTGATAGTTAATTGCTTCAATTTTTTCATGTGATTTTAATGTATCGAAGATCACTTCTGAAAGTATCGATTACCATAATATTCATAAACGTCACTCGTAATATTAATATGCTCATACTTTACTTCGTGGAAAACAAACATATCGGAAAAAGAACAACTTTGTAAAGTTACTTACCACATAGTAAGGTTACTCAATTAATAAACCTACAAAGTTGTTCTTCTTCCAAAATATCATGCAAATATTAATAAAATAATTCATCAAATTTCATTAACCTTCATTAGAAATACATTGCTGATTCATTTTGCTTTGCGATACAAAAAAATTTCATTGTCAACTTTTAATTAGGAATAGAGTTTTTAGTTTAATTTCTCAGGCAATTTTTTCTCTCATTTGGGATTAACTATTAAGTACCGATTTAGTTAATACTTTTATCAATAAGATTTGCATTGCTATAACGGTAGTTCAGAAATTTAACCTATTCCAGAGTTGCTTTAAATTGGCCTTTGAATAGTAGGTATGAAAGACGGCCTCAACAACCGCCGAGAATGATAAGCTATATCGTAGTGAATTGCATAGGAAAGATTAGGGTCATTTTGTCGGAACGGGCATTATTAATTAGCAAGTATACTCTTGCTGAGATTTGTATCGCCCTGTATTTGCTACGATTCTCCAAGGTATTTGTATTTGGATAAAATCATCTTGATATTTCCAACTGATATTAACAGCGATATCAATTACATAAACTCTTTCGCTTATGAGCATGCATTTATAAAACGCGATATGTAAGGTAAAATTTAAATATTCCTCTGAAACTAATTTATCAGTTACATTAAGAGGAAAAATTCTAATACTTATATCGATGTTTGTGAAGAAAATAAACTGTAAAATGTTAATGTTGATTGAGTCAATCCTTTTGGTAAAATTCGATAGAACACCAAAGATGGTATTGTATTGAAGGATCATCAATTTCAGTTCTGAATAAAATATAGAGGTAGAAGCTATAGTGGAAAGTGATAACCGAGTGATATTGAAAACTATGGCTCTTTTAAAAGATATACCCAGATTAGGGATGCCATATTAAGGTTAATGACAATTTATTTGCATTTTCTCTTTATTTCCATTTTTGGTTGCTTCTGAACATCTGTCATTTTAGAATAGTCCAATATTTGATGAGGTTCCTACACTATATAGAACTAGTGACTTGAACTCCGTGTTCCTTATATAAGCCGCGCTAGATTATATCTTATCTAGGCCATGAGAAGTAATATGAAAATCGCTTAATTCCATCTCTCGAAGGAATGGTCGTTTCCTTTCGTATGAGCATGATTCAGGATGTTTACGCTCTGTAGATTATGAGATAATGCAGGAAAGCTAATCTCGCAAGAACCCTCTGGTATGTAGACGCCTAAAATTGTGCTTTCTCCTTGGATTCCGAATCTTCTATCGCTCAGGAAAATTCTCGAGGCTTTCTCTTAATATCCACGATTGTTTTCTTAGTATCCTCAAATTAGCATATCACTATAAAACATTTTCCTTAGTATGGAATGGGAAAATATCTTTAGCAGAAGCTTAATTGAAAAAGCAGAAGAAGAATGTACTTTAACTTAGACCAACTTTTAATATTTAAGATAATTTTCCCAAATTGAAGTAAAAAATCAAAATCAATTTGTTTTTCTTGTGGAATAAATTTGACGATGAAATTCTTCTTTTATGTATAATCATCCCTTTAGTTATAATACGAAAAAACTAAATAATTTACAATTGGTCTGTTGATTAAACGAAGTTGAAATTTTTGGCAAATTCGACTGTGATCATATTTCCTATGAATTCTTGTAGTAAATCATTGATAATTTGATTGTTTTAAAGCCTATTCACAGGGGTGATCAAAATTTCTTCATTCATGTAATTTTTCTGAAGATATATCCTGCTAATACAGCCTCCTGTGCATCTTTTATCTGAATATTGATCTCGAGGAGGAAAATTTCTCTTTCAATTTTCCTGCCCACGATTGGTTTGACCTCGCGACTTCCTGCGAGCTATATTCAAACCAAAAGTTAACGAAAATTCGATAATTGAGATTAATGATGCGACAGCTGTGGAGCTTAGCAATGATGCTGTGGAAATATTCTCAAAAATAAAATGGATAAATGATAAAAGACTTTGTTTATTAAAACGTTGTTCTATAAGCATAACGGAATGCTCGGCCGATCCATATATTTATTCAGAGTAATATTTATTCATTAGGTAATAAATTCTGAAATTGTATTCGCTCCAAAACTCCAAATCTATTTTAGAAATTTCCGATTTCTTCGCCAAGATATTCCATGTATTTTTCATTTGAATCGGAATAGAAAATAGAAATATGGGTATGTACGATATATGTGTCGACCAAAGAGGATTGGGATAAGATGTATGGATGAAGTCAAAGAGTTTGGAATTTTGGAACATTGTGAATACGAGAACCTGGGTCTTTGCTGGTCCAAATAGATATTGTATAGGTTATGAGGAACTAATATATTGCTTATTAGAGTTAACCTTGAAAGTTTATCAGCAACATTAAATTGAAATTAGTTCGACTTGAGCCCAATATATTGAGGCAAAAAAATTTGAATTATAAAAACACATAAGATAGAAATAAACTATCACTTTATTCCACAAATGCATTTCAAATTTGTGGAATAGTAGTAATAGTTTTTTTTTATCTTGCGTGTTTAAGATGTAGTTACACCAAGTGATGGCCTAGGTGATTTAATCAATATAAGAAACTTTTACTCTGTGGAACTACATCCTGGTAATTGGGAAGGAATTAACTGAGCAAAAGTTCCACTGTTTAAACAAATCATAACAGTGGAACTTTCGTTTAGTTATTTCCTTCCCAATTTCTAAATTATTGAATTTGAATTATTTGAATTTAATAACATATTTTTACTTAATTGAATGACAAAAAAGGATATGACGTAAGGAAGAATGATCCTCACAGGAAGTGGGTGGTTAAATGATTGATGGTATTCTTGAGAGTTGTCATAATAAGTTTGGAAGAAATGGGAAATTCACGAAAAGTGCATGATGGAATGGGGACGATGCGATAGAGGACAACAAAGATTACTAATCAACCACTATAACATAGATATGAAAGATCTACGAAGACCGTATCCGTATGTTAATTTCGTGAGGGCTTCCCGATGATATTCTGCATTTGGTGCACCCGTGTGGCTAAACCCGTGGGTGTTGGGACGGCGGGATACTTCGACCCACGGAATTTTACGTCCTTTTCCTGCCCCATATCCCTTCCCCTTTTAGCCCTCTGGAAATTACTTAATTTGCCTCTATATTGCCGCTGTGATAAAAATAAAGCCAACCTAGTCCCCAAGTCCAGCCGAGAACCTCACCACTTATCGATTGCTTTGTGTTCTGGGCTTCCGTACCTGGATTTAATGAGTGTTCCCTCTCGGCAGTCTCACGGGCCTTTTACGGTGCCTATTAATAATTTTTAGGATGCACGGGAATCCAGTCTTTTTATTTTTATTCCTCTGAGAGTTTTTAGGACGTTTTCAGCAATTTTTTTTATCCCTGTAAACATTATAAATTAACTAGCAAAAGGTATCTAATCCCTATGGTTCAAAATTTTTAATATATTAATATGATCGATACTAAAAATGATGAAAATGTTAATCAATATTTAATAATCAGGTGCATACTAATATTATAAATTTCGATAAAACCATTTTATTTCGCAAACATATTTTTGTTTCGTTTATACAACATTCTGCATACTTTCACATCTATATATCATTGCATATTTATGTAGATCATAGTATACTCTCTTTTCTCCGCTAATTTTGCCTCTCAAACAATTTAACACAACCGCAATAAAATTAGTCATTAGCTTCTCCGTTAAACTAACATTAAAAATACTTCAGCACAGTATTGCCCTTCTCTTAATTCATGTAATTATAAAATTCAATCTTTGGAAGTTATCCAAAAAAATTAAATCAATTTAATATACCATTATATATTATATTAAGTGAACCATTAACGGGGAAACTAGGAGAAATACTGACGGCGATGACAGAGTAATTTAAATGCCGACTGAAGTTAAATGCGCTACCCCCATGAAAAGGGTACAATAAGTTGTTTTAGAGAGGACAAGTGAATACAGAATGACAAGAAAGATGTATTACAGAAGTAAGAGTGGTACTTAGCGCAAGACTGAAAAATGGGTGTTTGAATGCAGTTGATAGTATTCTGAAGATAAGTTTGTTATAATGAGTTTGGGAGGAAAAGGGAATATTTGTATTCGTGTGTTTTAACGTAGGTAGACATGAAAGTATCTGTTAGCTGAAGAGCCTCAGATAGGAAATACCGTAACATACGATTCGATTTCCTCGTATTTCCTTTTAGAAAAGCTAAATTTCCTGAATTATCAATGGTCAAGTTAGCAAATCAATTTCTTCGTTGTTTCAATGCTAATACACTTCTTAAGATTTTTTTATTAAAGATTTCGTTTTAATATAACAAACAGAGTAAAAAATGTCTGCAATAACACAGAAGCAGTTTCGTGAGCCGATGCCTGTTAAGTCACGAGGCCGTCTTTCGGTAAAATATCTTATTTGTTCCTTATTTACGCTCGAGTTAAAGGAATGAAACTGTTATTATCAACAACCTCTCGGCTTATAAACAAAGAAAAGAAAACAAGCGCAAACGGGCGGGTGTTGGAAAAATATATCACATAAAAAATTTGGTGTTGAGGGAAAAGCCGAGTCTGGGTGCTTACTTCAAGGACAGCCCTCCAAAAATTAAGATCGCGACAGCAATAAAAGCTGCCCTTTATCTGCGGAGAGCTGATCGAAAGATCTTTCACCCGCAACATTCTCATCCAGGCAGTGACAAAGAAAAAGGCGAAAATCAATCAAGAGCTTTCCTTTCGGGCGACTGCATGGTTGAAAACGAAAAGAATGAGTCCTATTCGAAGAGGGATACCACAATGGACTTCTTTGGCATCATTATGAGAAACTTATGGCACTCGGATTCTGTTACCAGATGTAGTTCGGACGCAAATTTGTTGGCAAATATATTATACGAAAATATTTTATAGGAGTATTGCAGGAAAATCGTAGAAAAATGGATGAAATCATACGTCTCGATAATTTATACTAACTGGACTATTATTACAGGTTTAAAATCTCCAATAGGTGTCTTTGTTGGCATTTCTCATTCACCTGAATTTGGAGAACACAAGAAGGACATCGCACTTTTAATAAACACTCAGTGCGCATTGCGAAATCAGTTCTTTCATCTTCAGGGGTGATTTTCTAGTCAGCTCATTGTAAGAGTCTGCTTTCTATAGCATATATATCACTCTATCACGCCGCTATAATTAAATTTACAAAAATACTACTAACTCTCATCAAAATATGTATGTTCTCTATATATTGTGTGCCCAAACATCTGATATTCTGACCAAGACATGAATAAGGTCATCCTATTGGCACTGGCCCCCAAAAGGTCGAGAAGTCAAGCGCCCAGAAGGCTGTAAGCCAATGTCTGACTGATATAAAAATACCATTGTTTACGCAAAATTTATGAATACAAAATGAATAAAATAAAACATAATATCGGCTGCATTCACTGATAAATGAATCATTTACGTACTTTTTCTGAAGTCATTAAGTAACTTAAACCTTTATTTAGATTAGTTAAGGATGTTGGGGTTACTACACCCCCTGCCATATGCCTCTGGAGGTTAAATCTACATTCAAGAAAATCTTTTCTCCTCTAAAGATTCACAAAATAAATTATGTTTAAAATAATATCAGTTATATTCTCTGAAGTTGTTAACAAAATTATGCCTTTGTTTAGATTAGGTAAGGCTGTTGATGTAACTACACGTCCTGCCATACGGCACTGGGGGGTAAACTTACATTCAAGAAAATCTTTTATCTACTATAGTTTCCCATCCTACGTCCTAAAGCATCTGAGTAATGCTCGCTGATTTTCCGTAGTAATTCTTAACAAAACGCATTGCCTTTCGCTGTTCTTTCGCTAATATACAAATGCAAAAATTTTCGTGGCGAAATTTGAGTGAGTACGCGGTGATTTTCGACTAGGAACGAGCTGACGGTCGCGAGTTATCAAATCCGTCTGAATCGGTGGTGCAGAGGAGCGAGTCTGATTCCTCTGACCAGATTCGAAAGGGGTATTCTCAACAATGTACCTCATTGTTGCGGTGGCAAATCCTCTTACCTCTATCGGAGGGGGTCCCTCTCCTGATCTCGAAAAACCGTGGAATCACAAATATGCTCGTTTCGGATGTCGAGTGAACTCGGGCACCACGAGAGACACACTGCGACGACTAAATACTCTTGGATCTGCCATAACGCGCCAAAGGAAGGGAGAGGAGGTCGAGAGGTCGGGGAGGGAGAGGGGAAAGAGGCGTGGGTGGGGGAGATTTCAGAGAAGGAGGACTTCAGTCAGGGTTGGGGAATAACGTAGGAGTCAGAGATCTTGGAGGGTAAGCAGAAGGAATCCGTGGCAAGGGGAGATAAGTGTGAGGATGAGATAAGATGCGGTCCGAAAGAGGACGGGAATGCATTGGAGGGGGGAAGGGGAAATACAAGAGATGAGTGGGAGGCAAAGAGACAGACGGGTGACTGGACGAAATTAAGACTTCGCTCAAGATCCCTGCGAATCGCTAATTTTCTCTCGAATCTAGTCTGCGATCTCAGAGTCGCATGGAGCCGAGAGGCGATTAATTACCTATCCTCATCTCTGCATGATATTTTACTATTATCATTGATTCATTAGATTGCAACTAGATTAATAATCCGGTGGCCGCATAATTACAATTCTATGTTTCATTAACACATTTCCATTATATATGCTGACTCAATACTAATTACAGTATTGCAACGTAATTGGCTATTGCATAACAGCAGCTACACTAATACAATATTAAATCCCCAGAAATATCCATTTATCTACTAAGTACAACATTAAACTATTACAATAAATTGATCTTCCTTAAAAATTACATATTTTCCTGTAAAAGCTAAGTTGATCTATACAAATAAAAAACTTAGCATTTACATTTACTCACGAAAGTTTATAATATTTTATGCGATGAAATTTTGTACATCGTGCAGGGACGGATCCAGGGGGGTGGTCCTGGGGGTCCGGACCCCCCCCCCCCGAAATATCACTTGTGCCTATTTTTCGAAAATGAAACTCAAATAACGTAAATAAACACACAATTTAATAAGCAATCACTAGCGAAAAAATTCGAGTTTGTCTAACACAATTCTAACGTCACGTTTTGTGAAAGCCGAAATATCTTTTATTTTTAAATTTTTCGATCGGACCCCCCCCCGAAAATTTTTTCTAGTTCCGTCCCTGACATCGTGAGTAAATATTAATGGAGACTGGCAATAAATGATTCTCCAATTTTGAATTCATGGATTCCAGTATTACCTCAGTTTATAGATATCGTAGCAGATGTCAGAAATAGTGCAATAAAATTTCCCTCAGTGAAGGCAGTCTTTGGCCTTTCCATCCTGCCTGCTGAGAAGTAAAGGCACTGATACACATATTCGTGTTTTTGGGAAGAACAATGTTGACTTTGAAAATTTAAAAGAAAGCTATGGTAATATCTGTGAGCAGATACTTATGGGAGATAGAACCAGGCTCGATATTTAGGATTTGATAGTTGGCGCCCACACAGAAAAAGCTGCCTACTCGTGAATGGTGCTTGCGATATCGACTAAGAATTTGCAGTTGATATGCTTCTGATAACCTACAAAATATAATAGATGCTAAAATTCCGATTTTTGCCATTTTGTTACATAAAGTAAGCAAAAAATTCTCAACTGTGATCAATAAAATCAAGTATAATGAAAGACAAAGAGTAGATTTATAACATGGCGTTGTGCTTATTCAATGTATTTCCTCTAATGGGTTCAGCATTGGTTTGAACTTGAAGAATTTTGCAAAAAATCTATGACCTGCATTTTTCGCAAAATTAGGTCGAATACGCCACCCTGTATATTTTAAATGTGCAGGAATCTGTAAAGTAATTTACTTAAGAGTAATATCAATGGCTGTATATGTAATTTATAGAGCAATAATTATGCGAAGTGTCAAAGTTCGCACAAACAATCCACTTTTGTATTTTTGGACAGCTTTTTTTATTCTAGCCGAATGTACGAAGTTATATATATTACAATAAATGTTAAGTAAAAGTAAAGAATACTTGGGAGGTAACAATATGAAATACAATCGCAAAAATATAAGTTACAGTAAAAAATTGGAAAAAAATAATTTTTTATTAACTCGAGATATATATAGGAATGCACGTGTATGGTATGATTTCCAAACTCCGATATTCAGTTACTATTTTTCTATAAATAAAAGTCCATTGAGTTAAATGGTCGGACATGCGTCCACTATTTTTAAGCAAAGAACGTGCTCTGAAAGATTCGTGCGAATCGGTTGGTTAATTCTCCGCTAACCTGGTGTTCCCTTTGTCAGTACAAATTTTCCTTTCTCGAAGTTGTTTGGCATCAAGTCGGCACGGGTTATCATAATTCAATCGCAATAATATTTGCTAGGTAAGTTAATAAGGCCAAATAGAAAAAAATGGAGGGTATGCGTATTTGATTTTGCAAAAAAATATTTTCCCTTATATCTTGGGACACCCTAATGTACAAATAGATGAGAAGATAGTAACGACCGGAAATCTATCTTACTAAAACTATCTGTTTTAGCAAGTACTTCCTTGTATCTCTTTGTCGATGCCTCTAAGAGATCGTGCTCGTTCTTTACTTGAATTACAGTATAATCTACTGCGCCTTAAGTCTGAATCGATGTTTGGAAATGTTCCAGTTGGTAATCAAATTTTCTCACCTGGAGCGAATTCAACCCGAGCCATCAATGAAAAAATGCTACTGTCGATCCCGAAATCTTCACTTAAGACACGAGCTTCTCTACGGTGGTCCATCTCTAACTCTGAGATTAACACTAGAAGGACGGCAGTTTCGGCCTACATAGAAGGACGGGAGGTGGTCATTTGACCACCTACATTTAAAATTCGTAATTAATTACTTTTATTATTCTCAAAGACCTGAATTTTGCATATCTTCTAAATGTGACCATTACACAAATGCTGATACGGTGTTTTACCTCTTATTTGTTTAAATTTTAATTAATTAAACAAAATGTTGACCGATGTCCTAAATCTGCAGAATTTCATATTCTAGAATATTTTATCTATTCATACTGGACCAATGAAACTCATATTTTCGGAATAAGTGGAAAAAAGTCCAAATTGTTGATAAAAGTCAGTCACGTCACGCCGAGATTGTTATGCCATCTGACGGAAACCATATAAAAACCACTAGTTCGTACCTCGGAAAAAAGCTCCATCAAATACGATGGCGGGAGAAATTTTCGAATTTCGTCGTAAAAATTTCCAATCTATGGTTTTCGTCAATGCCAAATGCCAATGCAATGTCAATCGTTCTACAACAGTTAACTACTCATAAAAATAAATTTTTACAGGGTTGCCAACATATTAGTTCAATCATTATAAAATGTTCTTCCAATGTTTTTCTCAGGTAAATCACAAATTGATATCCCAAGTTTACATTCTATCACCTTTCTTGAACAATTGGAATTAATGTCAAGGGTACTAACTTTATAAATCAGGGCTACCAATCGTAAGAACGGAATTTTAAACAGAGAGTTATGCGTTCGCAGAATAAATAACTAAAGGGATATTTTGAGCACAGATTTGTTTCATGTGATTTTCCGAAACTCTTGGGGATCCCGAATAAGTTTATAAACTATAAAGAAGCAGGGTTACTAAAACTTTCGGCTGTAAAGTGAAGGCAGCGATCAGACCTTCATGGAAAACCTATCAATTAATCATGCATTTATCGAGAATGGCCTTTTCTTACTCATATCTCATTCTGTGCTTATCCACTCTGGTGCTAGTTTTATTACGTTGATTTTTATTTTAGACTTACCTTAATCCTTACATCATTCTTAAAATGTTATTTCCTTCCATCATTCGCTAGTTTACAATAAATCCAAGTCATTATAGTAACACTTCATCATCTTCACAATGTAAGGTTTGAAATCATAATAAAGCTTCGCTAGCGTTCTTACAAATTAATATTTATTCCTTATTAAGTAATGGATTAACATTTTTAAGGTATGTTAAGAGAGAATATCACTCTATGTATCCAAGAGTACATAATTTTTTACCGTAGATTCTGCACATTGCCACTTTTCCTCTGTATATTTTCCTACATTTTAGGCACAAATTACTGGATTTGTTATATCATCCGGGTGAGATCTGACACTTTCTTCTTTTCTGCGGTCTTATTGGCGCACTTGCTTCCCCTGATGAATTTCCCGACATTGCAAAGGAACATGAGGGAGGTGGCTCTATTATTATTATTATTATGATTATTATTAGGGGTCTTTATTAGCCGAGATTGAGGATTGAGACTAAAAAGTCTCCTCTTCCATCTAACCTGTAAAGTAAAGCTCTATCTATAAGGTTCCAATAATTTCTAATACAAGTCTTTGAATTTACTCCTTCCGGCTGAGTTTATGCCCAGTGGTTTCTTTGAATAGAACCCAGTTATTTATTGAGGCCAGGTCCGATATGTTAAAAAATACATGCATTGGCCATCTCCTTGCAGCCGAATGAGTTGAATATTTCCGGCACATGCTATCCATTATATCTCCTCCTACTTTGTTGCGGTTGTAAAACAAAACTGTATCCGGTTTCTTTTTCTGAGTCAGAAATCATTACGTCCTGATGCAATGTACTGATTAAAAGCAAATTGTTATATTTTTTGCTTGGTAATTTGTCAAGCTATGGCCTAGTCTATTTTTATAAACTCTAGTTGAGTATATTTCATCGCTGTGATGAACCGAAGGAGGTAATTCTCTTCTATTTTCTCTTATCGTTCCAACCAGTGAGATTTTGTTTTTTTTTTATTTTTCAGCGAGGCTGATTGAAGAGAAGTAATTTTTGCAAGTTATGTTGATACCGGAGTTTTTGAACGGCTCTGCCAACCATAGCACAACAAAGTCTCCAGGAGACTGCCTTGATCCCCTAGCATCATCTTTTCCACAATAAGGAAATGCATTTAGGCAATATTTAGACTTTACGTCTGATAATACACAGTACTTGATCCCAAACATATCTGGCTTATTCGGCATGTATTTTAGTGGTGAAGTTTATAAACCAAAGTTCCAATTTTCTTCAAGAGATGGCATTAGTGGCGAATGTTTTTATAAACAAAAGTTCCAGTTTTCCTCAAGAGATGGCATTAGTGGCGAAGTTTATAAACCAAAGTTCCAATTTTCCTCAAGAGGTGGCATTAGTGGTGAAGATTATAAACAAAAGTTCCAGTTTCCCTCAAGAGATGGCATTAGTGGCGAAGTTTATTATATAGTACATTTGATGTATCGAATGTCTATCTATATATGGCTATCCATCTCGGTGTGGAAAAACAAGGAGATCGTGACATTTTGATTTTTTTTGAGATTTGACAAGAGAGAAAAGAGATATAAAGATTCCTTCAATAGAAAGAGGAGATATAATAATTATAATATATTAATATTCGCTTCTTGTCTGGCAATGGCGTATGACTTATGTTAGTGGGAGCATCAGATACGATAACAGGAATGAGGGAGGTCGGTGCGTTCACACACCACCTCCGGATTATGTGTGTTCGACACTAATGCCATCTCTTGAGGGCAATTGGAACTTGGTTTTCTAAACTTCGACACTAATGCCATCTATTGAGGAAAATTGGAACTTTGGTTTCTAAACTTCGCCACTAATGCCATCTCTTGAGGGAAATTTGAACTTTCGTTTATAAACTTCGCCACTAATGCCATCTCTTAAGGAAAATTGGAACTTTTGTTGATACAATCTTCGCCGCTAATGCAATCTCTCGAGGAAAAATGGTAATTTCGTTATTAAACATTGACATTAATGCTGCATCACCAGAAAAATGTGACCTTTTTTTAACTGAAAAATAAAAATATCCCTAAGTAAACTGTAACATTACCATAAGTTGAGATATAATTCAGTATCATAATAAAAAGTGTCCATTAAAACCTATGTAAGCATTACTTGCCCTAGTAAATAATATTTTCAAGCTGATAGGAATAAATTTATGAACAACTTTTGATGAAATTTTATAAGAAGGAAAATTAAAGATTACGACAAGGATAATAAAAAAGAATATTTTGGAAACATGCAATTCTTAAATAAGCAAATCTAGTATTTAAGTTAATCAAATGATAATTAATTTTTAAAGAAGTGTGAACATTTTTATAATTCTCTCTATAAATGCGGCGGGGAAATTACTAGCGGGCGGGGGTAAGCAGCGGGGCAAGCGGTGACACACGAGGGAGCGCGGGAATTGCTTTTAAACATTGTTTTTAGTTGACCTTGAAACGCGCTAGGATAGACTTTTCGTATCTACTCATAGAGATCTAAAATATTCTCCAGCACTAACAATAAGGATCGATTCGTAAGCATAATGAAACATTTACGGTTTGATCACAGAGAAACTCGGAGTCAAGCTCTGAGAGAGGAAAAATTTTCTTTGGGTTCTGAGCCTTGGAATAGATTTATAACTAACTCCAGAGCCTGCTACAACCATGACGAGAGTGTTACGGCCGATGAACAATTATATCCTACGAAGTGCCATGCCCATTCATCCAATACATGCCGAATAAGCCAGATATGTTTGGGATCAAGTACTGTGTATTATCAGACGTAAAGTCTAAATATTGCCTAAATGCATTTCCTTATTGTGGAAAAGATGATGCTAGGGGATCAAGGCAGTCTCCTGGAGACTTTGTTGTGCTATGGTTGGCAGAGCCGTTCAAAAACTCCGGTATCAACATAACTTGCAAAAATTACTTCTCTTCAATCAGCCTCGCTGAAAAATAAAAAAAAAACAAAATCTCACTGGTTGGAACGATAAGAGAAAATAGAAGAGAATTACCTCCTTCGGTTCATCACAGCGATGAAATATACTCAACTAGAGTTTATAAAAATAGACTAGGCCATAGCTTGACAAATTACCAAGCAAAAAATATAACAATTTGCTTTTAATCAGTACATTGCATCAGGACGTAATGATTTCTGACTCAGAAAAAGAAACCGGATACAGTTTTGTTTTACAACCGCAACAAAGTAGGAGGAGATATAATGGATAGCATGTGCCGGAAATATTCAACTCATTCGGCTGCAAGGAGATGGCCAATGCATGTATTTTTTAACATATCGGACCTGGCCTCAATAAATAACTGGGTTCTATTCAAAGAAACCACTGGGCATAAACTCAGCCGGAAGGAGTAAATTCAAAGACTTGTATTAGAAATTATTGGAACCTTATAGATAGAGCTTTACTTTACAGGTTAGATGGAAGAGGAGACTTTTTAGTCTCAATCCTCAATCTCGGCTAATAAAGACCCCTAATAATAATCATAATAATAATAATAATAGAGCCACCTCCCTCATGTTCCTTTGCAATGTCGGGAAATTCATCAGGGGAAGCAAGTGCGCCAATAAGACCGCAGAAAAGAAGAAAGTGTCAGATCTCACCCGGATGATATAACAAATCCAGTAATTTGTGCCTAAAATGTAGGAAAATATACAGAGGAAAAGTGGCAATGTGCAGAATCTACGGTAAAAAATTATGTACTCTTGGATACATAGAGTGATATTCTCTCTTAACATACCTTAAAAATGTTAATCCATTACTTAATAAGGAATAAATATTAATTTGTAAGAACGCTAGCGAAGCTTTATTATGATTTCAAACCTTACATTGTGAAGATGATGAAGTGTTACTATAATGACTTGGATTTATTGTAAACTAGCGAATGATGGAAGGAAATAACATTTTAAGAATGATGTAAGGATTAAGGTAAGTCTAAAATAAAAATCAACGTAATAAAACTAGCACCAGAGTGGATAAGCACAGAATGAGATATGAGTAAGAAAAGGCCATTCTCGATAAATGCATGATTAATTGATAGGTTTTCCATGAAGGTCTGATCGCTGCCTTCACTTTACAGCCGAAAGTTTTAGTAACCCTGCTTCTTTATAGTTTATAAACTTATTCGGGATCCCCAAGAGTTTCGGAAAATCACATGAAACAAATCTGTGCTCAAAATATCCCTTTAGTTATTTATTCTGCGAACGCATAACTCTCTGTTTAAAATTCCGTTCTTACGATTGGTAGCCCTGATTTATAAAGTTAGTACCCTTGACATTAATTCCAATTGTACAAGAAAGGTGATAGAATGTAAACTTGAGTTATCAGTTTGAGATTTACCTGGGAAAAACATTGGAAGAACATTTTATAATGATTGAACTAATATGTTGGCAACCCTGCTAAAATTTATTTTTATGAATAGCTGAATGTTGTAGAACGATTTGGCATTGACGAAAACCACAGATTGGAAATTTTTACGACGAAATTCGAAAAATTCTCCCGCCATCGTATTTGATGGAGGTTTTTTCCGAGGCACGAACGAGTGGTTTTTATATGGTTTCCATCAGATGGCATAGCAATCTTGGCGTGACCTTACTGACTTTTATCAACAATTTGGACTTTTTTCTACTTATTCCGAAAATATGAGTTTCATTGGTCCAGTATGAATAGATAAAATATTCTAGAATATGAAATTCTGCAGATTTAGGACATCGGTCAACATTTTGTTTAATTAATTAAAATTTAAACAAAATACGAGGTAAAACACCTTATCATCATTTGTGTAATGGTCAAATTAGACGTTATGCAAAATGCAGGCCCTTGAAAATCATAAAAGTATTTAATTACGAATTTTAAAAGTAGGTGGTCAAATGACCACCTCCCGTCCTTCTAGGTATATTTTGATGTAAAATTTAACCTAAAAGTGAAGAAAAATATTGTAATACTTAAAACAAATTTTTGGATGGTAATAAACAAAGTCAAAAAGTTTCAAAAATCCTGAGGTATTTTACGAAAATAAATTTGATGTTAAACTTCGAAAAGTGGTCAAGTGACCACCTCCGTCCTCTTAGAGTTAAATCTAGTTCATGTGAATCTCCAGTCTTTTGTCAGTATTCGTGACTGGGTCGAATACTAGAAAAGTAAGGTATTTCTTTGAATATCGATGAGCATACCCTCAGGGTTCTACTTGTCCATCTGCGCCTTCTATTCGCCTTTCCCACTGCATCTCGAATACGTTCTTTGTTCCATAAACTACTAGTGATTGCCTGGAAATCTCCTACTACGTCTTACAAGATATCTTTCATATCCTTTCCTATCATCATTAACGATTCGAATAGGTAATCTATGAAATCAAATTATCCATCTGGAAATCGGCATAAGGAGCAAAGAAGAACCTTACTTCCGTTTTGTCCAAGAGGTCAGCACCAAACCATTTCGCTCGTGCTATTCCCTGTGAAATCTTCACGCTGGCCAGAGGAAATATTTCCCTCGATGCAATATCTTCGCTCAATCATCTCTAGGTTCCCAAAATAATACCTTTGCAAGACTGAGGGATTCTGCCTGCAAATTTCGTGTACTTCTTCAATTCACTGCTATAGTTTTAAAATCCAATGTCATCATTAGTCAAATGCACCGTAATTAGAGCCCTGTTGTAGACAACGTAGCGTTTTCTCCTTACCAAAAATCCTCATCCATTAGTATATCCTATTTATAGCAAAGGCATTACATTCCTGGGAATTGCAATGCGAAATTGTATATTTTTATTTTAATGTTTTATATAGCGTTGTCGGTGCCTGAAAAGTTATTTCAGATTTATACTGAAAAATTGATGAGCCCCGATAGGTTGATTCGATTCCTTATGGTTATTTGATTAAAACTCCACTATCCTCTTTCCTTCCAAGAAAATGAAAATTCTTAGCACTGCTTACAACGACCTCTAGTTTTCTCGAAACAAAGAGGCTGGCATAGATGCAAGTCACGGCTTTAAATGTGTTTCGTGAATTATTGATGTTTAATCATGTTTAATAAAATTCTCGTAGAAAATTGATTCATATATGAATAATGGGAAGTCACATATATTGTATACAAACGAATGAATATTGATTTAATACTTCATTCAGAAGTATTGGTAGTATAGTATAATTCACCTTCTAAATGTAGGGAATTTAGTTAAATTACTTTATTCAGACTATAACTATAATCAGATAAATGCGTTAGATAAATGTAATTGATCCTTTCGTCGTACTTAATACTCACAAAACTCACTCGCTATGGACTACTACTAACAAATATTCATACCCCAGGTGTTTCCCAACTGTTCTATTGCCCGATAGGTCCTGACGTAACTACGCCTGATCGCTCTTCTTTTCCTAAAACTCGTTCAGTCTATGCGCGACTTTCAGAGCGGAAGGACCTACACTTGGGAATGTCGCTCTGGCTTCTGCGCATGCTAACGTCTCCTACTTGTCATTAATATTTCAATTTTTTCGAGGTAAGTGATATTGGGTGTATATAAATTAACTCTCAGTGCAAACAACCCCTCCAAAAGTTACTCAAGCGAATCGCTAACGCTCGCGCTTTGCAGGATTAGCGAGTGAGTCACCGTGGGTTGTAAGAGGGGGTCGAAAAGCCATTCACTACCGCCAGTACGTGTGACCTCAGGGAGGCTCCCTTACTTCAACCACCACAAGGCGTTTCTTCTCTGCTGAGAATCCACGGAATTGTCGAAGTAATGGTCTCATTTGAGAGGATGTCGGAATTAGTCTTTATTTAAATTTTAAGTTAAGGTTATTTTTTTGCGACTTCTAAAGTCTCCAGCTCAGATCGAAATTTTTATAATGATAAACGTTGAATTTTTTCCAAATCCAGTATAATTTAATTTACTGCGTTTTGTTGCCTGAAATTTTTTCCAGTTCAACGTATCTTCGTCTCTTGCTGCTAGGTGGCCAAATTTCGTTTCTGCTGATTTCATCGCGTATTCTTCTTGTATGAGGAGAACCGATTTTAATTACAGCTGATAAAAATCGGTAATCCAAATAATATTTCACTGGAAATTCCTTAAACGACTAAAGGCCCAATTTGACTAATCTGCCAGAATCGGAAATATCTAGGCAACGATTCATTAAAATTGTGTTTCGGCAATACTTAATTTCAATATGACTTACTTAAAAATTTTTCTTCCAGATTTTGCGTTTATATACTTTGTGTACTAAGCTAGCAATAAATTCACAAAGTCTAACGGCACATGATTAATAATTCGACAGTAGGGGTCACGTTTAGCAGTGTCTTTTAAAGAACATATTCGAGAGTCTGTAATGCTGCAGTGCTATATACATAATTACAATACCTGATTCTTTTACAGAATTTTAGTTTAATCCTAAATTGTGATTAATAGCTCTAATTAACATGAAAATCATGCATTTATTTCAATTCTACCAACTTTTGAAAAAATCAAATTTCCAAAATTTGATCTTTTTACTCCTTTAACCACTTCCCTGACGAGATTTTGTCATATTTATGACAAAAGAAACATATTTTTTATTTCAGTTTTGGAAGAATCATTTAAATACAAATAAGTTAATGCCTTTATATTATTTATTTGGACAAATATTTTTCACGTTATTGCATTAGATAATTAATTAAAGTGATTACAAAATACACGAAACCCTCATTTAGATTTTTCTTATTTTTAATTTAAAATTAAACAGTAAATTAATGCTGTAAAATGCAAAGAAAGGACACGTTTGAATCCTTTATAATTATTTATATTCACAAAAATCAAAATTTATTTAAATATTTGCACTTTTGTGGTATGTTAGAAACATTGGAGAAACATAGAGTGATACGTTGCACATTCCACAGAAGTATCTTATCTCCCTCCTAATCAGCTTCCCTCTAGCATGCTTATCCCTCCCAATAGTTTTTTTAGCGCTATCCTTTATGCAAATTTAAAATTTTTCCCATTCCTTGTAAGTGTTCAGTTCCTTTCTCTTATGATCAAGAGTCTTGTTGATTGACTCTTGAAATTTCTCAGACTTCCCACCCCGTAGAGCTTCTAAATTCCATTTTGGTGTACGTTTTGCGCAAAGGGTATTTTTAAACTTAACTCTCAAGCACTCGAGCCCCATGGCGTAACACGAGCAGTCGCGCCAGCACACTCCATTCGCCAGTGATTATTTTTTAAATATTTTCTTCAAATCAGATGATTTCCATAAATTTATAATTTATAGCCATTATACAATAGTTTAAGCCTTGAAAAGCGATTCATGGCATTTATTTTTTAATAGATTTTTAATGATAAACAGAATAAATCACGCTTTAACATTTTTAAACGCTTGAAACCTTCAAGGAAATAACTTATGGATAAAGTTGTGTACAAACCTTCACAGTTCACATTCATTTATCATTACACAAAAATGGTCTTATTATCCCAAAAACATTACTCCTCTTTGCAGTAAAATATTCAGTTGAACCTGGGCACGGGGTACGCAGCACGACATGAGCTTCAAAAGTCTCTCTTTTTTGCCGTAAATTGAACCCAATTTAAGCGAAACTCGGGTGGTACATAGAGAACATTATTGTAGGAAGACTTGAGGGACACAGAATGATTACAAGGAAAGATAAAAAAGTTACGAATGAAAATGTATACACTGGCGCACTCAGTGTGCCAGCACGAGTGCTCGAGGGTTAAGCTCAGTTTTCATCATGACCAAATTATGATCCGAATTAACATCAGTACCAGGAAAATCCCATGAGTTTTAACACTATTTCTAAACCTCTTTCTTACCAAAATGTAATCAATTTGGTTACCATCTGTATCACCAGTCTTTTTTCATGTGTACCTATGTCTGTTGTGGTGCTGAAAGAGTTTGTTAGTGATGCTGAGATTATTTCTTTTGCAAAATTCAATCAGTTTCTGTCCTCTGTCATTCTTTTACCCTAAACCAAATTCTCCCACCTCTTCCCCATCTTTGCCTTGCCCAACTACCACATTTCAGTCTCCCATAACAACGAGATTCTAATTGCCCTTAACCCTTCCCATAACCTCCTCTATTTGTTCATAGACCATATCTACATCATCCTCACTGTAGTCAGTAGAGGGCAAGTACAGCTGAACTATAACCGTGTTTACTGGTTCAGACTTCTGCATCATCGCTCCAGAAGTTCCCGGGTCATTCCACCATACTTTGCATAACCCTAGTATATTATGGACCCCTTCCTTTCTAACTATAAGTTTTCCAACTTCCCTTTTCTGAGCATTGTCCTAACATTCAATGTCCCCACCCTCGTTTCCATCTTCTCTTCTTTTCTTGTCGTTCCTTGTGTAAGGGTTTCGTGGAATGACGACCGAGGTGGCCTTACTCCCATCACTGATGGGCACTCACCCTCATCTCTGTGTCCCTTTGCCAATACCAATTTTATTATAGGAGCACATCATAATCAGGAATGAGTACTAAGTAGTCAAGGTGGTCTCCCCTTGCCTTCCTTAACAGTGTTTTATACCATGACACTATCACTCATTATGGCCATTCCACCTTTGCAGCCACCTCACTGAGGTACAAACACTGAGTATACTATCTTTTGTCTGGTCCCTACCTATTGATCTTTCTCGCATGAGTGGATCCTACCAGGAACTATGCTTCAGCCAGTCTAGCTCTTTAGGTCATAGGAACACGAAAGTTATATCACAACAAGGTTGTAGTCCAAAGATGGGTTATGGATGATGCATGCTATAAATAGAAACTAAAACAGAGATGCAAATGAAGAAATATGTAGGCAATCCTAATCACAAAATATGAATTTTAAAAGCTACTACCAAAATAGTTACAGATATCCATCCCATGAGCAGGTGTTTAAATTATCTTGCACATTAGTAGTGCCTAGGCAATGAGAAGCTCAGAATAGAGAAAATTGGAGGCACATTGGCAATGAAAAATATATTTATTCCAGAAAAACGTGATTAGCAAAGTTTTTTACGAAGAGGAGGCTAAATATATTTGTATATATTTATTTACACAAAAAGAATTTATTTATACAGGAAATCAACAGTACCATACAAGATAACATATGAACTTTGGTGGCCAAAAATCACTTTGTCCACTGATAAGCATCTTGTATGACTTTAGATATACTACAACAATAATTAATAACAGTTCACAGCATTTGAACTAACAATTAAATCCTTGTGAATTCTTAAAACCAAATTATTCAAATATTGGTTTCATAACAAGGAGTTTTATTTGTTGTAGACAGTTTGTAAATATAGGATCCATTCAAATGAAAAGAAGTCTTATTTTTTAATTAAATAACTCATCACATTGAAATAACATGCTAATTTTCCTTCTCTCAACAAACAAGAAACTCTGAAGCAATGCCAAAATTTAAATTATTGCAGCTAAGTAGTATAAATTTCAATAAAATATGAATTTTACATAGTTTATCAGTAACTACACTAAAGGACGGACTAGCATATCACAAAGCACAAAAATATTTTAATCTGAGATTTCTTGTTTGTCAAGATAAGCTACATATCATCTACAAAATATTATTTATAAATATCACAAATGTACAAGCTTTAATTATTCTGGTGAAAAGAACAAATGATATCAGCATTTAATTTCTGTCAAAATCTCATATCAAATTGTCGAAAAGTTTGGAATGTTTTCTCCATAATCAAGAGGCACTGGAATTCAAACAAGCTATGTACAAAACCAGTAATTAGGAATAAAATCTTCAATAATTTTCCAATGAGTCAAACTCAGAGGAAATAAAGGAAAAAAAATATCAGGTGATATAAAGTAAATCCTAAAATTTAGGGATTACCAAAATACCTTATTTTCTAGAAAATAAGGCGCCTTCAAATGTAATGCACACCCCAAAATTTGAGCGTCTCAAAAATAAAAATCATTCGACCACGAATCTAATGGGCACCTCAAGTCATGTCATTTGCAGCACTGTATACATGTTTATGATACACATATATGGTGACATGTATGCATGTTTATAAGAATATAGTTTATATATGAAATACCCACTATTGTCCATGCCTGAAGTACTATATAAAAGTGAACATAAACTAATATAAAATTTTTGATTGGCTAGCCAAACTCCATTTCAATTAAAAACTATTGGCCAACAGCTTAGTTTTCCTGTATTCTATGGGGTCTCTTACAGTCAAAACATCAATAGCACATTGGTGAAACGTAACACGAGTTACATGGAGCCAGGGTGAGCCCAGAATCTAGCCTACGCCAGATCTCCATCCTCCTGGCTGTATAGTACGAGACATGCACACAAGTGGTTCTCTGCACGAAAAGTGCAATTCACGTGCACCCTGATTTTTAGCTGAGAAAGGTCCCAAAAGGATGTGCATCATTTTCGAGTGAATAAGGCATTTTGATTCTTTCAACCATAAATTCAGATATCTTTTATACAAAAACACAACATAATTACTCTGATCATAAAATTGAACAATACCATCATGCTTCACCACTAAATGCCATATAGCTCTTGAGCACAAAATGAAGTACTTTGTCATAACAAGTGATGTTATAATTGATTAAGTCATAATACTCTGACTTTTAGAGAAGACTGGCTTCTTAGAAGTTAAAAAAATAGAGGTCCAATAAAGTTACTTCAAAAATAACTTTCTCAGTTACATAAAACATCTCAGCATATCAAAAATGTTGACAGGCGAAATTGTGATGGCTGCCATAAAAATTAGTAATGCCCTTTTTGTCACAAGTACAATCAGAAAACAGCTTTTTTTGCGGTAATCATGTCCGCTGGTAAATGTAAGGCACTCTAAAAGAGCTGAATGTATAAAAGGAGTACAAATTATTGATGTATAGCTTACCAATATTAAGTACATACAACTATAGTAACATTGAAACCTCTGAAGAATGTATCTTTTCATGAAAATGACAGCAGTGTTTCAAAATAAGCTCATTTTTATGGAAATATACTCCAAAAATGTGAGTAAATTTATCCAAAAATGCAATGCAAAAACTAAATTTTCAGAGAGCCTTCCCTCCATTTCATTATCTGCTAGACTGTCACAGCTGAAACTTCAACAGCTACACCTGAAAATAAAACATAAACAATGTTGGAAAATAACTAAACTTCATTAGAATTTAAACTAATAAAAATATGTAAGAGTACTAGTTTATCATAACTTCAAACCACATTTAGTAAATAAAAAGAGAAGCTGTATGGAAAAATCATGAAGCCTACTGGCAAAATGACAAAGTGAGCAGGAAATTGAAGAAGATAATATTAGACCAGGGACACAGCACAGTGAAATTGATAGGGTACTGTTTGTTCCTAAAAACCTTGGCCTAAAGGGTATGAAATATTTCTGTTATTTACATAGGATATTTTATTATGAAGGAAGATGGCCAGATGTTTATTAAAACAAAAAACAATCCTGATTCCATAACAGAAAAAGAATAATGTCACTGAATTTTGTTATTGTCATAAAATTAGTTTAATTTCTGATAAATTGCAGAAGTTATTCTAATCAGTCTGAATATAATGATTAAGGGGAAAAACAGAGAAGACCAGTTTGGTTTCAAAGAAGTAAAGGAATGAGAGACCCAATAGGGAGAATGAGGATACTTGAAGAAACCTGGATTTCAAGTAAGATGTATGGTATGCTATGTTGACTTAGAAAAGATTCAATAGATTCCAACAGCCAAATATGATAGAGATTAAAAAAACTGCATTGATTGGAAAGGTGATTGGTTAAAAACTTGTTTATATCAAACAGAGTAATTCAGGATAGCTGATGGGGAATCAGAATGGGCAGAATTAGGAATGATTCCCTTTATCACCATTTCTTTTTTATAAATATGCAAATATGCAGAGGAAAAGGTGAAAGAAGGTTTGGATGAAATAGATAATAGAATGAAATAAGTGAATTCCATAAGATATTCAAATGCCATGCTGCATGAGATTCCAAAAAATGTTAAAAATTACAGTCATCACAAGGTCCTGATGATGTTGAAACCTGGCCTTCATTAAAGAAAAACTGTTTCTGGGAAAAGTGCAATTCCTCTCTGCATTCTGAAAGTCTGTTTTGTTGATTTTTGAAAGTTTTTAACATAGTCCTACGGCCAAAATTAATGAGGGACTTTAAAAATATTTGGTAGATTGGAGAAATTGGTCATCAATATATGAAAACTCAAATCAATGTCATGATAATAGGGTTGCTGAAGGGGAATCAGAATTACAGAGCTATAAAGTCCATCAGATATGTAACACTGTATATGAGATTCAAGAAGGTTGTATACAAACACTATAAAATGCACTGTAGCAGGGGATTGTGGGATTAAATTGAAAATCAGACAAAACAAAGTTATGAAATTTGCTAAGCAAAAGAAAGCCAAGTAAACAACTAAGGTAGCAAGAGGAAAATCAGAACAAATGGATCAATTTATCTTTAAGTAAGTTGTTTTTTACTTTCTCCATATACGAAGTATAGAGAAAGTATTGTTTTCATGAAAAAATTCGACTTCGAGATTTCAACGGAAATACATGTTTTGGGTTCCCTTGAACACGTTTTGACCATTTTCGGAATGATGTCTGTGTGTATGTGTGTGTGTGTGTGTGTGTGTGTGTGTGTGTGTGTGTGTGTGTGTGTGTGTGTGTGTGTGTTAGTGGGCGCTCTATCGTGAAAACTATTGGTCGTATTAATACCAAACTTCGTATATAGTACTGTGGTGTGTGCTGTCAGAGTTGATTAGTTTTTGGAGTAAATCGGTTGACCGGAAGCCGAGCTTTATTCATTAGAGCTCATTTCCGGTTTTCAAAATATCTCCATAAATATGATATATACGTATATTGTATTAGTTATAAAAGTTTTAGATAATGTAATTTACTATAACTTTTGTATTTAACATATTTTTGTATCACCGGTTGATTAGGAGTTATTCGTGAAACACTGATAAACCGGAAGAAGATGATTATGTACTTTGTGGGTGCTCTAACATGAAAACTATTTGAGGGATCAACACCAAATTTCATATGTAGTACTTCCTTTACAGTCTTTAGAGTTGATTAGTTTTTGGAGTAAATCGGTTAACCGGAAGTTGAGCTTCATTCTTCAAAGCTCATTTCCGGTTTTCAAAATATCTCCATAAATATGATATTTAGGTATATACTATTATTTATAAATGTTTTAGAAAATAAATTTTACTATAACTATTGTATGAAACATATTTTCGTATCACTGATTGTTTAGGAGTTATTCCTGAAATACTGATAAACCGGAAGTTGCTGATTTTGTACTTTGTTGGCGCTCTGGGCTCTATGGGCGAATGGCCAGTTTCATCGTTTTTCATCCAGCATATCCCGAACAACATTATTGATAATGTTTAGAGTTCGAAATTACTGTCGTAGATAAGAAATTACATCTTATATATGGAGAAAGTCATGTGCTGGCCACATCAGATTTTTTTTCATGAAATAGACTCTGTGCAAATTAGGCCAAGAGAAAAGTTGCAGTGGTTAAAAAATCAAAATTACAATTTTACTAAGCAAAGTAAACTGATGAACAAGGACATTGACAAGGGAATCTGGAAAAGAATGGTCAAGTCTACATTTCAGAGTGTTTTGTTGCTTGAATATAAAACACAGATATCAGAAAACTAGACATTGAGAAACTGGTGGCCATTGAGAAATGTGGAATAATGGGAAAAAAGCCAGATCTATAAAAAGCAATTAAAGAAGTAATGAAGATTGTGGTATTTAGTTTAGGTTTTATTGGGAAAATAAAGCAAAACAGAGGAAATGAATGGGTTGAATATTGAGAGAAGATGGATAATAAATAAAGGATGACACGCAAAATAAAATAAAGGATGACACATTAATTTGGCAGTTTTAGTTTGCATGAATCTAGAATGGAGTTGAATATTAAACTATTCACATTTGCTGTATATTAAAATAGATGCTATTTTAAACATGAATGTTCCTTTCATGATGAGCAATTTCAACTCTTATTTCCTTTTTAATTCATTTTACACAGGCATACATAATTCTTCATGCAAAATAATATACTACACACCACAGATATTTCCTCCAATGGCTAAATACAGGTATCCTTTGTCACCAAAATCTGGTCCCCAAGAATTCCTTGCAATGTAGTGGGGTATTGGTGCAGTTAGATCATATCCAACTATTTGAACAGCATGGTTGAGAGACGAAGGAGTTCCTAAGCAATGATACTGAATGACGCCAGTCACGTAATTCTGCCAGTTGATGGCATTCACTGCAACAGCAACTGGTCCATGATTGGCCAACACATCTAAAAATTGATTCTCTTCACCTACAAAACTGACGGTTCAAATTTAAAGCTATTAGAGCAAATACAAGTTCATTCATTCTAATTATTTTCTCAAATATTTTCTATAAAAGTGACTCAGAAGGACTTTGTGTTAGAGGCATGTACGTTAAGGTGGTCTTCATTCATATGGAAAAAATTATTTTGAGAAATTCTCTGGGGATACCCCCTAAAGTTGTTCCATTTTGTTAGAAAATAAATTGTGTAAAATATTATTTAAATTGGATAATGGAAAGAAGTGTCACATCGTGCTTAAAATTTATATATTTCAGCATTTTTGGACTTTCTACGGTCGTCACAGATGTTTATGGAGTCTTCCCATTTGGAATTGTTTTCATATTTTTATCAAAACATCATTAGACATTAACTGTGATTTTCGTAAAATATTTATTAAAGACTCAATAATCACCTGTGATGACCGAAAAAAGTCCAAAAATGTTTTTAAAATATAACAATTTATATCATAACCAAATGGAAAGACTTTAAGGGGTGGTGTCCTGAAAGAATTTCAAACTTTTGAAAATATGAACCACCGTAATGTACATAAATTATGATAAGGAATACTTTACGTATTGAAATAAATTTCAAAATTAATTTTAGTGAAACACCATCTACTTTTTCTTATATTCTACGAACTTTATTTCATGTTTGATATAACAAATAAAGGATAAATTTAGGTAAATTTATTCCAATTAACAAACAAAGTGAATAGCAATCATTCAATTCATTAATGTTAATACTTCTCTGAATCCACTCAGAATAATTTTAGATAAAAAATCCAAAAACAATTTTACTTTGTGAAAAGAAAATTTGAATTTCTTAGAGTACTTACTTATCACAGGTATAGTCCAATACTTGCACTCCAACAGTTGGCCTGCGACAAGGAAAGCTTATATTAAAAAAATTGTGTAGAAAATGGCTATTCTTAAATTTATTAAGATATCAATCAGATTTTAAGTTACTATTTCATCCTTAAATCTACTCAAAATATGTTTCTGCAAAAATATTGAGAAAACACAGAATGAATTTTAAATTGCAAACATGAAACTATACAATACAATTTCTGCATTGTCCAACTGTTAACCTTCAGGAAACTGGATTCTCAGTAATACTTCAAAGAGATTTCACACTATCTGAAAAAGTATTTTGAAGGCCAATTGGAGCATTATCCTTTCAACCACTAGCTATCAAGAGCTGATAGAGAGGAATAAGGCTTAAGGTAGTTTGCCCTTACTTTCCACACCCAGCCAGAATGCCACAAGCTATACATGTCCATGTAAATGAAGCAACCTCTATGAGTACTACTTTTCTTAGCATTACATAAAGGATCGTTCACAAATTACATAACCCCAAATTCTCCTATTTCCGACCTCCCCCTTCCACCATGAAACAGGACAGTAACGCAAGCCAGGGCTCCCTTCCCTCCGATACTTAGTGAATGCTTTGTGAAAAGTTTTGGGCTTATATTCAGGAAAGAAAGATTTTTAGTTCCCAATGATAATTCACTTTTTATAAACTATTTCATTTTTTAAGGTTATTCATACATTTCACCTAGATTCAATGCCATGACCTGTTTATAATTACCATTGCACAAAACACAGACAGAGGAATACCAGTGCAGCCTACCACACTCCACTCACTTTCTGACTACTTCTGTTCAACACTTGTGCTCACTCGGATCAAAGCTGCCAATTTTTCCCAGTAAATTGCACCCCAGTGTATTGCGAGTATTAAATTCAAACTTTAAACATGCAGAAATTTTGATATTTTTTGCAGTTCTAAAACCGTGATGTAACAAAAACCCTCCCCCCCACGTTCCAGGATCGTAACGTCTGGCCAGACCCCCCTCCCCGCAAATTGCACTACGTAATTTGTGTATGGCCCCTGAGGAAAGACCTCTTTCAGAGCAATTTCAGCATACTCAGACCTCAGTTGCTTTCAGGCCATCACAGCCTTCAACAAGATGTTACAAAAGTGGATGAAAGTTAAATTTCTCTATCCTGTACAGATTTCACACATTTAATGAAAATAAAATATGAAGAGATAAAAGGAAAACGTTGTATCATGAGTGAGTTGCAGCCTTGAATCAAGAAAATTTCACAGAGTTTGTAATATGAGATCAGTATACTAACTTCATTAGTGGACAAGCGCCCGTTGCATACTTCAGAGGGTAATTATTATCAGGCATTAGGTGAACTTTAGTTGCAACCATCCATTCAAGAGCCCCGCATGAGTCTCCACCATCACATCCCATGTTCCCATTTCTAGCACAGTCAATGACCTATCAAAAATGAAAGATAATGATTAAAAAATAAAACCAAACAATTAAATAGCAATGATAACTGCTTTTACAGAAAAACTAACAATAAAATTATGTCACCACCTGCCATGTGGTTTACTAGACAAGTAAATATAAATGTTAAAACAAATTATGGCCCAGGATTCAATCCTGTAATAAACATAAAAATATATACAAACGATATATTTTCATCATTATACACATATATCATGTAAAGGCTATCTAAAAAGTATTTTAAACAATATGTCTGGGAACAGATACTTTTCATACAAAGTTTATAATTACCATATTTGACGGCATATAAGATGCACCTTTGTTCATAAATTATGCCTCGAAAAATTTCCCTGTGTCTTACATGTGAAGGTTCAACCTCCACAGGTTAACTTTCAATACTGAATGCTATTTTAGCCCAGATGGTCTATACTACCTATTTCATAATTGCATTCAATGATTGTGTTGTTATTTGGCTTTTACCAAACATAACAACTAAAAGAAACTACATTTTAAGTTATTGTGGTACCGCGCTTTCGCACGGACTATTAAAACTCTCTTTCCTTGTGAGTGGCCATCTTAATGAGGGTGCGTCTTATATGCCGTCAAATACGGTAGTTTTATAACAAATTTATTAAACAAAATTAAATAAATCAAAATACATAGTAGGTTATTACTTAAATACATATTAGGTATAACATTCCTGTTAAATTTTCTATCTTTTATCAGATTTCCAATATCATCTGAGGGAAACTGCTATTTCTTAAGGAAAGTTTGCCCTTTAGGAAAATGGTAATGGAAAAGAATGTTTGAGTTAATTCAAATTCATTAAGCTAAGGACTACGATAGCAGTACAGGCATCGTCAAACAAGCAAGAAACACAATAAAAGTATAATCACAATTAAAATAGAATCACATATTATATAAAATATACATTAAAAAGTTATCAAAGGAAGTGGAAAAGGAGGGAAAGGATACTAAGACAATTTAAGTACTCATAGAAAGATAAAATTTAATTAAAAAGAAAGAAATGTTAGATTACCAGTTATCACCAAGATATTCTGGGATACTGTAATAGGCCTTCTGAATAAGGAGCCTCATGACTTTGGTTTTCAAAGATTTTGTAGACAAGCAGTCTTTGACAGTTGCAGGAAGTTTGTTGTAAATGAGAGAGATTGAGTTCTGAGGGGCTTTGAGGGAGAGGGTGAGTGATCATAAAGGTGAATATCATTATTTTGGCGAGCACAATAGGTTTGGATGTTGGAGTTGAGAGAAAAAAAGACGAAGATTATTTTTTGCAAATATGTCATAGAGAGAAAGGATATAAATACAGGGAAGAGTGAGAAACTTTAAATGTTGAAAAAGTGGACATCCAGGAGTTCTGCTAGAAATGTTTATAAGAGCTTTTATGGCTCTCTTTTGTGCAGAAAAGGCTTTGATTGCTGAGGGAGAGTTTCCCCAGAATATAATTCTATAAGATAAATGGGAGTAAATATTGGTATAACAAACAGCAATAAGAGTTATGTTATAGAGTTATGAGTAGAAACTTTTGATTCCAAGGTTTTTTATCATGCCTAATCAATTGATGATGTTGGCTAATTATCAGAAGTTGTGAAAAACTTAAACTTATTGACCAATATTATAAAAATAGTTTAGGATTCTAGGGTTAATGGGAAAAATGTTTCCAGAATAGAAGGAGATATAAGAAAATCTGCAAATGTAGATAAAAGCTGCTAAGAGAAGGTGGTCAGCTTCCGGATATAAGGAACATCTATAGGAGGAGGAAACTTATCATACCACACTTTTGTATGCAATACATGTGCAACATCAAGAGTATTTGGGCATACCTCGTCACACTGAAGCAAAAATTCTGCATCTGTACTTATGAGTACAAAATTGAATTTATGGATAGTGAACTGTTTTACTCCAGTCACAAAATGTTCAAAAGTTCCCCACAATCTTTTTCACCGACTACTTTAACATTAATCCCCATAATAGAAGAGTTAATTCTTTAAATTTACCCAAAGCCCAGCGGTTGAAATTCTAACTATCATATTCTAAGGCATATCATATAATATTAGCGAATTTGATCCATGTTTGCGCTTAAATCCAACAATCGCAACTAATGAACAACATTACCACAATGGTATGCAATGTTGGTACTTCCAAAAAGAAAAATCAAGAGTAATATTCTATTAATATCTGATCCTTAAGCTTCATTCCCCAAACACTGCATTTAGAATGAATTTAAATCCTGGAACAGAACTCTGAATTTCAAGGGAAATACAACTTTATTTCCCTAGAAGATTATATAAATTCATTTGATACAGGTGCTTATGTAGTGAAAGTCATTCCTAGTGCAGTCTCAAGGAGAAGTCTTGAGAAACCAAGGAATCCTTGAGAGATTTAGCATATGTTATCTAATTGAAACGTTTCAGCAGCAGTGCCAAGCAAGTCTTCCTTCATTTCAGGCCATGCATAGGAACAGGAAACAGGGAGAATGTTACACTTCCGATGCAGAGATTAGAAAAGAGCATAATCGCCCAGAATATACATCTCAAAAAGTAGACACTTCTCTTAAAGCAAGCGAGAAAGGGCTGTAAAAGCTCTTTATTCAGGTTATATCTAGCGCCCATGAGCAAACTTGGGCATAACTGAATATTAAAATCCTAATAAAATATAGAATAAAAATGTTAATACCTAAGACATTTAATAAAAGTAAAAAGTAACAACACATTGACATTCGGACGTTGTTTCGAGAAAGTTTTCAACAGCCTAATAGGTAGGAAAGGGTTAAAGTGTTTTTGCAGACAAAGGCATGCACCCAGGAAAAATCTCAAGGAAAAACAGACTTGATAAAAGTCCGACATGCCTGGGAATCAAATCTTGGGAATCTTGCATATTGAAGTTCCCAAAATGGGCGGATAAGATGTTCTGCCCGGGTAGCTTAGTTGGTTAAGGTGGCCTCCCGGATAGAAAGATCCCGGGTTCGATTTTTCAAGTCTGTTTTTCTTTGGGAACCTAATTGTTATTAATAAGTGACTTCCTATTGATAGGTAAACGGTATTGAACAGTAAAAAGGCATTAATGGTTATTAATAGGTATCGTAGAATGGGGTGCATTCGGCCGTTTTTTAGAGTTTTTTTTAATATTTCTCTATTCAATTACATTCTGTATGCACAGAAAATTTAAATTAAATGGAGGTAATTCTTATTCATACAAATAGTATTGAAAACTTTTTCTTAAAGCAACGGAATTTGTTTAAAAAAATAAAGAATAGCGTCCGTAGGCGCCCCGACCGATGGGGTGACTTCGGCCACTAAATATGTTTCCTAAATATCGCCTATAAAATTAACTAAATTACTAATATTACGAAAATTTCTATTTAAAATCTTTAAATTATTATTATATTAATCTATTGTTTAATAGGTACTGAGATAAGAAGTGATTGACTCATAATAACGTTTTTCCACTTTATTCATAAAATTTCAGAAGAAAAATTACTTTTTTTACATCTTTTATTTTTTTCTTCCAAAAACAAAAATAATGAAAAATTCTTGTAGAAAACTTCTACTCACTGTCACTCAAACCCTTTTAAATTTTTTTCAAGCCTTAGAGTCAGTGTTTTGTTTCTAGTAATGAATCTCTGAACCCAAACAATTACTGGAATTATTTTCAAAGCACTGAACATTTACTTTTTACTGTTCAAATACATTTGTACTAAAATTTGGATTTCACGAATACTTATAGCACTTCCACTAATTTAATCTCTTCTTCACGAAGAAGCACTGTTTGGCCTCCGATTTTCTTCAAATGTTTCCCATCTTGCTGAGTGCTCCTCAGGACCTGGTACTTTTCTGCTGCCTTTTTAATTGTTATTTTTCGACTATTGACTTCATCTAACGCTTTTCTTAAGCTATTTTCATCATAACTTTGATACAAACGCCTAACACTGACTTTCTGGTTGTTCCTAGACATGGCCGAAGTCACCCCACAACATTGCAATTTTTTTTCATAGGTGGCCATAATAACCAGATCTTAAGTTAAATATGTTTATAATTTTTACACTGTGGTTATGACCGAACTAATGAAATTATAAGATCATTTTCTCTTACTTGACTTTAACAGAGAAGTTACCAGACTGAGGTCTCGTAGACTTGTCTCGAGAATGCACTAATTTCAATTTAGTTCCCATGACAATTGTACTGCCTATGTTTCATGGAGCAAGGCGGATTTGCTGGCGATATGTCCAGACAATGTTCTAAAGCGCAGAAAAAATAGCCACTTTGTGAAATATTAGATATTATACTATAAATTTACAATTTGTGGAGCAGCGCACGCGTGGCCGAAGTCACCCCATTCTACGGTAACTTTCTACTAATAATAATTAGAGTTCGAGTAACAATTAAGTCCGATTTTCCTACTCTGTAAAATTTTCTTGAACTAATTGTAAGACTAAGAGATTTTTTTATGGTAACACCGGCTCTAACAGTCCTTGTTAAAGAGATTCGCCTGTTAATTGACAAGCGTAAAAGGAATAAATGAAAGTGCAGGTATTTTTATACTTAATTTCGTAAAGCTTCCTCATGATACATAGCTTAAGCCCTACATATCACTTGCTAAATGTCGCGAAAGGAAAATAGAAACCAAGACGTCTCTGGCGAGATATAGTCAGTGGATCGGTTTCCACGTCGCCATCTTTTCTAGGCCGACCTGAATACAACTCCGATTAATTCGAGTAGTCTGATTTTTTACGATGGTGGTCAACATCATTGCTATCATCGGAACTCGAACCAGAGACCACTTCCAACAAGGACGAACGCATTACCTCTTTCGTTATCAGCGGCGCAGCGCAAACGTAGGAACATTATTAATGGTAAAAATTAATAGGTTGAAAGAAAAACTTCGTAATTTCCACAATAAGTTTTAATTTATTCATTTATTCATATTCCACAATAAGCTTTCATTTATTTGAATAAAAACTTATTGTGGAAATTACGAAGGTTTTTCTTTCAACCTAAGATGTCGTTCCATGAAGTACAGTCAGGATATATCGATTATATAGTAAAAATTAATTTTTCTGCATGTTAAATTTCAGATTTTAGAGAATCCGTCACGACAACGGACGAACGGAACGACACGGCGTCGGAAACGACAAGAAATATTACATTATTCATTATACCATTTACCAAGTGATTTAAATTCCAGAAACGAACGGTATTAGCATTAAATGACATTACTGGCAAGGCCGGCTTAGAGTTGACAGACCGGGTACGGGGAATCTTTTTAACTTTCGGAGGAAGACGAACGAAATTTCACGAAAATCAAAATTTTACGCAGAATAAACTAATGTCACTTAATAGCTAAATAAATTAAAATGAAACATTTTCCATTTTATTTATACCTGAATTTGTCAATGGATCTGATAATAGAATTAGGGGAATAAAATCCGAGAAATAAAAGTATTAAAATTGCCCAGTTTTCCTGAATAAAGTCCCCCTTGAACGTTATAAAATGACGCCGGTACCTCACCTTAAGAATAAATTAACTATGCAAAATATCAGGCTTAAATATCTGAAATTTAAGAACACATTTTCCATCATTTTTTTAAATACTGCCGAGAAGATGTATTTTTAATTTAAAAATTACAATATGAAATAACATCCCGATCATCCTAGGAGGTTGGGAAATTAAATTTCCGCGGTGATTCACTAATAGAGACAAATTTGATAAACTAATTAAGCAACATACTAATGAAGGCATGCATTTCAACACTAGTGCAATTCTTAATCACTTTGTACACTCCCACAGAGTTTATTGAAGCGTCATGTTTCGCTTTCTTTTTCATTATTATGGCCTTCCACGAAGTAATACCATCGCATATCGAGTTTATAATATAGTTCGAGCAAAATTATCTCCTTTACATCTTCAAGTCACATCAAGCATCCCGCGCCGATGTTAAACGAAGATTAGCTACTCGAATGAATGAGCGGGAATTATAAAGACATTACTCTCGAGGAAAAGGGTTAGATGATTTGCGCATAAGGGCATCACTCAGGAGAAACGGACTTGAGATTTTCCTAAAATCTTCCCGGAGATTGCCTTTGGAGGCAAAGCAACCTCCCGGATAGAGGAAGACCCCGGGTTCGATTCCCGGCTCCGTCAGACATTTTTCTAGCCCATTTTTCCTTGGAATGATTCACAAGTACTCGACTTGCCAAATTTACGCAACAATAACACTTAATTACTCGAAATAAGAAAAATGCGAAAACAATAAGGTTCCTAGTACATAGTGTAGCAAAATATATAAACCGCGCTCTAGTGATCGGGAGTCTACCTTGTTTCAATTTACAAAAAGAAACTGAATTTTGCATTGTTTTTAAAGCAAAATTGCGATAAAATTCTATTCAGTCTCCGATAATGGGTTTTGCTTATATACTTAACATAAAGTCTTATTCAGCTTCGATTAAAAGAGACATTTCCCTAATGAGAAGTGTTCCTGAGAATGCGTATTACCGTAACCAGCTTCGTAGATACAGAGCCCCCAAGGTAACAGTGAAATACTTAAGACCGTTTTAACAATCCGAAAGAGTTTGGGGCCGAAAACAACTAATTTAATTTCACGAACTAAAGCTCCATCATGAATATTTGATGGTTCATCTATATAGTATAGAAGCATAAAGGAGCAATTCAGCCAGATACGAAGTATATAATGGTACTTTGCTTCCATCATTTTTATTCAGTCTGGAGGATCGTCCACTAGATGTCATAGACTAAATTATTGCGAAATCTAATAGAAAGTATCCTACACCCGATCAATTCCTCTTGTGATTATGATTTTATGCTGAGGCAACGTCAGGGTCCTAAGAGACGTGACAGTCACGGATGCTAAAGATCGCTTTGTCCCCCTTTCTTAGCGGTTCAGCCGAGATACACTTTATGCACTTGATTTCAATGACAGTGCGCGTTGTCCACAGTTTAGCTATCAATACAAATTCGAAAAACGTGTATGGAATACAAAAGAAAAGTTTGATTTCCCCAAGTCGAGGGCCACACAGAATGGACGAGTTACATGCGGCCCGTGGGCTGCGGTTTAGAAACCGCTATTATATAATCATAATAATATTTATAATTCGTCTTGATTGGGGCGAGAAAAGCTAACAGTCGCTTCTTCCATCCTACCATAGTATAGACAAATGTTTAAACAGAAGGGAAATTTCATAACGGAAAAAAATAGAGAGCTTTTCAAATAGATATTTCAGAGCAAGGATTTCTTCAACGAATGCTTGACGATTAAAAAAAAAACATTTAAATACAATTTAAATACACATTTAAAAAAATAAAACAATAAAGATATCAAATTGGAACGGGAGGATTATTCCTGGGTTGAGACAAAGTCAATGGGAAAACGTATGAGGATTTGCTAGGCTGAATTACGTTGGATTCACCTTCACGGTGAATTTCGTATGAAACACAAATCAGAGACAATGAGCGAATGCTTTACCAATTGCAATGGATTCTTGCAGTTAAAATATATCGAGAAGAAGTCCTACTTTTGAAAAACCATTTAGTGTACCAAAGTTTACCCAGAAATTACATGCTGGACTTGGACTGAGAAATCTAATTAAGATTCCATTAAGGAAGACAGAAAAAATACTGGTCGCAGGAAATAAATTCGTAATGAGTTATGTAATTTGCGCCTTTGTTTATTCCTTGATTGCCTCTCATTTAAATGATAGAATTTAAATAAATCCATCAAGGAATTGTTTCCATTCCACCCTTCTCTTCAACTGGCCGTAACTCTTACATAAGAGACGCGTTAATGTTACGTAAGAGGCATTTAAAAAACACCGGGATTGGCAGGCGACCGCCGAATTAATAAAACTCTCTCCGCAAGGTCAAGCAAAGGATTCGGAGAGATTCTGTGTATTTATCAAGATTTCAAATATGCCAATCTATCTCCCTTTCTAATTATTGAGTATATTTTTGTATTTATTCGATGTATTTATACAAATGCTTACCACAATTTTATGTGAGTAGTTTCTTGTTTATTTGCGGTTCTTTCAAAAAGTGTTACGTAATGCATCACAATCTCATGGAATTCTTTCTTATTTACCATCATCTATACGGTGGGGACATATTGAAGGGGTCGCATTCTGTAAGCCACTGGTTAATGCACGAATACATCGGAAAATAAATCAAATATATCGCTTCGGTAGCATACAAGAAATTTCATCTTTTTAATCCGTAGAATCCCAAACTTTCGGGTAAACCGTAACGTAAAGATGTAGAAGTAGGATCTCCTCCTCAGTACTACAAGATTGGAATCTTCTGGAAACTTGGATGAACAGTACTTTGTGACACTAGTACCGTTGCAGATTCTTATAGAGGAACATAAACAGAAAGCTACGTCATTTGGGCCAAAACGATTAGACACGGATGATGTTTCCTTTAAAAGACCAAAACCGATCTGCTGAAAAAATTCCCGAAGACGTTCAAGCATTTCAATGAAGTTTAATATCTTCGATACAGTACAGATATCTACGAACTAGTAATGTAGTTGACCTCGCTAGCCCAAGAAAAGCGGAGGGTGCTACAGGCTTGGTACAAGGGAACTTAGGACGATGAATATGAAAGTCTACAACTGATTCAATCCTCACCACAGGAAATTGAGGGCAATCATGGCTAACATACAGATCGGTAAGTTAATCAGGATGACCAATCGGGATACAGATGTAAAAATATCCATGGATAAAATCTATTCAATTAAAAATTAAATCGCGCGGGAGCACAATGGAAATGATTGGACATCATATTTAAATTGTAAAGATTGCATAAACATTTTAATAATTCTTGCTTAGAGTAAATAATACTAGCTTTGAGCTGAAATTCAATTCTTCTGAATGCAACATGTCGTAAAGCGGAATATAAAGTCAAAGATAAAGCTCGCAAATGTGGATGTAGCAAAAAGGATGGTTTTCCCTTAAATATTTATCCGGATGGTGTCCTAATATAAGCCAGAAACTAAAATGATACATCGTCTTTACTTTTATAGTTACGATACAGTCGCCTTTCCATGTCTTGTAAAAATTAAATGTGTTGAAACAGAGTTAAAGAGAGGAATAACTATATAGAGAATATGTACGGAAAGAATTTGATGCGAAAATTTTTCCTTTGACGAAAACGTTCATAAAACGTACGACCTGTGTGAGTGTGTGACTAATAAGAAGCTATTAATCAAAAATGTGATTTGGTAGAACCACTAGTATCCGGACTTAAAATTTCGTGAACTCAATCAATCGCACCCGTAAATAAAGGGAGGAGTACCCAATTCAGTCACACTCTTGCTCTTTGCGAGATCGGTGAGTAAATAGAAACATATATTAGCCAGAGAAAACAAAAATAATTTCAAAGACTTCTTTAGAAGAAGTCAATAATGACGCCTGGAAATGATAAAAATACATATAACCCTACACCCATGCATCCTACGTGTACATTGCAGACATTTTTCTGTAAGCTTAGAAGAAAATCAGCTGTTCTTTGGGTAGAAATAAAATATACTTTGTCAATTTTTTCACATTAAGTTCCGGTGGAATAATGACAATGATATTGAAAATATTTTGTTTCCAGCCAGTTAAGGAATTCTACAAAGTCATCTTCCATTGATTTTTATCCGGGTCATTGAAGAATAAAACAGCAACAGTTTTTATCGTTTTCGATTATGCAAGATTTTTATTTTTTAAAAAGGCAGATTGTAGGAAGTGCTGATCCCGGAGGTTCCACTATGATCAACAGATGCTCGGGGATAGAAATATTGCACGTGGCACAAATATGAGAACAACCACGATATTCACCATTAAATCTCACCTTTACATAACTTATATTTTGAACTACCATACTCTTCTTTTTATCTTTATAGACCGCATTTCTCGTCAATATAAGGTTCTTACTTTTGTTACGATGAGATTAGGTAATTTCAAACATATAAAAATGAAAGTCTTAGCCGTAGTTCAAGTCGCTCCACATACAGTTACCTTGCAAATCACGCAGGATAGCACATGCACATGCGTATCGTTTATCGGTGTGGTTAGGTTGGGATGTTTACTGGTGCAGAACAGTTGCATGCGGTAGATGCATAACAATTTCCGGGCGCAGAGCTGGGATATCTAGCCTTAGCACCTGGAGATGTTTTAATGGTTTCATTCGTTACCTTATACAGCTATTGTAAAGATGAGAGACCACTTTAGCATACCAAGATCTTCGCAACTACGACAAAAGTCAGCACGCCTAAATTAATTCAGGCACCTATATTCTCTCGTTTGACAAGCTGATGTAGCTATATATTACCAATTTCTTCTGGTCCCACGAAGGATCAAGAATTGTCGAAATCAACTTTATATACCCTGGATGTCAGATTTTCAGCGAGAAAAGTGAGAAAAATGTTTATGTACAAGATTTAGAGTTCGCTACACATTTTCACTTACTAACTAACTATGTCATTACTAACAATGTCATTCCTTATTAGTATTTAAAGGGTCTTAAAATTTGTGAAAACGCTGCATTTTCAAGAATCATTAGCCCTTAACATTTCCGTTGGCGGCGATCTCTTATTGTATATGGTCGGCGTTAGTATTATAATATAATAAGGGTTCGTAAGTACTGTATGAATCACTGACGTATTATCGAACTCTCGAATATTCACGGACTTCCTCCTCCGTAGGTTAATTTTAAGTAGCAACATTTTAAACACAGAGATAGGCTTTAAGCCAAAAATATCAACTCAAAATCGAAGAAAAGATTTTATTATTCAAAATTGAGGAAAACTGTTTTATTTGGAGCGTAGCATTGCACGAGGCAGATACGTGAACGATCGGGAAGAAGGAAAAGAAGCATTTATAAACGTTTGAAATGAGGCTATGGAGGAAGGAAGAGACGTGTGAAAAGAAAGCGAGAAATAAAGAAGTGCTGGAAATAATAAATGAAATCAGAAACATTATGAAAGGTTTGAGAAAGAGGAAAGGGAATTGGATAGGTTTTATTCCGGGAAAGGATTGCTTGCAGAAAAGGATGTTATAGAGGAAAAATGCAGAAGAAAATCTTGAATAAGATTACTGACCTAATGAGAAGAAGAAGACATCTTGGAGGGTGCAATTCTAGTGAAACTTGTATGAGGACAGATCCACCAAAGAGAAAGAAGCTAGTACTAAAATCTGCGGAGCCCCAAAAGGTAATGAATGGACACCCACCAGTCCGTGGTCTACATTAATCAGAGAATCATTTGATAAGGCGAGACTTTCACGTAAAGCAGAAAGAGTACATGAAGTACACCTACCTGTTGCACGCTCAGAGTTTCAACTGTGCCAGTTTTCAGAGCGTTCATACTTTCAACCGTTTCCACCGTGCTGAATGCCCAGCATCCTCCGCAATCCCTCTGGTTTCTTATAGCCCCAATTATCCCTTTGGTACGCCTGAAACGGACAGTTATTTCCTTTGTAAGAGAAGTAAGGATGGTGGCCTAGTAACTGCTTTATCGCACACCATCTGCTCGACCTTTTACGCAATTTCTTCGATCACCACTATATTTCTTCTTATACGATACATGGAAGGCAATTTCCGTTAGACACCCAGCAAAGCTAGATAACTTATTCAGAAATAGCATGATGATGGAAGATTATACAATATCAAGTAACAACAGGAAATCTCGAGCCGCATTTTTTTGAGAGGAAAGTCAAATACTAAGCCAATCTGCATCCTGAAGCATATGCCAATATGATGCCAGCTTTAATCATTTAGAATGTTTCACGAATATTCCTAAATACGAGAAACACGGCTATTTCCAATTGGAGACTATTTAATATTCTTACCATTATATATTCCCTTTTACTAAAAAAGAAAAAGTTACTAGCCTTGGTAGGCCAATTTAAGAGCGAATAGCAGTTTCAGTCATAAAATAATTGCTTTACCGAAAAAATATGGAAGTTCATCCGCCTTTTCGACACAATTCCTGATATTAATTCTAAATATTGGTTATCTGAAAACTATAGATTTCATTTAATTAGATCTACTAATTCTATTAGAATTGAAGTGTCAGTTCTGCAGAAAATTCTTTTCGAAAGGCAGATTATAGGTTTGCAAAAGTATATTTCCCTCTAAACTCGGGGTTCAATTACTTCCTGTTCAACATTTGTATTTCATTTCTTTCAAAAATCAAGCCCCCGTTTGAATTCATATCAATGATACCACAAGTTGTACGTGAATGATTTTCCAATGCTGGTTTCTTAATGTTTTTTCCAAAACGTCGTAATGATAAATTAAGAAACTAAACCACCCACTTTATAATTTTAATTCGCTTTTGGTTGCGAAAGGATTATCTTCGCAAAAATCACACGTTTACGTCAAATCTTAGCCGTTTTAGAGGCTTCCGTCAAAAAAAGAAAATATCTAATTACACCACGTTGTCTTTAAATTAATTCATAATTTAATGTGTGTACTTTTGAAATTGGTTAAACGATTGAATTTCATCAATGGTGTATTTTTATCATGATTCTTTTCTTTTCAAACTCCCGCCGTACTTCAATGGACGAAATTCGAATTCTTTTCGAGGTCAAGAATTCCCAAAAGAAAATTCGTTGTTATTACTGCTTCAATTTTTGTTTTATTTATTTCCTAATTAAGAAAAATGGAATCATTTGATTCGGATCCGAACATTCTCGCTCAATATAAACTACTCCTGGAACGGAGATACAAATTTGATCAACTTATCACCAATGAAGACATAAATCATCATGAATGAAGCATCATCTTCTGCCGCGTTAAATAAAATTTCTCGATCTAAAATCTCAAATAAATATAATTTTACATTATTGTAAATACGGCAGAAATAAAAAGACGTACTTAATTTTAGGCTACCAAAACACAGTTTTCGGGTGAGATGGAAGAATATAAAAATTATCAATTTAATTCAGAGGCCCTCAAGTCGCGGCCCGCAAGCTTCGTGGGGCCCTTCCTTCACTCTAGTGCAACCTTTGCCATTACTATTTGTAACTGACAGCTGAAAAACAATTTTTAATCGAAATTAAGAACAATGAATGGGGCTTGGTACAATAACTACGTATTATTTCAAAATATCTCATGATGAAATTAGTATTTGAAACTGATATTGGTTGCCTGCGGCCCCTCAAATCTTGCCAAACGCAAACTAGACCCTTTAGGACAGTTATCTTGGGTATTCCTGATTTAATCCAATAATTGGATCACATTGATTTAAATGGATGAACTGAATCCAATCCCAATGAAGGATTCGGATCCAAATAATTCGGTCCCCGAAAATGAAGTAAATCTTAACCCTTTAATGGGAGGGGAAATATTTCCTTCTAGTATTAGAAAACAGCCAAGGAAATGAATATTGTCCAGAGAGATTTGGTGGAACTTCATGTAGAATAAAAGTTTTTAAATACAAAACTTGTACAAGTCCACAAATTAAAATAAACTGGTTAACCGGTTTCGGCATGAACCTATGCCATCATCGGAAAAACTGAACTTTTCTTAAAAGAAGCATGCGTTTATCAGTAGAAATATTTTGCACTTTATTGGTGAATTCAAATTTTGATAGACATATAGGATTCACACTGTAGCTAAGATACTCATTTAATATCATGCGCTCAATTAAGAAACCTTACCTTTCCGCGGAAAAAAAACTTAGTATCTCCCGTAGTAGTTTGCAATGTAGCAGAAAATGCGAATTCATTATAAATAAAATTAATATCGGATTACTTGGTGATGGTCTTGGTCTTTACCTATAAACAGTAGTGAATCGCTATTAATTTTGCCTACTTCTACGAAAACATGTATCCGACACAATTATTATGTATATACTACTTCGAAAATGCATAATGATAGCCCATTTAGCGAAGAATGTAACCCTAAATTAACGTTTTTGTAGAAAATGGAAAATAATTAACTACTGGCGTTTTAATAATATATTTTATAACATAAATATTACAGCGGACTGGTTGACGTTTTTTAACCTGAGTTCCTGACTTAAAAAAGGTCTTATACTACTTATTAATTTTATTAAATTCCTTTGTTCTTACAGAGCTCTCAAAGATTTTAGCGCCAATGAGGCGCGTAAGTAATACACAGACGTCGCGAACTGATGACGAGTGGAGCTAGTGCAATTTTTTTTAATTATTAAATCATGGGCTATTGGTTGTATTCGCTTCATCGAGGTAACATTTAGATTTACTTATGCGTAACACCTGTTGAAGGTATATTTTTATCGTAAGCGATTCTTTCTTCTTTCAACTACGTTGCGGTAGCATAATTTATTGTACGAAATTTTTAGAAATACTAATTTTGAGCGCTTTCCGATAAAGCCTGCGGGTTGATTACCTCTACATTAATTAATTTTAAATCAAGAGTTTTGGTAATCTGAACGTTAGGAAGATTCAGGATGACAGTGACAGTGTATGTGCGAATCCAACGCGTGATTAGACCTATATCTCAGATCACGCGAAAAGTGTCATGGATTTCATGTTTCACGTGCTCTTTCGTCATTTTTAACATATTCGAAGGTTACGTTCCTTCAGTTTAAACAAATTGATTAAGTTTAATGAAACGAATTCATGAAAATCGATGCGAAAAATATTACTCAAAAAAATTAACAAAAATATACAATCGCTAATATACAAATTTAGGAAAAACATTCAAGAATGCCATATATATTACTTCGATGCGTTTAGTTTTAAATGACATACATTTGAGAGTACGTACCACATGAAAAGACTATAGGAAAATGTGAAAATTAAGTTGTCAAAATTGCGCTGTTACGTAACAGGGTTCTATAAAAATCAAAAATAAAATAACTCACCAATCAACCTTTTGGGGTAAAACAGCTCTTTTGCGGATGTGATTTGTGTGATGTCTTCGGTGCTTATACGAGTGAGACATATTTTTGTTGGAGGAATTTCTGTTCGTAATCCTTTCATGAAGCCCAGGTAACAGGTGATTATGTAAAAATTCATCAGGTGACAAGTCAGAAAACTTTGTCAACCCATATATAGCTCCGATATCTGAACTTTTTACATTGTTCATGAGCTCAATGCTCTTGAGAGAATTCTAAAAGTAGAATAGTAATGTAGTAAAATACTAATACAAGATTCAAAATACACGATCGACAATCTTCATTTGTTTCTTACCTCAAAGTTCCTATATCGGCGTGTATATTCCAAGGAATCATTCCTGTACGTTTTGTTATATTTACGAACGTAAGTTTCAAATAACTGGGCGGTTTCTTTTTGAGAATTAATATCTACATGTAATGGTATGCCAACAAAACACAACACAATGAAGCCCACCGTAGCGAGACTGTTCTTCCAATCCATTTTTATGCTTTAGTGACGATAGGATTCAAGTTATTATTAACTTCATGAAAATTAAGTTTATAATTGATGGATCGTGAAAAATCATAATAATTGAAAAGATATTATTAATTTTTAAATTTGTACTTAATAAATATTTAATTGTGGAAAACTTGATGATGTACATATCCTTGATTAGAGAGTAGTTCTAGGCCTCAGTGCCGTTTCCGCTTCCGTCTCTTACAGTTGGACGTCATCATGGCTACCACGTTATCGAAGAAAAGGAAGGTGAGTTACTGTAAATTCTTTTCAAATAATGCTAAGGATTTAGTTATTATCAATTAATATTAATGTTTAATGATTTATCTTTGTTGTATAATTGCTAATTTACTGGCCGAGAGCTAAATACTATAAGGATGCATTAGATATTGGAAGGATGTCAGCGTGTATCCAGATTGTTGTTGTTATCTTTATATTGTAATGTAATGATACTACGCTAGGAAAATGCTTACGCTTTTTATTAATTTTCGTGTAGAAGTGTTTCTGGTCAGTGTTAAGTTTTTGCCTTTTCTTTCATTTTCAGTTCGTAGGAGACGGAGTCTTTAAGGCCGAGTTGAACGAATTCCTCACACGTGAGTTGGCCGAGGATGGCTATTCAGGTGTCGAAGTCCGTGTTACCCCATCCAGGACAGAAATTATTATTATGGCCACCAGAACACAGAACGTTTTGGGAGAAAAGGGACGTAGAATAAGAGAATTGACTTCTGTCGTTAGGAAAAGGTTCAACTTCCCAGAGGATTCATTGGAGTTGTATGCTGAAAAAGTAGCTACAAGAGGGCTTTGTGCAATTGCCCAGGCTGAATCCCTTCGTTATAAGCTAATTGGTGGACTAGCTGTAAGAAGGTGAGTTAACCGGCATGTTCTTTTATTTTAGTTTATGATGTTAATCAGACCATGGGCTTAATATATTGCTGTTTATGCATGCATTGAAGTAAAAGTAATATTGAATAGTTTCTAATTCAAATAACTTACTTCTTGCAATAGTCATATTTTGCCTCCTATGCTCTGCAAGGTCTCTTAAATACTAGGTAGGCTGAAACTTCTCTATTTGATCATTACAGAGCATGCTATGGCGTCCTTCGGTATATTATGGAAAGCAACGCTAAAGGTTGCGAAGTGGTGGTGTCTGGAAAGTTGCGTGGACAGAGAGCCAAGTCCATGAAGTTCGTGGATGGCTTGATGATTCACAGCGGAGAGCCTACCAACGAATATGTAGATACAGCCACTCGGCATGTATTGCTTAGGCAAGGTAAGAACAGATCATCGTAGTGTAGAAATATAGATGTTTTAATTTTACCATGAAATGCTAATCATAGTGCCCAGTACATTAAGAACGTTGATTTTTGTGACACAATTCTTAGTGACTTCATATTGCTTGTTTATGTGATTGATTCAAATTTCCTAATGGAATCCTTTGATTGTTGTATTTGTGCTAAAGTGTTCCTTAGTCTCGTGTGATTTTCATTTGTATTGGCAGATTTTATGTAGAGATTCAATGTTAAGACAATGATATTTGTCATAGATACAGAAATTGTTTAGTGCGTCTCTTCTAAGCTTGATCATTCATTTCCTAGTAAGTATAATGTTTAGAATCCTTACTCATCATTCATGCTGAAAAACATGTTAAGCCCTTTTTCACTCTGAGATTGGTGGAAAAGTCTGTAATGAGGTCTCTTAATGAGTAATTTACTTTTATGGCAGATTATTGTGATTTCGGAATCTAATCGCTAGTTACGTTTAAAATTACAGGTGTGCTTGGTATTAAGGTAAAAATTATGTTGCCTTGGGATCCAAATGGCAAGACAGGACCAAAGAAGCCACTTCCAGATCATGTTTCCGTTGTCGAGCCCAAGGAAGATGAGCCACCTCAGGCACCTTCCAGCGAGGCGAAGTCTTCTAAAATTGAACCATTTCCCCCAGCTCCTGTTCCTTTGTGAGCCTATTTACACTGAGGCAATATGTACAGAGGATTTCTGATTTGGATTTTGGTAATCTGAAATAAACTGTTACTTATTGCCTTTGAATTATTTATTACTTTGTGTTATTTTGAACGATCCTACTTCATGATTCGTATCATTAGATGTATGGCTTTTTCGTATGAATCAGCAGCACTTCAGTATATTAGTACAGTATTATTAGTAGTCAGTGTATTTTAATACACCTTCAAATGATATCTTTAAGTCGTTAATGTGTCAGAGCTGAAGTCTGTGTTTTGACGAGAATTCAAGTATGCATATTTTGTTTATTCAACTAGATATATTAGAACTATTGAAAGTGAGTGCAAGATTATAGTATTTTGAGTCGGGCATCAGACGTAAATTCATCTTGTTCATTAATTGTACAGAATATTTAAGGTTTTAGATCATGTACAGTACATGAGAAGTAGTGTTCAAGTTTGAACTGAGCAGGATTTAATCCTATCTTGGTAAGCTAGTGAGATTTAATTAGACATTTAAGTTGTGGAGAAATCGATGACAATTTAGTATTTGTCGACATTTTTAAGTAAACTATGTTGCGATCTTTCAAATTCTGAGAGTGATCGTGAGTTACAATTAAAGCTACTTAAACCACTCTTGGCATAAAAAGGTGATGGAAACAATAAGCACTTGAATATGCCTGTTTAAATTTCAGTTAAGTTCGACTTACAATACTCTTCCCTAAAGCATTTTGTCCTCTCATGTTATTAATCTATGTGAAAATTATCAGAGAAATCAAGTAACTGGTTCTTCTACAGTAAAGTGAAACTTAGTCATGCTGCTTAAATCTGATTCCCACAAATTTTTCTTGTCTGATCCTTATCCTTCACAAATGCTGGCTGGCTTAAGGATCATGTCACAGTGGACCTAATTGATGATTTTTATAGTGCATACATCACTTGAGAATAGGTCATCATGGAATTCAGCCTTATTCTCAGATGAAAATTAAGTATCAGGAATACTGAAAGAAGTAAAAATTACTTTTTGAATGAAAGTACTTGGATTATAATTGGTAAAGAATGATTTGTACACTTCTATCTAGTCAATTAGATCGATCAAGAAAGTGTTTCATAAAAAAGGTATTAATGTAGTACTTGTTCTCTTGTGAGATACAGAATTGAGACATTTTATTGGACTGAATATATCATTTATTTTAAGTATGCAATTATATAGAAGTTGGATGTGTTTTCAGGCAAGATATTGTACTTGCTGCTGGGATAATGATACAAATATCTTTCATATTGTAGTTTTTTCTAAAGAAGTGAAACATCCTTATTTTGAGCTTAAATATAGATCTTGAGAGATATATATAGAGTAGTGATTTCAGAAATCCAATATAAACTTAAGTTACAAATCCTGATCCATTAGTTGGGATGGTAATTATGTCCCTTGTCAGCAAGCTAAACAGGGTGTCCATAAAGTCTGGTAATAAAATCTCATAATTGTAATTAATTTTCCTCCATTGATTAAATATTCTAAAGGAAAAGGTGCACTTGATGAAGGTCACAGATTTAAAAATCTTGTCTGAAGACATTAAGAGTAAATATTGACAGCAATGTAGTTTCATTGCAATACATGTAAAAGTTGCACAGCCTTGACATTGCAAAATATGGATATCATTTCGAAGACATTTGATCATTCACTTAAGTAATATTAATAAATCACAAACATACGTAGAGGTAACCTGTTTTAATGGGATTGTATATCCAGAGTGATGAGTGGACTAAATGGCTGGAATCACATGTTGTTGGAGATGAAACAAACATTATAATAATCTTTTATTTTGAGGCAAAAGTATTTAAGTTCTATGGATGAATGATCTAAGTATTATTTCATTCTTCCCTTTGATATTGATGCAGCACCTACTAGCTAAGTGGAAACCTGAATTAATGGAACCTTTGAATTAATATTATTTTCTGTAGTGTTTCACAAGTTCATGCAGCCAGCTGAAGATGAACTTTGATAAGTTAGATTGCTTTCATAATTTCTCACAGCTTAAGTCCCTTCACATTGTATCTTATGCTGAAAGTAGTAAATAAATGTGATTTACTCAATTATACAACATTTTATCAAGTATCACATTTATAAAAGCAAATGAGGAGTAGAAAGTGTGACTATTCAACAGTTAATAGCTGTAACTTTAACTAGTAAGTTAATGTATGGTCATTCTGTGGTCAGAATTAGGTAAATGAAGGATAGTTGGACAATAAGGGACTGCAACTTCTCTCAGTTAACTGGCTTTCACTTTAGATTGCTAGCTGCTCAGAAAATTTAATGGTCATCGTAGAATGGGGTGAATAGCAACAAAACTTAATCTTTTCAATTTCCTTGAGAAAACTTGGAAAGCACTGCATAATAGGGAAATTTTAAGTGATTTTTTATCTTGGCAGATGCATTCCTTCTGGATTTGTTTATATTTCCAAGCATTTGCTCAGGAAATCATTCTTTTCCATATGTATTTTATTTTATTCGAAAAAATGCTGTTTAGTATGCCACAAAGCTTACCATTTTTTGCAAAGAAGGTGATGGTATCCAATACAAATTTCTACATTAATATGCTGGTAAGTTGTTAATAATCATTTATTAACAACTAACTACAAAATTTAACAAATTCGTAGGGAATTAATCTTAAACAATTGCATTTTTTGGTGAAGAGGGGTGAATAGCAACAGAGATGCCATGTGTCTATAAGCCTGATCCACATGGGAAAATTTTCAAGTAAGTTGATGTGGTTTTAATGGAAGAAGCCAAACAGGCAGTGAAAAATGGAATGAGCCTAAGGGAAGCAGGTAAAATGTATGACATCCATCAATTGACTATGTACATGAAAGTATGTGGCTTGACCCAAAGTTATACAAGAAGGATGTGGCTCAGTAGTTCAGTGGTTAGATTACCTGTCCGGAAAGTGGTAGACTTGGGTTTCAGTCCCTGCCAAGTCACCATTTTTCACCTCTGTATAGCTTTGGTTTAAGCAGCACACCCTCATGTGCAAATTCAATTCTTTCCTTCCATCATATTCTCTTATTGCCATACTATGATGAATTATTTCATATTCTTCATAATTTAATTAATGTGCACATGTTCCTTTTCATTTTTTTTATGTTCCTTACATCACAATTTTTACACCCTTAAAAAAAATTGTCATTTGTTTCCCACTAGATGAACTATATAAAAATATATCAATTTAGAAATGAATATTGAAGTAGTGCCTACATTTTTTGTTTATTTTGTTGTCATCCACTCCCTGTATGGTTTGAATTGTTGCTGTAGCTATTCATCCCGACCAGCAGGTGAATAGCAACACCATATAAAATAAGCATTGGTGGTGTTATATTTCATATCACCTAATTGCCATTTGGAAGTAAGGAAATACACATCTAAACACATATTTTGGATTAAAAAGAAATGATAGAATTTTTTTAAAGTTGCAGTAGACTGTACCAAATTGAAAATGTTGCTATTCACCCCATTCTACGGTATTATCTAATTACAACTAAGATTTTATTGAAAATTAATAGAGTTGTGTTGAAATAGAATATCAATATTGAAATTTGGTGGCTAAGGTAATAGAATGAATTGCTTGTTGTTGTCACAAGGCCCTTAGACCACTTCCTATTTCTCTTATATCATCCATTACATTGGCTTACTTTATATTCCCCATTGCTTCTAACATACCAAATGAAATGACTTAGCCTAAGAATAAAAATTGCATGGTAACATTATGGTTGCCTCATTAAAATGTTAATTCTATAATTATATATATATATATTTATTTTTAATGGCAGAATATTCTATTAAATTAATAATTAGGAAATCTCCAAGAGGAATATGATGTTTTCAATATAAGCAAGTGATTTTGAAAATCTATCAGTTATAATCATTCAGAGGTAAATAGAGGCAAAAAATAGTTTTTTTGGGTCAACAGAAATAATTATATCATAAAAATCATTATCGTATAATTCGACCTTTGGAGCCTAAAAAATTGTCAAAAACCAGAGGTCGACTTATACGCCGAACATAATATTTAACCCTTTACCACTGAGGGGTAAATAAGTGACACTGCCTGCTTAACACATGTGCACAAACTTTCGCAACTCACCACAATTATTTCTTACTGAAACCAATTTATGGCAAGTCTTATTTAGGTAGATATGATATAAAACAAATTTCATAACGAAATACAGTTGTGGCCGAAAGTAAATTATGTTATGACATGTTTTCATAACAAAAGAGTTAAATTAATAAATCATTTTCATATCTTTAAAATAAATTTGACGGATGTTTATTCTTCGCAAAATTTATTCATTTCTTCACATATGTATTTTTATTTTACAAAAATGTAATATATGCATATTTCGATGTTTTCTTTTTACAAATGAAGATCAATAAGCACGGCAATGTTTGTTTTTGTTCATATAATCGTTATGATTCGACTTAGCGTTAAGAGTTAAGGGAAGTTATGTATTGCAGTGTCGTGATTTGATATTACCATTATTCCCATAATACATTTTTAATACCATTGTGTTTCTGTTTAGTAGCACATTTTTATTTGTAAAGTCTGAGTGATACCAACGAAAGAAACGTGCGTAATGGTAACCGAGTGGAATGGTAATGAGGCGAGAAATTGACATGGCAGCAATCTCATGAGGTAAATATTCCTTAAGCTATCGTACATTTATGGATACCGTAGGTTTTTTAATCATAAAATAGAGCTGGGGAAGTGGTGTTGCCTTAGTTTTTGGGTCGTCTTATACGCTGAACATAGGCTAAAACCTGAAATTCACCACAAAATTTTAAGGGTCGACTTATACGCCGGCATATACAGTGTATGATGTATGTAGCAAGAGAGATATGATAAACGATGCATCAACATCACTCATGAGACAGACCAGCCCAGCTTATTTTTATTGGTCTTGGTGCAAAAGATATAAGGTTCCTTCAGTTCCACTGAAACACTTTTTTAAATGTATGTCAATGGGAATTATTGTAAAAGCTAATCATCTTCTTATTAGTAGAAATTCACTCAATGCATTCCAATCACTGTTTTTTGATGAATCTTTAATTTCCATTTATTGTCCAATGAGATTACTTGACTACAAATTTACCAATTTTATATGCAAAATAAGCGTTGCATTCTTGTTTGCAACTCTGTTGATATTATATATGTAAATCTTATAAAGCTTAAATTATAATTGTGGGGGTAGTAAAAATGTTTGACTATTCAACAGTAAGCATTATTCAGTTACCTCTTTCATTAAAGTGCATACTGAAATAGCATACTTGGCAATTATACTTGAATAAAAACTTTGAAACTTAGATGATGATAAAGTTAAATATTAAAAAATGAAAATTGTACTAAAATGATACTAATGAGAATTACTGAAAAGTCTTTGTAGGTTTGAATCTTTTAATCTAACCAATGGGAATACAAAGTATTTTATATCTTCATGGTTATCAGACATGAGATTTGTGTGGAACTAAATTTCTGAACTTTAATTTGAGCATTATTGGTAATGAAAATGAATAAATATATATTGCTGTGCAATGGATATTTATTTATTTTTCATATTGAAATCAAATTATATAAATTAAACACCCAGTACAAAGAAAATTTATAATTAGTAATTCATTCCATTACATATTTAGAAAGTGAAAGGATTAAATTTTTAGACATTTAAGGAATTATTAAATGGATTTTTAAAGCTAGATATATAGAAAGCTATTGAAATTCATAAATATGTAGGGAAAATATATTATAAGGTCTACAAAAACTAAACATTTTAATAGAAAGGTCTTTGAAAATAAAGATTAGTTCATTAAACCAATACTATTAATTATAGAATAAGTCTTTACAACATAGGTAGATAATATTTGTTTCATTCATTCATGTTTTATAGGTTGTAAATTATCTTACGGAGCTTGCCAGTTCAAATTTTAGACAATCCCAAATTTAAAAGATTATTTTCAAATTTTTCTACAGGAAAATTAATGTTATATAATATAATTGAATTTCCTAAGTTTAGACTTTTTTTGAAAAAGATTATCAATTAACTCAGCTTTGAAATGCTACAATTGGTATTATATTTTAACAAGTGCTTTTAAAGATATTGACAAGAGCACAGGGATTGAGGACAAAATTAATAAAACTATACAACTTTCCTTGTTTCAAAGATAGATGATGTCACATTGATGGATTTAAATATAAAAGGCGAGAGGGAAGTCACATTAATGATTATTAGTAGCCCATCACATGTAAAATTTGTGCTTACTGTAAATGAACAACAACAGTATGTTTTTGCAAGTAAACTCTCTGAAAACCAATGGAAAGTTAAAAAATGAAGTTATTGATAAACTTTAAGGATGGAAATAGAAGAGAACCATCAGCTTTATCTGAAATAATTAAGATAGCCATAATTACTATTTTCAGGGATAAGAATGCTTCAATTGTTGCTACACTATTACCACAGAAAATTATGCTATTACTCAAAAGGATATCAAAATGTGATTTCATTTCTACTTTAGCTGCAATATTGAGAACAATTGAGATTTCATATGAGAATTTCCTTTTTCAATTTAATACAAACAGTACTTCAGTATTCAAAAGTCATTCCTAAAACTGCATTTACCATAAATAATATAGTTGCTAACATAGGTGATTACATTGAATCATTCTTTGAGTCACACCTATCCGATCATATGGTCCTACCACTCTCTACTTCCTTACCTTTCAATCATTATTTGATAGCTGATTTTAAATACCTAACAAATTAGAGATCCTTCACTCCTAGAAATTGTAATTATTTCAATAGAAGTCATCAAACTGTAACCTATGATGTGATTTTCGAAACAGATAATGCGAATATTAATATGAATAATATTTAACACAGTTAACTTAATTAACATTAATGTTAATTGAATATTTCAATGTATGCTTTTCATGAACTTCATTCCCAACCTTTGGATTTTGTAATAATGGATGGGTGACTCATGATATTAAACTACTGTCAGGTCTTGTTATGGATTCCTATGTAAAATATATAGATTTTCAAAGAAACCAAATGACAAAAATAAATACAGGTTTTTGACTCAGACAATTATGGAGGGATCTTCTTAAGAAACATAAAAAAAATCATTTCATAGATGAAATTCTGTATCCAATCCTACTGAAGTAGCTTACTATTTTAACCTGCACTTTATAAATTCGAGTGGCAACACAGCTAACATCACTACATGCAATAATTCTTTTGAGAATTTATCCTGTAGAAATGGTAGTATTTACCTCTCTCTTACAACTGAAAATGAAATCAATGCTATAATTGACACTCTTAAATATTAAACTGAATGGGACAACATCCATTCACTTTTAAAAAGGAATATAAGAATCAACTTCTCCGACCTTTAGCCCATTTAATAAATTAATCATTACCATGAGGGATCTTTCCTTATCAATTAAAAATTGCATAAATCGTATCTGGTTGTAAAAAAATTTAAAAGGGATGATCTGAATAACTATCTCCTCCATCTATGTTTTACATGTCTTGCAAAAATATTTGAGACAGTAATTGCAAGGAAAGTTATTTCATACATCAATAGGAATAATTTTATAGTAAAATCCCAGTTTAGTTTTGTTAAGGGTAAATCAATGGAACATGAAATATACTCCTTTATTCATTCTGTTCTGAAGTCTTGGCACTTATGAAAATGTTATTAGTATTTTCAATGACCTCTTTAAGGCTTTTTATTCTGTAGATTATTCTCTAACAAAAATTCTTTTTTATGGAATATCAGGGGTTGAACATAACCTTATCAGATGTTTTCTCTGTAATAAAAGACAGTATGTTTCTATCTAATCCAACATAAGAAATGATTTTCCACTCAACTCTGATCACCGAAAGAATTCCTTTATGGTCAACCCTAGGACCTTTACTGTTTCTATAGTATGTTAATGTCGTGACGCAGCACTCGCACTGATTAGTCTGCGACGCGACATAGTCGAATTGAAGAACACAGTTCTAAGAGTACAGTATTGTTTATTTAATAGTTTACAGTTTGCTGTATGTTCACAATTGGAGCAGGCTCAAACACTGGTCAGCCGGAATCGCTGTAGCACATGGAGTGCAGTGCAGGGTCTGGGGACCTTAGACGCTGCGAAGATGGACAGGAATCGTAGTGCCGGGTCTGGGTACCTTAGACACTGCGAGGAGGGAAAGGAATGGAATGGGACTCTGTGCTACAAGCAGTTCCTATATATAGGAAGAAAAGGGTCCAGAGTAGGGGAACTGGCACGTGGCACAAGGTCATAGATGAAGCCAGTGGGAGGGAGAAGTAGAAAGAGTATCGGTCGGTATTTCAAGGGAGTCTATTGTACCAAGCGAGGCACGTGGAACAAGTTCATAGAAGAAGCCAGGGGGAAAGAGTTGGTCTATTGTACCAAACGAGGCACGTGGCACAAGGTCATAGAAGAAGGAAAGGGTACTAGTAGTGCCTCGGAGATACTTGTCTTAAGAGTGATGGACAGTGAAAAGGCGGGTGAGAGGAGGTGCGTGGCGTATGAGGAGAAATGGAAGCGAGGCACGTGGCACAAGGTTATAGAAGAAGGAAAGGGTACTAGTAGGTGCTGACGGTACCTCCCAGTCTAGAGCCCGCTTGGCGAGGAATGTCCTCTGGCTGTTCTTAGCCCTCTACAACATTAATAATCTTCCATGTTTTGCAGTTAGTGATGTATATGTACACAGATGGAACTTATAATTTGTTAAAAGGCAAAAATAATGAAATAGCAATAAAATGAAAATCAACGTACATAGTTCCATTCACCCCAGAAAAAAATAACTTTTTACCCTACATAGATTTATGAATTATACCAAGAAAGAGTTACACGAGGTAAAATTCATTTGTGTTCACATCAATAACTGCTTCAGTTGATAAGCATATGTTAGATTTATGGATTATACCATGAAAGAGTTACACGAGGTAAAATTCATTTGTGTTCACATCAATAACTGCTTAAGTTGATAAGCATATGTTGATAACTTATGCAGACATGTTGAGACTGATTACTATATATTACAGAGAATATTAAGCATTACCAATAGTAACCCCAGTCATGATAAACCATGCCTACATCGCAAGTAGGATTAAATAAAGTATCACATTAGAGGTCAATCTTCCTATGCCACCCATTTATTTTAATTACAAATGTGGACTATCAGCATTATTTCCATTATATGAGAAAAAGAGGCAGCTGTAAGAATTTGTTCAAAAACTTATATTTTCTTTTTCATACATGTAAATATAAATTCTATGCATTGTTATTCTAGAAAGAAAATTATTTAAAATAAAGTGTGACATACATTTTCTAAATCAAAATATATATTTAAACTCACACTATACCCTTTTTCCGAACTGAAGGCGGCTGAGCCTAGATTCCCTTGCGGGCCTTTCCCTTTTCTAGCCAATCACAGAAGAGGGGAACGTGAGGGTGTGGGGGAGGTCACAGTCTCTCTAAGACCTCCGAACACTGCACGTCGCTCTTCAGCATACAGCGTTGCCAAATTTCCTAACTTAGTAGTAGCGGAAAGTCGCCGTATTGCCCCAAACGTGCTTCTATTTACAAGTTCTGGCAACACTGGTCGACCGCATGGGGGGAAGGAGTGAGTAGGACGAAGCCGAATATCGAGGTGGCAGGGGAAATGCCTCTCATTGGCTACTCGCTCTCTCATGCCCAGCCGCCTTCAGTTCGGAAATAGGGTATAACTAAAGCTCTATAATCAAGTTCCATCAATGCTGGAAGAACAATTTTTTAATAAATTTCCCAAGCATATAAAAATAGCTAAGGCTTTCCCCAAATGTAAACGTAATTTACAACTCTATTTGATAATAAACTGCTTCTACTATGTTTTTAATACATAAATATTTTTATATATTTTATTCCAACTCATTTGTTTGTGCATAATTTAATTTTTATTTTGTAATTGTTATGTGAAAATAAATTATGATGATTATGAATTGACTATGCCCAATAGGCTTAATACATGACTTGTACAAGTCCTGGGATGAAACAAATAATAATTATACCTTGCTGAATACCAATCCATCCTCTTAAAGCAAGGTAGCTTATTAGTCATTTGTCCATTGGTTGAATAAGTTAGAAGACGACAGAAGTAGTAGAATAATTGTTCATAAAACCATGTTAAGAGAGAAATAATTTTAGTTGAAAAAGGCAGTAATTTAAGGTAGATCATTTAGGCAACTGATTCACAATGAATGCAGGAGTAGAATTGATTAAAGAAGCATTAACTTAGTGAAATTCCACATTATTATAATGAATACAGGAGGCTTTGGAAAGTTTAAGAGAAAAAAATAATGATAAGTTTGGGATAATGATATAGTTGTGGAAGTTAATTCATGAACTAGTGTTTTAGAAGAACCGTCAGAATTCCAGCGTATTCAAACGTGATAAAAGGAATTTCATCAATATCAGATAAACTGCTTTTTTAAAGGAAAAGATTTCTCAGGCATTATCATCTTGATCTGTTGGCGATAAGAAAATAAAACAAAATAGGACTGTAATTTGGTTAAAATTAGTTTAAGGTTAAGAAAGATATATTTTTAATATTATTCATTCAGTATAGGCTTTAGGTTGTAAAATGGACTTAACTTAATAATAACCAATTTATCTTGATAATTCTGACACCAACTTTCTTTAACATAACAAATTATGTTTCATTTAAAAAATTGGAAAAATCTTGATAATAAAATTTGGGTTGAAATCTAAATTATGGCAGTTAGGACAATACCACAAGACCTACTCACAACATAACAAAACTTTGTGATATCACCAGTCATGTAATGAAGATTATGCTGATCTTCCATAACCACCCAGGAGTTGCATTTAAAAATGTACAGGGGTACCATTTAAAGCCATAAGGATACGTACATAGACAATTTCTCAGAATTTACGAATGATACCTAGGTCTTAGATATGAACTGTAATTTACATCAATAAGAGGAAATATTTTTTTAAAGGAATACAAATAAGACTTTCTTTTGCTTTAAATGATTTTCAGTAAAACTATCAACATCGACTCAGAATAAAAAAAGCTTATTATGTTAATATTACAAAAAAATAAGTGACAATGGATATGACAATAAAAATATAGCATCAATGAACTACGAACATACTTTGTATTAAGATTTAATTTAAGTTTTGACGAGCTTCAGTTTGAAATTTCTGAAAATACTCAACTCCAAGACTATAATATACAATTTATTTCAATGAACAATACATGTACGCTGTTAATATTAGCAATATCTGAATTTGGACCATCATTATGAGTCTTGAAATGCTTTACAATTTCTCACCTTCATAATCAATATTTGCTTTGGCATTTACATTTAAAACCATAAATAGGTATTAGGATTTAGCATTTTGATGAACAAAATTTCATTAGTGTAAGATTCTAAAAGCCAATTTCACATCTGTACATGATAACTTTAAAGTTAATTTTTATACACATATTATTGCATAGGCAGGATTATTTTCCCCAAGGAAATATCAAAGTCAAAGAATTCAATTCTTCCTCTAAGCAGTAAGGGATACAGGCATTTATGTTTTTTCAGTGAAAGCAACAGAGGGAAAAACCTAACACAGAGAAAGAGAAGGATGTACTCCATGTCTACTGTGATAACAATAAATGAATTCACAATATTTTCATTTCAAACAAAAATGTTTGTATTTATATAAGTTAAAAAATTCATATTCCACCTTCTTAAGTAGTTCATTGCCAACTTTGAAGGAACTAAGCAACCTGATGCACTGGGAAGATAAACACTAATCCGGTATGGTAGAAACAAGAGCACTCTAAGCCCTGAGAAATTTAATCATATGCCATTATCCCCTAACATGGGACAAAAAATAAACAAAGACATAGCTGTAGAATTGATCTTATATTTGAATATATTCTCTTGATATTCAGAAAAGTATAAGAGGTAAAAATTTTAATTTTTTAACAAGGTACCCTATTAAGCTCAGGCAAGAAGTTTTGTTAGTAAAGTTGTTCTAAAATGCTCACTCTGGCAGAAAATTGTACTTCATTTGCTTTGAATGTATACACAAGTGAACAACCTGTACATAGCAAGGATTGTAAAATTAGGAAGGTTTCCTTAAAAAGGTTTCAAATGACACAACAACAATACAGTTTATATATTACTATTTCACTTACTGATATTCATGAAATTTACATTAGAATGAAATATAATTAGATATGCACGTATTTAATTAATGAGGATGGAAGTAGTTACAGAAAATGGTTAAATTAACCAAAACAATAACATAACTGGATTAAGATAGTTTGAAAGATAATCATTGTCTTTAAAATTGATAGAAAAATAATAAACACTGTCCCTCCATCAGCTTTCCAAGCTCCGGTTCAATTTTCGAATCACCACTAACCCTTTCAATACAAGGCATTTCCTGTCTTGACAATCATATAACTACTGCAATAACAATTTTTCAGAAGCTAATCTTCATTCACTGGAATCAAGGACAATATCCTTTTTCACTCCTCTATAGTTTATTGAAAATGTTAAAAAGGTCTGTGACACATTCTTTCTATTGTTTTTTAATCAATACATCTGTATTCAAAATTTGAGCTTGTTTGGTTCAAAAGTGCAAGAATTTGATTGAACAAATGACATGGAGATTTTAATTTTCTTGGCAGGATTTCTGAGGAATGTACATTAGACCTGAGCAATGCCACTTCTTTGCATCATAGGAAATCAACAAAGGGCAATGAAACCAACAAACTAGGGAATATAATACTTTGTCACTTTTTCAGTTCTATCAACAATTTTATGTACAAAAAGAAGGATACAAAGGTTCTCATCAAATAATAACAAATCAATTTCTAAGCACTAATTACTTAACAAATATTCAACAAAACTACCTATATGTTTTGAAAAAGTTCATCAGAAAACTGAACTAGATTTTGCTCCGTAGTGATAACTTGTGACGAGTCATAATTGACGTTTTCGTTAGCTATATTTCGAGAATCTACTGATGTACAGTAGAAAAGATAATTACAAGGTCTTGCAGCAGCCTTCAACAAATCTATTTCATAGCAATGGCTTTTCATTAAAATTTTCAGGTAAGAAATAACAATGATGTGAAGTGAAGCTTTAACTAAATATCATGAATCAGATCCTTAATACTGGAAAATAAAAATAAAACTTGTTGACCATCAGCCAAGTGATTGAGACACCATAAAACAGACCCCACTATGTTATTTTTTCCCAGTCTTTGGAATTCGACGATTTCACTTCCTTTAAAATTTGAAATGATTTGTAAAATGAATTTCTTTTCACACAATCACTGTTCTTGCTGCATTTGAGGAGGAGCAAGGCGGCAGACAAGAGCGATTACACCAGTCAAGAAAGAGCGGATAAACCCTGGCATTCCTGGTTTAGTTGCATATCTGTCGGCTACCATTCGCAACTCTCGGAACATGTTGCGAGTGTATGGATTCCGCCGTGATGAGTATCGCATTGAAAGGAAATGGTAGTATATGAAAGGGGTGAGTAGGCCAGCTCTTCCTCTGGAAAATAATGAAGACAAAATTAAAATAGTATGCATAGAGCAATTTTACTAACTTTTTACTCGGAACAGTCCAATGAAAATTGTAAATTTCTGTTTATAAGTTCAGAATAGTTATTTATATCTGATCAGATTAAATTTTAGAATAAAACATGCAATTTTATAAGGATTATTAAAGATATATGAAATGAGCTTTTAAAAGGAAATACTAGGCATATGTTTCACTGTTTCAAGTTGCTGTAAACATGTCTGACCTGCAACATAATTGTTTAGCATAAAACAGTAATACAATTACTTTTAAAACAAAAAGGATTTGTTTGTATACCTTTAATACGAGGAGAGGATTTGTGAATGAGTTAATTTAGGAGTTACTTTAATATATACTAATATTAAATTTAGCAACCTTCCAATTTGATGGTCCTAATATTAATTTTAAATCATCATGTCCAAAATAAAAGCAAAGTATGCTGATAATTTCAAATAGCCTAAGCATATTATTCTATCAGCAAATTTCTGAACAAATATATCTGCTTATCATTGTAACTTGAACAAGATATATTAAGCAACTGTGACTCCAAAATTATTGAAAGTATAATTATGCCATAGATCATATTTTGACTACTCAGTTTCCTGAATATAAGCCATGGAATAATTGGTTTACCTAAGTATTAAAAAGTTTACTTACAAGAGGATGAGAATTATAACAAATGGCATGAGGAATATCTCAGTAAATGCTATCAGTCTTAAAATGTTCCTCGACTGAAATTCAACCAGAGATATCATCAACCTTGCACCCCACCAAGAGTTCTGGCCAAGGGTCTGAAAAACCATGATTAAAACTCATATGATTAAATGAAACTAACAACGCTGAAATCCAATTTTTTATAAAAATCAAGTTTTTTAGATAAACATTTACTTAAATTCACATAAAAACAAATAATTTATTTTTGATAGATATTCAAAATGATGGCAAGCTATTCTTTAGATTAGAAATAAAAGAGTAAACATGAATATATTATCTCTAAGTATGAGCTTAAGTTTATCAATACAGTAGATTGGTGGTGATAATATAACATCTATATTAATGAATAACAATGCAAATTATTGTCCCATCATACATATCAATAATACTTACATCAAGTAGCGTTAATGAGTAACTTGCAGAATGTAGAATAGCGAAAAGGAAAATTGGAAGTAATACCACTGTTTCAAGTTAAGGAAATCATTTTTTATATTGGATTATATAACACTATTTACAAAATATGAGTACTTCATCAATTACGTGCGCTTCTACATAATAAATCAATCCACACTCTTATGAAAAGTACATGACTAAATTTAAATAGGCCATTATTTATATCTTTTCAAATAAAATATTTTCCACACATACTTGATTTCTCATATCTCAGGATCTGAAGCTCAATTAGTAAAAATATTTTCAACTGTTTCACTTACTCAAACGAAACAATCGATCCCAAATATTTATAACCTATTTGTTATTTAAATTAAGGCAATAAATGGAAAACATGTATTTAAACTAATAATTCATAAAAAAATAACAAATGCAAGATTGCCCAATGGAAAAAATTATACAAACCTACATAGTAATTGCATCTAGTTTAAATTGTTTGAACAAGGAGGTATAGTAATGATAAAAAGTCTCCATTAGTAACATAACAAAATAAAAATGGAGTCTAAATAAAAATATGTTAGAAATTGATAAAGAACTTCCATCCACAGAGTTTGCACAGTTTTCTTGACTTTGAAACATTTCTCTTTCGATTTTGAGTAAGTAACATACAATAAGTTATTTATAGAATGTGATAACACCTGCTATCTCTAGATTGCTCAATGCTTTCCCAATTCTTCCCCAGCCAAAAAATTGATGAAAGAGATAAAAGATAGAGAAAAGAATAGAATAATATGTAAAAAATATCATAAAGCATATTTCATTACATATAACTGAAACTAGAGCAAACAGAGAAGGAACAAACCACGAAGTTTAGGACTTGAAGATTGGTATCAGACAAATAGTGAGGTCATAAAGACAGTTTATGAAAATTAAGGAAAGATATGAAATGAAACAATGTGAAATAATTTAGAAGAATGTCAGTGATGGACAGAGGAATAGTAATGAGAAAACGTCTCCATTAGTAACATAACAATATCAAAATGGAGGATTAAGTAAAACACAGAGGGAAAGAACAAGTAAAAAATATTATATAGTTGTTATTATAGTTTTTCCAAAGTGCAAAGCTAAAATAGAATGGCTTGCAATTCAAATCTATGAAAACGAAACGTGAAAAGGCTGAAAATAACATCACTTAAACTTAATAAATCCCCTTTAAGCTGATTTTCTTCAATGATAAAAAACAAGCCCATTAGAGGCTTCTTAGATTAATTCTAAAAACTCAAATTATGAGCCCTGTTGGAACATTGAAAAATAGTAGGCAATTAGGAGATCTTAAAGTTTAGGAGCATTAATGAATATACTTACAAGCATTGATTTCACAGGTATGATTTTTATCATCATGATTGGGACGATGGTAATTAAATTGCATATCTATCACACTTACATTTACATGAGGAATTTTAATTGAATCTATTTATCATGAGCAGAGGAAACTTCAACATCAATTAAGTTATAGATTCTAAGGCAATTATGACAATCCTTATATATTTCAAATTTAAAAGAAAAAATATCAAAAATCAAAGTGCTCCAAAGTTAAGTTTTCCATGTATTATTCTATAATTTTCACTGATATTAAAACAAAAATACTAATGGAAAGAGACAGTTCCCCTTATATAACTTCAAAGCTAAAGAAGTAGCACATCTAAATTTATATAGTAAGGTATTCATTTCTTTTCAAGGACTCGAGATCTTGATTTCAGGGAAAAAATACTGCATGAAAAACTTGCAGTAAGAACAGCCTACCCATGATCTAAATCCAAAAATTCTGTTATTACTGGGAATAAATACAAACGAAAAATAATTGATTAGAAATAAGAGCCAATTTCAGCTTATACACACTCGGAAAAACTCGTGAAATATATGGGGAATTGGACTTGAAAATAAGTGTAACAGTTAAAGAGAATTCCATATGCAATTAGATTTGCTCTGATTAACACTCAAGGAAGCATATCTCTGTAGGACCACCAAAGCATGACCATCTAGAATGAAGGCCAGTAGAAAAGGAGAATCTCTAACAAGGTCAATGACTGACCAATGTTACCACTATCTTAATTTGAAGGAAATAATATCTAGGCAATTCTAAACAGAAAGAGCAATTTCTCATACTGATGTCTAAGAATTTAGTAGTGTGTTTCTCTCAGACAAAGCACTTGATTAGTATATGCATGCAGATATTAGTATGCAGCTCTCCTAATAGCTATTCGAATGATATAAAAAACAAAGCGAATAACACTTCAATACCACTATGTATATAAAATAGTAATGATCACAAGAAGCGTAACTATATCCAGATTTAAAATCTCAAAATGAACTAATTTTCAACAATGAACTTTCGCTTGCCATTATTATTAATTCTTCAATTTCATTTTAATTAAATTTAATACTCAAATAAGAAGTTAATTATATGCTTCTAAGTTTTAGAATTTAATAGATACAACTTCACTATTCCTTTCATTACAATAGCCTTATTAATAGCAACTATACAAGTATCATAATGATATATGTAAATTATTTCAGCATAAAACTTTGTAAAATGTCTCTGTCAGATATAAATTGCACTTTCTTTTGTGTTGAAACGACTTAAACACAATAAAATTAAAGAAGATTACAATTTCATTGAGCTTGATGAAGTAATGAGCAATAATGTATAGCTTATGGATAGAATAAAACTGATATGCTGAAGCATGAATTTTTGAAATATGGATAGAATGATGATTGAGACTGATAAAATACTTCTAGAGATTATGATTATTAACTAGGATAATCAACACATCCCAGCATAGCTATAGCTTTTGTATTTATGAATAATTTATCTTCCAAAAATATTTTGGACACAATAGAATCACACATGATAAAATTTTATACTATATTCTAAAATACATAAACAATAATTCTAAGATTGCAATCACTAAATCAAAGGATACATGTCACTGGTGCCACATACAGGAAAATCAGGGAATAAAAGAGGTAATGACAGCTATCTTCCATCATAATGAGGGTGAGGAATTCTCTTGTTAAATGCACTCTAGGTGATCTTTGATGAAGACGTAGAGCACTTGAAGCTGCATTAGATGCAAGGGCTTTATAATATGCATTGTATGGGTTACTGCAAAGAAAAGATGAAACGTTTTCAAAATAAAGATGAATAGGCAGCTCTTACATGAAATACTAACTTTAAATTACAACACTTTCTTTAAGGAATATAAAATGATGACATATTTAATAATAAAAATGACGTCAGCCGCAAATCACACAACGGAGAAATCTCAAAAATTATTCATATATATAATTAATATAAGGTTTTAAATAGCAATCACAAACAGATACCACATCGGCCAAAACTAAAAAATAGATCTCGAAGACATAAATGAAAATGGAAGCGTTTACTTACCCAAAAAGAGGAATGAAATAACCCAAGGTAAACATAATTGTAAGCACTCGTGTAGCCCATAGGGCTACATCCACTTTGTGAAGGATTAAATGAGATTTGAGAGCATTCCAACCGCGCTCTGGCATTGCACCACTTGGTGAATCGTCTTCATTATTTCTTGGTGGATTTCCTTCACTCATGATAAATTTGATAAAGTTGCACTAACTAGCTGAAAACAACGAAAACTGTCTTTAATGTGTTTGTCATTCTACTTCTTTGAAAAAACAAGTGATGCCTACAATGGATTTCGAAAATCTTGCTCAGACACAGGCACAAAAAACTGACGACGAATAGTTAATTTATAAAAAAAATTCAATACGCCGCAAGCACAATCAGAGAAACACATTCTTCAACTTGTTTACATAATTACCAAAATAAATATATATCAATGTGAATAGTAAAACAATATAAAGTCACTTTCAAGTAACTTAAAGTAAGTTAGCAGTAATTCCATAATATTACACTGAGGTCAATCCTCTAATACCTACCACTCGTATTTTCAAGGAAAGTTAACTTAAAAATATCAACTGATTCAAAACTGAACGATTGCCTATGTATATTATGATGATTTTTTAAAAAATACTGAAATACAATATCTTCCCGCAAACGACCGTCCTGAGCGAACCACGTATACTGCTTCACTTAGATGAAAAATCACCATTTACAGACTTTCACCGAGGTATTACCTGACAATATAGAAGTTAACTGAAATCCCACGAGATGACGCGCAGGAAACTGATACAATTGAGTGTCAGTTTAATTTTACAATCTCACTTTAGATTAATGGAAACATTAAATATTATTAAAACTGCTTCTTATCCTAAGAGGTTAAGAAGCGTAGCTTTATCTGTACCTGTCAAACAATTAGGGCGTGTATTCCATTGTTTCGGAGCTTCAGAGATCTCCATTAGATGTCAGCATGATGTCACGATATGTAAAAGCGGTAAACTATTAAATTGCCCTTAACGACTGTGGTACCCTATTTTCGGCTAAATTTCATTTGCGTTCAGGAAATATCACTTTAGAGCCATGATCACCGGAAATGAAATGTTTGATATTAGTTGCTTTCATCCTTTTATATACTTTGCGCTACTATTACGGAATGCTTCATTATTTCATCATCGTGCGATCATCCTACAGTGAAAAAGTCTGTTTCGAAGGTATTGCAATCACCGTTTAATCAATTTTAGCAATTACATCTATGAAAAAAATTAAAACATTCAAACTACTGTTTCAGAGTAGATTAATCTCTCTAAAAGCATCAGTAAGATACCTTCGCTAAGCATTTACGTTGATTTCAATTTTAAGCACTTCAAGTTTTACTCTATTTTCTATTTTCCGTTTTCACTTCATATCTGATATAAGCCTAGATTTATTCCTCATAGACCTTTGTTTAGCAAGAGAGGGAATGAAGCCTTTCTAAGATCAAATCTAATTTCACCAATGTTCATTCTCAGGTATCGACTTGTGATATTACCTCTGCGTGATTCCGTGCTCCCTCTATGGGTTGAATTTATACGCATTACCATCTACGAACAGCACAGAATACGGTGAAAATTTTTTATTCTATTTCTTGCTTTCATTAATGCGTCATTAGCCGATAGAAAACACTATTTACCGATCTGTAGTGGATTCTTTCTATTCCTATGATGAGTAAAATTTGAAAAGGGGGAAGAAAGTATTATACTTGATTGACCTACTAAGGGAGTGAAATCTTTAAATTATTGGATTTTTATATTCGAGTGGCAAAATAAAAGCAGACATTTAATTTTAATGCGGCACGATATACCTTATGTTATTATTTCCTATAAGCATATATAACAACAGAGCTGGTTGTATATTATTCCATTGAAAGATATTAGATTCTTAAAAACTCACTAGCTCCTAACGCTGCAATGCAGAGGTACTCTCCTTTCTCTGTCTCTCTAATCGCGTTTCTTGTCACAACCTTTACCGGGGAAATCAGTTCAAGGAACCGCAATGTTTCATTTATCAGGGAGTAACTGTTGATGGGTGTACATGATTCTTTCTCATAATATTTGCCCTAAAATGAAAAATGGCAACATCGTGAAATTTCTCCTCTGTTATTTGAAATAATCGCAGCAGTAATAAAAATCTTCAAATAATCAAAGACGAGATATTCGTCGCTGTGTCTGCTTGAATATGTCTTTCGAAAGCAGTTACATAAATGATAAACGATTTAAAATGTGCGTCGAATACAGCAATTATCTTAATATAAATTTGGATTCCATATTCATTCTTTTATACAGAATTGTACAAGTTCTTTATCATTAGATCGGATGATTTTCATTTGCATTACCTAACTGCAAATTTTCCAATGATATTAATAAAAAAATTGTTTTTAAATCATCAGAAAAAAGTTATAATCGATTAAAACAAGTATAGGCCAGTTACAGGCTACATAATATTATTCTTAATTGTTTACGATTTGATTATTTTTTCAATATTCTATTTTTATCGTATAATTTTTATGATAATTATTTAGATAAAAAACGAAACATCCAAAAAATACCAGTGAAGGAAAAAAGTACTAAATTTAATGCAATTAAAGTATATTGTACAGTGTTTTTAGAGTAAAGAACAATAAAAAGGACAAACATTTAATTTGTGCTAAAACTGCATGAGGTTCACGAATGTTTCGTGACATATTATCATTGCTTTATATTACTATACATGCAACGCAGAAATAGTTGGAATCCTACGGTGATGAAAGGGTGTAGTGTCGAAATGAAATAAATCAAGATTTTCTCTTCTGGATTCTTCCGCCTCAGTTTCGATATAGCTCTATTTTATAGATATAGAGCTATTTATCGGAACTATATTTGCGACGCCTTAACGCGAGTATTTTATGACACTGAAATAGAGACATTGCCATCAAGACGAACCTTTTACCAAGGGGGCCCGGGTGGAGATTCTTCATTGAGGCGCCCTTTACCGCTTCGTCAGCAGTTGTGATAAGTAACTGAAATTTCACATAATTATTCGCAGATGTGTTTTAAGATCATTTATATTGCTGTAATGAAAGCATGTACTAATGGCGATTAAGATTCCTTTCGCGCGGCAGCGATTGCATTTATTTGAAATTTTCTGTATGTATAATTATGTTTTAAGATTTTTCGATTTAAAGTGAATCTTGAAACCTTCAATGAATTATAACTTTTAGTCTTAAGTTTGTATCGTTTAACCCACATATTACTTTCTGATCATTATTTTTCACTTCCTTCGTATATCAAGTTTATTGCTGATACCATTTCGGCAATTCTCACTTGTTGATTATAATCGATAATTATCGATTCCAAAAAACAAGGGTTTGTTGTTCTTCATCTTCTTCATTCGCCACAAGCAGATTGAATAATTTCTGTTCTCACAAGTGTGAAATATGTTTATCACTGAACTTACTATGAATAGTGACTATGAATTATCTTTGCAGATTCCTTCATGAGACCCATTACGTACGTGGAGTGTCTGCGGAGATATGGTGGCAGTGTCAAACGGCCAAATGTTTGCGAAAGATTCATATTAGGTAAAGAGTTATTTGCTAGATGTAAATAAATATTTTGGTAAAATTTCACGCAATTTTTGGTTTTTCCCATACCACTTACATATCCATAAAAGAAAGGAATAGTCTCGTAATTTATATTAACTAAAATAAAGTTATATATATTTGGTAAAAATATAACGCCTTCATAATTTCATAATGTTTACATATAAAATAATGTCGATGGTACAAATGGACTGATATGGACATCATGATTTCGTTCGATATATATATCGAACATAAACAAAAGCGCTTATTTCAGTTGTTTCATAAGTTATTCTCTAAGATTTAATTCATAAAGTCGTATTTTTATGTATTAACTTTCTTTTTATTTTTAATTCATGTGTATTTTGTCTGAGACTGTTAATGGGCACATGTTACTTAACCTAATTTATTTTAATTTTGGAAATATAGTAGTAGTAGTTTATCCACTCAGAGTAACTAACATCTCAATAAGGTGATATTACAAGAGTGTATATTAGATATTTTCATTACAAGATTTTAATTGTTAAAATCAAATATTTACATGATAACATTTATTACTTAAGATGATATGTATGAATGATTAATCTATTTTGATTGTAATTTAATTTGGTATTTCAAGTGATTAAAAGTTATTTTCATTCTAGGTTTCTTCATGTAGAGCTGTTCTTCGAGCGAATGAAAGTTTTCCTCATGTAAAGGCCAAAAGTATTCTTGAAAATATGACTCATTCTTTCTTCATATGCTTCAGATTGACAGATTCTACATTTTGATTAATCTGACTTAGGGTGGACTTGATGCCAAAGATTTATGGGGTCTCTTTCTCTTTTATTCTCTCCTCAATTAAGTAATCAAATTCATTTATTTGTCTCTTTACTGAGATTACCATCTACCTCTAGACTGGCTGTGTAGGTATGCTAAGTGTCAAATTTTATTTAGTAAAAGCCTTTCCTCTCATCCGTACGATTCAAATATGTGATTGAAGTAGAAAATTATCACCTCTTATCTCTTATTATGGAAGTTTCACAATCTGGTATTTGAAAAATCTGGTTATTATGCGGAGTATGATGCTTTTAATTTAAAGTCTGTCTCCATAATCATTACAGTCTACTTAAGGTATTTGGCTCCAGTGGAAAGGCTCTTATGTTCGATCCCTGCTTGTTGACATTTTTTGGTCTTTAATTTACATATTTTTCTTCTACAAATTTTCATGTAATCTTTCGGGTCGTGTTATTTGCTTAAAAATGGTGGAGTCGTGTCTGGCCGTTAAACCCAATGGGCTTTTGTTTATAAAAAATTAGCAACTGAATATCAGAGTTAGGCAACCACACCTTACACATGCATTCCTATATAAATCTTGAGTTAATTGGAAATTATTTTCTTCTGTTTCTTTTACTGATAACTTATCTTTATCTTAAATTTTATATTGTTACCTTCCAAGCATTCTTTAATTTTAGTTGGCCTTTATTCTAATATATATAACTTCGTACCTTGGGCTAGAATAAAAAAAAGCTGTCCAAAAATACTTTGCATAGTTAATGCTGAATAAATTCCGTATACAGCCATTACTGTTATTATTAAGTAAATTACTTTGACTCCTGCACATTTAAATTATAATGAGAGGCAAAGTTGATGTAATTTTGTGAAAATGCTGTTCATAGATATTTTGTAAAATTCTTCAAGTTCAAATCGATGCTGAACCCATTAGAGGAAATCCATCAAATAAGTACGAGTATAATGCTAAGTTATAAATCTACATTTTGTCCTTCATAAGACTTGATTTTATTGATCACAGTTGAGTATTTGCATTCTTAATGTAACAAAATGGCAGACATCAGAATTTTAGCATCTATTATATTTTTATGTGGGTTATCAGCAGCAAAAGGTTATCAACTGCAAATTCTTAGTCAAAATTGCAAGCACCATTCACGAGTAGGCAGCTTTTTCTGTGTGGGTGCCAATTATCAAATCCTAAATATAGATCTGCCATAAAAATCTGCTCACAGGTATTACCATAGTGTTCTTTTAAATTGTCAAAGCTCAACAGTGTTCTTTCCAAACACACGAATATGTTTATGAGTGCCTTTACTTCTCGGCAGAAGGGATGAAAATACCAAAGACTGCCTTCAACAAAGGAATTTTATTGCACTATTCCTTACATCTGCTCCGATAACTATAAACTGTGGTAATACTTGAATCTATGACTTCAAAATAGGAGAATAATTTATTGCCAGTTTCCCTCAATATTTAATCACGATGCAGGAAATTTCATCACATAAAATATTAGTTATATTTGAAATAAAAACTCATAAAACATATATTTCCGACACCATGTACAGCAAAATACTCGCCATGTTACAGTGATATTTGCTGAGTAGAACATCCTTGCAAAAACATACTTGGTTAACATTTGAAAATTCTCTTTCCTCTTTCTAAGCCAGTTTTTTGTCCCCTCCAGCTAACAGTCAGAACTTGTCAATTCAGAGGCAGTTTTGAACCTTTAATTAGATGTTTTTCACCCACTATTAAAAATATACCCTTTTAGCCTTACACATAGCCTTAAGTAATTCCAATTAAATTTTCAACCCCCTTTATAATTTAAATGTGCAGGAATCAAAGTAATTTATTTAATAAAGTTAGTAATGGCTGTATACAGAATTTATTCAGCATTAACTATGCAAAGTGTCAAAGTTTGCAGAAACAAAATCCACTGGTATATCGCATTTTTGGACAGTTTTTTTTTTAAATTCTAGTCCACTGTACAAAGTCCTGTATAATTGAATAAATGCCAACTAAAATTACAGAATGCTTGGAAGGTAACAATATGAAATTTAATTGCAAAACGGTAAATTATCAATAAAAGAAACGGAACAAAATAATTTCCTATTAACTTGAGATTTACATGGGAATGCACATGTATGATGTGGTTGCCTAACTCCAATATTCAGTTGCATGTCCACTATTTTAAGCAAAGAACATGCCCTGAAAGATTCGTGCGAATCCATTTGTAAATTTCCCAGTAACCTGGTATTCCCCATGTCGGTACAAATTTTCATTTCTCGAAATTGTTTGGCTTCGAGTTGGTACGGGTTAACATAATCCAATTGCAGGAATATTTATTTGGTAAGTTAATAAGGCCAAATAGAAAAAAATTGTGGGTATGCATTTGAAAAAAATGAGATTTTTTTGGGACACCCTATTGTGCAAGTATATCCTAACCATTTTCCTTAGAATAGAATAGAATTTTCTTATAATTAGTTGTTTCTTCTCATATTATCAATATGAACATAATTGAGTCTCATCTTACACACTATCTTCTCTGTTTATATGTATATTCTAGACTCTCATGCTTACGTTAGCAAAGTAACTTTTAATTAAATCTAACTCTTTTTGCCTATCTGAATCAGAAATTTTTAAAATTGTCATGACCACATTTTGTTTATGTTTTTGTATCCCTTTTCTCTCTAATGGTTGCTTATACAACTATAGGCAATACAATGCTACACATCTTATAATAATTTATGTATTTTCATATAAGTGTATAAGTCTGCGGCACTTTGACAAACATGTTGGGATTATTCTTTCATTATGTAGATTTTATACGATTGTTTGTCTTCTGCATTCTTGGTTGTGGATATTCAAGTAGATTTTAAGATATTTGCTGCTGGTTTAACGGTTGTTCTACTGCTCCAGTCTCTTGGCTCTCTTCAATTGCCATGCATTTTCTGTTCTCGTCATCAGTATCAAATACTTTACTAAATGCTTCCTTAATCATGAGGATATAAGGAGGGTGGAAAAATCATGGCTCTCAATCTGCATGTAGCTCTTCACTCCTTTGAATGATGTGCACACATGCTAGCCGCAAACAAATACCATCTTAAATAAAGAGGAGGTAATTTTATGAAATGCACAAATTATTATTTAATTATGTTTGTTCTTAAATTGACCTGTGCAGGTAAGGGTTACTGTTCGTAGGGATTTAATTGTTCAAATGGATTGTAATTGGCAGTGTTAGAATGGGTAGTAAGACTAGGCAATCCTAAATCACTATCACTTTAATGCAAAAGAAATGGAGAAAGAAGCTGTGGAAGAAAGGGGGTAATATGTTAGACTTTATATGTTAGCCTTTTTTTCCTTTCATCTGGTCATTATTGTTTTCCACCCTCAAGGGCATAGTGGTTGGGATAGACTTACAATGCTGGGGTCCTGGGTGAGAATCCTGGTTAGAGAATGGTTGTTTGTACTTGAAATTGTTTGTATTTTACAATATTATTTAATGTTATATAGTTGTTAGATCTCTTAGGACTAAAATTCACACATTTAAGTCCTTATTATCACCTATTATTATAAGCTGTTAACTCTTTATGAAAAACAAGTTGCAATTTGTGACGTTAACTCTATCAAAATTTGACATTGTTGAAAGCTCTCTCTTGATCCTTTAATAACTAGAAAGTTGAGATGTTTAAAGATTCTCTTTTCTAATATCAACCTTAAGTCGAAGGTATCTCCTGTAACAGTGGCCAGCAGTCAATGGACCACTTGTGGTTTTGTAAAGCATTTGGTAGTCTGCAATGATATTAAATCTTTATTAGCAATTTTTGAGTTTATACTTTCTTTATATTCTGAATCCTTCTTATGCACCAACTCAGGGTAAGGAGTGACAAAAATCACATTAAAACAATGATAGGTTATTTACATTATATATTTTTGTAAATTTAGAATAACATAAATATGTGTTCTGTAGGATATAACATTGTAGGTTAAGAGATCAAATAGATACAGATGGTTGGTGACTGCTGTTCTCTAGTACCTTGACATTCCCTAAATCTAATTTGATATACACTTAAATATTCCCATCTTTTTATCTCCATTTTTCAGTCAAGTATACCTGTTAATTCTTAAAAAGTCAACCTGATTGTTTGAAATTGTTCAGATTTGTCTCCTCTTTCATTGGTGGGTAAAGGTACTATCACTATCCCTTCAAATAAAACCATGGGCAACTTCCTAGTTATTTAATTGTAGGACTTATTCAGAGTTTCATAAGGTTTTATTAGTTCTAATGGATGTTTGTTAACTCTAATTGCATGAATTCTTTTCTAAGTTTTCACTGTAGCTTTAAATTCACCTAAAGAAAAGGTTTTGTTCCTCATTTTTATCCATTATATTTTCCTTTATTGTTATAATTGTGTTCCATCTTTGTTATAAATGTAATGCAATTTATATTTCCATTGCAGTGCTTTTGTTGAGCCTTTGGGAAGAGGTTTCAATTTCTATCTTATATAGCATTGGCTTTTCCCTTATGTTTGTTGAAGTAATGTTCTGCTGTACTTTGTTTTGGTTGCTATTCCTTTTTGCTTAAAAAAGTTTGGTAGGTTCATTTGTCTAAGTAATCCCAATTCGATACCATTTCTTTCGTGCTATTCTTTTATAATGGCTTTTATCTGTACAGCATTCAGTCCTTCATTTTCTTTCAGGATCATTACTTTTAAATTTCCTTTGAATATTGCTATAAATATAAATACATTTTCCCTGGTAATGGCATGTATCTCGCAAATTCCATATCCTTATCATAGTGTCTTTCTATTCTCTTTTCTCCCCCTTCCAAATTAATTTTTTTTCCAGAATTCCTTAGTTCAGTGGTTCCTGCTACTACATATTGTTGAATGGAATTTTATCTCAAGTATTTTTGTATAAGATGGAGAATAACTCATCTTTAATTTACTGTAATCCCTGCCTTGCCTTATGCAGTAGTAGTATAAAAGCTTATGATGTTTGACAGATGGTGATACACTTATTTCCATCTCTTTTAGTTGGATATAATCGAAATTCAATAATAAAAATTACGAGGGTACAAAGAAATTATTACTGTTTAAAATAGATTTAACAATAGTGGGCCTAATTTTGGCTAGTTAGGCGCGAATTCACGAAAAGGAATTTAGATTTTTTCGGCTGTTTTATTAGATTGTTTGCGCATTGGGATGTTCGATTTTAACGACCGCTCCTCGGATCTTTAACAATAAGTGGTGATTTTTGGAACTAATGAGAAGGGGTGCAATTAGTCACCGTATAATAAATTTCCCATACTTTTGTGGTTACAAAGAAGTCGCCCCATGTTCTATCTCGGAAGGCTTAAATAGTGGTAATTTTTATTTAGGATCACTGTCGGTTTTGAACCGTGATCCCCTTACATTTTAATAGCGCATTCCAGAATAAGGTTCGAAAATAATAGTCTTCTTTTTACTTTTTCAAATGTCTTTAAAATGAGCGAGTAAATATAGCCGAAAAAGTAGATATTTTCATGATTAAAATGTCTTTTGAAGCATTGGTACCTTTTCTCTTTTTATTGCGAACTCAATCAGCGAGCATATCACCGCTGCTTACCAACAATTTCGGTTATTTGTAACTGAATTCTTTTCGCTATGTTGATCAACCTTTGCCAGGTATTCTCAACGGGCATCGACTTTTATTAAAAAGTTTATTAATTATACCAAAATATATTTAAAAAATCGGGTAAAATTGTCTGGAATTATTTAAAATGGCGCACGCTTATTGAGAGTTTCTACGACTCATGGGAATCTAAACTACTAACGAAAGAAAGAGCTTTTATTAAATTACGTATTCGCACATAAGGTTTTTTTAAATGTTGCAGTTGCAACTATCTGCTGAGGTCCTTAAGGTCTCTCTACGGCCTGTCAGGAGGTGCTTCAAGGGCTTCAAGGCAAAGAAACAATAGACTGAGATACACAACCATTTCCTGTTCAGAAAAATCCGATCAGCCGGGATTCAAACCCGGAACCTTGGGATCGAAGCGATAGCGTAGTAGACGTTTCTTATGAGAAGTATATTTTTTCAACGAAGTCCTCTGATAATATTATATGAGAGTGTAGCAAAAAGTTTGTAAACACAACGAACTTATGATAGATTGCGTCAGAAGGTAGCACCTTAAACTTTCATCTCTCTTTAAACGAAAGATCAATTTATCTGAGCGAGAATGTTTATTTGTACTATCCACCTCAATCAATCTTCGGTACGTTTCAATCCGCATGCGAGGCTTCAATTGCCGCTCACTGGGTACGGCGATTCAACGCGTATTTGCGTCATGACGTAGCGAATTCGTAAGACGTGCTGATCGATTCGCTTTGCCTCGGTACAAAAACGTCAAGCTAATGTACTTTCTTTTATCAGCCTTGTTCATAGTCGTCACCAGCTTTTACGGTTTAAATCCTCTGTGACAGTTTTATTGCCATCAATGGAAATCAACCCAAGGAGATGTTTCTTGCAGCTCTAAAGTCAGTCGCCTCATCCCCTCATTATTGCTATACAAGAGAATACTCCCGTCTAAAATGACGGAATTGAAATTAAATTTAGTTTGTTTATTTGGTTGCTAGAGCAATGTCGAGTTTGTATACATTGTTGCCTTTAGATTGATTTTGACGGCCAAATTTTCCATGTTTTTGAGAACGAAAGCCTTAATCATTTAAAATTTTATCCGAAGAGCCAAATTTTACATCTACAATATAGAGGGTTTTAGTATTTAATAAAACGTATAGCAGAAATTCAATTTCCAAAGTTTACTAATGGTTTTTTTTGTCATAAAATGTCGGCTTTCTCCCCCATACATTTCTCATGAGCCTGTCTTTCCCGTATATTCCGAAAGCTATGCCCATACTTGTGCAACCTTGTATTCAACACAGGCATGCGTCATAGCGAACGGTATGATGAAGGAGAGGCATGCAATAGCGCATGCCTCTCGCAAGTTGACTGGGCCTCTTTTTCATGACGCATGCCTCAGCGCACGCAAATCCAACCAGTTGGATTTTCGTTCAACATTCTGTGCGTCTTTCAGTGATTTCAATATCAGTTTATTTAGTTTTTAAATAAAATCGACTTAGTCCGTATTGATATTGAGGAAATTCATTACGAATGAAATAAAATGGTATTCACTTCTCCACAAGTTTCATTGGAATAATACAAAGATCTATTTCAGGGCCACAATAACAAGCACGTATGTTATAAAATAAAAAAGAAACAAATACATAATATTAAATATAAATAAATGACATTTCCGCCATTAAGTGTGACCCCACCAATGCAGATCATTGCTGTGTTAAATTCATTTTGAATCGAATACCTTAAGAGCGATAAACTTACATCTCGCAAAAACGTATTTAATGCCCTATGGTTATATATACATGTAGATAAGTTTAACAGTGGATACAAATATATATTCAAGCAAAAGCCGAGTTTTTCTGCACAATTTTTATGCCCCTCTTCTTAAACTCGAGGGAGGGCTCCCCTTATCAGTTCTCTCGTGGCAAAGAAGCGTCATTGTCGTAAATCGGCTGGGAAATTACTCACTTGCTCATTCAACAATTCCTTGTCGATTCTCTCTTACTAAACTACCGATGCCTCCATTACTGTAATTTCATAGCTAATTCTTTTCATTGTGTACTTTACCAGTACCTGCTGCATTTCCCACCCTAGGCTTACATTAGACTCGGTTACTTTTCCCAGTTTTTTGGAATAAAATTAGGTACCTCGGCTTATAATGAGGTTGGCTTATATTAGAGTATAGAAAGTATACTCTATCACAAAGACTGCTAGTAAGACTATTGAAATATCGGCTATTCTGTTCCACATTTAAGTGGAAATATAACATCTGTAGGGGAAAACTCTAAATATCAATTGATGTTTCGGTTGCCTCAGTGAGGATCTCTGTTCGAGCCCCAGCCAAGACACTATTTTCACTTCTTGTACAACCTCAATATTATATCTTCATTTTCATCTCTGTGTAGAATTGATTGAAAAAAATGTATTTTCACTTGAACAGTTTTATTGCAAAATGAAGCATCAATCTTAATTTTGAATATTTTAAAGTGAGAGTGTATGTCTGTTTTTCTTCTCCCAAAAAATAAACATTTTGGTTATGATCTTTCTAAACTCATAGAGCAAAAGTATAATTTAATTTTCGTGCAAGTGAACTATAGTGCAACTTCTGCGGCTCAAATATTATATTTATTCCATCATAACTCACGATAATCCACTCTCTGCTGAGACAGAAAATTAAATGCGTAACTTCCCATTGCTACATAAAACAAAGGTAATATCTCACTCTAAAGACGGTGTAAACCGCATCACGCATCAGCGTAATTTAATTAGTGAAACCGAAAGACTTCTGCAACAATTAATATCTCTAAGAATGTAAAACGCAATCGATATAAAGATTTGACCATCTTAATTATACATCATTAAATAGTTTTGTATTGAAAAGGGATGAGTCGTTTGAGCTCTCTTTCCCCTTAATTAGTTTGAGGGACCTGACCACCGATAAGAATAATCCATTACGCAATTAGACCGAATGTTTCAGCCTGCTTTTCTGGTGGCTATTCTATCCCTATGGGTAGTAGATAAGGGGTGACGTGGAATGAGGATTTCGCAAACAAGAAATATAGAAATGCTTTGCGTGTAGTCATGTTTTTGTCCTTCATTTTCAGTTCTTCTCGTGCAATCGAGTTGTTCACATCGAAAACGTATCTTTCAGAGGACTTACCTATATTGGCAAAGTGCAACTAAGTGTTTCGTGCACACACTAAGAAATTGTACTTCCAGTTTTTCTTGCTGAACATACAAGGATTTCAGTTGGTTTAGGAAGTGCTGCGGAAAATAATTCGAGTGTCGCGCAGTTCCCCTAAGGAATATTGTGGAATAGTGACTGCAGTGGTTATTTCTAAAATATCATTAATTTTCTGTCTTAAATTTTCAAAGTACGCTTAATCCACTCAGTTAACGGTGAGTGTTAGGCGAAAGAATATACGTGTTAAGAGGTGTTGCTTTTGTGAGCGAAAATGGATACAGTGAGGTTGGGCAATTACTTGACTTGTTTTTTTCGTCACCAGTCAGACTAGTCACATGTCAGACATGTTGTAATGTTTTCGCTCAAAATAAAGTTTTGTAAGGAGTGCTGTGATTTGTTATTTAAAAGCGTTGTTTGAGGAAATCTAAAGAGGTAAGAAAATACTCTCAATTGCTTCTATGCGAGGTACTTCATGCCGTATTTTTTAAACGAATTGCTATGTTTTTACTGTAAATATGTTAAGTGAATGATCATATTTCTCACCTTCTTTCCATGTTTTTTTTATAAAAATTATTATTGCTTCAGTTTATCTGAACAGAGACTTCGCGGAAACTAATTTCCTACCATGCTTTAAATTTATTTGTGCAACGCAAAAGCCAGGATTTGATTTCTAAGGAAACCAATGCAAAATACGGAAGTTCTCACGTTCCAGTAATTCGCTTTTTATTGAATCTCTATGTTATTAAAACAAAAGACCTTATATGAAGTAATGCATTAGCTGAAATAATGACGATGGGCAGATTTATTCTAATCACATGACTGCTCATGTAAAAAAGTAATTCTATAGAATCGAAGAGTATTTACTGCTGAAACATCCGAACTTAAATTCCTCATACCTGTTGTAGTTTTATCTAGGGAATCGACTGAAAGCTATTAATTTTAATTTCAGCATAATAGTTGTTTAAATAAATGTGGCTACGACGGAGTCAAACTACTATTAACCTTCAGTTGCAAAGATTTTTTCCCACACCCTACTCTTTTTTTTGTATTTTTTTAACAAGTTGAGTTTTTAATAAGTTTAAATGTAATCGACATACGAGGTTAAGTGGAAGAGAGGCCCACCTGGGCCTAACCTCGCCAATAAAGGGTCAAACTAACTAACTAACAAACTATTATTTTGATTATTTATCCACACGATCTAATTAAAAGATTGCGTCTGGAAAGGATTATTATTTAAAATAAGATTTTTAAATACATCCCTTTGTTTTTAAAAATTAAAGTTGATTATAATGAAAATAGACTTTAATTTGACAGCACTACGAAAGTCGTTTTTCGGCTATTTTTTTGATATTTAATTGGGAAGCTTTGATTTAAACCATTAACTCTGGTGAGCGATATAATTTAAAACACGATTTTCAAATATATATTTTTGTTCTTTTAAATGAAATATGGTTATCCTGAGAATAGGTTTTATTTTGATTACTATCACGACTACTTAAATCGTTTTCTTGCTATTTTCTTGATTGTAAAAAGTTTTGAAATAAACTTTTGATTGTAGAATATTTTGATGTAAACTATTATTTCCGATAAGTGGTATTATTTAAAAAACATTTTTTAAATACATTTAATTTTCATTAATATAAAAGTGGACTATAATGTATGTAGATTTTATTTTGACATGAAACACTAAATTCAAAGTGTTATTTTTGGTATAATATATTATTTAATTATCATTAAACTTAATACAAGGTATAGTTATCGTACATACAATCTTAAATAAAACGTTAACTGGTAAAAAGAAAAGAGCTACTGGCAAATAAAGTAATATGAAAAATAAAGAATAAATTAATATTTACAAGAAAAGTCAGGAAAACAAGATAAGGTCCACGTGAGCCTTTCTTGGCTCATCTGTTAGTTCCTGGTTTTAAATTGTTGTATGGTATACTTATATTAATATTATATAGACTGATTTAAACTATATATAGATACAAAATGTTAAACAAGGCATAGAAAGTGTGATGACATTTAATATAATTTTTTCCCCACTTATTAGAAGTCACTTAAAAATGGTCCTTAAGTCTCAATTTAAAGAAAAACTCTCTCTTTGGAGCTACAGCCCTATGTGAGCCTCCACCTCTCTGACTTCTCACTTTCATCTTCTTCATGTCCTTTTTGAATTAGCCATCTCAATCTGGACCTTCCTCTCTGTCTAGTGGCATACAGTCTCCCTTCTATAATCTTATTCGGCATTGCTGTGTCTGCATCCTTTCCACATACTCCAACTATTACATTCTCAAAGATTTTATGATCTTAACTACATCTTCCCCAATTCATTATTGTCTCCAGTCCCAAGTCATTATAACTCCTCTTTGGTTCTCCTTTGCCATAATCCATTCTTAATAACAGGTCTGTATGTTCGCTGCAATAGTCTGCTTTCAAATCTTACCAAGGCCATAATCTTGTGTGATTATGAGTGTTCATTTTAATGCTCCATAAGATACTACTGGTCTGGTAATTGATTTATATATTTGTATTTAAGTGTTTCTGTTTATTAACTTCCTCTTGAGTATCTTCATATTTGCAAAGTAAGTTTTATTCCTTGCTTGTATTATTTTATTTATTCATATTTACTTTTTTTGTAAGTTATATATTCTAGATTTATTTATTTAAACTCTTCCACACCTTCAAATTTTATCTGTTCTGTCTCCAAATCCTGGGTGACTCTATGTTTGCCAGATGAGTTCATTAGCATATATTCAGTTTTACTGGTATTAACTATCAATCCCATTTTGCTTGCTTCTTTCTCTTTATTTGCTAAATATTGTTCCTCTTTGATCTATTTTTTTCTTCAGCTTTGTGTAATCCTAGAATAAACAGTGTGGCCTATAGGAAATCTCCTTGCTTTATCCCAGTGCTGAATTCAAATTAATTTTATATTTGATTATGTATTTTTACTTTAGCTATGCTCTTCTTTAATGTCATTTAAATCAATATAATTATTTTGGATGGAATTTCCATATTCTCCATTGCTTCTCAGAGTTTGATCCTGTTAATACTATGAAATGCTTGTCTAAAATCTACAATAGCATATGCAGTTCAACATTATGATCATAGCATTTATGTAAAATTTGTCTGATTACAGTTAGTCTATTGTACTTCTATTGGATCTACTCCCACACTGACAATGAGATTCTCCTATTATCCTCTCAGTTACTACATTCAGCCTTTCTTTTATGATGCTGGAGAGTATTTAATTTACTATATTTAACAGTATTATCCATCTATATTTCTTGAGAACCAGTTTATTTCCCTTTCTATATATTGGGCTTAGGATTCCCATGCTCTATCCTTCTGGCATTTTTCTGTTTCCTATATTGTACAACTAAGTTTATGTATAGCATTACACATTATATCTCCTCCATGTTTTACTAGTTCTGCTGCAATATTTTCTTCCCTGGAGCTTTATTATTTTTTAACTTTTGTATGCATTGTGCAATTTCCTGTCTAGCGGGTTTAATTCTGAGCAAGTTTCCTCTATATTTGATTCTATACTTAGCCTGTCATTTTCCTCAGTTGTTACTCTCTCCCTATCTTCAGTACAGATAAGTTCTTTGAAATGTTCTACCAATCTTTCCAGAACTTTATTCTCTTCTTGGACTACATTTCCCTCCGTATTTTTAAATCCTTCCATTCTTGGTTGGTATCCTCTTTTCACCTTTTCTAAAACTCCGTAGAACTATCTCCGTTCATTCTGTTTGCTGTATTCTTTTATATTCTCTAGCTGTTCTTCATTTTCTCCTTTTTTCTTGCATATCCTATTTGCTTCCTTCCTCATTTCTTGGTATCATTCAGTGTTCATTCTGGTTTATTTTCTTGTCATCCTTCCTCTAGCTTTATTCTTCTCCTGTATAATTTGGTCACACTCCTTGTCAAACCAATCAGCACGTATTATTCTCTAGTTTCCTCCAATTGTTTCTTCCACAGCTTCTTTGATTGCTTTCCCTATTTTTCCCATACTTTTTCTGTTTATTTTATAAGTTTTTTCATCGGCTGTTGGTTTTCATTTTACTAGCTAATCCTTTTTGGTTTTGCTTCGTGACTTCCTAGTCTTCATTTAACTAATCTGTGTCCCATATTCTCTTAACCATATCTGGAGCTTTTTTTGTTTTAATTATTCTCTCCCTTACTCTTGCTTTAAAAAGTTAATGATCCGAGTCACAGTTTGGCCCTTTGCAGCTTCGTATGCCTATATCTGATTATTATCCATTATTCCTCATCTTTCGCTGCTTTTCTTCGGGTGATAGTTCACTTGATGTTACATCACTCCCTGCAACGTCTACCTAATTATTCTTCGATCACTTCTTCTATTAATAAAATGTTGTAAAAATAATTCTATGATATTTTTTTACCATTTTTAGCTCCTCGATAGTTGAATAAAGTAGACCGAATGGTTTGGAAGAAATTCCTTGGTTCCATTTTCGTACATTAAGATATTTCCAATTTTTTCTTGTGGATTAGTATCAAAAATATCTACTTCAACATTAAAGAGGCACTGTTCAAATTGATGATTAATTAAGGCCGAGAAACTTCACCTCTATGAATCCAACCCTTTACCCCCGCGTCTTTATGGACTTCCAAAAAATACACAAGGAAGACATCCTTATCCTCCCAGTGGCTTTTAACATTTCTTCTCCATATCATAAGCTGGCCACTGGATTTAATCATTTAATTGCTAATTTATCAGACTTTATGCCTTAACATAGTGTGAAAAATTCAGTCGTATTTGCACGTAAAGTGAAAGAATTGAACTTTCCTAACAATTCAAAACTCTTTCGATGTTTATAACTCATTTACCAGAGTTCCTTGTGTAGAGTCTGTTGCTGTGTTGGAAGGGTTACTAAAAAGGAACATAGGGATGAAGTAGTAACTAGTAATGTGTTGTCGTTGGTGAATGTGTGTTAAAAGAAAACTTTTTTTAGTTCCACGGTGGGTTTTATGAACAAAAAATGGTCTTGCTCTGTTTTAGCTAACATTTTCATGGACTCTTTAAAAGAGAAATTGTTTAATTCAAATACCCATTTGATAAAATTTATTTTATGCTGGTTTCGGTACGTTGATGATATATTTTGTTTTTGGGCCTGATAAAACCGACAACTCTCTTCCTCCATCTCTATCCTGGATTCTATCCATCCTAGTATTTCATTTTCCCATGAAATTAATAACTAAGAATACCTTGAACTTTCTTGACCTCACCATTTGTCTAGTTAATCAAAAATTCGAATTCAATGTTTATAATTATGTTACTATACAGTTATTATTATAAAGAAGATCAACTTATACTAACAGTGCCATCCCCCTTACTTCCAATCACCACTACTCACACAAGCTCGCCGCTTTTCACTACCTTATCCACAGATTATTAAATATTTTCTTTATCTACTATAAACTTTCTTCGCGAATTTAAAACTATTAAAGAAATAACTGTTGCAAATGATTATACACCTACTGAAATAGGTAAATTAGTTCAACGGAAAGAAAGACGCCTCATCGACAATCGACTTTTTCCTCTTGCATCCCAATCTCAGATGGATTCCACACGACGTGTTATCCATCCGTTTAAAGGTAATATTTCGTACGAACTTGCCAATTTCTTCAAAATATTCAGTATTGTACCAGTTTTTAGAAATAATAATAACTTAAGAAAATTTTTATATCTTCAAAAAGACAATGTAGAAACTTTTTAGAAATCCGTCGTCTATAAATTAATTTGCGACACTTGAAAATCTCTCTACATCCGTCGTACTTACCTAAATTTTAACGTTCACATTAAAGAACAATTAAATGCATTCATCAATGCTTCACCTTATTCTCACTTTGCGAAATCCCTTAACGTAAACAAACATTCCAGCAGTTTTAGCCCGACAGTTCCCATTTTGAAGATAATGATGAAAATGATAAACGCATTCGAACAATTAGAGATTATTCGATACTTTCTATCACCTAATTGCTCTCTCACAGAGATTATTCGATACTTGGTATAAACCTAATTGCTCTCTCAGTAATGAATATCTTTTTCAAACCCCCTCTCCTCAAACTCAACATTGTCAATAGCTGCTTTCAGCTGGAAGAGCTTCTCGGAAGCTAATGTTTTTCTTTGAAATGACTGGTTCTATTATTCATAACAACTTGTAAAAATTTTCTTTTAACATGCGTGTAAAATTCCGGAATATGTTCACATCATGCTGAATTTCTCTGAGTAGCCCAATATTTCGATTTTTGTAAAACTGCTTTGTCCTATAGGACCCGTTGCTTTTTTCTTTTACGTGCATTTTTTACAAACACACCTGTACAAATGGCTAACACTTGCCGATTCTGTATCCATCATGACGCACGGTAGATGATGCAGTGTGGACAACAAATTGAATGCCTCATGAGGCATGCCCGAAAAGCATGCGCAACGCATGTTGAAAGGGAAAGAGGAAGTGCAAGTTGAAAGGGAAGGGGAAGAGGAAAGCGCACAAGTGTAGACGTAGCATAAGAAATACTTCCCGGATAGGTTGAAAATAAAAACTCAAGGAGCTTACAGATATGGTCATGATCTATCGAAAACAATAATCACTTTTACAGAAAATGTCCTTGGTTCGATGCTTGGACGATGCAAAATTTTCCCATTTAAATACATTGGAGTAGTTTTTCATTATTTTTTTTGATGCACTTATCGAAATGATAGGAAGTTCTTGCGTAGCTAGAAGATGTATATGAAAACTCAAATTAAGAAAAAAAAATAGATAAGACCATACTGTTCCTGTGTTCGATGCCAGACTACATTAAAATTTCTCACATAAGAAATATAAGGGAAAAGTAGGACGTCGTTTGAGGCAGTTGCAGCAAATATTTCTGCTTGAGTTTTCACACATAGAGATAGTGAACTGCTGTTGTGCTGCATAGTACGTATCACTAGGAAGACCCGGGTTCAATGCCGGACGGATAAAATTCAGCGAATTTTAAGAATATTTTCAATCCATTTTTTTCTTTTGAGGACCCTCTCGATATGATGCCGACTTGAAATTAGTGTTATCGATATGCTTGCAGTATACAAGCAACATTTTACTCGTATAAATATATACAAATCGGTGATTATTATATCAGATGCCTATACACATTGGTGATTATTTTATGAGATAATTTACTGCACTTCTTCCCCGGTATCTGCGAAGGAGACTTTCAGCAAAACAGTCACTATCACCTAAATCACGGGTACTGGATCATGTGTTTGCATTATATATTTAGTAATAAGCTTTGCTTTGTCGCTCGAACATTCTGTGTGCATTCAGTTTAAATGACAAGCTTGATGGAGTAAGGTATAATTTAAGCCCATCGTAAAAAATTCAGCCCTTAGAAATGTTAGAATATAAATCTAATACTTATTGTACTATTCGATCTACGTTTCTGAAATCATACAAGTGCTTCTTCAATTTTATTATTTACACAATATTTTCAGCATCAGTATCCTTTTCATGATTTCCCAACTGTTTTGTGGAACGCAACTGCTCCATAGACAACTCCGTATTATGGGTTTCCACCAACTCCAGCTTAATTTCCCACATATTAGAAACCCCTCTCTAGCATTGATTCTATCAAGTCTATAATCTCCTTCATTATTATGGTTGAATCTATTTTTGGAGATATCTGCAAATTCAAGAATACACCCGGCAGTGGCGGCGCGTGACTAAAAAAACAGGGGGTTCACTTCAAAGCCGTATGTTTTTAAGTGGCTGCGAATATGGTTGAATATTGTGGCGCGTACTGGAATATTGCCTCTGCTTTCATGGATGAAGGATAATTCACAACAACCGCGGATAAAAGCAATAGAAATATGAAAATTATATGTTTCGGGTTGAATCAATGTATGACTTTGTTGCACAAAATCCCCACATTCACGAAAATTGAGCTATTTTAAATTTTCGCTTCATATTTCTTCGTATTAATTTTTAAAGATCGAGTTACCTTTTGACTAAGTTGTATTTATTTGTTGAAAAATCAAATATAATCATAAGAAAGTAAATCAATTACCTTAAATTGTTTTATTCAAGGTTGAAGTATTTCTGATCACCGTTTTACCCAAAACTGAAAGATCCAAACTGGCATTCTTGTGTCCAATAGATTCCTCATGCTTTGTAATTTTTTGAGATAAATGCCTTAAATTGAACACACCTATTTTTGCCCAGATCTCCTACTTGTCTTTCGCAAAGAGCAAACAAGGGAAACAGTATAGCCAATTGGAAGAGTCACAGCCGCAAATCCAACTGTTTCTCTGATATATTTGTGGCTTAAACACTCGGCAGTATCTGTTACTCTGACTCTGAGATAGGTTCAACAAAGGAATAGGCCTCCGTACTTCTTTTATTGCACATTTTTCTTCAACAGAAAGAGAGGAAATATTAATATCTTTCAGAAATTGGACACTAGTCATCGTGAAGAGCGAGAAAATCTGTTCACAAAAACATAACGCAGTAGATTTGTGTACTGAATATGCCACAAGCAACCACAACAACGTAACCGAATATTTAGACTGGAACTCCGTAAATTCGCAATATTGCACCGTATTATGAGTAGCCATTAAATAGCTTTTAATCTAAAGTTTTATGTCGATATCATACCGGGATGATCCTAAACTAAGATTCCACTATTCCCTTTTGCACTGCAAAAGGGAATAGTGGAATAGGGACTCTCTAATTTTCGGGGAAGTGCCAAAAATAATTTCCAAAAATCCTATGAAGCCATTCTCGTCGGCTGTCGCTGCAACGTAGTGCAGCGATCGGCCCATGTTTAAAAGCCGTATGCCCCTCTTTCCCCTCACCGCTCTTCACCTGTAACGCGACGTCTAAAGGGGTTCACTTCGGAGTGTGAGCCTCGGGTGAAGCCAAGCTAGTTAGAACCTAAAGCGGCAGGAATCGCGACTCAACGAAGGAAAAGTTAGGCCCAGTGATTGTTGTCAATGATATTTGGGTTATGGTAAGAACATTGGTACATAGAAAAATAGTGCAGTAGTTTTCTTAGGAGGTTCAGTGAATCAGTGAACCCAACGGACCGGCCGCCACTGACACCAAGGCCACTTTTTTTTTACCAAGCTGTAAGAACTGAGGTCCCTCAGTCCTGAGAAACATGACAGTTGGCCAACGGAACGTTGGCGACAGCAAAGTCTCCAGAAAATAACCTGGCGAAAACCCGAGGATCTTTTTTCATTCATAATAATTTTACAAACTCTCTAACAACTATGATCCAGGCCAGTATCCTCTAATAGATGGAAACCTTCTGCTCGAAGGTTATTTACTTTGTTAATAGACAATGGTTTGCAGACTCTTGACGCCGGAGTACCTTATTCCTATCTTGAGAATTTCGAGATAAAACTCGAGGGTTTAACAATGTGATAAAGGATGATATCACAACATGTTGTCAATGAAATTGTGTAGAATTTTGTTAATTTTAGCTTTTAACGTCATCTCGATTGACGTAAGATTTCCTAGAATAGAAGAGCTGCATTAAAAGTAGGTGGAAGTATTGGAAATATGATTTATGACATACTTGAATATTATATGTATGAACCAGATTCTAATGAGTCACTTATACAGAGTATGAAATTTAAATTTCCTCATTATATTTTGAACAACTAGATGATTTTAGTGTGAGTAAATAAAGAATTAGGGGGCGAATAAAAACAAAGATTAATTTGGCATATTTCCGTGTGTTGTATCCGGCTCAAATCATAGTTTTAGTACTTGCAAACAGGATATTCTGGTCTAGTGGAAAATATTCCTACGTATGCTGTCCTAGAAATGAAAGAAAACTTCGAAAATATACCTCAACTCGTATATCTAATTGAAATCATCAAATAAGTACATGCGTTAATCAAGTTTCATAGTGTCAGCAAAATCGCTTTATTATCAGCAATTGTAAGACTCGAATTAACTGCTCAAGGGTACAAATTAAGGTAAATTATGTCAAGCACAAGATTATAGATTAACTGAATATGCTATATTTACAAAGGTACTATTTAGTCATAAATGCTTGTTTTCTCTGTTTACCCGATCATCATTCAGATATATTTAATTACTCACTAATTTACTTTTCTGAAGCTTTTCCCTGCTTATGCTTATCGACTGATTGGACAATCCTTCGTAGAAAAGTGGATTCCTGCAAAAATATAAGATTCTCTTTATTAACGCAGAATTTAATTGATACGTTGATTACTTTACTAACTTTTGTTCGGATTAAAATTGGAATTGATGGTAAATATTTCCTATTAACACCAAAGCTTTACGGTATCTCAATTTATCTATTATCAATTTATATGACAATTTCAAACCCAACAAATTTCTTTTTACTGCAAAACTTTTTGTACAGTTATTGAAGTACAGGTACAAGAAAGTACTGTACTGTATACGTACCTACTACGAGTGGTAGTTACACGCGTTTGAGATGGAGCTCTTGGAGTAGAAAAGTGATAAAGTTAGATAAGAATTAGAGATAATGATTAGATCGAGGAGTATGCTTTCATCTCCCATCCTATGTCTTCGATAGATAATTAATGGGTTATTATAAATCATAACATGGATATCCTGAAGTTTCCGCTGATGGCTATGAATGAGGAAAGAATCACAAAATACTCCAAACACCATCAAAAATGAGTTCATCAAATGAATCATTTTTGAAGGTGTTTGGAGTATTTTGTGACTCTTTCCTCATAACATGAATGCTAGTAAAAGAAAACTTATGGAATTAGGAATAATATTTATGCGGTCCCTGAGTTCAAACTCTCTACCAGTTAGATTGAGAGTTCGACGGATGAATTAAGAATAACTAATTAATTCGTTACGATAATGACTTATAATTAATCCATTGCGATCGAAAATAAACTCGCTGTGCGGATCTTGATTTGTTGCATTGGCCACTTCTTTACCATAAATGTGTATTAGTTAGGACTTGGCGCTGCATGTACTGCTGCATTGTTGTTCGAGAAATCTGAAGAATTAAACAGTATAAATGCTAACATTTTGAATAATGAATGAATAATTAATTGAGAAATTTAAAACGAATGAACTAATAGTGTGAATCTTTACATCCACGTGCTGTTGCATTTTGCCGGAAACTTCCATCGATTTGTTTTTTGAGTGAGATGGATACCTGAATTAGCGAAAATCGATCTTTTATGTGAAATGCAAAACTCAGCAATGTTTACAGCTTAAGGTTAAGAGTTGAATTTTCTGGATGAAGATAAGGGCAAGTTAGTTATATTAGTTTGCTAGTATGTATTGTATAATTTATGTACTGTTTTCGTGGATTTTGGGGTTTTAATTTTTTTCTGTTAATTTATTATTTATTTAATTGCTAATTATGGATCAAGTTTGTCAGAATGTGGCCCACAGAGAACTCTAAACCGGCGCGTGAATCTTCTTGAAAAATTCACAGTAAAATAAATTTCGATTTGGATGACAAACCGAAAAACTTGACAATAATTCACTACAATTATAGTTTACTTCATTTCTGTTGTTACTCTGTTGTTCGTTACTCAGTTTATGTGCATAGCTTAATTACGTAATTAGAGCATGCTTACGGGTATGTGTTTTCCGGTGATGATAATCTCCATAGAATAGTTACGCAAAAATACGAAATACTTGTGCCAATAAATGAAGATCTAGGCTAAAAGGTTGGCCAACCCTGTTATATATATTTTACAAGCATCCATACTTATTATATCGAAACCTCTATCTTTCTTATGTTATTAAAGGAAGAGCTGCGAATACACGTTGCTTCTTTCAATTTTTTGACAAATCTCCAATCAATTAGTGCCTCTCTGAATTAAAAAATGTTGTAATTTACTATTAAAAAAATTAAATACTTCCCTACTACAATAACCCATTTTCCTTGAATTTCATTTTTCGTAAAGCCCTACTTCCGGAAATTAATTTCAGGTGGGGTAACGAATTAATGTTCTCATTAAAGTAAATTACATTCAACGCGATGTATCAAATATTACAATTATTTTGGTTCATAAATATTTATGAGTATAAATATAATAAAGATTATTAATGTAATAGTTTGAAAGTTGTTGGAATAATTGAATTCAAAGTTGCGCGCTGTTTGTTTTGCTTATGTGTTTCGCCGCTGATGGCGCGATGTATGTTCCGTTTTTGGGTGTCGCCGTGGTCTGAGCCTGCGAGCGTCACTCCCTCTAAAACCTCCTCTGATGTTAGTTGCCTTAAACAAATCTATTGAGGATATATTATCTTGTACTTCGGAACGCACTTATGATTTACTTGCCTTAACCCTACAAGAGTTTGATTTATTTAACACGAATAACTAATGGTTTAGTAAAACGTTTCAGAAGAGAAAAACACTGAAGAAAACCTCTCAGACAAACCTCTCAGACGAACATCTCTCTCAGAAATACAGTTTTATAAATTTTTATATCTCAAGAAAAACTAATGATTCGTTGGATTCGATTGGTACTCCTCCACTTTTCTCGAAATTTCGCGAATAAAGTTTCGTCGATTTTACTCCTTGGTTTGTGAATTGAGGTAAATTACATTATATCATAATGGAATAATACACGATGACATTATGAATGTTTCACAGTTAGTTCATTTATTTATGCATTCAGTTTTCACATACACCATGATTGACAATTTATAGTGAAAATATAAAAAAATGAGAAAGATAAATTAATTATACGAGTAACAATAACACAATATAAAATAAGGTAATTAGAAAGATTTAGAAAAGTGTTGTTACTTTAGTCTCTGGGGATATTAAAATACGTATCAGAAGGTTTAATCTCGTATTCCACCTGGTCTGGTTACTTTATTTATGGTGTTGTTTTCCGTGGTGACACAAAATGGAAACATTGGGGAGTACAACTTCGTATTGTAGGGGAATCCGTGGGAGTGGTGGTAGCGGTATAGGCGTGGTTTCCCGGTGCGTTGTTCCGTGTCGAAAGGAGAGGGAACAATGGTCTTGCATCTCCACCCCCTCGGTCACGCCACCTAACCTCGACGCTCCATTGGGAGATGGCGCCACTGTCTCCCCCTCCTTTTCCATTCTCTTCCTTGCTCGCGGATAACAATTCCCAAAGATTGGAGGGTTCCTTGAAGGGGACATCCCATTGCGCATGGCAGAAGAAAACTCGGGCCCTGGTTTGTCATCGAGGCGATCGAAGAGCTATTGTCTCCCATTGAGGTATTCCCTTCCCTGTGTCGGAATGCTGCGCATTGTTACCTCTTGACGTACTCGGTCTTAAGGGGCTATAGATATTGGGTGGAAAAAAGATTTTATTGGGGGCAAGAGTCTCTTTCTGAAATGGATTCTTGTTAAAGGATGAAATTACAGTGGTACCTTGGTTAACGACGGCCTTAGTTAACGACGGACTTGGTTAACGACATGTTGCTTTAACCAAAAAATATCTTGGGTAACGACGTAGGCTTTGGCTTAAGACGCCTCGTCGATTGGTCTTTCCGGAGTTTCACGTGTTTTAGCACGTCTATTTATAATCACTATATTATAAACTAATATTTGGTGTAAGTTACGATGTTACATCATAAAAAAATACTGAATAGCAGCTAGTGGAGAACATTAAAAATAGTTCAATGCTAAATTGTAGCTAATTCACATAAGCACATGTTTTCTCACCGGAGTTAAATCGGTAATTATTATAAGTTTTGCTTCCAGTAACTGGGGTGCGTCCTCGAGGCCGGGAAATACGGTAATCCATTACCATTATTACATCTGTGGAAAATCGCGCCTTGGATAACGACGGTTTTGGTTAACGACGATTATCCTGGAACGGATTAGCGTCGTTAACCAAGGTACCACTGTATTTATTAATGCACAGGGTTGGATCAAGAGAAAAAGGATGGTGTAACATTATTTCGATATTTTTTTGCAGAGGAATGATTGATGGGTTTGAATTGGAAATTGATTTGATTGGAATGAATGGGTTCAAGCTAAATGCTAATAGCATAAATTTGCAATTTTTCTACAATAACTTTCAATACAATTGCATTTTACTTCTATACTGTGCTTGTAAATAGTAATAATCATTGAAATGTAAATTATTGGGATCTTTCTTCCTATTTCCATTAGAGAAGTACATATAATTATTATAACTTTAAACATGTCAGATTTTTCACTGTAGTAGTTTTTTAAGAGTTCATTGGAGAGAATTGAAACGCTAGTAATTTTGTTACTTTCAGTCAAGCTTTCATTAAGCAAGTTAACTTCTAACTAACCTAAATCGTAACCCATCGGTAAGTTTCTAGATCCACCCATGGAGGGAAGGAATGAAGGCTTATTAGAGGATTTTTAATATTTGGTGTATAAGAAAGTAAATTAAGTCGAAGCTGGGTACACGAACGATTTTTTAAATAAAATCTCGGGTTATTTTGCCATTTATGCCACAATATCGCTAATCCGGAATGATTTGATACATTTTCTAGTATGGTTTGTTACCATCGACGATATACCAAGTGATTTCCATTGTAATTAAGAAGTACGAAATGGTGCTACCGCATACATATTCTAATGCTCTCGGTGGCTTAGGGCCAGGCTGTTAGCTAATATAATTATATTGTTCACATCCTGGTTAGAGTATGGTTGTTTGTGTAAACTGGTATGAGATTAATTGTGAGAGGGATATCATTAGACAATATTTTATCCATTAAAGGTAAATCATTGTTACTTTTACAATGAAATGTAACACAATTCCGCTTTCACTTTCGAAAGTTTGGATTCCAGCTTTGTGTCTACGAATAACACAAAGAATAGATTAACCTGTTATTCATTTCTACCTCAAAGTATCTTTTTTATGTACAAAAAGTCTGTCCCACTTCCTATCAGATTCCTCCACTGACCTCCATTTTCGAGCTCCGGGTTTCGACTCCATTAAAGATCTTCGCACTAAGGAAAATAATAGCTCAAGTCATTCCCTTTATCCAGATATTGTTCTATTACCACAACTTATTCATAATTTATTCGGTCGCCTTTTCGTGGAAATATATCTCTTATTGAGCTTGCTTTCTCCGGACTCGTTCTCCCAGTGATAGCGGTAGTAGTTTCTCATTTCACATCTTGGTATTATTTTTGTTTATCTCGATGAAAATTTTCTCTAGGCAAAAGAATTGGGTTTGATCTGAAAATGAGTTTTTATAGGGGAGATTTATTCGATGACTGTGAGACAATTGTTTCAGATATATTTAAACCGATTAATTTTTCCATGGCGGAATTCAAATTGATCTTCATGACATAATACGAAGAAACCGTATATGAAGATCGATTAGCTAAACTTAGAAGTCCTCTGCATTTTAACAATGCGAATGAAATCCAATGATATTTTTAAACGTAAATATCATTAAGAAAATATTATCTTGCAAGATGAAGATGAGTATGGGAACGTTATTAGGAAGATTAGAAAGTAGAGGCTAGAATTCCACCCATTACAAATTGCCCGGATATAATTTTATTTGCATCCACAAAACATATTTTGGAGATGGAGTATTTAAAAGTACAGGCGTAAATAGTAAGATTAATTTTGAGATGAATTTTACCAAAGAGCATCAACAAAATAGCCCATTTCCATCAGCTCCGAATACCTTGGATTCTTAAAAATAAATTAAAATTTTTCTTGAATTTGTAAGTTATCAATAAACATATTTTAAACCATGAATGTAAACTTAACTTTCAAGAACACTGCAATTGTAGAGAAAATGTATCATTTAAACTTTTAAATTGAGCACTAATTCCTAAGTTTCATATCAACAATACTTACTTTTTATATCAATAAAAATAATGAAAAGGGTAGTAGAGCCTTTAATTTTGGTACAATATTTAAGTCGTACGTGGTCAAACGTAAACGTAAAAAAGTTAAGATATCAGGAAGTTAAGAAAAGAACTTTAGGATGGGAATTTTATGGAACTTGTGCGTATCGAGAAGTAAGCAATTTTTTTCCCGTCACCTTCATATCCAACATGAGATGTTACATCATTGCTAATATTTCCCCAATTTCTAATTATACTATTTTCTAATGGATCCCTCCCAAGATATCCTGCCTTAGTAACGTTTGAGTGAGGATTTACGAAAGACAAGGAAATTATGTAATTATACTATTTGAAAAGCACTTTCAAATATGGATTATTGTGTATTTACCAATCAGTATGCAATTGCAGCATATCAACGAGTTAATATATGACTGACATTCCTATAAAATGTAGTTCTTCCTTCACGAGTAGCATTGTTTGGACAGCAGACATCTCGAGGGCTAGATTAGAGTATCTCCAGATCGCATCGGAATGAAAACATCACCGAATATTTAAGAAGAAAGGTGTCATAAACGGAGTCCGAAATGAATCGCCCATTCCTCCTCGTATAAATGGCTCAGTGGACCAATTTATGGATAAAGGAGTCAGCTCGATCTTTTATCAGCCTCGAATAGATTTTTATCGTCCTTCTCATCCATCCGTGCGACTCCTTCTCATTACCATCGGCCCACGCCCAGCTATCTATTACCTCTCTGCTCCCACTGCTTTTCCTCGCCCATTATTTTCCCCTTCTCCCTCTGCCGTTCCCTCCCACCACTCATCACAATCAAGTTTCCTACTCTAATACATTCCTCAATTCCCTCCTCTCAATCTCTTCCCCCTCCTGAAAAAATCCGCAGTTCCTTTTCCGCCCACGGCTCGGGGAAAAATTATTCCCATCCGTCCCTCTTTTCCAATGGTTCGAGCAAAGGCCACTAGATGGCAGAAACGCCGTCTCTCGCTACGATGGCTCGCACAGAAGATAGTTTCTGGTGAGGCAAAAGTTTATAATGTAAAATTGTTGTCTTTATAGGTCAATTTATTATAAAAATTCACACACAGAGTATTTAGCTTCTCTCTTGAATTACTAAATATTTTCGGAAAATTGAAAAAGTTGAATATTTGAACTGCAGTTTTATCGCATTAAATTCGTCATCAACTTATCCATAAGGTATCAGTTTTAGACTATTAATATATGAGCACAGCAGGAAATACTTTATTATAAGGTAATGCGGCATTGTCTTTTATGCGAGGTTGTTGCAACGAATGTATTCAGCAGTTCGAATTCTACTTCACTACGATTTTTTTATATTTTTGTGCCACCTATTGCAGTGTTTGTTAAAGTTCTCAGGTACACTATCGCAATGACTCGCTCGTTCATAATTATTTTGGGGCCGATTCAGAAAAAAAAGTTAATTTTGCGCATTGCAAATGTGAAAAAGACAATAAAGGAAGTACTTATTAAAATACACCCTAAGGATTACAGTTTGTTTACTGATATTTAAATTAATTGACGGAGTCATTCATTTACAGCTGTTGCGATACAAATGCTTGAAAGACCTAAGGAAATAATTATCATAAAATTCGTTGACAACCTCAAAGGAATATTACCATACGAAACCCGCAGAGAAATGAAAGGTTTAGAAAAATGATTTTGGCTTATCTCCGTAGTTTTGGAAGGATCTTCACATACAGTTTCATGATCTGCATTGTTGTTACACATATTACGTGCATTAGTAAGTTTGAATTTAAAAACAGAAGAATATAGATAGGAATTCTACATTATAATTAACATTGTTCACGATCAGGGACGGGTCTAGAAAAAATTTTGGGGAGGGTCCGATCGAAAAATTTAAAAATATAGGATATTTCGGCTTTCACTAAACGTGACGTTAGAATTGTGTTAGACAAACTCGATTTTTTCGCTAGTAATTGCTTATTAAATTGTGTGTTTATTTGCGTTTGCATTTGAGTTTCATTTTCGAAAAATAGGCACAAGTGATATTTCGGGGGGGTCCGGACCCCCAGGACCACCCCCCTGGGTCCGTCCCTGTTCACGATTTATATTTTGAAATATATGTTAGAGGTCTTTGATAAGGTTTAGATAGATATGAAGAAATATAGTTAGACCACTGTTACTTAAAATTTAACTTTTAAAGCTTTAACGCACGTTTGCCAACAGATTTTATTTATCAATTTCAATCAATCAATTAATCATCCTCATGTTCCTTTGACGAACGGACTCTTTGAATCTTCCCCTATATTTTAAAAGACTTTAATTCCTGTGATCGTTCTCTCGACTTGTACATCTATTTTCCAGATAAATTATTTCGAGGGCAATTTCCCCTTGTAATTCTCAATGACCAACACCTAGTGGAGCGTTATCCGTAGCTAATTATCTTCTCTTTCTAATCTATGATGGAATACACGAAGCATGCGAAAAAGAAGTTTTCGTCATTTGCCCTCTGAACGAGTATTAATCAAGTAGACATAAAATGATGGATAGTAACGGGGTATATAAAAATCTCAGGGTTCAAATATGTAAGAAAATATCATCTGGAAGCAGCGTCAATGATCATGATGATTTCTTTAAAAATTTTAAACCACAATAGTTATTATACAGGTACTTGTTAATCTTTATATCCCGAAAGCGCCACCAATATTCTACGTATAATTCCTCATATATCGTTCGCAAGTCAAGGATGAAATTTCGACGCTAAATGTCTGAGAGAGCCAAAAATATGTGAATAGAAGGGGAAGGAAATTGTGATGGATGCCGTCTGCCCAAGAAATCGTTGGTTTTTTGAAAAAAAGGAAGTTCGCGAATCGCTTTGAGTTAGAAAGAAGCGGGTGACGTAAATATTTTAGAAATAAGGTGCTAAAATACGGAATTATCCGCTGACTCCAATTTTGTTTCCTTTTATTGTGCCACGTCACATCGGAGGAAATTATGGAGAAGGAGTGAAATTTGTGTAACTGTTCTTTAAGTGAAAATCAGCGGGATCCGTAGAAATTCTGGGTTAATTATGCTAAGTTCATGTAAGATACCATTCGATATTTTAAGTATAAATATTCAGATCTTCTTTTTACCGCCATTAATGTAATCTGATCGCATATAGAGAAAGTTCAATATGAATGAACTTTAATTTTCCGATTAAGTGAGAGTATGCAAGTGTTAATAATGTGGGAAGGAATAGAGATGGATAAGAATGATTTCAATGATTTCACACATTAAAATGTTGCATTTACGTTTTTTAATTAATAATAAACATTTAATTATCAATTTCGGAGTTATTTCGTTCATTCTCGTATATCACCTTATGCTCTTTCTGCTGATTTTTTCATATCAATAAATTTCGTGTGAAATAATTTGGAAGCCTTCTTTTTGATAATATGATACCTGATATGAAATTATATAATTATAGAAAGAAAGCTAAGGGTTTATTTAATTAATTATCTTGCAGTTTTCCCTCCTTAATGCAGTTATACTAGTAGACGTACGAAATGTTTGACAAGTTAAATTTTTATGGCTAGTAAAATGTGTATTAATCAGTAAAGAAAGGAGCTAGAGTTACTAATCGGATAAGTAAGGGTACTTAAACTTTTATACCGCAGTAAATGACAAACGAATAATGGCATTAATAGAATAGGATATTTTTTCCTACCCCCACAAAAATAGCTGACCCATCTCTAATCCCTTCTAAAAATTCCTTATTTTTCTATTTGAATTTTTCTATCCTAATCATTGTATTTCCTCGATAGATATCCACATCTTTTTTATTTAGGAATTACTGTATTATCATATACCCCGAAGCATGCTTTTATAACATCCATTTTTAAGTATTTTATATACGAAAAATCCCCAGTAGTAAAATTTAAACTTGGCTGCCTTGAAGCTGAGATCATAACAAAAAACATAGATACAATGAGAAATAGTTTTGTTAATGTATCTTTTCCACGACCATTGTTAGGGATTAAAACTATAAATATAGTAATATAAGTTTTATGACTATTGAGAGGGGGTTACCTCCCATCGAGGGCAAATACCAAACAGATGAGTGTTCTCTCGGTCCAAGTAACTGTTCTGATTGAAACTGTATGTAATTTTGACTGTGTGAGTAACGTCATTATTTTCTAAGTCGTAACCACTGCCACCAGGCCATGCACCTACTTGCAGTGCTATGTCCATAATAATGTTAATAATAATTATTATTATATGCTTTTACAAATTTCTTAAATTTCACGTATTGAAAAAGAAACAAGTTGAATAATTATGAGCGAATTGTATTATGATATAATACTTATCGTTCCACTGTATTCCTCTCGGAAGATATTTACTCATCATTATCCTGGTCCAGAGTGATCTGCTACTCGGTTTTTCCCGACAGGCAGGTTAATCGGGGTTTAAACCAAACTTCTATATGCTACTAGATGTTTGCCAGGACATTCATGCAGGTGAAAATCTAATGATGAGTATAAATAGACGAAAATTATTCGTATTTGACTAATATGCTCCATCTTTCCTTCCATTTCTTCCTTTGTACTGCCTCTTCCTATGTCTTTCTACATCTTCTTCAACTCGTCCCCTCGCACAAGAATCTTGCGTTGGCTGTTTCCCTCAGTACCCAACTCAATTCAATTATTTCATCGGATTTTCCAGAGTCGCTTATAAAAAGCGATGGGTTTTCTCGGGAGCCCCCTTGGTTTATAGACCAGAGCCACTTGGCATTGAATGCCGGCTCGTTCCCGTCTTAAGGCAAACCTGTCTTCGCATCCGATTCTACTAAGCGTTAACCTATGTTACGCTAGAGTCTACTCTTGTTTTATATTGCCCCCTCGCTCGGACTATCTGCAGCACTCGCCTATCTGGCTCCATTTTATCTGCGGTTTCTTCTCTCTTCATTTTACGAGGCATTTCTTTCTCTTTTCCCTTTCTCTCGGTTCTATACATTCCGATCTTTTACCGAGAGCATCAAAAATATATGAGTCTTATTTAGATCTCTGCATGTATGTTTGAGTTCGCACTACCCTTGGGAAACGTTTCCAATACTCATGGGCGTCTAAAGCAAAACAGTCCCACAAACCAATCATCTGTGCCGGGTTTCAACTCGGAAAAGTTCATGCAAGCAAGAGAGAGATAATAAAGAAAGGTTTTAGTAAAACACGGTTTTCTGAGCATTCTCAATTTCATGCGGAATTTCTAAGAAATTTTCGTTTTCTGAAATAACCATTCCTTTACGTTCGGGAGAGAATTTTTGTAACGAATGATTGTAATACGAACTTTCTTTCAAAGTAAATACATTATATTTTAGCTTGGATTATCGTTTATGCTGCTGAACTACTATTACATGCTACACTTGACTGAGAATGGTACCAAGATTTTGTACATATAGCAGTCTCCAACCTTTTGGCACGTATGTAAGCAAATTAGCTGAAGTTTTCGTTCTATTTGTACTGTCTCCGGTAGATTATCATGCGCCAAACCATATCCAATTGATTTCGTTATTCTTTTCACTAGTTTTCCATTGACTTCTCCCTTCGACATATTCAGGTTTGTGCTACTTGATGTCAACAACTGTTTTTACTCTGGCAGAATATCCTCTTCGTCTAGGCTGTTCTACACATCATCCTACTTTTGCTACCTCCTTAACTGGTGATATCGACACCTCATAAGAAAAATTCTTCAACTCGTTCAAAGTATTGAATTCTAATTACATATGGGAATTTACTTTTTCTTTTGATATTAGATATATGATCACTGCTAATCTTATTAATCTTATAGTTTTACTATGAAATGTTTCTTCTCAGAAAAATCAATAAAAATAGAGATGGTTAGTTGTCGTATTTATTTCAAGAATTATATATGAAATTGATTTCATTACTTAAAATTTTGATATTTATTGCTTCGCATGGCATAACGTTGCTGCACCATATCTTGATAAATTGAATATTCTTAATTTATCATTAGGTGAAACATAGAGATACATATATATCTCACTTCGTATATTTTTGTGTTAGTGTTGATAATGGCTGTGGTTACATGAAAGGTATTGAGATCTAAATGATATTGAATAATGGTATTGATTAAGGTTTCTTTAAATAGAATGCTAGGAAACGTGTTACTCATGGAGTCATTGTGCTTCACTTATATGCTCCGTATTTTGGCTTGCTGAGGAAAGAAAGAGCAAACTACCTTAATCTTCATCTTACTTGATGAACCTCATTCCTCTCTACTAGCTTTTGATATCTAATGTTAGAGGAGGTAAGGTATCAACTGGCATTCGGGCTGTATACTTAACAGACATTATGGAATTACAAAGTCCGGATGGATCTGATCTTAGAACGATCTCTTAAAATGGAATCCCAACAAGTAGAATTAGTCCCTCTTCGTTCCTATTGCAATTATCGCCTCTTCGGCAAGTCGGACACAAACTTTGTTTGCAGAAGCCAATGAACTCGTAAACGAATTCCAATAAAAGTCTTTTCCCGTAGCGGCTCAGTAATAGTGCAAATTCGGGAGCGGTTAAGTTGAAAATGTCCCTTTGCTTTCGCGAGGACCTTCTATTTTTACTTTGAGAAGTGACGAAGATGCTTCCGTCAAACGTTTCTGTATTAAAAACTCGACTTTGTTCCGAGAATATTTTTAGGCTGTAAACCTGGAATTCTATGCATTCTTCTGAGAAAAATTTAATTATTTACTTAGCTAATTAGGGCTGCTTCTTTTTAGCTCCTTAGTATTTTTTCCTTTCATTTATTTCATCAGAAAAATTGTCATATTTATAAAGGGTAAGTTATATAAATATTAAACACTTGCGCAGAACGTTTCAAATAATTTTCGTAAATTCATGAAGTTATTTCAACAACAATTTTTTCATCTTTTCCTCTCCCCTGTGAAATGGCATCAAATTTGCTCTTTCTTAATTTCTTTACAAGATTATTCTTAAGTAGTAAGCTTTAACTAGAGAGATTTATATCTGAATTTCGATCCATCTAAAGATATGTTTGAAGGTGTGTATATAATTTTAGTTTTTTACTATAATGCGATATGTTATAAGAAGGCGAAATTTGAAAAATCAATCTCAATTTATTACTACGATATTTCAACTTTATTATATGAATAATAATTTTAAATAAATAGGTTGAATTTACTTCTTATAGGTATTCTTTAGTTCTAATATTGAACTTACCCATACGCTGATTATGTGCATAAGTGGCAGTGATGATACATCAGGTCATTAGTCTTTGACGGTATGCGAGAACTGTTAAGATTGATTAATGTAATTAGTAAAAGTAGAAAAGCAAAGATCGGTAGCCTCTAATTGAAAGTCAAATAACAATATACAAGATTTAAATGAGGAGCTATCTTTATAATTGATCCCCTGCCATGCTTTATAATATCTCAATGTAAATTATTTCATTGCGTTAAAATAGACATCATACTTATTCTTCCTATACAGTATAACAGTTCAAAATATGGTTGTAGTTTACTAACGGTATTAAGCAAATAGTTATGAAAAATGGCAAAATAACGTCATCTGTAATAATATTTGAATATTTCAGTGTATATATTCTGGAATACAGCCAAGTCTAGAAGAAGCACCGCCAGCACATACATTAATATATATCATCTTTTAATTTTACCCAGCTGTCCGTGGATACCCTGTCTCTCTCCGCTTTCTTTGATCTTTTCTCGTCGCTTTTATTAACGAGAAAAATCTCCGCATTGTCTGAGTGCGCATTTATTGCCTCAACGAAGAATAGCTCATTAAGTAAAAGGTAGATTTTATGGCACGAACATATATAAATCATTCATTTATGACGCGATTAAGTTCTTGTCCATCACTTTAATTAATTCACCCGAAAGCGACTTCTGCAGTCGATTCAAATTCTCTTTCCTTTTTCAAATCGCCGCTTAATTCAAAGAGATTCAGCATTCTTCCGCTGCCATTACCATCCGCCATTATAACACCAGTGTTGGAATAATAAGCCATCAAGGCACGGAGTGTACTCGGTGTATTAATAAACAAGGAGTGCCTATCCTTGCAAACCGGTTCTGTATAAGTGTATCCATTGCAGAAGATGATTTCATAAACGCTGTTACTCTCGTTCCTTCTTTTAACTTCCTTCTTTATCATCAAGTTTCTTTCGTTTCTTTTGACCCCGGATATCTTTAATTTTCTCTCACGCCACCGTTCGACGCTTAAAGATGGCTTACTGGGATTTAACGATCATACTTTTTGAGTGGTTTGGAAGGAGCGATGCATGGTTAAATGAAACGAAAACGAAATATTTTTGATAAGAAGTATACTTCGAGAAGATTTGTTGCTGATAAGATTTTGAGAGCTCTCTTAGAAAGAGTTTCGCCTCAGGTCTCAAGGAGTGGACCAATTATCAGAGATGGGACATAGCAGGTAATTCGAGAAGGATCTTATAAGTATTCGTATGAATGATAATTTTGTTAGAATTTTATGAAAAATAGGGTTGGTCGATGTATTAATATGAAACAATGAAATTCAGGGAGCAGGACTTGGCTAAAGAAGTATAAAAAAATCATTAATTTTCATTTTATGCAGTACTCATCCTGATCGAGGAATGCGAAAATGTTAGGACCCTAAGAAAATAAGATTAATCAATTTTGACAAAATCTCAAACTGATAAGACCGGATTTATTAAAGATGGTATTTAATTAATCTTGGTTATTGAGGAAGAATTTCGTTTTCTCGCTTGCTTTCATCTATATCCCTGTAATTGATCTCATTACCTGCTCTTGTAAAACCTCCCAGTATCACCATATTTGTCTCCACATTTTTACTTCTCTTTCATCCTTTACATTCTATCATTCCAATTTCATACTGGTTATCTCTTATTTTTCTTCGTAAACCTTTCTTTCTTTTCATCTTAAGCCAATCATCTGCCATGATTTGTTCATCCATTTTTACTCTAATCATAAAATTGCAATGAACATTTTTATACTACATTTTAATATTTCTCTATATGAATTCGTTTGTTACGGTGATCATATTTTTTACGTCTCCGAAAACCTCTTCATGGTGACTTCCATCTTGTTGTATATATCTTAAATCTGAGATTTGGCCATAATTCATAGAAACGAAAAGGTGAATCGCCAAAACTTTGCTTGTTAACTGGTTAAAAAAACTATTGTTCCTAAAGAGGGTTTATGGACGACAGAATAATAACTCTGTTATTTTTCACGGAATTCTAAGTTGAATTTATCGTGGCAGTGACCAACATCCGAATCACGGAGCTTCGAAAAGTTTGGGTTTCCTGGACGTATTTAATTAAAAAATAATAAAAAAGAGAATTTCTTAATGGAGGATGATAAAACACGTTTGAAAAAATTAAAACATTTTATATATTAATGTAAATAAGATATATATATATATATATATATATATATATATATATATATATATATATATATATATATATAATCTACCGAACTTAGCAAAGGATTGCGACCTTAAGTTATAATACCTTCCAATTGCCACAGGGATGGTTTTAGAATCCTCCCTCCATGACAATGGAGATAAGAATTTAGTCGAATCCTGAATTTAGTTGTCTTAAGGTAACAATAATCATAGAGGTCCTTCTTTTTCGTAACAAATAAAAATGTCCTTGCTTTTTAATTTTTAGTTGGAGCTTCTCGTTATGTTGATGGTAAATTTCTTGTTTTGTCAAGTCATTTAGGAGATTTTCGCATTCTCTGCAACATTCGACCAATAACGCCCTGCACATTGGAGAATCCTTACGTATTATAAGTACGCTCTGCGACTAAATTAAACAAACATTACGATATTTACAATGCAACAATCCGATTCAAAAATCCAATTCAACAATATAATTAAGTTCAACGCATCAATTTAATTCAAGATATGAATTTCATAATTGACTTAAAAAAATCAATCAAACAATACCAATTACTTGCATTCCTCGATAACTTTTATTCAATCCCTTCCCCTTTGATTCGTTTTACGTCCATCCACTTGGCATTCGCTCCCGAAGGAGCCGGCGATAAAGTGCCTCCCTCTGACGGAAAGGGACGCGACCAATTCCGCCGACGCTGGAGGTGTTCGCGCCCGTCTGGTGGACTCATTCGCATAAAACGATCCGGTTGTTGTCTCCTACGGTCTAACGACCCGTTCTCCTTCCGCCCAGAGGCACTCGGGAGAAATGCGGACTTAGGAAAGCATCTCTCCTTGTCTTTTGAAGAGCTCCACGTCCCATTATGTCGCTCTTTTTAACACTTCTTCTTTGTCTTCCTCCTTCACTTCGCGCTTTTCTCGTTTCTTGCAAAATTCCTCTTATCACTTTGTTAGTAGTTCTACCCGTACGATTCCGGGAGATTATTATTTCTACATTAGTTTTAATTTGGAGTATAGGTGGGTTTTTTCCTCTCACGATGTCTCCCTGTGCTCGGTTACTTGTTTATACATATTCCGACTCATTTTTCTAATGGTGTTCATTTATTTTTAATAAAAAATAAATATGTTCTAAAAATCAAAGGAGCTCAGGGACTCAGCAATGGCTGGAATCACGGGCTTGAAATCTTTAGCTCCCGATAGCCACCTATCCTATTGCTCATTAGCTACGATAGGTACAGCATATTTTTGAATTACGTGAATTATTTTCTGGATAATCGATTTTGATTACGTACGAAACTGCAGGAGAATGATTTCCATTGATTGAGTTTATGATTACGTCTTGAAGATAATATTTGCAAGTCAAATGTTGTTTACGGAGAGATATTCTAAGGCTGTTTTGATAATTTCGAAGAATTAGAACTTTGGACGATTAAATCAGTTAATATGCAATTATTTAAATTTAGTCACCAGAATTTCTATGGAATTAGGCTGCTATTTGAGGTTTGCTTAAGCATGCATATTGCTAGAATATGTTATAGTATAGCTAAAGGGTATATTATTTATTCATTTGCTTATATCTTACATAACCATCTTCTTGTTACCTTAAAAATTCTTTCGGTATATGTATGTAGTCGATATTTTTTATTTATTCGAATTCCTTATTTGGTTATTCTTTAATATCTGTGGTACTTATTTGTTATTAATTTTTGAAGCTTTTCACGTTCCTCTCAATATCTGTTCTCTAAAATTTTGTGTTGCGTCAAAAACAGATATCGATTAATGAAACGAGAATTTCCCTACCTTATTTATTTTTTAAAGTAGTTGAAGATAAATGCATTTATTATGAAATATGTTAACATAATTTAACGCAACCTTTTGCATTCATGAAAATGAAACCAAAAACGATGAACTGACACTCAGGGTTAAGGGAGAAAAACAGCTCTAATTTCATCATGTTTTATTTCCCCATATTAAGAGATTTTATATTTTATTATCATATAAGCCTATCTATATCATTTTAAATTATGAGTATATGAAATACTTCATAAAATTGTTATAATTGCTAATAAATACATTCAAGGTATTAATTTCAATAAGTAAACATTTGACTTCTAAATAGCTTAATTTAACTTTGTTCAATTTCAAGTTTCATGCCTTTAGATCTGCCCTGCACGTAAAGAGTTTTAGAATCGATCAATCACTTCCCACATTGTCATTTCTTTTGAGCTTTCAGATCATATTTCAAATAAGATCATGGGAAAGCAGAAATACGTGAGGTGAATAGCGACTTCGTATTCACTTTTTGTCAAATCTATAACGATGGTAGAGTTTAAAGTTATACTTCTTTACTATAAAAAGAAACAGCTTGCCTAGTACGACTCATTATCACAATCAATTATATAACTTTTCATCTCATAGTTATGGAAGTAAATTTCATTCATGACTCGATTTCATAACCGCTACTTCTGAAAAGATTAGAATATTTCACGTTCCCGAAGCAAAATTCGCAATAATTATTTAATAAACGATAATTTTGACTGATTTAATTCTTCTATTTCGTTTATAAATATATTAATTCCACACCGTAAATATTCATCTCCTGATAAATGTTTTTAAATAATTTTGGAATTTACAGTTAAATTTCTCCTGCTAATTTATTCAAAGTTGAATTGCAGTTTACATTATGCCTCTATGTAAAATAAAAGTTGACTCGCTATTTTTATTTGATTTACTGTTTTTAATAACCACAGTACATTTTATTTACTTTTCCTTGAACTCCTGTCACCTTTTGATTGCTACTCGGGTCAAGGATTTCTAACTTATCTCCTAGAGAATTAAATACAGAACTTAAGAGAAAAGAAAATTTCCATCCCTACTTTTAAAGCTTTGAAGTAAATTTGTTTATCTTCATTAGGTCAGTCGGAAGGCTTTAAATTGGCGTGTTGGAAGGGGCGTTACGTAAACCTAAAGTATGTTTGCTTTTGTAAGCAACTATTCGGAATATACTTACATATTTCAGTTGTATGTATTTTCATCTCTAGGAAAAAATTCTTCCAACATCCTGTCCACAACAGAAGGCATAAAATTTACAAAGTGTATGTTAACTCTTGACCGTAAAAATTATCTCATCTTTGACACTTAATAACTTTGTAAACGAATTTCTGACTGTAGGTTTTTTCGAAGAGGATCAATAATTTGAATGATTAAGCATTTAACACTTGTAATGGATACATTAGACTGTCATTTGCTCGTCATCTTGACGAAACTTTGAATGGGACATTTTCACCATTCGTCGCACCATGTGATGGATTTCAGTCAAATTCGAGTGTATATAATAATATCGACTCAAAGTAAACTTACATGAGTAACTTTACGACTCTGGGAAATTATTTCTTTTGAGGCTGATACAGTATGTTTTTTGCTTGAAATTACTCAACTCGTATCTGGGTTATGGGCCTTATTTAATTTACTTAGGCCTTAAATTGATACTTAAATCAACTAAACTACCTATTTAGCCAATATTAAGTTAAAAAGAAGTCTTTTGTCAAAAACCGTAGGATTAAATATCCCATCAAGGATTTAAATTTAAATCGCATTTCCACATAAACTTAGGCCAAGTAAGAGAAGAGCTCAGGTATTTACGTGAAGAAGTTTTTCAAGCAAAGGAAAAATCTTAGTAAGATCGAGAATATCTGTTTCCCTAGAAAAATTTCCATTAGTTAACAACATAGTTTTACATAGTTCTTAAGACAGACTTTATTTAATATTTGCTTTTTTCAGATGACTGGTTTTCATTTCTCATTTAATATGCAAATTTTATATGCACATTTAAATGCAATATATTTTATACATCATTATGACGCGTTTGGGGCTCTAAACTTTTGTGTCATCGTCATTTTTTTGCTGTGATTTATAATTGGAGTACTGAAATATAAATAAATTTGAAAACCATTACCGTAAATATTTCAGAATTTTAGTGGTTTAAATCATTTAGATGTATGAAAATTTTTCAGTGCTACCTTGTCATCACCAAAATTTGAATTGAATCTTTAATTTTCGATTATTCACCTTGTCTCAAATGGAGCATATACGAACTCGTGTTAGGGTATAGCAGACACGATTTTCCACTCCGTCCGTAATTTAATAACCGCAGTGAGAATGTCATCCATGCATTTTTCTATTGCATCCCGTAAGTTTTAGAGAATTTTCTCGGTTCGGACGATCCAATCTCAAAGATAAGTTTGAGAATAAGGATGCAATCACAGCATCCCTCCCAACGACTCTTCTCGCGTCAAATTAAATCCGACTCCCCCTGGAGACGTAGGATCCGTTGAATCTCCATGCCGGTTTAGCGGAGACTGGAAGGCGATTCGCGGGGACATTCTTTACGTAAAATGTAGCGACTTTGCCGAGCAAACGCGTGAGAAGCTCTGATTATTTTTGCATGTTGCATTTCATGAAAATGAGTCCACTTTTCCAGGAGACTGGAATTAAATGGAGAGGAGTAGAAGTGGGGCAGTGATCAGGAGGAATGTTAGGTTGTGATAAAGATGATGAGAGGTGTATGGAAATAGGGGATGGAGGAAAGAAAGATGGACAGAGAATCATAAAGGAGAAGATGGAAATGGAGAGTTGAATTTTATTGAATTAAATTGAAGTTGGGAATTGAAAAACGAAGCAAATTGCTCAGTATAAAATATTCTTGAGGGAGGAAAGGTATTTATTTTTTCGATATCAATATTTGTATTCTGGAATGTATTCGTATATATAATCATCTCGTTCCAACTAGGCGTTTCAAAGATTATCATCGTAAGTTAACGAACAAAATAAGTTAATTTAAAATAAAAAAACACGATCAAAATTACGAGATATTTAGAATTAGTCTTTCTGGTACCATTTCCGGATAATTCAGAGTTCAATTAGCATTAACACTATGTATTTAGATATATTTCATGTTGAATTAGCAACAATTTGACATAATTATGACTAAAGACGTCATAGCAGTTAAAGTTTTAGAAAAAAACATCCAATCGGTAGAATTCTCTTAAAAGGAGTTTATGAAAAACCTCACCAATATTCTACTCTAAATATATTTGAGACGAGAGATGATTTACATAATTAGGCTGCATTATCAATTTTAACGATTTTTTCAATTAAATATAGATTCAGAATTGTATTGTGATTGTAGCTTGAAGAGTCAACATTAACACGTAAGAATTTCAAGGTTACTGTGTTTTTTAAACTTGTATATTATTGCTTTTTTTCAATTGATGTAATCAGCCGGGGTAGAATGTATGTAATTTCTGCTTAAAAATAAATTAATAGGATGATACATATTTCTCTTATATCCCTTAGAAACGATAAATGTATTCATAACAGCTCCTATTAAAAATCTGACGGATTACGAATTATGAAAATTGACTAAAGACAAACTCATTCCTTTACGTCCACACATGTTATCATAAAATGCCAATCATTAAAGCCCACCTAATAAAGATAATTCATTTATTAAGCTTTATTTATAAAAATATAATAGGAGGATGGGAGAAAGGCTATGCTGGAAGATTAGATGGAAGGGGGAAGTAGAAAATCGAAAAGGGAATAAAATGAAGTGAGGAATTGTGGAGCAGGGGAAGAGGATGCAGAGAAAGGTGGATGAAAGAATGGGGTAGAAGAAAGAGTCAATGGGAGGAAGGAGGATCTCATAAAACCAGAAAGTGGAATAAGAAAGGGGGAAGCGTTAATCCCTCTTACATTCCAAGATCCCGTCAATCTCTTCCTTCCCCCATTATTCCCCCCCTTTCTTCCCTTTATTGGGAATGACCTCCTGCCTCTCCTTAACAGATTCGCTTCCCCACACCCCCTCAACCTCATTCCTAACTAAAACCCGTCCACGTGATATGAGGCCCGGGTATTCTGGAAACCGGTTCCTCTGCCCATCTCTACACCTTCTTTAACGCCTCCCGGTTTCTCTTAACCTCTCGTCCCCCCTTGTCCGCATCCACCGACTATCTTCAGCCCCCCCACCCTTTAACAAAACGCTCGCGCCTCTCTCTTTTCTTGGCTTCCCATCCCCTCGGAGTCTATTTTCTCCGCACCCTTCCCTCCCCATTCCATTTCTTTGCGGACTTCTCTTTCCTCCCATTATTCCCTTGACCTCTCCCTCTCCCTTCCTTTTCTTTTGCTCGATCTTGCACAAAATCACAAGGCGCACACTTGTGTTTCGGTCTTCCCAGTATCAATTTTTAGCTTCAGGAATGAGATGCATTGCAGTCCATATTATTGGAAATCATCCAAAACACCTGCACCCTACCCTAATCTGCACCTGTAGGCTCTAAGATAAAAAAATAAGAACGGGATCATATTGAAATAAATATGGGCCTGATTACGGATTTCCTCCAGTACAAGGCTACTTCAATTGAATGTATTTATTTAAGATGTCATTGCAAGTTGACCTGGTCAGGTGGTAATATTTAAGGGTAACCTAAAAATAAATTTAGGCCTGGCATTTGCCCAAAGACGGGAGTGAAACCCCTCCAAAACCCTTCCGCAGACTGTACAATTAAAATACACTATACATATAGGTGCATAAGATATTAAATTATCATACGTAAAATATATTCATGATCTATCATTTAACTAAAATAATACATTACATGGTAAAGTATCTACATAGTCACATACATATGAATAGATTAAATGAATATAACAAATAAAACTCGAGCTAATATTTATAAAATATGCAAAGTAATCAAATTAACACAATTTTCCTCCCGCAAAATTAATTATGCTATTTACGAGGAATAGGATTTATAGTTGTAAAGAAAGAAAATTTGGAACACGGCTATTAATTAATTAGAGGTTTAAAATCTCCCATATCCGTCTTTGTCGGCGTTCCTCGCCTCAATCAGCGGTATTTATTTATTTATTTAAGTTTACAGTGCAAGTTGGCCTTCAGGCCAGGTGGCAACGTTTTAGGGGTAATGCGGCGGTCCGAGCGTTCCTGTTTTCTCCGAATACCGGTGATTGAGGTGAAAAACTGCGACAAAGACGGCTATTGGAGTTTTTAATCCCCTAAGGGGTTATGCGCTGTACCACTTTTGATGCAAATTGGTAAAATTTATTCAGATAAATACATACAAGAAACAATCAGAAATTATTCATATTATTAGTGATATTAGGGGTGGAATTTCTCTCTTTTCTGTGGAATGTTATACCTATTTGAGAATTAAGGAAAATATTTTATGCCTTGATAAAAGAGTTTATTGAGGCTCAAACAATAGTACAGTCCTGGCAAAAATTAACGCAGCACCGGCCGTAAGGATCGCTAGGGAGGTGCTGCGTTAATTTTGGCCAGGAGTGTACATGCGGGTTGTTGATTTACTGGGTCTAGTTTATGTCACTACATAATATTGGTCAATTTTTAGGAAATTTTGATAAATTCTATTCTGTTCTATATATTTTACGAATTAATGTGTTACTGCAATTTCGTAGTGTTTTAATATGTAAGGGTTCTGAAGGGTTTCTGAAGAGTTACTGAAATTTATATTTCTGAAATTTCTCCCCTGGAAATTTGAAACTTAGTCGCTGTCCCTCGAAGTTTCTATAAATCTTTACCAAACAACATATGGCAACATACATACTACATATATAGAAAACAGAGGAATAATTTGAAACTCGATATTTCCTTGAGATTCTAAATACTGTTGGAAACTGTAGGGGAATGATTCTTCTGGCTTCTCATTCTGTTCTTACTTGCAATATATGCGAAAACTTACTTTGATTAATGTGCGATCAGCCAAAAACTATTTTGCGGTGAATTTATCATGGAATTTCAAAGCGAAGCGCTTCTTCAGAATCCAGGTCATCCAGATACTTAGGAAAGTCTAATTACTGTCATCATTAGTTTCGTATAAAAAAGTTTTATACGGAGGAAATTATACTTAAAATATTTCAAATTGCTTTCTTTAATTTTGCCGCCATTGTGTTTGATATTGCTGCGGTATTTACAAAAGTTCCTAGCGAAATTCTCCATTCTGATTTTAGTGTGAACGAAAATAACTTTCCGAATATATCATATTATTTAAAATATATTACAGATATTGCAGATTAACTTTTTTAGCAATCGGATGCAATCCTTTTTTTCTATACAATGAGTTTGATATATATTCCTTGTCAACTAAGCACTTTTTCCTTTATTTACCTATATATGTATAGCTTTAAGGTAGAGTTGATAAAAAATTTTTGAACTTGCAGCGTGTTTTTTAATTGGTTCTCAGTTAAGTATAAATTTACTCGCCATATGTTGGTTTCATGCATGCTATGAGTGACGTAATGATGCAAAACATTTTTTATGCACGAGTATTCACTACGTTTTAGGCCTATCTCTACGCTTACACTTACGTCGGACATAGTCATATCTTATGCTTTGGATATAAAAAATACTTGGTTATGTAGTTTGCTCTTTTACGGATTCAAGAAGTTTTACTAGGCCATAATTCCCTTGTCATTTACAATAATTTTTCTCGTAACGTCATCATTATTTACGAGAACAATGACTTTTATAGTAGCTCCATCCCGGGATGAGAAACCATCCTAGCATCTTTATAAGCACGCGTAAAAACAAACTCGGATTACAAAAGATCTCGGAATGCTATTGGCTCGGACATTCTTCTGCGGCTCAGTTCGCGGAGAATATTCGGAGAGAGTCTTTTGTTTTCCTCGGAGTTTTATTGCCTCTGCGGGTGCGCGGCGTGGGAATCGAGACTTCTTCTGGTTATTCTGCGCTCGCCCGGCGACCTTAACTGTACTTTCGTTTGAAAGAGATAACAGCCGCCATTGTAAAAGCAGTGGCTCTCTCAACGCACGCGCACTTCCTCTTTCGTTTGGACTCTTTTTAACCCTTTGACCGAAACGGCGCAATTCGCTCCGCACGTGTTTTTGGAAAGAGTGATTATTGGGGGAGGAACGAAGATCTGTCGACGGGTGATAAGAAATCAATTACTTCCGCCACGAAAAAGATGCGGAGCTATTTTTGTGATCGGTTTCCTTTGGGAAAATTGGAAGTTACGGAGGATGTTTAGGGAAATGATTGAACGCATTGGCGCTGAAAGTCACGTTTTTTCTGTAATTTTTGGCGAAATTGAAATTATAGTAGTACTTTAGTAAATATATACGTACGTAAAAAATTATTTAGAGTGAAACTGAAACTTGTAATGCATATATCTTTCTACAATAGAGTGGAGTGATATACTGTGGGTTATTATACTGGCGAAAGATTTAAATACAACATAAATAGTGCATTTTAAAAATTGATTGAGGAAAAAAGATAATAACCATCGCTGAATAAAAAAGAATATTTTTCGTAGAGAAAAAAGAAAGAGTGGTGTAAAAACTTGCTAAGAAGACAGGATAGAAAACAAAATTGGAATATTTCATAAAATATTTCACAGATTAAAATGGCGAAGCAAAAAAATATTAACTTACTTTATGTTACAGTAGGAAGCTCTTAAAGACTGCGTAAAGGTGATTATAATAGTATTAATAATAAAAAGTTTCCTGGTCTATGAAATTTTTGTCACTTAAAAAAATGAATTAGAACGACAAAAATGCCTTTAGAGAAGTAAAATGAACAAGTGGAATCGATTTAGATGAAAATGAAGGTCTTCTTACCAGTATGATAATTGTGAATTTACTAAGCTTGACGAACCCTCGATAGCGATATTTCGCAAGTTTCCCTCGTTAGTTACAATCTTGAATTGCAAATATTAAAAATCGATATTTCCGCAAGAGATATCGTTTTACCTAAAATCAAACTAAATTAGGTATAATTATAAATATAAAGTTATATTTTTATAAATGAATCGTTGCTCGGTAAAAGTCGATTTTCTAATCATTTTCCATGTGATACTAAGGCACATTTCTCGAATCATTTTGGTACCAGTGTTTGATGCTGTAAAGTAACGTCTACTCATCATTTTCAATGACTTGGAGACAGAATTAGAATGGACCGTTGAAATCTAAGTTCAAGAATTCTGTGTATTTTCGCTATTTTGGTCATAGAATTGAAATCATAGACGTATAGAACATTCATAATTAAATAATTGATGCAAAAGTAATATTTAAATAGCCTATTATGGCGTCATACTGACCTCAGAGATAGTTCTGATTTTTTCCCCTAGTTCGGAATTCACTCGCAAGAATGCGTGGGCTGTTTAGAAGTAAGGGTCACCTTGTATTTGTTTTCTAGCCTTTCATAGTAAACTTAAAGTAGTTCAAAACTGATCACATGGGTAGTGTACAGTTCCAAAATAGTTTCTTCTTTCTTTGCATGGAATGCTTTAATATGGGACCCATATTTGACACTTATAAGCTGTTAAGAGCATATGTAACAAATTTTACTTTAGAAGAAGTATTGTATTATCTTAAAAATAAGAAGATGGAAGTAATGTAGTAAAAATATCATCGGTATGCTATAACTGAAAAAAAGAAATTAATTTTATTGGAATGTAATTTTGAACATAATAAAAGGAAAACAGAACGACTTAGTAACACTACCATTGGATCGCAGTTACTCCTGAGAAAGGTCATAAGTGAGAGAACAATTAAAACATAAATGGGCTTTTCACAGAAATTTGAATCCATGAGAGATACTCGAATGTATTAGTGTTTCACTCCCAAGAAATATGCCACATTTAATTGAAATAATATTCAAGAGTAACAAGCATGAAATTGCCAAGGAATTCATTTTTTCTTCGTCAATAGCTAATGCATACATTTCACATAAATATAACTACTTATACTTTTCCCTCGAAACGTATGTCCTTTTCATAATTTTCATTCATCTATGATAAATATTTGTTCATATTTAATTTTAGTATTATATACCAGAGGTATGACAAAAGATTGTGACTCGACAAAAAAAATACTGTGGTGAAAAGTGACAATCAATACGACAGTAGCTATTTTCTCCCTCGAATAGCAAACTCATCGTCGAATTGTTGCTTCTATGTTAAGTGTTCTCATCCGTTATGACAACCATTGGAATGCCATGTTTTGTAAGCCTTAATCGCAGCATCACTTATGAATATCTCGAAAAATTTCATCTAACTCGACGTAATTTAGCATTAAGCGTTTATTTTAATTGTAACTAACAATTTAAAATGTTAACCGATCGAGCCATTAACCACTCCACCCAATTTTCATGAAGTGAGGTAATCAATTGCAGAGATTTGTGGCGATTGCTTCCCTTGTCTTTTGTCTGAAACAGGTTCTTTGCTGATCGTGTCATAATTGGAGAAATAAGCGAGTTTTTTGCTTCAAAATCAAAGGTAAAATCAGCCACTGTGATGAAGTGTTACGTGCATCTTGCAGCTGTAACACAATGTGCTAGAATCGTGGTAATTTTGCTGGAACTGGGAACTATCAATCGTCCAAATTTGGAGGTAGCCACCGACAGTCCACAAAATTACAAATGACAATGACCAGCAGTTTAAGCAGGCGCTAAAGTGATTCCTCCCATCTGTTAAATGGAAACTGGCATAAAATTTTACCTTATTACGGGATTTGTATGATTAGCGCGATCACTTCCTACCGAGGATGGCTGGGCGGCGGGTCTCGTTTGAGAAAAAGCACGGCCGACGTATCATTTTGAGATCATTGATCACTGACGTCCCTTAAATGCCGAAAACAATTTGCAGGTCCCTAATGAGATTCGCTGGATCTTCGTCCCCTCCGGCCGAGCACTCGAATCATTTCATTTTAAAACAGTTACCGTTGTCTCGATAACGGAACCGTTGATTTCGTTCGATTTTTCACTCGACTGCGTTTTAACATGGGCACGAGAAGCCTTTGTTAAACAAGTTACGGCGTACGAATATTCTCGTGTTCGACCAAACAAGACTTTAGTTTATGACTACCGTAAAGGGGTTCAATAAAAGTGTTCGCTGTGATAAACAAATGTCGGTTCCATAAATCATTCGTAACGGCAGTTTATAACGTCGATGAGTCGTAAATCGCTTATATTGGTCATTGGAATGAGGAATCTAATTGTCAATTACTGCTGGATTTCCTAAAATCAATGCCAAAATGTTGCGATGATTTCTCTTAAGGGAAGATTTGTTACTATGATCTCTTTTGAATCAGGATTCCTTAGGATGGAAGGCTCACTCTCCTGGTAAAAAAGAAGCAATCTCCTAGTACTAGCAAAACATGTGTGACCACTTTAAAGAAATCTGCTACTAAAATTCTTGAATACGAATTTCGAAAAGTCCTGAACTCTTTGCTCTATATTTACTTTTCTTGTTGAAGTATTCATTTACAGCAGTTGTTTCGGAAAGAAATTTATTTACAGGTTTTTATAAGTAAGGGGCTGAAGACAGGACAGAACATTTTGCTATGGTTCTCATAAAGGAAGAATTTCAACACTGAGTTACTCTTTTTCATCACTGAGTTACTAAGGATATTTTGTATGATTAAAATGTTGCTCTTTAGCTATATTTATAATAATAATAACAATTTAATGGTCCCATTTATTATACTCTCCTTATTTTAAGACAAGATTCTGAATGACATTTTACCAAAACCCCAAGATGACTTTTTATCGTATAATTGCACGTGGTATTCTGAATACGTCTCAATGTTTTTTGGTCTTTATAATATAACTTGGCTGGATAACGGACGTAGTTATTAAATAATAAAATCAAGTACGTCCATCTTAAAATGCCGAAATGTAGAAATCTTATAGCCGAAGAAAATATCCTAAGCAAAGATAATGATCAAGTTTGGAGAAAAATGCCATAAATGGGTGAAAATAAACTTTATTGAGCAGGGAACACAAAATTTAGTCACAATTAAAATTTACTTCTTGCCTTTAAACTTCTTTTGATTCAGAATTTTACAATTTTGATTTACTACCTGCTTTGACGAGTTGAATTATCTCTCTCTTATTACTTATATCCAGCTCCTAATATTCTCTTACTTTTATATTAATCTCTGTACTATTGCATTGAGATGGTCTTTAGAATCTTATGTTTCCCATTTAAACTGATCATCTGCTACAGAGCAAACTGTCTGCGCTCTCTTCTGCCGGTAGCTCTATCAGTTCATTCATGATCTCTAGCGGTCTAACACTGGAACCGTACTGTAAATTATATTCCCTTGTTTTGAAATCCTCTTAATTCTTTCACTTTATTCATACATTTTTTCCAGATTCAATGAATGACTCATTAAAAATTTTTACTTCAGTTTCCGAAATTTATCCTTCATTATAATTGAATTAGGGTTAAAGATTAAATCTCCAGTTAATATATTTTTTCAATAAATGTCTCAGAAAATGAAGGTAATTGATTTTCCATTCCACCTTCTGAAGCTATGCGTTCGTAATTTCTTATACTAGCCGTTTGGAAGATTCATGGCATTTTCATACAGTAATATTGCATCTAGCGAACTCCATAGCTTTTCACTATGCCTACATAAACAGTTTGATCATACTTAATACAGTTCATATCTTACGTATATGTATTTCATACACGATATTATTACATAATAATGATATGTAATGTAACATTAAAAATTATTTTACTATAAAAATGATTGTATATAAGGATAATAAAGAATATTGTATACATACCTATGATGTACTGCACAGTTAAATTTTAACTGATAGTTATCAAAGCTGTTTATATTTTACTTAATTATCCTTTTAAATATTCTGAAAAATTACAATTTATTAGGACACCCTAAAAATATTTCCCCTCGATTGTTATTAATGTAAACTATCATTACTCGATGAAAACTGCCTTGCTATATTTAGTTGCAATGTCGAAAAGGATACGCATAATACTGGAAAGCATGTGTAAGCTTTCATCATTTTTTGCATCATCAAGTTTTACATCGTATGATTGGATACAGATATAGGCTTTTGATAAAATATCAATTATGTCGTTTCAGTGAGACCCTGAAGCCATCCTCCGTTTTTTTATGTATGCTCGTAGCGGTAAAGAAGCTTATTTTCCTCAGACTCATCCGCGACCTAAGTCTAGTTTGAACGCATTAAATTTCCCGGTAGGGAAAACACATCAATCGGCCGGGGATGAAGCGATATTTTACGGTGTAAAATGAAGTCCTAGCAGTAAAAATCGAATGCATCGCTACGTGATGAAACTATTTCCTCCTCTCGTGTCCCTTCTGCCCTTCCGGGATTCTTCTCCCTTTCCGACCGCCTCGCTCTGCTTCGCAACCCACCACTTCCAGTTGAACCCCACCCATCCTAACCACTTCAGCGTCACACACCCTACCTCAACCCATCCCACAGTCGACCATCACGAATTCCTCGGTTTTATTAAGTCAAAAGTCGTTTTTATCCGCAACTTTTAAGGGAGAGGAAGCAGCGTTATCCGTCGGATTTAACATTCTGTAGCGGCGGCGATGATTTAGAGGCTTGAATTAATCATCGCAGAATGGGCGGTTTCCACCGAACGACTATGTTTTTCGTTTCGATAAAAAAGGGGAATTTGTCTAAGCTTTCTTCTTCACGCCGCCGTTAATTCTGCTGATATGATACGTCGCAGATTGGAGGTTATCGAACTGTTGGAGCGAGATGGACCCTTGTTTGCGTGTTTTGAGGATTTATGAAATAAAAAAATCAACTCATTATATTTTTGGTGTATGGAAAAAAAGCGGGATTTAAAATTCGTTGTTTTAGGTTAATTTTTCTCTGGCAACTAATTTAACCATTTTGTATTCGTATGTTTCATTTTCATCTGTTGTTTTCTTTCGATACGAGTTTTGACCTTCATGAATAAAAATGAAAATTGCTCGCCTTAATAATGGAGGTCGATTTAGGAAGTTTCAACATATATTATGTATTCTATACATTTTCTCAACAATATTTCGTCTTTGTTTCAATTTTTTTGCAATAATTACCAAAAAAGTAATTTTTGTTACAATTTAGTCTGATATTATTATAAATAAATATAAATCAAACATCCCAAATTCAAATGATGAGATTGACATTCGGAAATTGGCGTACCTTAAGTTTTACATGAATTTGATTTCAGAATTTATCAAAAATTAAAAATTTGTTTCGGTTTTGCCGAGCTGTTTTAAGTCGAATTTCAGCGATTTTTCATCCGAGAAAATCTTCCTCACGCATCGAAAACTCAGCATTAAATAAAAAACAAGTGTTTACATGCTTTTTTATTAATAAAATTTTAAAGGTTTTGAAGATATGTTTGAAACAAAAATCGCGTTTGTATGATCCGGTGTTATTTACTAATTATTCGATGCAATTAGTAATTTGCTATGCAGTACGAAATTTCGTAGATTTTACTTTATCCTATTTCAGCATAAGGCATATAGTATAATAATGTACTCTAATGATAAATTGGCGTCACTGTTCATACTAAGACTTATTGTGGCGGAAGCAATGAGTCTTTCATGACCTGAAGAAATCATCTGCAATCCAAAGGAAACCCTGAGTGGAAACTGCCATTATATACGAAATGAATTATTTTGCAGAATAAAACTCAATTCAGCCTTAACGTGTTAAGTTATATGGAGGAAATTAAGATCAAAATATATTCCATTTATGAAGATTAGAGAAATTTTCTTCATTCTCGTAGCTCAATCTTGCTTATTTTGCTCCCTGCTTTTAATAGCTGCAATAAAATCAATGATATACATTGGATTCCGAAGGAATCATTGATAAAATATTTTAAAATATTCAAATGTAGATGTAGGTGATTCATTCATCCTCAAGAAATATTAATGTAGCTTCTAATTTAATGATATTCATAAATCAACGGTGATAGGTTGTATGGTGATTTATAGTTAAAGGGAAAACATTTGCCGGAAAACACCTGGAGAGTCATTCTGTAGTTATCAGTCGTTTCAGAGGTACGTCCGAGTTGATTATGGTACACTTTGTTATTCATACTGCTTCTTAAGTTGTCGGAAGGAGTGCACCGGGTTTCATTAAAGGTTTTAAGAGGTAAATCGTGGCGAATTCTCTTAGGATAAACCGTCGAAGGTAACCGTAAGTGCAATTTAGTCGCTTACCATCTGCCGGCAGATGATAGATCCGGTATTGCGCCTGTAAAAGCAGAACGTCGGACAATTGCGAGAAAAGAAGCTCAATTTGCAATTAAAATGCCCACCAGATTTATGGGCTTAGGAGTGACTTAGAACAACTTGTGGTCATGGTGTACGCTTGAGTGGTGTAGTTTGTTCTTTCGCTATTAAGAAGAATAAGAAAATCTCAAAGATATTAATGCTCTGATATGAATATCCATGAATAATTGAGGAATATATATGACGTCGTTAAACTGATTTTATGGATGGATGATCTCATACCATGTTTTCAATCGAGCAATAACTCGGAATTTGCTTGTTATAGGAAATAACTTTCGATGCAGCTTACTTTTACTTCCTGATTGTTACCGTCAACTTTATGGAAATTTTTCTCTTCTCCCTGTAATATTGCGCAGAGATTATGAAGTAAAAATTTCTTCCGCTGCTTAGCAATTGACAAGTATGGTTTAGTTTAAATAATAAATAGCTGACGGTGTTGCGAAGTATAACTTTTTTGAATCGAATCATTTCGTTTCCATATATAAATGCATTACAATACCATAACATAGTATAATAATCCGTAGCAGTTAAATTTATTAAAAAGAAATTTGTTCACTGTGAATCGAATTTTTTCCTCGGGTCACTTTGACATGTGACAGCATAGTATTACTGTAATTTAGATATTGAATACATGATGGAATTGAAGGTAGTTAACGGATATTGAACCTTTCAGAAACTGCGAACATCCAAAACTTTCATGCAAGACCAGACGTGTTTTATGAAGCAAAACCCACTCAGCTGCTGGAATAATCCAAGTTCAGGCAATTACTAGCCTTACGAGGCAGGTAGGCAACGGAATAGGATAAACTGGCATTAATCAATGGCTGAGGTTGTTGCTTTTCTAAGGAAAACATTAAGAATTATATATGGAAGAATATTCTGCCACCTACGCTATTGGAAAATGTGGACCTAATAATTTTAACAGACTTTATGTATAGAATTTATCAACATCTGGCTAGACTAAATCAAGTGATTGCTCCGTTGCCGAATAGCTATGACATTGCAATCATTTATGACATACAGAAAAAATATGGATAAAAAATTACCATTCCACGGAATTAGTTGCTGACTGTTTTTGTTTTCGCACTCATTATTTTGCTCTGGTTGCGTTAAGGCTACGCTGGTATTTAATTTAGGTATCTTTTCTAAATTTCGGGTCCCAAAATCAAGATGCTCCATATATGTAAGAGTATTTTATACAGGAGGAAGTAAAAGGAAACAAACAAAACATAAAGTTCTCAAGGAAAGATTTTGAGTTTCTCCGCCGATTTCATTGAGGTGCTTTTCAAGGTACAGAAGATGCATTTACTCTGACAAAAAAGTGGGTTATAAACGGTGGTTGACGGGGTTTAATTTTTGGATGATCCATCATTTCTGCCGCAATTATTATTTATATTTCATTTTTAACGATTGGAATAAATATCAAATAGTCCTTAACTTCAAAATGCTGTGACCAGGTAGACTTGTGGTTTCTCCAATGGTATTTTGGTTTTATTTGTTTTCGCCAGTTTAGCGTTTTATATTTTCATTTATTCGCTTTCCGTATGAATGGGCGATTATTTTGCGCATTGGTTTTTTTCCGGAAATAATCTAGTAATATGTTTTCGGAATATATGTAAACACCTTATTTAAGTAATACTCCGCTTAAATATGTGAATCAGAAAGACTTGACTGTGATTTATTTTAATAACAACAAAGTGAAAGTGCACTTAACACTTGATCGTTTTATGTGTTATCAATTCAGGATATTTCGATAAAGACTTTTATTTAGCTTCCTTGTATCCAAAGTGACGAGGTTTACGCAAATGACAAGCAGTTGGAAGCGGCCACGCGGAAAGACAACCTGCGCTGACATGAATCAGGTCTTTCGAGCCAAGAGCAAACATTAGCGACATATTAGCTCTCTTATGCGCAGAAAACGCTCCATTAGAAAGGCGAACACAGCTAATGGAATCATTCGCGCCTTCGGACACGTGCGCCCGAGGAGACGCGGCCATCCCAGTAAACAAGTTGGATAACCTCAGCCGCCGTCGCGGGCAACGCCAGTGCAGTTGCAGGTGCACAAGGGGAGATGTCCAGTGGGCCCAACAGCGCTTGACCGAATTCTTCACCGACCGGACGACATTCCAATGCACATGGGGATAGCAGCGGAATCACGTCCGAGGCTTACACGCGAGATTCCCGCCACGCTCTGTCTCATCCTTCCCCTTTCACACGTCTACCCTCTCCTTCCATCGCACGTAAATCGATTTATGGATATGCTGGAAATGAACTGATTTCTGGAGTAAAATTCCTGCAACGGAAATGTTTAATGTACTGCAGTACTTATTTTAAGGAGTGGATGTGAAGGATTTATCGGATTTCCTTCCGTCATTCATAGGTATGTTTTTCAACCGCCCCTGCGTATTTTTTATTTATTTATTGCACAACACCAGCGCAGTTAGTCGCGAGGACAGGTGGTAAAGTTAACTTATATAGCAATTACTTAAAACAATATTTCTATGCATCGATACAATAAACCCAATTACATTAAATATAAACATGCATAAATGAAAAATATTAAAAATAAATACAAAAATTCAAATTTACAATACGTATATGAATGATTAAAAAAATACACAGTTCTGTGTGTTTTTTTGTAATAATTGTTATTCTGTGTTTTAATAAAGGCCCGCAGTACTGCCTGCTAAAGGTTTCAAACTGATTCACCGATGTTCGCTTAAGTTTGGTAAATTCGATTTAGGACATTTTTCTACATTGATGGAATGGGTGTAACTCTTCAAGTAGCTTATGTAATATTTATCAAAATTATTTTTTTCTGTTTTACACACGAATCATTGTACTAAAGTAGCCTCAACGATATATTTGGAGGAACTTAAACATATGTCTTTTTAGTAGTTGACAATCTATATGAAAATGCAACGTAATTATGAAAATTCTTATGGAAAAAAGGTTATGCCTTTGGGGATCATAGCTGGCCCCTCTAAAAAGTAATTAACCTCCTCTTCATAATAAAATTCTAGCATGTCTATTTTAAAAATAAATAGTAACCATCTCCATGGATTACCTAACGTCAATGATAAAGTCAGTACGGATCATATGTTTAATTTTCAAATCATTGAAGGTTTTATGTATTTCGTTTTAGCTTCCATTCTAGCACGTATAGAATAACCAAACTCGATGTTTTAAATGTAATGCATTAAAAGATACTGGAATATCGTTCACCTGTCAATAAAGTTTGAGTTGGTCGAAGGTGTTCGTTGAGAAAGATAAGAATGCTAAGACACTTAAGAAGAGAAGATTACTAATTCCAAACTCAATAAAATCTGTGCGATTTTTTTGTATTCTAGTACAATTAAGATCCTGTGCACCTAAATAAGTATCTTGACGGTATCCTTTCGGAGTGTGAAGGGAAGTAGATGGAGTCAGCAGTCTTTTTTAATACAATGAATTCAGTTGAAGTGCTAACTTATCCCTTCAATATTAGTCTGATCTTAGAAGAAAATTAAGTTAATTGATAATTCGTTACAATCATATTTTGCTGCAATTTTGTCGCATCTTGGTTTTCATAAGTAATACATTAGAGATTAAATAGCAAATAAATAAACTTGAAATATTATTTATCTACCTTCCAAATGTAACGAAAGAAAATTTGGAACTCGGCTGTTAATGAATTAGAGGTTTAAAATCTCCAGTTGCCGTCTTTGTCGTCTTACTCGTCTCATTCACCGGTATTTGGAGAAGAAGTGCGGTGATCCTTTCATGTTTTCTCCGAATACCGGTAAATTAGATGAGGAACGCCGACAAAGACGGCTATTTGAGATTTTAAACCTCTAATACCTTACACATGAAATATTTTCTAATTTTAGATAGGTTATCTGAGATAACTATACCAGATTTTTATTTTAGAATAAATTCGTGTCATTTTCACTTTATCTGAATGATTGTCCCTTACATCTCGCATTTCTGATGATAATCTTCCTATCCATTTTCTTCTCGAGGATCACAACTTCCTTTTCTTCTGTATCTTGAGTGACCTTTCTCTTAGATTCCATCGAGACGGTACATGGAGGCTTCCTGTTGTCAACGGAAACTTCTCTCTCGTGTTTATCTTTCCTTTTCATTCTTTCTCTTATCTCGCCATTTACAGCTTCCTCTGCATTTGATTCATGGTCCATTCTTCCATCCCTTCCATCGGTCAATGATGCGTCCCACAATCCATTGTTGTCTTCTCGATGCACTTTCTACTTCTCTGATCCTCGTTTCCATAGTGAGCTTCCATAAACGGCTTTACATTAATATCCGAATGATAAATTTCGCGGGTATAAATCTATCAAATCTCACGTTGAAGATTAGATAAAGATATTCAAATTTCTTCTAGAACATGTGGCTGTGTATGAACACGGAAAATACATGAACACAAGAAATAATAAAAGAAACATCTTAGAGATACAATTCATAGATTAATTTTTATGGTAATAAAATATTAAGAGTGACGGAATTTCACTAAATAGTATTGAATCAATTAATCGTAGAATGAATATTATGTTAACTTTTAATTCTAACCTAACTACTAAAAATTAAGAAAATCTCTATGCTCTGGTATTGTATATTTGAATTGTGATGGGTATACTATTTGCTTGCGATTTATTTAAGAATGGAGAGAAATCTCTAATGTGAGAGTTGGAAAAGTTATAGCGAAATGAGATACGTAAGAATACATTATAAGATTTATTTAAACAAATCACTTAGTTTTTCCTAGATGATTATTGACGTACCAATTATGAAAATATTTAGGAGGGAGAAGGTTTTATGGTAATGCTTAATTTACTCAAGAAATTCAGGTATAGTATGTTACTGGAAGAAGCGAATACTTATAATGCGAAAGAAATCAGTAAAATAAATGCTAGGAATTGTCGTTTAAATTTTTTTTTCACGCAGCAGCTGATTGAGGAAATAATATTTGTGGACTTAAGGTGCATGCACCCTCTGGGCCGAAAAGACTACACCTCAGAATACATCTGTAGTTTAAGATGGAAAACCTCTGAGTAAACCTCCGTGAAGCAGGTGTCAGCTTTATAATGAAGACCTACCCATCCATTCATAAGAAAACAACATAGTAACCATCATAAATCCCTTTATCCTTTTGGGCCCTAAAATCTCTCTAATAATAATCTCACTCTCATTTAAACGGTATAATATATATTCAATGACATTATCAGTAGTAACCAACTGAAATCAGTTTATGGAATTTAAATCGTAGGGAAATTGTCACATTGAGTTCATCCATAGTGCAAATATAATCGTGATAAGATAGATAAATGGTCAGTTACTGATGTTTTGAAGTTTTTTTATCCTTGGTTTCGATCGGTTTCTTGATAAAATTGACCTGACGCTCACTAGTTTGTAAAATCTTTGAGTTCTGTTGATCCCAAGCTGCGTGATATGCAAGGTTTTTTTTAACGAGAGAGCTATTAACGCTTGATGGTTAGAAGACCTTTTTAATGACAATTTGAAATAATTTTACTTTTATTTTAACGTTCTATAACTGACCAATTTGACAGCGCAAAAATCCAGTTTAATAAAATAAAATCGTAGAATGCACATTTAAGTTGATAATTTAGATGGTAAAATTGGTTAAGAAACCCTCTTAATGTTATTCCCTTGATCTTCGACTTACGTGTTGTAAGATGATGCAATTGGGATGAGCCTAGTGGGAATATTAGTGAAAAAGAGCTCTGCTCGCAAATATAGTAAAATATCGCTCAAAATAATGGTCCAAAACAGTCTATTTTAAGTCAAAATTCTGATGGTGGCGTGATTTTCGACGAAACCGGTTAACGTGCGTCCATTCTTGCGGATTTTGTTAGTGAAGACTCTTATTAAAATGAAATTGCAATAAGTACCATTGAATGTTATTCATTAATGTACTCAAGATTTTTCTCGCAAATTATTTTAGCAAAAGAATTGACGATTACGGTGATTCTCCGAAGAGAGAGGGGCCCTTGGCTAGATTTCGACGGAAGCGTCTTTCCCTTTCCTTTCGCAGCCTTCCCTCCTTCCATCTTATATTTTAGCATCTCCTTTATCTTCTCGTGTCTGCCAAATTTTACATGCATTCTTTTCCTGCCTCTGCATTTTCCTCAGGCTCCCCTCACGTCTTTATTTGTTCCCACGACGCCCTCTTCCTTTTTTAAAATGTATGTAAATGACAATGGGTTGGGCGGAGTAGCGCTCCATCGGCCTTCGTGCTAATCGTTGGGTTTTATGCAGATGCTATTTATCCTCCGTTCTTCCATCCATTCTGCTTCCTTATCCGTGCCTCTCTTGCTATCTTCCCTTCCATGAGACTTGCCTATCTCCTTCTCTCCTAGATCTTAGTACACCGAACGATACACCTCGATAATGGTCGCTCTCTGATATATGTTTCCGTTTTATTTATCAGATTCGTGGTTGTAATGGATTCAGAACAACCGTTATGTAAATTCCAGCGTTTATATCCGCATTTAAATGGATGGGTGGAAGAGGGAGCACTTCATTTTCAATCTTCTCGATGAAAGGTATTTTCATGCCTCTGTTTCTCCTCCTACCTTCATTGTCTCTTTCCATGCCGGTGCAATTATGTTCCATCCCTGGGCGGTAGCGGCAAGAATGACGGAAGGTGGTTTTACTAAAAGCTTTGGAAGATAATGCGTACTTGGAATGTTTTCTTCCTGAGAACTTTCCACTAACGTGGAATGCAGTGCTCGTTATAAACTATATTTTGCCTAAGACTGCATTCGAAATGCTTTCAAATATTTGATTATAAGCCTCAGTGATATGCACTGGCCTAGAAGAACCAATCGTAAGGATCTAGGCTTGAATTATGGTTAGGCCGTGGTTGTTCTGGAGCAGGGATCCCCATTCCGCGACCCACGAGCCCCAAGGGGTCCTTCTATGAGTCCTGTGAGGCCCTATCCTCCGAGAAATACTATTTTTCCATAGCCTATACACGTTTTAAAATTAAATTTTATCACCGATGTGGTCAAAGCATATTTTTTATCAAATAATAAAAAAGATTAACTAAAGCATAAAATTGATGTTAAACTAAAAATACATCATAGGCATTAATCATAATCATAATGAAATTCCAGGATGAAACTGAAACAGGCGTTCTACGGTTCTCGAATCCTCTCCAAATGCTAATGCGGACCACTAGAACTATATGCTTTAAAAAGTTTTGAATAATTCATAAACAGTTAATAATGCGAATGATCCTATATATTACCTTGAAGACGCAATAATCACTATTATTTATTTGTTATTATTGGTCAATCCACAATTCCCTCTCAAAATATCCATTCGTTAGATAAAATGTTACGTTATCAACACATGAAATAATGATGTAATTTGAGCTATTTTTCAAAGTTGAAACAGCGCAGAAAATCCATTGAAAGCCAATAAAAACTTCTTCAATCACATTTTAAAATATCTTAAATTCTGGTAGGTTTTACTCAAGTCCTCAACATTGACTTCTATTCAAGGGTAATTATTAGGTTCTTAGTGTAATTTTTCTGTTTCTCCTACTGAAAACTTTATTAAAATCATGCTGATGAATTTAAAAAATGTTGCCACTTTATTGTCGTTCTTCACAAGGAGTAAAAAACTTCGATTATGTTAATAGAATAATTTCATGCCATCTCCTTTGTGTATCTTGAATTTAGTTCTAACTATAGAAAAGGTAAAAAGTTACAAAATACGTAAAAAATATTACAGAAACAATATGAGGAAGTGTATTGTATTACTAATAGTTTTACTAGAATAAGAATTTCCTATTTTAAGTAAAATAGCTTACGTTGTATCAAAGGAATCCTGTTTGGGAGCTAGATCATGGATCTAAGAATTAACCTATAATCGTCTTTGTGACATCGATCGACCAATCATGACCAATCTTTGATAGGAAATGAATTGATAGAGTATGTAAAAATCAGTATTTGCGATAAATGCTTGAAAGCACCACGCCCTTAAATCATGGTCTATAAATGGATGCGCTAATGGAAAGAAGATTTCATCATCGTCGCGAAATAAAATTCGAATTACTTCATAAGATATTTTTTGCAATGACTATGACAAAGCAGATACTTTAAAATACCGGTGTTTCAATTTATCGTGTCATTTTCATGCATCATTCTTAATTATTTGCAGAGATCTCGGTGCTAAGATTCTGGATAAAACTTGAAAACTATGGAGTACTGGGACTTGCTGTTTATGGCGTACTGGAAAACAAGGTAGGTTATTTTAATATGGAATCATTTCTCGAAAAACTGAGTACTTAAGTGTTCTATTAGTGGAAAATAATGAAGATAATGGTAAGCTGGTGATCTTTAAAAGGCTGTGAGTTTCTGTCAAGGAGGGATCTAAAGAACATATAAATAGATTCGTCAAACTGAAACAATAATCAACGATGCTTTGGAATTGTTAAATAATTCAGCTTTGCTGACGTTACGACCAAACCAAAATTTACAAAGATAAATTTTGCATAAAAAGGTGAAGGTGAACAACTTAGATGACAATCTACTATGTTTTACGATTTTAAGAATCCTACCAAAACATGATGTGAAAAGGAGACGGAAAAGAGTATGACTCTTACAGAGAATTTTCAGAAGTATCTGGAATTTCAACTTTCAAACGAGTTTTTTGATTTTCATCAGAATTCATTATTTTGCTTTCGCTGACAAATAATAATGAGTTAGAAGCAAACTATAATACCTTTGACTGCAAAATGAAGAAGCCCACGATCCAAAGATGTCGCGAGCAAGAATTAAGGTTGAAGTAGAAATATTTATCTTCAAGAAAGGAACAAAATTCCTTTGCTATAAGGTATATGATAGATAGAGTAGTTAGTCTGCTAAATTTAACGAGTCATTAAAAAGGACTGTATTTTGGTAGTTGAAAAGAAATAACTTTGCGAAGTACCACAGTACAGTATTAGTTAAACAGGCGACCGACTTCAGACTACAAGTCTATCATCAGGCACAAATATTGACAAGAGTGCAAGTAAATACACATGGAGTGCATACAAAACAACCAAAAAAGGGGAGGGTTACAATCAGGGGTCAACGGAAGGACATTACGACTGTATTTTATTTCATTCCATTTTTGCGTTCTGCTTCCGTGCCGGAAAATCGACTTTGAATAAACTGAAATCATTCTTCTTATTTGCAGAAGTACGAACTGTATTCGTAATCGTAGCTGTATTGTCTGAATAATTTTATCAAATTTTGATGAAAATCGTTTTCCGAAATATTCGTTTCGCAAGTCTCTCAAACTTTGAAATGTCAGTTAATAGTTGTAGTGAAATTTTACCGTTTAGGTAAAAGGAGATATTGAATATTTCCCAAAAAGTGTGAAAGTGAAATTTTACCGTTTATTTTATATATTCATCTTGGATTCCAGAAAATGGTTGTTTTAGCTTAAGGACCTCGAGGCAAAGACTTTGTAGGAAAGGAAATATCCAGAGCAAAAATCGCCATTGGGCGATAGAAAAAGACATTACTTTCTCTAGGGGAAGTAATGGTCCCAGCGTCAATGGGCATAATGATGGTAATTTTATTGGCTCAACGACATACAATTATTTATTGGTTGCGTCACATTGTTCATTAAAAAGAACAAAATTCAAAATTAAAACATTAATTAGATTTAACACAGCTAAATTTTTTGGATTTACGTTTCATAAACGCACACCTAAGACACTCGAAATACAGTTGTTACAAAAGGATACACTTACGTAGCTTTTCTGTTAAAATATTTCAATGTCTCCTTTAACTTATTCCCCTTAGCTTGTTTATATCAGCGTTTCTCATCTTCGTAGAGATATGTTTCCCCTCAGACTGAATGTATAACGGCGGACCGTTCGTAAAGTACTAAGGGATTCTGAATGGGAATCATAGCGCCACAGTTTCCTTCTTATTTGCGGCTTTCTTTATCCTTGAGTCGTTGTCGGAGGAGGACTCCTAATTGGGCCACTCCTCTTTCATCCTTTGCAAACTGTCGGCAACGTGCCTTTAAGAAAGTTGCGAATCGGCAATCAATGCTTCCTTTGCATCTTCCTCAGGAAAGAGCCTCTCTGGAAGATTCGTCTCCTTTCAATTATGTTGTTTCTTTTTTCTATGCCTCCTATAATACTGGGGCTCGAATAGGTCTTCATCCCTTCTACAGTAAGGCGTCATTCCTTGGTGCCGAAAGATTGTGTTGGAAGAAATCACTTGCAAATATTTTTTCTCGTTAAAATTTATTTTAAATTATGGTGTTCCTCTTGACATTTTTTATTTCATTAATTGTCACTTGTGAGTGGTATAGCAACAAATATTTCTGTCACGAGAGTCGGAAAATGTTAGGAAACATTTCCCTTGAAACAATTTTTAAAATATTCGAGAACTAGCCAATGTATGCTTATTTATAACGCTAAAACTAGCCTAATATTTAAACTGGCTTTATTGTGTAATTTGAAGAGACGAATTACAAAAAACTGTAAAAGAATGCTCTTGTTAACTTTAAGAGATTTTATGATAGTATAGGCGCAGGATAGATTTACCGACCTAAAATAATATTTGGTAGATTTTGATTTCTGGTAACCATTGCAGTGTAATTTTCTTGAATATATGCTAGAAATGATAAATAATCTTCGAATAGTTAAAAATTTAAATTTATTAATCTTATTACTTTCATTCCACCCCATTGCTGCATAACTTTGTCATAACTCATGTTGGGTTTTCCAGTTTTTCCCTCCTTGTATTAATTACTTGCTTAATTAGTTGATATTAATTAATTAATTAGTTTCTATTAATTTGAGTTATCTATGTCAGGAAAAAAGCACCTGTTTGCTGAGGATGCATTTTAAAACAATTCTCAATGCTATTTACCCTCGTAGCCACAAGTAACTTTATCAAAGTGTCTTCATAACGATACACGTAGTTTCGGACTTTTCTATGAAACTTACTAGTAAATTCTTATGCCAGAGACATAAAAAAATATCCAATATCTCAGTGTCGTTTTTGTAACCATCCTTCAATTAAATACTTTGATGGACATTTTACAATGAAAAATATCTTGTGGTTGTTTAATCGACTCTGTATTACTTACGAATCCTCCATCCAAATATATGCTTATCTACTTATACATCCTACAACAATAAAAAATAGAACAAATAATTTGCTATTCATGAAAATCATTGAAGCAGAATATCTCTCACATCTCAGAACTCACCACTGAATTTCCTGAAAGCTAAAATATACCCATTTCAGAAATTTTTGACGAAATTAGCAGATTTTAAGGCATGCCATTTCGATTAGTCGCGGTAGGTGGAAAGAGAAGCTCTACCCTGACCAGCTCTCTCTCTTTTGCATAAGCCTTTCTTTATGACCTATAATGACGTCCACATTTTCTGCCTTCGATTCTCATGCCATCTTATAATTTTCCCGAAATCTTCCCTCGGGGCTTTCTCTTCTCCTCTTCACACATCCATTTCCACATTTCATCCTTTTCTCTTTTTATCTTCCTCCTGTAATTTGTCTTCCCCTTCGTATGCCCTGTCCCTCCCAATATCCACCCCATCCCATTTGGACGCCTTACCAGGAACCACCGAGACTAATTCTATCACCCTCTGGGGCAGATCCGCTCTTGCCTCGTAACCATCTCTGCCCCGGAGGGACGTTTTTATAAAAGACTCTGATTGAACCCATTCCACGGGAACCATTCAATTATTTACACGATTCTGATGATAGGAATCTCGATTTTGGTCTTTCCACCGCTACTCTTTCGGCGAGCAAACTTTAGATTAAGAAGGAATTGGATATTTGTTTGTACGCTTCATCCGATGCAAACAGGTTTGGATTTAATTTTTGGGACAGTTAGAACTATAATAGATCCCTTCCCTAGAATCTCGGGAGAAGCACGGAAACTATTCATCATGGCTAGATTTATATTTTGGTTTTGGAATTCAGGATGTTTCCGTAATTTTAGTTATTTAGAAGCTTTTATGTAAGCCATCAATCTTGGTCGTGGATCGAGAATGACGAATTAGGTGAAATTTAAGATTTTTCAAAAAAAGAAGTTATAAAGAAGACAGTTATTTTCAGTAAAGATATGTAATATGAGAATTTTTCAATCGAAAAGAGAAATAGTTTTATTCTCTAATAGTGTCGTTGTGCGTCTTACGTTAGATTCTCCCTATTGTTAACTAAATCGGTAGGCAGGTTTCGCAGTTTGTCGATAAAACTTTTGGTACCATCATTGTCTGTGAACTTAGTTATACGTTGAATGATGTTGCTAAAATTAACGAAATTAATGCTGAGGTTATTAATTATAGTAATTATAATATCTCGTTCTCGTTCGTACACACACTCTATCTATTGTAAAATATGTCGTTTTATTATCGAAATTCCTTTTTCATTACAAATTGTTCCTCTGTCGTTATTCATCGGAGTTGTATAGAGAATGTTTAACTTCTTTCTTTATTGGGAAAGTATTAAATGCACTTTGAGAATTTTCTAGATAGACTATGGTATAACGAAAATGTATTTGAAGTCAATTTCTAAAGAAACTCAAACTAAATTATGGTTTACCAAATTGAAGTTAAGATTGAGTGAACGTTAAATTTATAATTTCTACTATATTTTTATTTATATATAATATCCGAATAAAAATACTGTTGAAGTTTGAAATTGAAAGTTGTGGTGATACATATTTTATATCACTTTGGTGACGATGAGCCACAAACAAAGCCTGCTACATTTTTGAGCTTGAGTCCGGTTGAAGACAAGCAAAGCTGGTTGGAATTTTGCTCTCAAGTTTGATTTTCCAACCCATTTTTATATTTCTGGCGCCTCATTATCTAAAATAAATTTGAGAGTGCGTATACGTTATATTCAATGTGTGAAAATCATTTTATTGCGATTTTTATTATGAATGACAAACCTCTCAATACATGAGATTAAATGTTAGTGACTACGGTAATAATATCAGTTCCCTTAAATGAATACGAGTCTTTATAAAAGGATATTAAAATTTATATATTTTATAATACAGTAAGTTAAACTTTTTTATCATATTAAAAACCAAACCCAAAAAAATGTAGAGCTGAATGGCACTATTCATACAGAGCTTAACTAGGAAAATGTCTATTCGGAAAACCATCCGGAAAATTTTTCTCGTTAACTTAAGAGTCGTTGAAAGCATCACATATTTACCCCGGATAATTCTTTCACAACGTAAATAACTTAAAATCAAGGAGCGGAAAACATATCTCCGGAAAGTCTGAATTTAATTCGCCAGAAATGTAAACAGATCACACAGCGAGAAATGAATGAGGGACATCCGAAACAAACTTCTTGCCGTAATAATTCAAAGTGGAGCTCCCTTTTGTGACTGCGCTCTCCCAAATTACTCGAACAGGGTCGGTCCCTTTTCTTCGCATCTGAAGGAATTTATCCATTCAAAGCGATTACGAAAGTTTTTCCAAATCCAAGGAAACATTCGGCACGCTAACGAGGCAGATGTCATCGGGTCGTGCGGAGATGGAATCTCGATAGCAAAGATTACAGAATACGTTTCAAAGGGAAAATAATTCCATTTTCGGAAAATGTCGCCAGTCTTGTTTATACAAGGCTGAGGGGGGAAAGGTTACGGGGCGGAGGGTCATCGGGAAAAGAAGGGGGAAGAGTCGGCGGTCATTAAGGGGTCCAATATAAAATGAAGAGAGATGATGTAGGCATTGGTAGAAAGAGAAATAAAGGGAAAGAGGGAGAGAAAAATGGGAAAGAAAATGAATGAAATGAGGAAGGGAAGAGGATGTGATGTATACAATATCTTAAAAATAATTTGCATAAAACATATTAATAAAAACACAGCTAAAAGTTTATTTACTCATGATCCTCCACGCATGACAAATATTTGTACTTATTAAGTTAGTTGGAGATGAGAGATATTAAAATGATTTATGATGAAAAGATCATGAGTAGTTTGGGTGATAAAAGTTTTGATGTGAATTTAAAATCAGTGGTGAAGAGTTTTTACAAATATAGAGATTGAATACCCATAAAAATTGTTAAAATAAATTTAATTCTATGGGATAATGTGCAATTGTTCGTAACTTAAATATTATTATAACTTCTAATCGCAATGACAATAACGCTAAAAAACGAAGTTTATCTGACTGGGGCGATTAATAATTTGGAGCATTAGATCTAAGCTGAGGGCATCATCCATTAGGAAGAACCCAAAAGACTGATTAGGAACTCTCATTATCGTCTTATTTTACAATTTTATGGAAGCCTTCGTGTTTTTTCGTATTTTACTCCAAGAAAATTTATTTGTGGTAAGTAATTCTACATTATATGTGTGTAGAATATGTCACACAATGAATGTCTCTTCACATTCCATATTTGTATACGTCGTAAAGATACAAATATTCTGCTATATTGGCATATATATTATTTTGTTATTTGATGTATATCCATTAGTCTTTAATTGATAGACGTAACACGTAATAAAAATTCAATATTTTGTCAATTCTGCGATTGTGAAGCAAAGGAATTTTCTGTGATTTGGTATGTATTTCATAAAAAAAATCGTCATTTTTCTCTCCAATGTTTGTTGAGGTCTAGATCTTATCTTTGCGTTTCGGACTCTGATTGTTTATATCCGATGCTGCTCACTGATATCAAATCTATCATCAGTATAAGTAGGTACAAATTTGACGTCTAAGTTTAACATTAATTTCACGAATGATATTTTATGATATAGGTTGATCCGATTTTGGACGATAAGAAAGAAAGATAAATTTCGCTGCTGGTATTTTAATAACGAATATAATTCTGCAGTATCCATCGATTTTTATATTTAATAACCTAATAAATTTTCATATACTTTTTGCTCATAGTTGAGAGATAGATAAGTAGGTGAGTAGTGGTCACCGACAGATTTTTTAGGTACTATCGAAAGAGAGGAAATTAGTTTTACATATAAGTGAGTTTGCGCCCTAGTTTTATCACATCGAGATTTGGAAATTACTCCGGAAAGGAATTTCGTGGATCATATGTTTGTATAGACATTAAACTTATATCATGGCGAAGTTGTTACTCGTTATATGCATTGATAACTCCTGAATTATTGCGATTTAGTGTAGGAAACGACATACATGCAGGATACTAAGGTGAATAAAAGAGAAAAACTAGAATCTGCTAAGAGAAATAGGTGGGGTAAGTTAAAAATGTTATTTTTAAGCGCGCGGGACTGCAGACCATGTGGTAGAAAGGCATGTACACATTCCTTCTTCTCGTTTTCGAATATCTAAGGATTGCCATTTCAAAGAGAGTCTCCTTTCATTTGCTTTCATTTATCCATCCCTCCGAAATCCTCCTTCTTTGACATCTTCTTCGATTCACCGACGCTGGACACAACCGAAGACGGCCTAATGCTGATCACATCGAATTATATATCATCTTTATTTCATTGACCTCTCGTTTCCTCTTTTTATCTTCTCCGACTCTATGACAGAGTGGCGATATCTTTCGCGATATATATTTTCCGAACAAATTTTAAGGCGACTCACCATTCAAGAATTCTTTTTCATATCTGAAAGGAGTTTAATTTGAGGAATGTTTTCACTTCAAAGGAAGCTGGAACACTTGTTCGCTGGAATTACAGAGATCAATCTCCAGCATTATAAGATCTGAGGGAATCAGGACATTCAAAGACACTCCGATGAGTAGATTAAAATCAATTGAATTGCATTTACTATAATTTAATTTAATCCTCTTGACGTTTACTCATGTGCATTTCTCCATAGAGGTTCCGAAAGAATTTGTAATTGAAGTCATTCCGATTGAAATTTATATTATAAACAGGATCGGTTTTACTATTTTTATGATTTGGCAGTATTATTAGTGCTATGGAAATCCACATTAAAAGCTTTTCTCATTTAAGGGTTAGTTTAAATGAGTTCACAAAATGTATAGTTTTACTACTAAGTATTTTCTTAATAAAAAGAAAAGCTATCAGCGTTCGTGCATTATAGTTCTTTCCACTAATTAAAAGTTCTTTGAAGGCGCAACAACTTACATTGTGGTCCGTTTAATGTTCCCGCGTAGTAAGACCAGTCTCATTTTTTTAACAGACCTTGTAGATTAGTGTCATTAGTATACATAACTCTTATATTCACAAAATCGAATAAAATATGCTTGAAAAAACTAACTGTATATTTACCATCCGGAAGAACTGGTGGTATTGAGCGTTGCGTTACATTTTTACAATTTTGGGAGTTTAAAATGTCAAAATATATCGCCAAAATGTCACTTGAAATGTGTACGACGTAGAACTGCGCTTTAGTTTCTTTTTAAAAGAGATATATTATATATTTTGCTTTGAAACTATTTGAATAAATGATCACAGGAGTTATATCGACAATTAAAAGATCAATTAAGAGAATTTACTTGATATTTGAGGGTAACACGCAGTTTTCACTCCACCTTATGGTTCAAACAATCAAGGTGATTGATCATATGACTTACAAATATATCTATTCCTATTTCCTCGAGAGAACGTTTTGGCAGCATAGCTCAACAGTCAGAGCACGTGACCGGAAATCAAGAGACCCGGGTTCGATTCCTGGTCTCGTTGGTCTTTTTCCAAGTCTATTATTCCATAGGATTTTTTCTGGGTGTACGTGGTCTCGTGCGAAAACATCTTACCTATTTTCTCATTTATTTCTACTTTGATCATTGCAATTGCATTCCTTGATATTGATGAACTTGTTTGTTTTACAACATTAGCCCTAAGTTACTCAAGCGCATCGGGGTTCGAAACTATCTTAACGAACGTTCGGAAATTAATCATCAATAGACTCCATCAACCGTGCCCCAAGATGGCAGTTGCGCTTACTTAATAAGAACTTCAACTAATTAAGATGGACCGATATTTATCTCCCGTCACGCGGAAAACATCCACGAGAACATAAGCTACATTTCCGTCGTGGGCATCACGGATTAATCACTGCTTGACATGAGGGAAAAGCCACGGCGTCTCAACGCAAATGAATATAAATCGAAGGAGAATTTCTCGATGCTTTACGGTCAGCCGTGCTCAAAAAAAAAGGAAAGCCCGAGGAGCAGCTAGAAGTGTGACGTGCCGCACAATGCAGAGGAGATTATGAGAACTGGGAGAGGGTACAGCAGTCGAGAAAGATCATGGCACTAAAATGCGCAGTACGGAGTATAATGAGAATTCACGGGTGGGAAGGAATTGAGATTTAGCAAAATAGGGGGTATGTCGTATAATTATCGTTATGTCTTTAATTACGAGAACGGTCCTTCAGTTCTGACAAGGGGAACACCAGGTTTGTGGGAAACGGATTCGAACGAAACTTTCAGGGAACATTCTTTGCTTAAAATTAGTGGACACGTGTCCAACCGTTCAATTCAATGCGCCTTTGTTTATGAAAAATTAGCAACTGAAAATCGGAGTTAGGCAACCAAGCCTTACACGTGAATTACCATATACATCTCGAGAATTTCCACTTATGAAATTATTTTCTTTTATTTTTTTACAGATAACGTATCTTTTTGCAATTAAATTTCATCTTCTTACTTTCCAAGAATCCATTACCTTTTAGTTAGCATTTATTCGAATACACACTGCGAGCTAGAATCCTAAAAAAAGGAGGAAAAATAGAAAAGTGGCTTTTTAGAGTGCGGACTTAGAAACTTCGCTCTTAAATTCGCACAAATGATAATTTATAGGACTGCTATCAAGTTTAAGAGGATTTACCTCAATGATTCATGTGATTCATTCTTTTTTAATGTCGTCCTTTAACTTCTCGGAATGAATTTTCAAAGAAGAGATTTTTGGTGGTCCTGAAATTAATTATAGTTGAAAATTAGTGTGCGGCTCTTTGTATTTTCATTAATCCTAGTACCAGATAAATGATCTTGTTGAGTTTATCTATTATGTGTTTGCACCCACAACAGATATAAATTAAGTGTAAATTTTAATGAATTTAATAATTCTTTGTATAGCCAACTGCCCTAAGTCTTGTTGGATCTACCCTACTTTAAGCTGAAAAAATAAGAGGGGGTAAGAGGATATTAGGTAATGAGTAAGGTAGTTTTCCTTTGCTTTCCTCGAGGAACCAGAATGTTCGAAATGGCTCAGCACAATGAACATATTAATGAAAAACTTCATAGAATTCAAAAAGGAAATACAAGTAGGATTGTTATTATTAAGAGTCACTCATGTAGATCACTCAGTAGATTCCATATTATTAAATCCAAGAGAAAAACTATGGAGAAAGAAAAAACCCATTTTCCTGTTTTCGGAAATGAAAGACTTACGAAAAATAATTCGTTTTATATAAATAATGGAGATCTAATAGCTGAAATAATAGAAATAAATACTCAATGATTATACAGGCCTTATATTAATCCAAAAATTTACTCAACCAAGGAAAAATGTGCTAATCACTCCCAATAACCAATCTTATTTAAGTAGCAATATATAAGGTATTTATTTAAAATATTTATTGCTAATCACTCATTTTCATTTTCCCTCCTTTAAACGAAAACATAATTGAATAATCTTTATGAATAGGTAAAACTCACGTAAAAGTCCTCAATATATGGATCTAAAACAGAATATTCTATGATAACAATGCCCTAAGACGGGATTCCAATTAATAACTGGCGGTTCTAAACTTGGAATATCCACCCTATGGTGTTTCCACCAATGAACGCATTGAAAATCGTTTGTTTACTATAGTGATATTTATCACTAAAAAATATTATCATATGAATTATACATAAATATTTATACGCACTGCATAACTTACTACGGCTTTCTATAGAACCTATCAATCATAGTTTATTTTTTATTTTATGGCGAATTTTAATATTTTGTATGGCGCGTCTCAAGTGCAAAGTGAAGTAATTGTACTACCGAAGATCGGTCATCATTGCTCATAAGCGTGGTTTGTAAATTGCGCATGTGCCATGAGATTTCGCAGGAGCTTAATCTTTGAGGGTAGCGGTTTGAGTTTCGGTTGGAGCAGTAAAAGGTTGACGGGTGATACGTGGGCAGATTGAGAAAGGATAGCCCCATTTATCCGATGGATTTGCCTGCCGTGGATGTCGCTCTTTTGCCGGAACGAGTTCTTATTGTGCCCGCCATTCTTATGTGCCCGCAGCTATTTAGCTCTCCTATTTTATCCCCCTTTCAGTCCCTCCCTCTCTAAAGAAGTATTGTTTGTGAACGCATTGTTGAGGCATTTATTGTATTAGCCTCTGAGCAGGTTCCAGCCTTTATAGCCTTGCTTCTCACTCCTACTTTTCCCTCTCTGAGCTTATTTTCTCCTTTTACGTCCAGTTATTCCTTTTATCTCCATCTCTCAGTCCATCTCCTTCGTTCTGCAGACGTCTTCTTCGCTCCGTTTCTCGCGCTTTGCGGTGATATCTGTTTGCACGATTAGGGAATTTTATCGAGGGAATTTTGAGATTTGAATGGGTTTGATGCATACAAAGTCACCACATGAGTTAGTTGCATGCATGATCATAATCCGGTGAACCTAAAATTGAGGAAAAGACCTATCTTTCCAAATTCGGAGGAAATGATTTTTACGAGTATTTCCTACCAGTTTTTTTCTAAACCAAGACATTATGATGCAATTACATTATTATATTATATTATATGCAATTATATGTCATATTAATATTGTAGGCAATTGGTAATTTATAAAATTGCTTCTATGCATGGAAAAACTAAAGTTTAACAGTTACACTGGTCATTAGGATGTATCTCGAAGAACTTTTTTTCGTAATTCAAAATTTCAAGTCGATAAAAAGTTGATATTATGGTCACATATCTACCCAAAACAATTTTAGTCGAATTGAAAAATATTTAGGTCTAACCGCAACGGGCCTAAAGTCTGATTTTTTTGTCAAAAACGAAGAGTTTCATTTTTTAAAACATAAATAGAAGTTAAATTTTTGTTTTCAAGAACGAAAATGTAAAGTTTAAAATGTTAATGAACAGTATAAAAAATTACATCTGTCATGTAACAGTGCGCCTCCGGGATTAGCACTAAAATTATCACTTTTTTGCAAAGTTAAGGTCTATTGTTGACCATTTCATTTACTTCCAGTCTGCTTCTTCATTTAGAAATTTCTTAAAACAATACAAATAAAAATCATTCCAAATAATATAATATAATTTTTATTCATACTGTTAAAAATTCTAAACTTAACATTTTTGTACACACCTGGCCAAAATTAACGCACCACTGGTCGTTAGGATCGCTAGGGAGGTGGTGCGTTAATTTTGGCTAGGAGTGTACTTGAAAACAAAAATTTGCTTTGTATTTATGTTTAAAAAAATGAAAATATTCGTTTTTGACAAAAAATCAAACTCTAGGCCCGTTGCGGGAGACCTAAATATTTTTAATTCGACTTAAATTTTTTTGAGTAAATATGTGACCATAGTAAAAACGTTTATCGACTTGAAATTTTGAAATTCGAAAAAAAGTTTTTCGTGATAAACCCTACTGGTCTGTCTACCCTCCTGTCGCCTGTGGCATATCTGTCTACATGGTTTAGTCCAGGTTGTTGTAGATCATTTGACCAAAAACATTGCGGAATTATCTTATTTTTACCAGCACTATTAGGATGAGTATAAAATATTCTATGAAATGAAATGTTGACGGAAAATCTCAATTTTGATCCCGGTGACCAAATGCCCTCTTTGCTGAGGGCATACTGGGGAAAGATTGAACATCCAAACAGTAACCTATGTTGAATTCTTTATTTTTTTCTAGTAATATTCTGAAATATCCGCTTGATTCTTGCGATTCATGCCTACCATCGTTATTAACTTATGCTTTCCTAGAAATGTTTAATAATTACCAGTAAGGCAGAATTTTATTTATTTTTTTATTCATCATTTGTCAGACTTGTGGTTTGAGACCATGTCTGAGATGAGAAAAATATAATTCATCCTAATTATTTTATTCGATTAAAATAGGAGCAAAAAACAGAAAGAGAATACCGGAATTCGAGGACTAAATAATTTTATCAATCGGAAATGGAACGATTAAATTTAAGATGCGATTGTTCGCATCAGGCTTTTCTGAAAATTACAATTAAATGCCACGAAGGAAATTATGTAATAGACGCAAGATACCCGAATAATCTAAAAAAGGTGTTCCCAACCATTTTGGTCACTCTTTGCCCTGTAGTTTCGCACCCCATATCTGTCACAATAGAAAATGAATTCTTAGGTTTACAATGCGAATTGGTAGGTTCCCCGGGGTAAAGTGGTACCCTACGTTTTTCTCCTTTGTTAGTGTTGCAATCTATCCTGCAGGCTACTTATTACTTCCGCACCATCAAAATTGCTCTCAGCAGGGAAAAATATAGCCATTTCGAGATAATTGATCTAAGGTAAGTAAGTTCCTGTACCTTTGATTTCTCTAATGAATAAACATTACTTAATTTGAAATATTTTCTTTAGTATAGTCAGAGATCGTTCTAAAATCTTTAGTAATGTTTTTCCGCTTTCATTATTATTTCTAGTCCTTTTTAACTGTTTTGAATTTAAATTATACGTAGAGTAAAGTGGTCTCCCACGTTTTTATAAGGGACCATAATTCATCATGAGTGTGTAGGAGTTGATAATGATTTTTTCAACGAGTTTACCTGTGAATTCTGCTTATAAATCACCATAAAATAATATATAAATTGTAGTAATGTTAAGACCTCCTTGAAATATTAAAAAGTTGTCAAATGGTTAATGATATATATTTTATTAAATCCTTTTTTTCGTGATAATAATGTTATGGTGCTTTAGTATTTATATCTTGTCATGTACACTCCTGGCTAAAATTAACGCAGCACCTCCCTAGCGATCCTTACGGCCGGTGCTGCGTTAATTTTGGCCAGGACTGTACCATTTCTTCATTACGTCTTGGATGAAGAAATACTTCTAGGAAAGAACATAATGGTGAAATTTAAAAGAATCATATTAGGGCACCACTTTACCCATGCACCGGGGTAAAGTGTACATTTTGCAAACTTATGAAACTTTTATTTGCAAAATTTATATAATTTTGGAAATTTTACATTAAGATGTGGTCTTTACACTGACAGTGTAAGATCAAAAAATTAAACCTACTAGAAGATATAGCCAGTAAACTCTTAAAGGGAACACTTTACTCGGATCTCCCCTACTTGCCTATCTACCCTACGTTTTTCCGTACCATGAGGATCTGGGTACCCCAGGTTGGAAATCCTTTCCCTACAGTTTGCAGCTTCGTTAAACCATATTTAGAGGATGCATGACTTAAAAAAGAAACTATTCTTTGCGACCCGAAATTTCTCAGGCAGTCTACTCGCTGTAGGGAAATCATAGTTGATTAGCTCTCGCAATCCAGGTTTTTTCGGTTGTCTCATTGGAGAAGAAAAAAGTTGCGAAGATTGAATGATATTTCTGTAAAAGTCTTTTTCTCCCATGGAATATCCCAGTCTCTCGAAAAGTTTTCAGTTTCTAATAAAAATACTCCTGGTATGATCGAATTTTAATAATCATTCTACATTTTTATAATCATTTGAAGAAACGATTACTGAAAAAACATTTCTGTCTTTACTGCATAATATCAAGGTTTCGACCCTTTGGTATATATCGCAGTGAAGATAGAAGTGTTTTTTTCATTTTTCAGTAAAAATGGAGAATGAACAAGTCGAAGCCGAATAATTAGATTAAAAAATTCTTATTATTAAGTTCTCAACGCAATCATTACCATATAATCCCATTTCCTTAGTGTGTATTATTCTAATTTATCTCCCATTTGCATTACGCTTCGTCGATATATTTCAGCTTATACGTCGAAAATGATATTCATTCGCAGTATCCTACATGAGTTGATAGACCTAGTGCAGAAATGTGATAGATAGATAGTGGTGATTTATATAAAATACTACAGGAAGAAAAATCGAGTTATTTAGTAATCAATCAGCATGTTTACACATCCACATAATCTCTTCCATATTTATATTTCTTCATATATGCTTTTTTGCATTGAGCTAATAGTTCTATAATATTTATGAAAATCAATTGTGAATGCTTAATTGTTGAGAGTATATACTAAGAAATTATTGCCAAGTAGTGGGGGAGAATTAGTAGTAGTAGTCTGTAAATTCAATCGAAGAAGCCATGACTTTGTGGTCCTCTGTTATTTTACCATGCTTCTAGTTGTAGTATTGTTAAAAATAATAGTTGAGGTCATGTTGCACATATGTGCTCCCACCGAGAATTGATCCTTGGTCACTTCTCTGACTAAAGGTGAACTAGCTATCTGGCTGTCTGGAAGCCCGTGTGCATTCGTATAGGACAATTGGCGACATTAGGTACTTAAATTAGAACGGAATTTCAGCATTACAGCGATTAAGTAAAACAATTCTCGCATCTGACGACCTTGCTTTAAACATTCCCCTTCTCAAGGAAAATAGGCATAAAACGAGAGATTTCAGAATCCTTTGTCCTCTCTCAACTCATCCCTTACTACATCAACAATGCGCTGCAATCCTCGTTTTTCTTTCATTCTCTTTCTTCTCCCTGCCATCCCTTCCTCTAACCCCAGTTGACCTCGCCGAGAATTCTCCACTTTCCCCCGTTCACTCCCTCCCTCTCTTTCCATTACAAATTTTCATCACTAATGCTAAGTATTTCTGCCTAGTCACCTCAACCTTTAAAGTAAAATACTCTCATCATTCCGCTGATTTTTCTTCGATACTCACTCTTTTGCTCTACAATATCCAGTTGTTCTCTCGATGAAATTAGCATCTCATGAAATTAAACAATTCTTCGGTTATTTTTTGTAATATATGTGGTTATATTTATATATGTTTTGTAATATATATTGGAGTTGATACGCTGGATCAAGAGGCTATTGTTTCCGCAGAAGATAGGACTATTCGCTAAAAAGATTATTTTTTCCGTTAACGATGCGCGACAGCGAACGGCTAGGACAATATGCCGCATGCCCGCCGCGAAACACGGCGAAGGATAGTTTGCAGGGTTCAACTGTAGATTCATAGAATATTTTTCCTTTTTCCACTCTTATTTCGAATGAGCTTCTGAGAAAAGCAATGAATTCAATTATAAATTAGTATTAATCGGAATCAATAACGATGCAAAATAACGATTGGATTTATTTGAAAAGGAAAGGAAAATTTAATCGATTTGATTCGTATATTTGGAATTTTATCATCATAGAGTCTCCCATTTCTTGTACATCTCTTTAAATTAATTATCCTACAATTTATGACGGGTTTGATGTGAGAGGAGACTTTTAGTCTCAAACCCCCTATTATTGTTATTATATGAAGAAATTAATTTTATTATAATCCATTAATGCATGATATTTGTTACAATTGATGTATTTTGTATTCATAATTGTTATATTTATGTCAATGCTTCCTCATTTCGGCTAATGAGAGGTCTAAGAATATTTCTTGACCCTCGCATAGGCAACTAACTATCAAAGAAGTCTGAGAGTTAATTTTCGGATTTGATCAGTTTGAGCCTTCTGTATTGTCTAACTAAATTAGTTAATTCGTTTTATAATTTAAACATTTATTTAGAGATTACATAATTAGTATAACATGCCCATTTTCCATGACCAATCGCCTACACAGCTTTACATGGTAGCGTTCCGGAAACTAATAAATAAAGAAAATGTGTATTTAAATATTTATAGGGGAAGATAAATATTGAATTACTTGAGGTTACTTTTTACTTTTACTTGAGGAACAGTCTTAGTTATGAGCTGTGAAGGATTAAAGGCATTGAAAAGAAAAAGAAGCAATTGAAGATAGTGTTAGTGCACTTTTACATCTTTAGGCATATACTGTATTACGTTTACTTTTATCGATGTGTCATTGTTATAGACATTTCATATTTATTAGTTCACAACACTATATGGCTAAGTTGAACATTAATTTATTAAATTTTTATATTATGTTTCTAAATTTACAAATTTTTCTTTAATATTTTACAAAAATATTAAACATCTTTTTCTAATTGTAATTTTCGCTCAAAGGTTTTAAAACCTCTTAAGGTAACATATTTCATTCCTTATCCTATTTATTAATAAACGAATGTTTAGCAATATCTGTCAATTATTTATCCAGCTCTAGTTACTGCTTTTGATCCCAAGGTGTTGTATAATACGGTTACTATTTCATAGAGCCTCATACGCTTCTTTTCTTATTTTTCTCTCCACTACACCTCTACTTATTTCTTCATTCCTTTCCCGGATCCTTTCGCAAGATTCTTCATTCTTCTCCTTTCTCCTCACACCACGCCAAAGTCACACACAAAAACAAGCACTCGCCCCATATTCTTTTGTCCCTTCAAATGGCTTTACAAATCTTCCGCTTTCCCCCGCTTTTTCGGACAGAGCTTGCATTCTTAAAGAGGCCTTTTTGCTGTGGACGCCTCGGGGAAGAAGTGTGGTCGGAATGACGCGTAGGAAACAGGGAAAGAGGATAGCAACAAAGCAGAAATGACCGTAGTGGTTTAGAAATCGATTACCCGGATCCAGGGTACTTGGTTCTTTCTTCTTATATTGCGGTACTTGGGTACCTGGCTAATTTTGCCCGAGCATTCGAGAATATCCAAGATATTAAAAATAAAAATTTGCGAATATTACCAACGTTTGAGAGATCACCGTGTTTCTTATAGCTAAATAATGCTATTAGGTAAGATAGTTCTTGTTCTCGCTACGAAATATGCTAATAACAAAATAATAATATTCCATGGGTAAGGAAGGAGAAATTCGACATTTAAGCGTTGGCTGAAATTAATGTGTAAAATAAAATTCACAGTCCCACAGTTCACAGGTGATGTCTTGTGGAAATACGTACGTCATGATGAAGAAAAACAATTTGTGCTTTTTACAAAAAGTACAAATTGTTTTTCTTCATCATAATGTGTAAGAGTTTGAAATTTATGCAGGGAAATTTTCCGCCAGACTGAAAATACTCTTTTTGACCTCCGCTGCCAGAAAACTCGTTCTCCACTACCTCTGACAGTGGAAATTCATAAACATACTTTCGTGTCAAAAGTTCGAATCTATAAATGATAAATTGCTTTTTACACTCACATTTACTAGCTTAATTTTGATTCATTAAATGGTAGAAATACTGTTAACAAAGAAAATTGATAACCCTTTTTGGATTTGAAAGTATCTGTAAGGATTAAAGAAGATGGGCATTATTTCGCTAACATTCCTGGGCACTGGGAAAGCAAGAAGTTAGGGAGCAAAAAATCGTAGGGAATAGAATAAAATATAGTTAGAGGGATAAATATTGATCCATTGTGGAAAGAAGATTTTGTTGTAGATATTAGAAGAATCAAAAGGTACAGGAAAGCTTTTCAAATTTTTTTATCAAATCATTAGGAAATAAGGAAAGTATCTTGAGATACAATGAGAAAAGTCGTTTACAAAAATGTATGCTACAAGTTGCGAAGACAGTAGTAAATTCTAAGTGAAAATGGAACTTTGCTGATTAAAATAGAGGAGGGAATTAGTGAAAAGAAACAGGAAGAGGAATGATATGGAAAAAGTAAGAAAAATATATTGTGGGTGGATAAAGAAGAAAAAAGAAATTTAGAGAATTAAATTGATGAAAAAGAAAGTAATTTTTTGTAATTATTCAATTTTATCGAAGCATAGATGTGTTAAAATTATTATTTTTTTCAAATTTCAGATCTTGTGATTGAAGTTGAAATATTATCATTATATTTAGTGTGAAATAGGATTGATAACGTGGTTTCTTTTGTTATCGTTAACATCAAAGTATTTTTGATAATATTATATAATTTTTCAAAGTTAATAGCCATACTTTGCCGACCGCTGGGTTTTTTTATGAAGAGGAAAAGTTTAGTATAGAAAACTTTACTTGAAAACAGAAATATTTTATAATTATGTATGTGATGTACCGTAAATAGCGAGATAAATAAATGGAAATAGCCCTGCAGTACTACAATATCTATATAATACTGCAAAAAATGGTATTAGTTTGTGAATATGTTTAATAGTATCCCACGGCTAATTTTATTGATGATGTACGGATGTTTGTTTAGCTAGGTTTTGCCCTTATTAATTCGTGTAAATGATACATCCAAACTACAGATGTAAACTGTATGGTAACTGTGGTGGTGGGATCTATGTGGTATAAATATGTTGGAGGATAATTAAGGGAGGATAATTTAAGGATGGAATCTTACTGTTTTTATGTGTGTTCTGCTACTGTTTGTGATTACGGTGATGCTGTTTTAAATCTTTGGTACGTGTGGGACTTCTAGTACGAGGGGGTCGTATTAGGGGTCGTACACAAATTACGTAACGCAAAATTCTCCTATTTTCGACTCCCCTCCCCGCGTAATGCCTGGTCGGACCCCCTTCCCCCCAAATTGCGTTACGTATTTTGTGTAAAGCCCCTTAGAGATTGTGGTGTATTTGTATATATTGTGTAAATCCTTATTGGATGTATAGGGACTGCAAACTGACATTAGTCTAACTGCAGTATATATAAAGTAATGGCAGTGGAGGAAATTATTAGGATCCTGGATAACGCGGGAATAAGGCTGATCACGTGTTGGAGGTGCAGAGGGGATGGACAACAACGGTTAAATCGGAGTGGGGATAAAAGCAGGGGCCGCAGGATAAGGGGAACGTAGGTAGTGAGATGCGGGAAATGGCAGGGGGTGCAAGTTCCTCGGAGATGGAATTCCCTTCCCGCATGCGTTACATCCTCCGAGGGCAACCGTTCCGTGCCGACTTCCGAAGGTGCGAATATTCACTCCCCTTAGCACTCCGCGAGGATAAACGTGTCCATTCATTTTGGAGCGTTCAAAGTGGTTTGTTTTCGGGTTGCGTGACAAAAGACGGATGCTCTTTCTACCGTTCGTGAATGGATTAGGTGCCGATGGTATGCGGGTGGTGGAGTGGGTCGGCCGCGAATTAAGACGTCCTCCAGATGTTCCTCTTAAGCGCTGTTGTTGGTGAAAATGTTTCCTGGGATTCGAGGTATGTGTGCCATATATGCGAGGATTTTCTCTCTTATTGTTTCCGTCGGCGAATGTCTTCCGCGATCGTGAGCATGTTGTTTCAGCGTTGGTGGATCCAGAGTGGAAAGTTTTACTGTCAGTGTGCTGCCGGATTGTTAGCTGTCAATTACTGTGATTTATATTTGAGGAATTATTGTTTGATTTAATTCTTCTTGGAAGTCCACCTTCTTGGACTACGGTGTTATGGAACTTTTTGCATTTGTATAGCTTTTGTTGTTTGATATTAGTTATAATCGAGAATAAATATCTATGGCGTATTTATTCTTACTAGTTTGTTTACAACGATGAAATTTCACAAATTTTCGTTCATTTTGCCATAGTTCTCGCAATTTTGTCTCGAATACGATATTCTACGACCAAAATAAGAATTTGTATTCAATTTCCTTTCTTTTGGTATTTATATCGATTTCGTACGGTAATTACTTCTGATTTAATTCTGCAAAAGAAAAAATGTCTGCAATCGATCAAAATGAACTTTACATGCATTACTCATGACAGACGATTCGAATCGTCCAGAGTCGAACCAAGGATACTTTGGACAAAGATATTAGCTTCCGCCAATCCTCCTCTATATAAACTTTAAGTATGCCAAATCTCACGCTCCTCCGTGCGCGCAATACGCTCATTAAGGTATACAAAGTTTTCTTTTTGCGTATTAAAATATAGATATTATCTATTGATATTCATCTATAATCTAAATATGTCACGAAAGGCGAAGGAAGGATCTGATGACTTTTCGAGACCTTTTGGCTTTGTAAAACTAGTAATTAGCTCCCGGATAGTTATGTGGACAGCGCGTTTGCCTTTGGTGAAAGAGGTCCCGGGTTCGATTCCCGGTGGGAGCCAATGTGCAAATTGACCTAAGCTGTCGAAGCACTTTTAACAATACTACTACTACTAGTAATTAGCATAGGATTTGAGAAGGATCTTTAACTGAAAACTGATTACGAAGTTTTTATGCGATCACTGTTCATCAGCTGCATTTATCACGTCAAAATGGAATTTTAACGTCAATTTGAGGTGAGTTCTAAAGGAAATTGCCTTAAAATGCCTCCTTTTTAAAAGGTTTGTACCATTCTTGGCAAGTTTCTGGATCAGCTTCTGCTTTGAACGGTCTATTTAATTTAGCTGTGAATTTTTAGCGATTTTTTTATTCGACCAATTTTGATGTTCTTTAATTTTTCAATGATATATAAAAATAAAAAGAATGGGATTCATATATATCATGTCACATATTTTAAAATTTATTTTAGAAGGTGTTCCGATTTTCCCTCAAAGTATACTTTAATGCGATCAATATTAATAAAATTGATTATGAAGAGTGTCAATATTAATTGAAGGGCTCGGCTTCTTCGAATTTTCATACTTCCTCCATTTAAATCTGACAGAAAGTATATTCTTTTGGATATGAGTATGTATAAGGAATCTGATATTCTTTCAACTACCCTAAAGAATAAAAATGAACCGTTTTGCTGTTATAACAATTTATGGACGTAAGATTTTTTCAGCGGATGGTCCCGCGTATCGTAGGGTCGAGTTAAAAATACGAATTCCGTCATTAGCGCGCGCCGGTTTTGAAAGGTTCAAGTCACTGGGCCCTTGAGCAAAGAGAAACTGAATCCCGAAAAATTCTCCATAAAAGTTAAATTAAATATGCCGCTGTATTCGTAAAGGCTGGTCAAGCAAGAGAACAATGGAATGGAGAGACCCGAGGGCTGTCCTTTTCGACAAAAATGCACTTAATGTAATGCTACGAAAATATTGAAATAACAGTCTGAGGAAGGGCTGAACAAAAGCGGCGGGGACAATGGCCTTGCTCACCGCAGTGGACGTCGTCCTACGCGCGGTTTCCCTTCCTTAAAAAGCTTGTATTTCGCGATTCATGGAAATCCCGGTAAGAAAAAGAAGCTTTTGTCCGGCTCAGCCTCTCACAGCTCTCAATATTTATAATAGCGAGAAAATGGGTTTGTGCCCCCGGGGAGAGAAAAGGTCGATGCAGATTGACCTCAAAATCCCCTCCGTGCGGGAGAGAAAAGATTTCTCCGCTATTATACTCCGGCGTGGGCTTCTTAGCGCGACTCGCAGCCAATAAAACCGCGGGCATTATTACGACGCTTGCTCGACCGCCATATTCTACAATGTATGAGGAGCTTCTAGTTGAGATGAGTTCCATTTGTGTTTTTTCAAGTATTGTTTATTTCGGAAGAAAAGTTGGGTACGGTTTTCAGAAGACTGTTCAGGCTAATGGGAAGTTACACACGATTTGGGATTCAACTGCTGACTTAATCCCTTAATTTTTGTTTGTTTTTTAATCCGCTAAACGTCCTATCTTATTGAGGAAGTAGGCAAGATTATTAAGATAATATAAGAAGATTCAGGAAAATTTTCCACGATTTTTTTTTGCAACTTAATTTTGCAGATTTAATTTTACTCGGAAAAGAATATTCTGATGCAGTGATAACTAGACAAACGATCACGTATTATGAAGATTTTCCTTGTAAGGATTGTTGATTCAACTTAAGAATCTTTTTCGTGTTTCTCGGACGCGGTTAAGGAATACAATTTCGGTTTAAAATTGTGTGATATTCTTCCACAGTGTTACTATACATTTTACGATCCAGGATACTGTGAGAAATCGCATTCCAGTGAACGGAGCGATTTTGGTAAATATTACCTTCAGTGGCTGCATCACTACATTGATTTCAAAAGAGTTTGTTACAAAGTTGAGATACAGGTACATTATTAAACATCAAGTATAGCAGAACACAATAAAATTCAATTAATTTTACTAGCATAAAATCTGAATAAAATGTTTATGTAGACATTATTGCATTTCACCTCTTCCCTAATCCTATCTGTTGTTCAGCATTTGTAATGAATTATTCTTCCGAAATAGAGCATCACGAAACAGGAGAAAAGTAATTCTCTATGCAGATTAATCTTAGGCCATTCTTAGACCACAAGGAAGGTTCGTAATTATGAATTTTAATGGATACGGATAGCAATGTAATTAATATATTAACTTTTCAAAACTTACAGTAACCTAAAAAGTATTACAATTCGTCCTGAGAAAATTGCACTTCTTGCAATGATTTTTTCATTATAAGAAAAAGAACGATAACTCAGGATAGCCAATAAATGATTGACCACTTTAATGTACATTTGCTTGAAAATCTTTAAGGCTCTTACTGTTTGATCAGTTTTTTAATCTTATCAATATTCAGTGCATTCACTGCAAAATAAGTGGAATGAGAGAAGAGAACATTCTGTGAAATGCACAGAGTTTATTAGTGTTTGAGTAATGGCAAATTATAATTTCGATACGAAGATAATATGTAGAATGTTCGTGAAATATAAGCAGTGTATATGGAGTGTAGCTCGCCTCTTAAAATTTACTTCTTTATCCAATATAATTGGAATATCTCTATCAAATGTAAACAATTATAATAAGCAACTATGATATCTCACCGTGGTAGTAATTATTTTCTCAGATTCTATTCTATCTTAATTGGATCAGTAACAAATCAGTAAACAAAATGACGATTGAATTTAATTCGTTATTTCATGGAATATAGACAGTATCAGTCCAGGAAACTGGTTATTACCACTTGCTTTATGTTTTCATAAACAAGAGGATCAGGTAAGGAGTATGCATTACTTTGTGAAATCATTTACAAAATCTGCAGAGCAACACTACTTACTGAATTGATGCTTGGCTCACTAGAGCTTTAACTCCGAAGCCAGAAAACGAGCAGTCCACAATTAATTCCCGCGCCTTCAGCGTATACTTTTTATAGCTGTTATGACAGATAATATAACGGATGGTCTCTCAGAATGTACCATGTAGGGAGGTAAGATATCACAATTTAAATCCTCATTTGACTTTTTCATATGACATTTATTCGCTTTCCTCCATTTCGTAACGGTTTCTGCTTCCCGAACTTGCTAATGGATATAACAGGGCAAGCTGCCAGCGTGGTACTGATTCTTCTTATCCCATTGAAGATTTTAATTGACGTCACCTTCGGCGCGGCGAAGAAAATCGCAAACTAAGCTTTGCAAGTCGTACCTTCCAGAGGAGTTGGTAAAACATGCAAAAAGCTTTATTTATTATGCAACATTCACCTACTTTCCTAAGTTATTTATTGCGTTAGATAATCGCTACTTGTATCGTTTCCCTAATTTTTATCTTTCTAGGTAAAAACAGTTTAGTTTAATGAGGAAAAATCGGAACAATTTACCTTAAAGGAGCAAGTCCATGGTCGGCTAGTTAGAACGCAACGACCTAGGTAATTATTTCACTTGTTGCCTACAAAGGAAATGGCGCAATGCCTATGAATTCACATAAGGAATTCAAACGTGATAATCTAGTTATAGATGAAAATCCTTTCGAAGTTATATGCTAAATGGCTTTGAAACATTAGTCTGTTCAAATATCGTAATATAACGAAATTGAATATGAGATATTAATCATTAACCTCGTAAATGTGCAGGACGGCATATGTTGTCGTACACATAAACAAAAAAAATAGTTCGAAAAAACTCACACGGATTGTGAAAGAGCTATGCAGTAATATCAAATTGCTTAATTTTTATTTTTTGCGGAAATTAAACAAAATCATGCTAATTTTAATTTAATTAAAATTCCATAAATCCATTTTTATCTCGCTTAAGGTTTAATTTATGATTATCATTACATTCCCCTTTCCCTGAATGATTCCCAAATTTATGTTTGTTATCAAATCTTTGAATTAAGTCTACATCTATATCAGTGACATGGTGTTTTAATGGATAGGATTACCATCTCTTACATGTCTCCAAACATGCAGACAAATCTCTACTGACTCTCGTGGGTTATATCCCCAAGCGTACGAAATTGTATTATATAATTAGTTTGTAATCAAATTTAAGATTATATTTCTACAATTAATTTATATTTAATTTATTTATACAGATTTACTTTTAATGTATGTGAAAATAACTTGCATTTGAGGAAGTCGCTCGAGATAATCTGTATTAGGATTTCGAATGAGATAAGAAAGTAAGAGTTGAATTATACTTCGTAGAATTTAAGTATACAATGGTTGAGAATCCTTTAAGACACTTTATATAAAATCGAAGTTAAAAAATTGAAATAAAATAAAATATTGCAATCACAATGAAATGTCTTACAATCAATACAAACCCATAAGAGGTATGAAACCATATTTGTCCTGATAGCTATGTATATAAATACTTACGTACCATTCTTAGAGAAAAGCGTGTACTAGTCTACAAAAATGTTTTTAACGTAAATTTTCAGGAATTATCAATCTGCTTAGTGGTAATATGAGATGGATAAACCTAACGGAATGGCCAACGAAACCCCTTAAATTTAGACTTTCCAACATTTCATATCCAAACTTGAAACGATTTTCAGCTTTATTTGCAAGGTTTTTACTTTTCTATCTTTCTCTCATATTGTAACATAATATTGTAATACTTCTAATTGTTTATATATCTGACATACATTTTGTTTAAGCGGGATAACTATTGATTGAATTATTATTACATAATGCCTATTGTTTGAACCAAATTTATGCGTGTGAAAATATAATTTCGTTTATGATTTTCTGTCTAAGAACATGGAATAAATTAAGCTGTGTAGTATTATTTTGGTACGAAATGAAGGAGATAAATCTAGGAGAGATTTCTATTCTTTATGATTATTGTGACATTTAATTTTTAAATAATAAATGTAAATAAATTTGGAAACCAATCCCATCAAAAAAACTGCTTTTAACGAGAAAGATTTTAATCTGTAATATAATTAAATATAAAAATATGAAGCATTGTAAATAAAAATTCCAACTATACAAATGCAATTGAATCATCGTAAGAATTCTATAATACGTACATTAAAGATATTTCAGTATCATAGCATATTTGCTAAGTATTCAGCTTTCAGTCGTCTACTCATAAATAAATAACGCAATAAATTACATTTAGAGACAAAAACTATGTACTGACCATTGATTAAAGTAAATGGGGTAATTAAGGAGGCCGTATTTTGCGTAAAAATTTACCTCATTAACCACGAATTAGGAGAAAACACATTTGTAACAGCTGATGGACCTGAGTTAAGAATAGCTTTACACCTTTTCTTTAGGTTAGTATGTTCCCAAAACAGCTCCTAATTGCGCTACAGGAACTTTGAACGGCTTAATTAGCATCAGAATTACCCGCATATAGCTTTCCTCATTAAAAACCTTTTCTCATTTCAATTCCATTAATGGAATAGTTTATTTATCCATCTCTTTCGCTCCAGCATCCTTTTTGCCTCTTTCCCGATCATTTTGGAACCGCGGCGCCGTAATTCCTGGAATGCGGTCGCTGCCAGAGTTCTTTGAGAATTATCTTCTTAATTACCACAGTCTTAACCTCCTGTTTTCCCTAACACACGCCACTTCAAAGGATCCCCCGGTTAATTGCTGGTAATTAATATTTGTTCTCCTTCTATGTTCCGATGAGCCATCCTTCTCATTTACCGATGGTAGGAAAATGTCGAGCTCTCAAGAAACTCCCCAGTTGTTTGGTTTTGAAATGTGGTCAATTCGAGCTAATGCATCGACTCTTTTCCTTTCGCTCCCTCGCTAATCGCTGTTAATTTCCGTTAACTAGTTCCCTTCTCGTTAATTTATGTTAATTCTCGGCAATTCTTAACCTTTATTCTTCATGAACGAGCTGCTTAAGAATGTGTGTGGATCTAAAAATACTTCCAAAGTCTCAACTTTCTAAATCTTTCCGTGGATGATTTCCACCTCGTTAGGATCTTAGAAAAAATCTTCCATGACCATAGTTAAGGCGGGACTCATAATTTAAGCTTTCTTACGTGCTAAAAAGATTCTTCGAGCTTGTTCACAATACCGACATTGTCCGGATTAATGCAAATACTTGACGAAATTCTTCGCCAATTTTCACTTTTCCGCGTTCACTTGTTTTATGCGATTTAACAAGTTTAGTTCTCAGAAATTTTGATTTGAATATTTAATAGAACATCGCCCTTGTTTTAGAGGGCAAGAATCCACGGAATATAACTGGATAGTCTACCTCTTCTTTGGGTCGGAAGACCTCTAGAAACTGACGTGAGATCTACCCGTATCTATTTACAATTTATTAAATTATATTATTATAATTATTTTATATATTCCTATTAAACTATTGTGAGAAGTAGTGAGAAATTGTACCTACCTTTTTTAACGCATTGTTATAATAAACCTTGAATTTCGATTAAGAATACAATTCGGTTGATAAAAAGGCTTTAAAATATCAAAATCCTTGAAACGACGAAAAACGTCGAAAATAACTGAAATATTAATCATTTAATATGATATACCTGTTACATTACATTATTAATTATTTATTACCAAATATTTTCCGAGAAGTAAATGAATGGCACTTTTACCAACTGAAGGGAGAATTATATCCTAGCTAGAAGTGATTACATACGCACATGTTTTACAGTGTTATGGAGATAGCGTAATAACCTAATGCTTGATTAGTTCAATTTTTCTTTCTGCTTATTATGCTTTATCGAATGACGTTGTTAAAATATGTACTGACGTCATCAAGGGCTGACTATTTATAGATTGCTTTGGCTCAGGTCTTTCATTCTTCCTCCCTTATTAATCCTTGATTTAAGTACTTATCATTACCTGTTTATCGTAATTAAATGTAAGTTTCCTTTTTAAATCCTTTCCTCCCCTTTTCTTTCTTGTATTTTCTTAAGAGGACTATCGTGTATCGTATGTATGTCCGCGTTAATTTCATCCTCTGTCAATTAACGCTTTCCTAATACACCTTTCTTTATTTGTATTTAGAAGGGCTTTTCATCGATCTGTTATAGTTAATCAATCTGCTCACTTTATTTTCGAAATCCCTTGCCAAAACTGCATCTCCGCGGTTTTCAGGCCATTCATTACCTGCGAAAAATGTTTATTAATGCATAATGAAACTAAATCTAATCTAACATTAAAATCATTTACACTCTAATGTAACTCCCGTCTTATTTATTATATACGATATTATAGATGAACGTTATAACTCACAGAAAATCACACACAACTTACAACTGATGGTTTACCTTTTATCTCAATGAATAAATCGTAAAGTAGTGGTAATATTTTTATAAATGTTTTTTAAAGAAAATTTCATTGATGCGAACAAAACGATGTTATTTGGCGTGAGCCTTAACTCTTAAAATGCATTTAACATCTCATTTTGAGCATTTTCTACCAAAAATCCTACTATTAGGATAGATAGATGAATAAATTCAGTTTTATAATTGAAGTTAAAGGATGGGAAAAAGATTTAAGATACGTCATCCCAACAAGTAGAATAATTCGGGTTCGAATCCAAGTCGACTTAGACCAATCTCATGTCTGTTTTACTCTGAGAATTATGATAGATATACGTTTTAAAGTACAAATTTATCCTCATCCCTTTTATTGAGTTTTTATTTATAGCGTTCAATTCTTTTCTCGATAAGTCAAGCAATGGTAAAATAGGATTTCACTTATTTCAGTAAACAACAAGAAGTTAGTTCAATTGAATTGATTTATTTCACCTTCTATTGAAACGAGAATACCTAGTTCGGCACATCGTACATAAATCCCTTGGATTCGTGTAGTTTCTAAGTTTAACTATGTTTGATGAATTAGTCTGATGTTCTCTATGTCAGAACAGCACGAGGCCTATTCAACTCAGATAGGTCGCCCTTTCACGAACTCGATGTTTCCAATCAAAGAAAGTATACTCTTTGGGTGAAGACTTTCACCGCAAGAAAAAAATCCTGGTAATTTTTCTCCGTACCGTGAAGCTGTCATACCGGTGCATTTATATATTTTTTGTACAATCTACAAAGGAAATCGTCGGTAAATGCTTTTAAATTTGTTTCATTTAGCGAAAAATTAGTTGGAGGCAAAATAATATTCCTACTTCTTATTCACATTTAAATATCCAGATATAGAGTAAACATGAATAAGCGCATTCACGCATGCGCACGCATGAGTGAATCACGTTTTTTAACAAATTATTAGATGTCCTTTTAAATTCGGAAATAGGCTTCTTATATTGATTAAATAATAAATATTGTTAAAGATGTAATGCTGATTTTGTAAAGACGAATGTCAAGGTTCTATCAGAAACCGATAATATTAAAAGATTTTGAATGTTTTTAAAGTACTTTCCTTTATATATAACATAACCATCGGCAGCCGCTTTCCTTATTCTACTTTCCTTTACTTTAAAAATGTTTCCAGAACAGTTTAAAATTAGTTTTTACTTCCCATTTCCTTGATGACAACATCCAAATCATTAATTTTCTCTGGATAAATTTCTATTAAGTGCTGAGTTGGAAATTGCATACAATTATGATTCATAATGAAAATTTATAAAGGGAAGACGAAGACGAAAATGAAAGAGGAGTCAAGTTGTTCCGGTGAACGAGGAGAAAAATGATTAACGAATTAAAAGCTTAGATAAAAATCAGTTCGAAAGTTTTCCTTATATATTTAAATTGTAGTCATGAAAAATCGGTAACTAGGAGAGTGTTGTTCTATTTTAGAGAAATTCTGTTCAAAAACGTAAATTCAAAAATTTGAAAATAGAGTTAACATACTCCGATGATACTTAGTGGAACTTCTGCATGAGGACACGAAAGGAAAAAACAATTTGTTAGCTCCAAAAAAAGGTATTTTATTCTATTTATTAAATAAAGTTGAATGTAGAGCTCTGATTTATGTACAAAATACCGTTTTTTTTAGTTACTGTAGTGAGTTTTATTAATAACATTTGGCTTTCGTATAAGAATTTAAGTATTTATTATTTTACATACTTTTATTAACTCTTGTTTATTGTGCCGTTACTTCTATTTAATATTGTCAATCGAATATTTCATGAGTTGCATTTTGAGATGAATTTCATCTCAATACATATATTTTTAAAGTATGACACCATGTTGACAGTAATTTTCGTTTGCCATTGTTGTTAAAATTTTTTCCATTTTTTCAATACCAGTTAATTTTATGATTTTTTGCATGCCAGAAGTTATTGCATGTACTGGCATATTAATGTCGTACAATCTATCAACCTTTCTTGCCATATTTATTATTACTTCAGTAAAAACAATGCTGCAGTACCGCGTATTTGGAATATTTTCCAGCGTTTTCGCCGATACGGATAGTTACGCGCAACCATTAATTTTTCAGAGGAATGCTTCCTCGTCTTCACGGTTGGGTTTTTTCGCTTCTTACTCTATTCATTAGTCTTTTACAGAGTAACTTAACGAAGGAATTTGTTTCGTAAGGTATTGTGCAGGTACTGTTATCAGCTGCTTGGATATTTCATTTTAACTTGTTAAAATCCCTAAATACTCAGTTAGCTAATTCTTTTCTGAGTTATTTATAAGCGCTTTGACCCTGAGGTATCTATATATTAATACGCAGAGAGAAAACTTTGTATCCCTTTTTGAGCGTATTGCGCTCTCGGAGGAGAGTGAAATTTGTTATACTTAAAGTTTATATAGAGGAGAATTGGCGAAAGCTAGTATCTTTGTCCAAAGTATCCTTGGTTCGACTCTGGACGATTCGAATCGTCTGTCGTAAGTAATGTACGCAAAGCTCATTTTGATCGAATTCAGACATTTTTTTTTGCAGAATTGAATCAGAAATAATTGTCGTATAAAATCGAGATAAGTACTAAAAGAAAGGAAATCGAATAAAAATTCTTATTTTGGTCGTAAAATATCGTATTCGAGTCAAAATTACGAAAACTATGGCAAAATGAACGAAACCTTTCTGAAATTTCTTCGTAGTAAACAAACCATCCCCCCTGGTGACCAAGGCGATTTTTGAAAGCTTGTTAATATTTATTCATAATGAACGATGATCATGTTGCCACATAAAAGGTACATATCTCCTTCAATAAACATGAAAAAAGAGTACGTAGAGGGATCAAAAACAATCCCTTTCACTTACACACGAGTTTTGAGCCACGCGGGACCATACATCGCGTATTAAAGAGACGCATAAATTGTTAGAGGGAATGAAACGTTAGCAGTGGAAATTACATGCATAAGATGGCGGTGCGATGGCCTCATAACACTTCTGCCTTCGGAGATTTGCGAATAAGGCTGAGCACCGTCCACGGAGTTTCCATTAAAAACATCGGCAGGGACGTGATGATGATATACGGACGTAAATGACCTTCATAGAGGAAGTAACAAGAGGAACGTGAGGAAGAATGGCTTCTAGAACGGGGCTGAGGTGGAAAGAGGCGGAGGAACGTGAAGATGGGTCGCTAGAACTAGTTGGCTTAAGAATAGGGTAAGAGAAGGATGAAGGATGAATGGCGAGGCGTTCCTTTGTCGTAGCCCTTCAAGGGAAAAGGAAAGAGATGAATGGGCTTTAATGAGAGTGCAATACACTCGAAATCCAAAGCGAACGGAAAAATAAATTCAAATTTTCGATAGATCGGTAAATTATTGACGTTCGATAGATCGCGTTTCGATGAGCTCGATTATCGATTGGTGAAACGCTAGGTAATGTCGAGGGAAATCACGTAAGTCGAAACCTTGCTAACTACTGCTTTCGTGTTCAACGAGGCTCGCATTACCTATTTACATAATGTGCCCAGTTGGGATTGCTGGAAAGTCGAGAACAGAGGTGGGAAACCCGCGGCCTTTATGGGCGTCCAGAGCGGCCTCTCAGTCACTTCCTAATGCGAGTACCCGCATGTAAATTTTTTGTTCTCAATCTTACTAACGAAGATGTTCTCGTTTAGTTCATTCCGGGAATGAATATTTTCTTATGAAAATATCGAAGTTTATTGATTCAAATGAAGGTAACGTGGAATTATAGAGCGGCCTGGTGGTTTCATGTGCGATCTTCTTACGGAACGGTATGGTTAGTTAGGACTTCCTAGGAAAAGTGGTTCCTCACATCTGGTCTATCAGAAAGTGCGACAGCCTAAATGATCCCTGGATTAGAGCTTCTTAAGAGTCTATTAAATAAAGGCGATTTATTATTACTATCATAAAACTCGGTGAAGTAATAGCAGGAAACATACTGTACTTCTTTACTTCTACATATTTTTTTTCACGACCGGTTTTGGCCCAAGCGCGGCCATCATCAGGTAAATTTTTACAGAAAATAATAAAGTTAAATTTTTCTTCCCCACTCCCCCCCGTACGACAAAAACAACTGAAATGCATAAAAAGCTTATTTTCTGAAAAATATACCTGATGATGGCCGTGCTTATGCCAAAATCGGTCATTAAATAAAATAATTTGTGGAAGTTCCGAAGAAGTGTGTTTCTTACTATTATTGTCATGGCTTTCTACGATATCTGGCTAACTCATACTGATTATACTCGGTGAAGTGTTAACCTTCCAATCACAAGGCAAAAAATGTCTACATATCGGATAGTAATGATATAATTTCCGGTGAGTCAGGTTAGTAGTACGACTGCCTTTGGCGAAATCGGTCCTGGGTTGGATACCGGTGAAAACAATTTCCTTATATTGGCTGCCGGCAGAAACGCTATTCAGTCGTGAAATTAATTCCAGATCTAAAAATTCATCATCATCATCGTCAGTAATAGTCATCAGCCAACCTCATTAATAATGGAAAAAGCCTAAGAAGGAAAAAATAACGTCATTTAGCTGCAAGAATCCTAATCCAAACAAAAAACGAACAAATGATAAAGTGCTGCTAGAAATCATCTGCTTTGTTAATGAAGAAATTAAAATGCTAATTTAGTGATTCTATCTTCATTGTTACAAGAAAATATTTTGTAATAATGTTATAATATCTGTTATAGCAATCTGGCAGCTTGTATACGGTAGTAAGCGAGATATTTGTGTGTATGTTGATTAGACTGCATCAACGATTTAAATTGCCACTTTTTTTAATCAGTTATAGGGTTGCTCAGGAACAATCGAAAACGACCGCAAAAATCTAGAGGGAGAAAACGAATATCTGCATTATCACTTTCTTTTAATTACCGTGAACAGAAATACAACTCAAAAATTGATCTATTTATTATTTATTCATTTTTTTTAAATGTGCTAATTGGTTTGAACGATTGATGGAGTCTCCCATTAAATTCAGGTTTTGTGTAGGTCTGAGGTGTATGACTTCCCACTGTGATTCGTGTACGCGCATTTTCTCTCTATCAATCACGGATTTAATTTTCCAGCGACTCACTCATTTTATAGGAACATTTAATTTCATTATTCTAAATGGTGATGAATGATATCGCGAACTTTCTCCTACAGTACATACCTCGTATGTACTGTACCCTTGCCTATCTTAGGTTTTTACTTTCTCCATATACGAAGTATAGAGAAAGTATTGTTTTCTACTGTATATATAGGAAAATGTTTACGCTCCGTATTTATATCTGAACTTATTACTCAAATTTTATTCGCCTTTGATTTAATACCCAGCATTAAGCTTCTGATCTTCGACATCTGATTTTCAAGTACAGTTTTTTGATATTTTTTATATTTGTTTCCTCAACTATTACTGCCCCTATTACTTTTTTACGGTTTCTGACTGAAGTCATCTGCCTTCCAAGGCTGTAATCATCGCCTAAGATGCCTTGATCATTATTTTATGTTGCAATCTCAGAAATTATAATTAAATTAATTAAAAACAAAATTTCAATACTATACAGAAATAATATTTAATAACGGCTATAATAAATATAATTATGAGGATACTGTAGTTTTCAATTTTATGCCAGACGTTTATTTTTTATATGAAGACATTTATTTAATCACTATGCATTTTCTAATTGAAATTTCCTTGTAATGGCACTCGAGACATATTCAATTTAATTTTCAAAGGGTTTTCCTGCCTTCAATGTATTTTATTAGTGATTATTCCATTTTTGTCGGCATAGCTCTAATATTGATTCTTATTTTCAATCGGGTCTAATATCTGAATTCATCAAATTTATTTGGAATTATTTCTCATTCGAAAGGAATTTTTATGGAGATTCACAGAGGTGAAGTAGTAATCAAAGTTGGGATTTTTAAGTAAAACGTTTTTCGTAATTGAAAAGTTTGAGTTCTAACCAACTTTCTAGGAATCATGACAAGAGTACTGAAGTGTTTTGCTAGCTTAGTAGTAGTTAAGGAAAAAAATATTAGTCGCACTGAAGAAAATTATATATTATAAAACCAAGGATAACTAGATCAAATTTATTTGGAATTATTTCTCATTCGAAAGGAATTTTTATGGAGATTCACAGAGGTGAAGTAGTAATCAAAGTTGGGATTTTTAAGTAAAACGTTTTTCGTAATTGAAAAGTTTGAGTTCTAACCAACTTTCTAGGAATCATGACAAGAGTACTGAAGTGTTTTGCTAGCTTAGTAGTAGTTAAGGAAAAAAATATTAGTCGCACTGAAGAAAATTATATATTATAAAACCAAGGATAACTAGAGCTTGTTGTTCCAGTCCTTAAATGATATTGTAAAAATCTGATGTGGCCAGCACATGACTTTCTCCATATATATAAGATGTAAATATTTATCTACGACAGTATTTTCGAACTCTATATTCCATCTAAACTAAGAAGATAAGTGATTAATTTATATCACATTATATATTAAGTCACAAACATTATAAATAATGTTTTTCGGGACATGCTCGATGAAAAACGATGAAATGGCTATTCGCCCGCAGCGCCCAGAGCGCTCACGAAGTACATAATGATCAACTTCCGGTTTATCAGTATTTCATAAATATCTCCTAAAAAATCAGTTTTACAAAAATATATTTCATACAAAAGTTATAGCAAATTTTATTTTCTAAAACTATTATAAATAATAGTATATACCTAAATATCATATTTATGGAGATATTTGAAAAACCGGAAATGAGCTTTGAAGAATGAAGCTCAACTTCCGGTCAATCGATTTACTCCAAAAACTAATCAACTCTATCGACTTCAACCAAAATACTATATATGAAATTTGGTGTTGATTCAACTATTAGTTTTCATGTTAGAGCGCCCACAAAGTACATAACAGCTACTTCCGGTTTATCAGTATTTCACGAATAACTCCTAATCAACCGGTGATACAAAAATATGTAAAATACAAAAGTAATATTAAACCACATTATCTAAAACTTTTATAGGGTACACAATATACCTATATATCATATTTATGGAGATATTTTGAAAACCGGAAATGAGCTTTGATGAAGAAAGCTCGACTTCCGGTCAACCGATTTACTCCAAAAACTAATCAACTCTGACAGCACACACCACAGTACTATATATAAAGTTTGGTATTGATACGACTAATAGTTTTTACGTTAGAGCGCCCACAAACACACACACACACATACAGACACACACACACACACACACACACACACACACACACACACACACACACACACACACACACACACACACACACACACACACACACACACACACACACACATACACACAGACATCATTCCGAAAATGGTCAAAACGTGTTCTAGGGACCCCAAAACGTGTATTTCCGTTGAAATCTCGAAGTCGAATTTTTTCATGAAAACAATACTTTCTCTATACTTCGTATATGGAGAAAGTAAAAAATGAGTTAATTACTAGCATAAGCAGACAGTTTCTAGTATCTAACAGGAACACAGTCCTGGGAATGCGAGATAACAATTAAATGCCGAAGTTATTCGATTGATATACTAAGATTCGAAATTTAATTACTTAGCGTTGCAACATGTAAGATTGTTGTTTAATTCACTGGCACTGTAGGATGTAGTGCATTACGGAAAACTATAACATTGGTCATAATTTCATTTTCATGAAGTTTTAGATACAATTCCGTCAAAAAGTAGGCCGTCAAGAAACTTCTTTGTATGAATTTAAAAAAATAACAGCTGATTTTTATTCAAAGAATTTTGATATATGTATTTCTACAAATTAAATTACCTCTCGGCGGGACAGCATAATAGCTTTCCCTCTCTCGAAATCGTGCCGTTCCGATTTTGAATAGCTGTATTAATTCCGTTCTATACATAAATACCGTGAAAAGAGCTATTTGAATCGACCCCCCATCCCAGACGCCCCCCCCCCCCACCACCTTCTTCCTTAGGGGGATAGCGCCTCGCGTCCATTGTACCTCTTCTCTTATTTTCTCGCCGAGGAGGGAGGGAGGCTAGGAACAGGTTAGAGGCTACGCGGGGATAATGGGAGGAGGAATCAAAAGAAGCTGAGAGAATGCGGAGTTGGGGTTTCCGGAAGAGAGGACGATAGGTAAGGGGGAGATGCTTCCCTATCCGGCAATGCTACAGTATCAGCCACGTGGGTCTCCATGCCTGCGCAGGATCTCGAATTCTCATCTGTATAGTATTGGTCACTATGGTGATAATGAATAATAAATTAGACTGGCTTCACCTGTTACTGATCTCCTTTACCATACTAAAATAATCTTTTTACAAACTAAACAATTTATTGGAACAAAAACACGTATAACAATAATGTACACACACTTTTACAACTCCACAATTGTACAAGTGTCTGCATATTATTGTTACAAGTGTTTTTGTTCCTATAAATTGTTTTGTATGATGGAATTTCACCAAATACCATTTAAGCTTTTCGATTGTAATGTTCTACAATATCAATAGGAGATAAAAAACTGTTGGCTCATGTATTAGAAGTAATACTAATAGAATTAAAGCACCATCAGTCACTATTTATAGTTGTTTTGAAAATAATGGAAAATATTTCAGGGAGAAAATTATGGCAAGTGAGATTAAAGTGATTTTCCAAAAGGTTATTACAGAGAGTATAATGAGGAACGACTTTTGTGTGGGTAAAGTATTCTGTCCAAAGGCAAGCTGGAACCTCACCCTCGCTAGCATCAGCTACGTATCATGAAAAAAGTAGGTGGGAATGAGGTTTTTAAGGAAGATGAGGGGTGAGTAGTTTGTCCTTGATTTCTTCATCCAGACAATGCAAAAGCAGAATCTTTCCTCGTAGGTGAAGCACAATGACTCTACTGCAAACACTTTTCTTGGCATTCCATATGTAGAGACCTTAATTAGCGCCATTATTCAGCATCCCTCGTATCTCAGTAGCTTTGTAGCTTTCGTGTCATCACAACCCTGAAGAAGACTGTGGCAGTAGATGAAATAAAATTATTTCTTTATCCTGCACCAAAAGACGTATCGAAAATATCCCATTCATCAGGGTATGGTATGGGGCACGTATCATCATCTTGACTTCTATAAATAGAGGAGGCCGGAACAGCTGTAGGAGCGTGACGGACCCGACCCGCGAAAAGCACTGATAAATGGTTCGAGGATCCGGCAGAACCGTCCGGTCAAAGGGAACAATAGCGGATAGGTCGATTATCGCGATTATTCGGGGTGCGCCGAAGATGGCAAAAAATGGCGACGACTGGTTTCCCCGAGTCCTTGACGAAGGCGATAACAGTAAACCGACTCCCTGCGAGCTCATGACCCTTTCCCAAACAGATCACGCGAGTGCATTTGCGGAGCTCCGCTCAACCCACCATTCCGATTCTAGCCCGCTCCCTCCTCTTCCCTCCCTACCATCCTTCCCCCCCCCTCTGGCTCAGGTGGAGAGTCCAGTTCTACTGTAACTTGACGGCGAGCATGTCGCTCCCTCGTGTGGGACCTCCGGATAGTGGAGTGAGTGAGTCGAAGAGGTGGAGGTGAAGGGGGAGGGGCATCCCAGGAGGAGAGGGAGGTCACGCGACCGTTTGGCTGCCGCCGTTGCTTCCATCTCCCGGTCACTCTTTTCAGCTGATCGCTAAATGTACGCGGGGGGTGGAAAATAAAGGCTCTCCGCGCCGTTTTTTCCTCGCCGTCCCGCCATTGTTACCCATCAACCCCCTCGCGGGTGGTTTTTTCAGGTGTCCGGGGGAGATAAGCCCGGCCCACGTGCTCTCTGCCCTATCTGACGGTGTACATCTCGGGGGAGAAAAAGGCGAGCGTTGAAGTCTCCGCGTGTTCGGCCGCCGCTGGAGGAAGAGCCGGGAAGAAAGAGTGTGTGAAGACTCATTCAATTGGTCCCCCCTTCTGGTTTTGTTGCAAAATGGTGACTGTGCCTATTGTGGGATGTGCCGATGAGTTGTAATCAACACTGGATGTGCCACGGATAGGAGCCTAGGAGGATACTGGAGAGCCTGAAAGGTAGGTGTACCAGAAGGCCCTCCTTGTCCACAATAGAAAAGCGCGTAGTCGGCAACTATCCATCACCCGGTGGCTTCTCGGCCTCTCCGCGGGAAAATGAGACTTGAATGAGCGGCGTTGCTCGTTGATTTCCCTCCTCGAGGTCCGTGGGCAGGCGCCGTGTTTACGGGCCGCCGTAAGGACGGCGGTTCCACGTGATGAAAAGCACGCCACTAAATGGAGGGAGGTGTGTGTTTTTTTTCGGCCGTCCAGTGGCGCTGTTAAGGAGTGCCCACGTGGGGAAACTATGCGGTGGGGATGGGGTGGGGTGATAGTGGGCTGTGAATGGGGGAGGATACGGAGGCTGATCTGGGCAAGAAGCCGACGCCCCATTTCCTGAACTGAATTCTTTATCGAATTTTTCTCCCCCACCGTCGCAAGGTTGTTTTTATTTTTCTTCGGAGCTGTGAATGAATGGTCATCGGTGGGAAAGTTGTGGCCCTTGACCACGCGGTTTCGTCCATCAACCTGTTACAGAATCTTGAAGTTAATCGTTAACCACCGTAATATGCGTTTCTTTAACGTTTATAAATCCTCTGTTGAATATATTTTTGCTACTCTGGAATAGTATACAACGCATTTTAACTGTCGCGATGGAGTGCTTAAGCTCTAATAGTCAACCAAATTGCTAATATTTTTTTTAAGAGAGATTTTTTCTTTAAACGAAATTGAGGTAGACGTTAATGTTTTGTATTTTTTTATAATTGTGTCGTTATTTTACTGCCCACCACGATGGATTTCATATGAAAATTAGGATTTGGGATTGTTTTTGAAACCAATGACCTGCTTTTGTATTTTATTCCTCTTTGTTAGTAGTTAGTTGTTTTGTATATTAATCTATTTTTTCACGTCCTTTATTCCTGTTTGTTACTGACCAGCTACTAGAAAAGGTTTGAGCTATAAATTGACTGATACTTATTTAAAAAAATGTATATAACCTCATATTTTTGTTACCACGTAAGTAAGCATAGGTGTACAATGAATAATTTAGGTAATGTTTATGGAATCAGGAATCGTGAATTTCAGATATTCTATATATCTTGGACTGTTCTCTCTGTATTTTGCTCATCCTTCCTTCATACATACATATAATTTTTATGAATCATTTGCCATCGTATCGTAGATTGAAATTAGAGCTATTATTAGAAACTAATTGAAATTAAAAAAGAAAGAAAGCTTAATTTTCTGTTTATGGTTTAACCCTGAGAAACTTAGGTTATTTAAAACGGTCAATTTTATGAAATTTTGGGGAACTACTGCACCAAAAGAAACTGTAGTAAAATGTTCACTTTCTCGCGCAGAACATAAGATAGTAATTAAGGGGTATTGGAGCGCGTTCATTCTCGTTGTTCAAGTTGATCTCTTGGTTGATTGTGTAGAATGGAAGCAACTTTTCTTACAATGTTTGGTCTCTAACTTTTCCTGTTGCTTCGATGAGCTCAAATTATTTGCCGGGTAATTATTTCCGAGGCGTTGAGTGAACATGTCGTGGAAAAGTAGATTTTGAGAAGCCTTAATGGTGCTGGAGAAAGTTAATATGATTGAAAGACAAAGGAACGCTTTTTCTTCGATGCGAGTGGATGCGTGATTAAAGAAGTTTGACAAGTAGAAGAATCGACTGTCTGTATTTCGAAAATGGTGCCTTAAGCGCATTGAAATCGTTACTCTGAAAAAATAAAATCGAGTCCTACTTATAATCGCAATTATAATAGCTAAAGTAACAAGAGGCTAAATTATTTTTAAAGGAGTTGCTGATAATTCATTAATTTATTAACTATTATTATTAATTCTCAATTTGCTGATGAATAGAGTCATTTTATTTCCTTAAATAGTTAATCAATTTTACTAAAATAGGAAAGATAAAAGGCTTACTTTTTATTTGATGACCCAAAAATAATAGTTATACTTATGTATAATGAATGATGTCTGAGAGCTAGAATTGAGGAAAAAATCGTAGATAATTTGTAATGAAGTAAAATAATTCTATATTCTTAAAATGTTATTTTTGCTTTTTTAATAATATTTTTGGTCTAAATTACCTGTTTTAATCGCTTTCATATTTAAGTAATATAGTATACAAAACCTATTGAGAAAGTCATTTTCAGTACTTTTGTTTAGTATTTGTTGTTCTCTATAGAGGAATACGACAGGGTCTCACACCAAATTATCCATTAACTTCTTTATTTGGAAATTTCAATTCCAAAGAGTAATATTTGATGACAATATGTCTAGGTCGAAAGTAAGTACTCTGCTGGTTTAAACTTTTCTTAAGTTAATTTGATATTTGATCAACGTTATGAGGTAATTATTTCCATTAAATAACTGTCTGATGGAATGCAGAGACTAGGCATTATTTTATACTGAAAGGAATGAATGTAACATACCCTAAAGTAGTATCGACTTGGAGTATAATAACACAATTCTTGGAGATTTTCTCTCTTTGCATCATCGTCAGTTTAATTTATGAAATAATTCTAAAAAATAATTCCGAATTAAAATTCCCCGAGACGGTAAATTCCTCTGGAAATGCGGAGGTTTCCTGTGAGAATCAGAAGAAAGTTTACAGAATATTCATTTCAGCATTCATTAACCCCTTCTTGCGATTACAAAGTCATAACAAACACAATTTCAAGCGCCAATTCCTCAGAGTTAACCAGGTCAGGCTACGATCGAAATGGTAGCTATTTTATATTGAAATGAGATCGAGTCGGTTCTGAGACAAAACAAACGACTGTGAGAGCCTCCGGCTGAAATTCCGGACCGATCATTATAACTGTGGGGTTCGTTCGAACTGAATTCGCATGGTAATTTTGAATGGCACATTTAATCGGTTTTATAAGATTGAAGGGAATAAAAAGTATTAAATATGAGATTTATTATCAGTGTTCCAATTAAACGTCTCTGGTTTCCTTTTTCCTATCTTCGACCGTTTAAGTTATTCCTTTAAAACTTGAGACTTTGTTATCGAAAAGTTCCTTTAATAATGTTTTTCCATTTTTTTAACTAGATAAAATTTTTGTTATTTTTACAATTTTTAATTCACTTTATTCCTAATTATGGATATTTTATCCATTTGTATACTTTAAAACGTTTTGCTTTTGGTATTGCATCTTCAGTTAGTAATTTTTACGTTTTTTCGACACATTTATGGGATATCTTTTGTTTTCTTTCGTATAGTTTTCGATTTTTAGCTTGAATGAACGGTGTTTCATAAATAGTTTTATGGTACATGATCCTAGCATAAGCGAGGACTAACTTAGAGGTTATGTTCGAAAACCATGGAAGTTTCACAATCATTAAAGAGGATGATTTTTGACGAGTTATGTAAACGTATATAGTATAAGTTATAGTAAAACTAAATACAAATTAGAGCTACAAATAAGGTACTAAATCAAATCATCTAGTAACGCTCCTCACTAATTTAACTCAATAACTCTGTAGAAAAAATGCCTTTTTGAGTAGCATTGGGTAAAGTGTTGGAATTTCTAAATAATAGTTAGAAAAAAGTCGAGGAAAGTTAATGACTTAAATTTTGGTTATGATACGACCTAACCTATTCTTTTAAGCATAAAAATATTCTGAATGCCTTTAGTTCTTACTGCAAGTGTTGCATCTTTTAGGCTGTCTACCCTTGAGATTTTATTTCCACAATAAAGCGTCTAGCTTTTCATTGGATGATTAGGGAAAATTTGTCTAATATTAAATCGCGTTATGAGTGAATATAATTTGAAGTATACTTTAAACTGAGTGTACTTCATATTTCTGAAAGTGCGTTGCGGGCCTCAAAACTTTCTCAGAATCAAGATTTCCTTTAGAATTTCCGAGTATCCAAATAATGGTTTCCCTCGATCCTTTAACTGTTTCTACTGCTCTCTCAACATCTCTTTGAGTTTCCTTCTATCTAAAGTCACTGTGGTACTCAAGGAAAAGAGTTACGTTTCCGGTAGAATTTCTTTTATGTAACTTCTTCGACAACGAAGATGAATTGTTTTCTTAATAGAAACATATCGCATTTTCTTTAATGCATAAAAAGAATTTTTTATACTATTTGCGTCATTGGAAATGTGTATAGGTTTAATAATATAATTTATTATTTCTTCATCATAGTTTTCATATTTATGTGCATGCTTCAAACTGATCTGAACAGGGCATATTTTAAATTGTCATTATTCTTGATTTATTTTCATTATAAGATTCGGATCTGTTTAAATAGGTATATTAGATCATTAAATTGAATTTTTTTCTTAATTTTCCAATATAATAAGGGTTCTATGATATATTTGTCAAGGATATATTGTCAAAAATAAAAACTTGCTGTAAAAAATGGAAATAAACCTTACGCACACAACTTGACCATGCAAATAAATAGTTATGAGGGAAATTAGTAAAACTAGTAATTATGCAGTCAAATTAACTTCTCTGATAAACATTCATAGCGTAAAGAAATGTTTTAAAACGTGATTATTCTACGAAGATCAATATAAAAATATGGACATTAATGTACCAACGCACACGATTCTTATTCCCCATGCTTATTAGTGGTTACTCAGTTATTCCTTTAGTCAAGAACGAAAATTTTATAATAGCGTTTGATTCTTGAGTTGAGTTAAAAGAGAAGAAAAACTAATTAACTGATAGAATACCGTAGAACGACATCAATTGAAATGTGTGAAATTAGTCTCATTCACAAGAGTGTCTCCATAGTTCTCTGAAATACAAGATGTCGGCGTATCTCAAACAGGAAGTGAAACATTCCTCCGCAATCCGCAGAAGAAAGCCAATTGGTTGGACTTCGTGCGCACGTCCTTTCTAAGGAAATTCTGCCGTCAACTCCTTTCATCGCTTTGAAATGGACGATTTGATATTGGACATTGATAGGAAACTTCTATCGAACAGATAGGCTTTTAAACAGTATCAATCATGGAGGAAGTAGCGTAATTAGTAGTTAGATTACTCTTCAAGAAGGGAGACAATTACAGGGGAATTATTTTGAAGATTTATTTTGACTTCTGAAAATTCCTTAGCTCATCCTTAGGTTAAATATGGTAAAATCATTCAATATTATATCAAAATTTAAATTTTTGAATGAGTACAAAATTTTAGCCCTTTTGTATCCATGCACCTTCGCTATCGTTTTTACAATATTTAATCATCTATATGCACCAAAGAAAACTCCCACTGGATCCGATTATTATGCCCTCAGTTTATTTATCCCAAGCGGTATCAGTCTTTCTATTATATCAATGTCTTTTAATCTTTAGTCTAACCGCAAAGTAGTTTTGAGGTTTGAGATTATTCGATCGAGAAATATTTCTATTATCACCCTATTTGGGTAAAAGTAATGCCTGTATTGATAGGCTTGGTTATTAGCTCTCATTTTAACCCTCATATTTGCTAGAAAATTACTGATTGCTTAAACGTCTTTCTGCAGCTTTTGGAAATTTTTTTACTCCAATATGATCCTAAGGATATATTGAATGAGTAAATTTCTAGTTTGTCGTCAATGTCTGTTTTCTAGAGTATGAAACTGCATTGTAAAACGGCTTGAATGTGCTGCCAGCAGGCTTATCGGTTTGTTATTCTTAAAGATTAGTCTTAATTGAATTTCGAATGAGGAATTGTTGAATCATCTAAAGGAAATTTTTATTGAATTATTGTGACCATTTTTCGCTATGATTTAGCTGGTAATCTTCGTCTAAGAGTAACAATGAAATCGATTTAATGGTCGCAAAGCATCTTCGGTATTGAAATTGAGTTTTCTTAGAAATTTAGTATAGAAGTGTGATAACTTTATAGTACTATTTAGTTAATAAATACTATCCTTTTGTTTATATTTATTATTCTTTAAAGGATAACATGGATGCAAAAGCTCAAAGTTTGTGCCTCTCATCATTCGATTACAACTCTGTTGAACGCCGCAGTCGGAAGTTCGAAAATTTCCTTTTCAGAGAAAGCTGTAATAAAAAGAATGAAAGTAGCGGATATGCTCGGAAAACACGAGGCAAAGGGCCGCTCTAATAATGCGTTAATAAGGCGATTGATCCGCATTAAGGAAAAGCAAAAGGATGGTTCTTGAACTCGCGTGATAGGACATGATGATAGCTACGAGGAACCAATTTAAGGATCAGACAGAAATTAAGGGGGAATGTGGATGGAAACTTTTTGAAACGTCCGAAATGGGTCGACCTCTAGAGTAATCCATTTTTCTCCGTCCGAGTGTGGAGGAAGATGGTTAATTGGACGTTTAGACACGGATAATGACGTGTGAACTAAGTTCAGTCCGAGTCACGATCAACCCATAAATCTCTTGGATAACTGTACCTCGTATGCACTTTTTTCAGACGAATCTTCTCCAAAGAAGTTGGGGAATAGAAATAAAAAACGCAGAAAATTTATTAATTTTTCTATGGAAAGAGGAGTAATCTTAGTTTATGTGTGTGTTAAAGAGAAGTAGGGGCCCGATTATGAAGAGCAGCTCTAGTTGAGATACAGAAATAAAATTCGTGGATGATAGAATCTCCGAAAAATCTAATGAGAGCTAAGTTTTACAATATTGCGTTAAAACGTTTGTAACTATAGCATATTATGACAGATATAAATCTCAATAGAGATGCATCATACTATGATATACATACATGTGTCGAATCACGTCAAGCAACATGAGGATGAGTTTCTATAATATTTAATTACCTCAAGTGCAACTTAAACGATAGCTGGATATTTTTGCTTCTATGCTAACCATATTTATACTACTAATAGCCACGTATTAGGTTTTCGAGTTAGTTGTACGTATTTCGAAATACTTTGAAACTTGTGTGGTCCCTGGTTATTCCCCAACCCGGATACTCTATTCTCACATGACTGGGATTCTTCTTTTCTTTAATGCCATACGCTAAAGATAGAATAAAATACCTTTAACGTTTGCTGTTGAAAATGCCTTGTCTCCTTTATCTTGTTACTGACATTACGGTACTGTGAAATAATTAAAGTTCAACTAATCATTGCGTAAATAACTTGTGCGCCTTCCTTTGAGATAGAATATAGATTCCATTAATTATAATGACAAGCAAAAGCTGGAATAATAGAAAATTAATGGACTCACGGCGTGATCGGAGAATTCTTAAGATTAGACCCTTCAGCACATCCTAACCTTTTCCATCAAGCTCTCAGAAATAATAAGTATTTTGTTTTGTTTTTTGAGAATATATTATATGTTCACAAATAGAAATGGAATTTTTACGCTTTTTCACAGAATTGTCTGTGGTAAAGCGTCAAGTTTCACTTCTATTTGTCTACATAATGGCTAACTACCACAAGGCTGGACACTATTATATGTTAGAATAGGAAAGCACTCAATAAATTTATAATAAAATTTTAATGTTTGTAGACTACCACGATTAGAATAAAGTGCAAAACAAGTTCTAGTTTATGAAAATATAGTTCTTATTGCTTTTGAGCGCTTACTAAAATTCGCTGATTATTACAACTCAACTCTTGTTTCACTAAAAACTGAAACCAAATTACGGATACTCCATTATTATGAAGTGCTAGCGCTCTAAGCAATCTTCGGAATACGACGAGAAATACTCCTCGAGGAATTCGCACAAGAGCCACAAGAGTAGCTAAATAAAAGAAGAACGCTTTATCGCAAAATCAGGAATACTTCGCAGCTCAACCACGGATCTGACAACCAAATCTCCGATTCCTCTCTTAACCGTCGATTTTCCTTTTGTTCTCTTCACCATCCACCGAGATAATCTTTGGCACGCTACATTTAGGAGCAGCTAGCTCTCCTATTCTACAAACACAATAGGCCGATTTTTTCCGGAGTGTGGCTCGGGGCAAGATGAAACGGACATCTTCGACCGGCGGCTGGAGCGAGGATGGATAGAATGAATTAATCATGAAGTTCCCTTTGCGTGTGGGGCATATGCGTTCGATTTTTTTCCTTAAGTGCAACCGAGCGCGATAATCTCTTCCATTTTTGGTCATCGGGTTAATGTATTCTCTAAAGAAACGCATGCTTCATCGGAGCCACCGCTCTTCCCCAGTCGCCGCAGGGTCGAAGAAGCTTCCAGTTTCCCTATCGTCCATTCTCACCAGAGTCCGCTCCTTCCCCGTTTCATTATCTCCGTTCCGACTGCATTCTCTTCCTTTTAATCCGGCATCTCAAAAGCCGCCGGAATAAAAACGCTTCCGCGTATGATGTCATAAAATCAGATATTTGTCGACACGGGAACGGCTCCTGAGCTGCTTGTGTATCTTTTTCCATCAGGGCGTCGTTCTCGCGTCAATATTTATGCTTTTGGAATCCACTTGTCTTTACTCCTGCCGGTTCTTTGTATATGAAGAGAATAGCCTTGGATGGGATGGTTTTAGAAGAAGGAAGATGTAAACTAGGGATGAATTTGCTCAATGAATTGAAGGAAATCACGTTAATAGACGTTGCGGATTTCATTTGGCTTTCCTCTTACACGGATTGATCTGAAACTGTGGGGAAAATCGGAGATATACATTCTAGGACTATTCACTTCAATCATTCATTTTTTTGCAAATGATAATAGGCAGAAATCGATTAGGGAAGTTGAAGAATGGTTCATGAATCCCAGCCGCACGTTGAAAGGCATGTTACGTTTTTGAGTAGCTAACGTGCAAGAGTTGTTTTTCTCTCATTTTCTGTTTATACTTCTCAAATGTCTACAGAAGAATTACTGTAGTTAAATATTCAAAGATATTATCAATTATTATTAATATTATATTCGATACTTTGTCTTTCCATAAAGTCACGTTTTCTCGTATTGTTTTAATATTCTAAACAAGCTTCCGGAATTTAAGGCCTCATGAAAGCACATCATAAACAATTACATTAATATGAATGGCTTCGACCTTAATTTTGTGGTAATCCATTGTAAACAGTAGGCAGTTATTCGCTTATTGCTCCACCGGAAATATAGTTAGCTACCGTAGTAGCATCCTTAGGCTCAGCATCATCTGGCGTGATGATAAATAAAAAGGAAAATACGTCTTTATGATGGCGTGCGTCAAAATCTTAGTCGCCAGGTGTAGTTCCTTAGATGTAATTAATGAATAATTGTCTGCTTGTTTAATCACGTAACCGTGTGAAATGTAAATTTGTCAGATCCTTTGTTTGAATTGTAATGATACATGTAAAATCACACTCGTGTATAAAAACATAATTACAATTCAAACCTGGAGCATTTGAAATGTTGTTATGTATGAGGTTTACTAAAGTAAGTTGGGTAGCTAGGAAAGCCGAATGTGTGCTATAGTAAGCACAGACAAAAAGATATTGAAAATAAAATCAGGGAAAGGAAAGTGATGCTCATCAAATATTACAGGACGTCAAATTCGTTAAAAACATCTTAAAAACATGAAAAACGATTGAAGAATTGGGGGATGACTTTGAATATCCCATTAAAAGTCTTGATCAGCAGAATATTACGCAGATCTTCCCGTTAAAGTTGCGGCAGCAAAGATAAGGCTTGTCGTTAGGAAAGTAATGACTATTAACTAACCTATTGGTAATTTTAGTGCCAGTCTTACTAAATATATTGTGTCTCAAAAATGCATGTAATTATCATAGGTACTTGCGTAACTTATACTTATATACTTGTATTGTTACAACCTTATTCCCAAAGAATTACTCTTTCATTTTATAACTTTCTGAAATATATTTAATTTCTTTGATCCAAATTGTAAATCTTTAATCTAATTTGTGTTCCGGTGAATTCAAAACCTCGTATTTTTTTTGGTGAGTGCAATTTCTGCGATACCCGGAAATCCAATTAGACGTTGGATAATATGAAGGCTATTCATGAACCTATGCAAAAATTCGAATGAATACATGTTATATAAATTATAAGCTATTACGGACCGCTGAAGCATTCTGAATTGGCAGTGGCATCTCTTTTCTTAGTTCGGCCAACCATTATTTCACGTTTCTTACACTTCGAAGTTTTTAATAACTACATACAGTTTTAAGTACTAACACATTCATTTTCTATTATTTTGTTGCCTGGAGCAGTTCCTTTTGAGCAGATAAGATTTTAAATGTGTGGAAAAAGTATTAGCAAAAAACCTCAATCATCTTGCCTAATAATTCACACACCCTAGTCTTTTGGTTGCTATTTTATTTGGGGTGGGGGTTTCAACCTGCCTTCAAACTGAGTTCTTTACGAGCAGAAAGATTTCCCCAATTAGCTTCAACCTCCTATTGATCTAGGCTAGAAATGCAACATAGCGTTCTTGCTGAATTCTTTTAGCTACATTGTATAATTTTAAGTGAAGTGATTTAGATTAGACAATTATGTAGCAGTGTCGTTGAAAAGCATTAAAAACACTCACAACGCTAGAAAAAGCCGTGTTTTCATTAAAGTATAAACGCTCGTCCTAAATGAAATGCATTGCATTAAAGAGCACATTGCTATTGTTGAAAATTTAGAACTCCTATGCTCAGCCTTTGAAGCAACATCAATTTACCTCACGTCCTTCATCTGTGCGTCAGCGATTGCATGTTTTTAAACTCGTTTCTTTCTTACGCTTAAAGAGCGTCCGCCAATTTTCAGAGAATTGAGATCAAAGAATTAACTCAGTCGATAAGAAGGCTGCAGAAAAAACCAAAGACAATGGGGAATGAAACCAGTTGTTGTCTAGCAACCGCGCTTCGTGACTAACAAGTTATTGCGGAATATTTAATTGTGCGCAGAATGTGTAATCACGTCGAAGCTTCTTATTCGAAGATGGAAAATTATAATAGGACGTCGAGGCTGCACCAGTTTCTCTTTTCCCTAGAATGAGTAGAATTTTCTCCTATTTTTAGTAATCAAAATCATATTTGTGAAAGGACGAAAATAGTTCCTTCGGAATAGCTTTTTTTACCATCGACGCCTAAACAAACCCATGATTAAACATTCGTTCAGCATGATTGCTCTCACGTATTCAATAACTGGGCATGAAAATGAGTCAAAGATTAATTTACGTTTTCCAGCTCCGCCGTCAAACATTGACTTATCGCACGAACAATTAAAATTTAGCTGGAAGTACCTTCTATCCTGAAAATCGTTATTATTTCTTGTTTTTAGAAAACCTGGTTGTTTATTATATTATACCATATGGTGATTATTGAACATATAAATAAAAATTAAATTTTTTATGTTAACGATATTCAACAGCACCAAACGAAAATGTTATTTTCAATTCAATTGAATTTTGAATTCAATTGATTCAATTTCAATTGATTTTCAATTCATTTTCAATTGAAAGTTAATATCATTCATTTACATGCGCAAGACGAATTTCCTACTCTGCTTAACTAACCAAGGTTTGGAAAAGTAATAAGTCAGTCATGTCTTTTACAAGTGAATTATTATTACTATTATTATAATAACTATTATTGAGTGAATGCAGCCACTGGTTAAAGGTATATTTAATTAAGGTTAATCACTATACAGTAAAAATGGATATGGACACGAATGTTCAAATTCTATTAATTAGTTGATAAGGAAGCAATCAATTAATCATTTACAAGACTGTGATGAATATATCTATGAAATTAATACATTTAAATCTTCGTTTAGTAATGTTCTTTGTTTAGTTATGGTATACGAATGTGAAATGATAGTTGGTAAGGACGATGGTGAAGTCCGCGAGCGATGTTTTTTTGCGCTATTCATGCCTCAAATTGAGTATGTATGTAGTGCATGACAAATGTTATCCTCATGAATAATAAAAGTTTTGACGACAGGCAATGCGTTTTGTAAAGAATTGCTACGACAGATCCTTGAACGTCACTCAGATACTTCAGGACTCAGGACGGGAATCGTTAGAAGATAGAAGATTTGAGCATGGGCTTAAATTACTTAATAAATTTAGAGAAAGTACGTTCTTAGAAGATGCTGTTGCCATTATACGTCCTCTTTGTCAACCAGGCCGTTATGATACTATGCAGAGAATCAAGGAAATAGATGCTAGATGATAAATAGAATCATTATTTCCGCGAAGGATACGCAAAGTTATTCGATTAGGGAAGTAGAGTCATGGCGATTTCACCCCCTGCTACACGACGAAAGGCGGCTTATTATTTTTATTATTATAAATATATTTACACTGTAAATAGGCAAAAACCAGGTAACAGAGCCCCTGTCAATTCTATCATAACCACACACAAAATTTATGGAAATGTTTACAACTACATACATCTTAGCAGCCAATTTTTTTAACGATTTGCTTAAACTTCTGCTCATTAGCAGGGAAGGGATTAAAAATTCCTTCAGGTAACGCATTCCAGTCCAATATTGCTCTATTTACGAATGAAAATTTACCAACATCTTTTATTTTTATAGAAGTACTTACTTTGTACCCGGGATGATTTTTTCCTGTATAATTAGGATCAGACACAGTTAAGAAGATAGTTCATTCCAACCAGGTTTACCAGTGTATGCGCGGTAAAAACACACATCTGTTTAATTTTCTTCTTTTCTCCAAAGCATCCCACCTAAGCTCCAGCAACGTTTCGTTGACGCCATCAGACCTACAAAATCTACCCATTACAAATCTATCTCCTTTACGTTGGACTTTTACGATGCTTTTTTACGTAACAGCTGTCACAGGGGTCCCAAACTGAGGAAAAATACTCCAGAATAGGTCTTACCAGAGATTTGTAAGCTAGCTCTTTCGCTTTTCTGTCACTATTTGTCAGATTTCGCTTTACGAAGTTTAACGCCTTGAGGCCCTACGAAACTGTGCTATCGACTTGAGTTTTCATGTAGATGTAGATCCAAAAGTGAGGGAACGATACAAAATGCTACTTTCTTCACCGCTTATCTCTACATAATGGTTGAATCTTCAAGTTCAACTTGCCTTTATCTAGTTCACTATACCCACATTTACTTTTTCCGAAATAGTAACTGAGCTGATGTATTACATTTCCCCCTCGAGAAAACAATTAACGCGAAGATGGTGGATTTAGTAGCTCATCTTTCTTCACGGCTCACATTCTCAGCTTCGCTTCCTCATTTTTTGCCATTTCCGCATTTGCCACCTTGAGTAATAATTAAGGACAAAAAGGATATCCTTTCTCCATTATTGTCCAGGGGTGGATATGCGTAATGAAGTTGATTGATGGACACGATTTCTTGCTCGGCCGCAACGCCATTTTCTTCGCATTACGCATCGGCTGAAATCTTTCGGATTAGAAGGAGGCGCGCACTCTCATCCCGGCATGCAATATAGAAAACTCATTTACCTTCGAGAGGGTTGACCAATGCCATTTATTTCTTACAAAACCGCAAGATGAACTCGCCGAATCCTCGCAGGATTTTCCCATGGCATTATAATTGTCGTCCAGAGGTATTCCATCAGCGTTTTTTCCTTCGGCGAAGAAGAATGCCCCGAGGCGTTTAACGGAATGAGGGATGGGGTGGCTGCAAGTAATTAATGGCCGGGTTAAAGTTCATTTGAGCAAACTCGGAGGGCTGGCACCATTGAGGATTAAGCGACGCTCATAACCCGCAATTAGATCTCGCTAATGGCTATTTCTCCGGCCGTTCTTACGCTTCGAGTTTCACCTTATCGAAATCATTATGAATGTTTCGAGGGCTGAGATGCGACAGTGTCAATAATTGGCTTAATTTCGAAAAGATAACTTTTAATTCCCGGATTTTTTAATCATTTATGGTTCATTAACCTCGAAACTTTCGCATTATCGACAGGCAATCTCTCTCGCAGACGTTGGTCCGGGATTATTAACGTCACTTTCTTTCGTAAATATTTACTCAGTGGAAAAACAGTTGATTGCTCGAGGAAATGGATGCACAGGTCTTTCTGAATGGAGTTTCCGACGCGTATTTCGCTGGAGCTATAATCTTCTTCATTACCTATTGATGCTTTCTCGTGTACATGCTGATCTATTGATTCTTTTTCATATTGATGCCGATACATTGATTGATGTTGTTTATTTTACTGCAGTAACGCTTTTCTTCTAATTCTCCGTCATTTACAATGTTCCTCATAGTTTTCCTCTCGATGAAGTAAGGAAACATAACTATGGTATGAAGAGCTCCAGAGTTGTTATTCTAATACGAAACTCTGAATATGGTTGAAAGACGGAGTATTACGTGGAGACTGATGTTTTTAGGTACGTCTATGCGTATGGACAAAGGAAAGGGAATCTAGTGTAATAAATTGTTACTTAATTTGGCTATATGGAAAGATTAAAGAGAAATAGGGAGAGCTAGAAACATGGGTGGACCTTCATTGGCGAGGTTAACCCTTTAGGGCCTATCGTCAATCTAAATTCGTATTTCGTTGTATTATTTACTCTGCTTAGTGAAGATAAGTAAAAATAAAAAGACATGGATTTGTGAAAATAGTTTTAAATCAAGGTTGTCAAGATCTAAAATTGCTGGAAAACACCCACAAAAGGGTAATAAAAATAAACTTATAGAAACAGTAAAAAATATAAAAAATAAAAAGCGGAAATATAAGTTTGTTTCGAGATTTTTTTATAAAATAATTCGAAATACAAGTAAAAAATTAAGGAAAATACAAAAATGAGAGAGAGGGGAAAAAACTGCGACCTAAGTTATAGCGCATATCTTAAGGTGAAAATATTTACAATTCTCTTCTTTTAGTATTGCTGATATAGGCTCCCGCCGGGAATCAAACCCTGGACCGCTTTCGCCAAAGTAGAACGCGCTACCCACTTGACTATTATTATTATTATTATTAGGGTCTTTATTAGGCGAAATTGTGACTATTAGGCGACTATCTGGGAGCTCTTATCATTATGTTCATATAATTTATTATATTTTCATTTATTATATTTATTTGAGTAGAAGGATGTATGAATCGATAGAGAACTCGGTACAAATTATAATTCCCCCCTGTCGAAACAATAAAGTACCAACGGCTATGATGATATGCAGGTATCAATCAATTATTTAAGAATAATAAATTAAGTTTTTCAAACGGACGCACTGTTGAAATAATTGGTTTACTTAAGCATTATTGAAGTTATATTTCTCAATTATGGCGTTTTTAACATGAAAAACGTCAATCATGATGCAATGCTTATTTTCATAGGATTGTTTAAGTATCGTGATAGGTCAGAGAGAATTTGCAGAACTTTTTCAAACACCTGTTAAATATTTCGAAAGAGATACAAGAGTAAACAAACTCTACTGCATGTGGCTATAAAATGTGCTAACGTCATTGTTTTACTCAATTTCCGATCACATTAATCTCATACACACTCTTCTTATCCAATTTATATTGCTGTTTTTCTAAAAGTGTTTCGACGGTTTAGGTCATTTTGCACGTGGGCTCCCACTGGGAATCGAACTCGGGACCACTTTCTCCAAAGCCGTCATATCAAATGAACCAATATATGGTTGGATAAAATATACAAATGAAAAATATATAAAATACCAATATTAATGTATAACAGCAAATTATTAATTTAAAAATTCGGTTTCTATATATTGTTCCTAGAATTTATCCGGACAATTTAATTTTCTCAATTACTGTTTCCAGTGAGTGTGTTAAAAAAATGTAAAGACGTAATTTTTTGAATAAGCAGTTGGTTGTGGAAAATCATTTTTATTGCTGCTCTTAGTAGATAATCGAAGAAATGATAATTCGTTGTATTTCTCAGATAAAATCAAACTTTGATGCCACAGGCGAGAGATATTCGTTTACGTCTATGACGGGTTGGATAAGCTCTCGCATTTACATTTTCTCTTAATCCATCGAAATGAAAAGATGAGAAATATCTAATTGATCATCGTCCATCTGCCGTTAAGGCTGTTATCTAAGTACTCAGAGATGGACAGACTTTTACTGTGACTGGCCACATCACGTTGCATTTGCGAAGAAAAAATGATGAGATGAGAAACAGTTAAGAGGAAAAACAGAGAATAGCGATCAAGAATTCAAGCATTAAAACTTGGGAGGATATCAATCGACATCACTTTACTACCTAGGTCATTAACACCTACTTTACTTCGATGGGAGATAAAATAACGGAGTTTGCTAATCATCCTCATTGCGTATCTGTCCGTCATGTCATGGCACTAACCGAAATGATCTTCATTCACTCGCAATAGCAAAGGAAAAATATAAATTTTAGAAAGGCAGTTTTGCGAAGTGAGAAACTTAGCTGTTAATTGGTCAATCGCTGGCAAAATAGATAAAAGATAAAGTAGAAAGGATATACGTAGTTAAAGGTGACATGAGGTAGTGCAAAAAAGAATCAGATCAACTATGAACCACTTACCATTGATTTTATGCAAGGCTTTCATGACGCTCACTTGAGATAAATTAATATGGTTTAAAACTGATCTACATTTTGATGGCTAAGATTGCTAAAGGGGCGCCAGTCTAACTGTCAACACTTTTCTCTTTGCTTCTGCCATATGAGGAGTGAACTCGGAAAGGGTTTTGATTCGTATCGTGTCGTTTGTATGGTTTGTTGAAAGCATGAATAGTTTTTATTTTCATCAAGTATCATATCTATTACTAATTTTGGATTAGTTAGATTTCAGGAACTTATTAACTTTTCATTAGCTCCTAAAGTTTCATCAATGAAAACGTAGTCCGTGGTACCCCTGTGCAATAAATATTGGGATTTTAATAGGAATTGAAAGTATGAACAAAATCGCTTGACGCTAATCGTACCACAATCGTTAATTTGTTGTTATATTATTCATTCATTGTTGTAATTATTGATTGTCGATTTCGTAAATGAAAAAATACTACAAAGATAAGTTAACATTATTTATTCACTGTGATTGAATCCGTATTGAAATTGATTTTACCTCACGAAGATTGAGGATTGAAGGATAATTCTTAGGATCTGGAAGATTTTTACTTAATTTAATTCGTAATTAAAGATTTTCTGAAAAAATCCTTTGAATAACTTCTTAGGGATTTTCTTCACACGTGATATATGATGGAATGTCTTTGTGATCCCTGGACAGCGCCTTTGGCTTTGGTGAGAGCGGTCCCGGGTTCGATTTCCGGTGGTAGCCAATGTGCGAAATGGCCTAAGCTGTCAAAGCACTTTTGACCGTACTTCTATTATTTGGGATCCTTTAAATTATTATTCAAACGTCGTTATATCCTTTATCTATTAACTCACTGAGAATAAATAGAAATAAGAGGGAAAACTTCAAATTCCAAAACACTTACAAGCTTGTTATTTGCGATGAACGTTTAAATGAGCGATCATTAAACAATATTTTCCGGGTCGCAGAAGTAAATAATAATATTTATCTGTTTAGAAAAATTCGGAACTCCTTCATTTTAATATCGCGTATTATTAATTAAATTAAGTAACTCATTGACCTTTTATCTCTAGTTTTTCTGCACTTAGTATACTAAATAACTCTTATCGCTACGAAATAAAATTCTAGTCAAGTCAAGATATATGTAAGGTGAAGGTTAACTTACGATACCCTGGTAGCCTTGTTCTTCTCTGTCTTCTATTTGAGCTTACCACTAATTACACTCGTAATTAGCGTATGTTACGGGTTTAAAAGGAATTATAAGAAAATCTCCACTGGAAAAATAGAGTGAATTTTAAAATTAAAACCCTCACAGCTTATAATTATGATAATTGTTCTTGGCGTTTTAGTTCCCAAGGTACGCGCGCGTTGGGTTACAGAAAGCAATCCCCTATCTAGATGAATGTTAAGGCATCAAGGCATGTCGCTCCAATGGAAGTCAATTACCGAGCAGAATAGAAGTGCTTGGCAATCATAGCGCCCGAAAGGCGGCTGGCAAGCAAAGAGGCTTGCGTAAACACAGCATCAGTCAACTCTGAGTAGTCGCATTGGTAACTGTCCTTTGTATCGGCAGGTTCTAAAAAATGCCCCCATGTTGCGATGCCTTTTGTTACTTGCGCCGTCTTCCATTAGCTTGTACCCTTTGGATATTTAGGGTAGAAATATTTCACACATATGGTAGGATGTTACCATAAAAATCAGGTAGGAATTTTGTGTAGACAATTTTAAATTTCAGGATGATATATCGCTGATGTCAATTCATAGAAGAGAATAAAACTTTCGTATTTCAATATACGAAAATGTTCACTATTTTACAAGACTATATACTTGCTCTTGATCCTCCCACTGGCAATGTTGTTTCTCATTTCCAGTGGAAGTTTTCACGAGTTTTTGTATCGTAGGAATTTCCTAGATAATTTAGAAAATAAAATCAATTTCCCATTTTTTAAATTACGAAGTGCAACTCCTTATTAGAAAAGTATCATTAACAATCGAAACAATTTTTTTAAAGTTGCACTTCTTTCGATGCAAAACATCTCTATATGATGGAGTTTATTTGTCAAAATTTCACGTTAGAAATCAGCAATACCGAAATTTCAGATTCGTAAATTGTTTATTATGTCTTAAGGACGATTTATCCTAAGGAATCCTTCTCTTTCTCGTCGATCCTCTAATTGAGAAACATCGTAGTAAGAACTTTTTGGTTCGAACTTAATGTTTACTGAAGAATTACATGACAGCGAAAAAATTAATACTTAAAAAAATCAAGAAGGCATTTATCAAGTAAATATTATTTTTACTCACAATCAGATATGCCTCCTAATCCTCCATATCATTTCAGTCGAATTTTCGAATTTTTTCTTTCTTGTCGAATACGTTTTTCAGAATTTCGGTAGTAACATGAATAAAAAAAATTCCATCGAAAATTATTAATGTTATTTTACTTACTTTATCTGTTTTAACAAAGTACAAGTGAGAAACTAAGTATAAGCGGAAAACTTTTTGACTTAAATAAAATGTAAGAGTAAGTTCTTTCTCACTTCGCCTTAACATTTCAACATAAAGATAGGCTTTGGTATCTTAAGCAATAAGAAGTTCAGGTCTATGCATTCATTTATTTTTTTGACTTCGGTGGAAGTATTGGAAATATGAGAAGCTCCGAATGAGTATGCTGGCAAATTTATGTGAAGTTTGCTCGCGTATCGTGAACGGGGGAATTTTCAAATCGTGTTCCATCCATTCCGAAGAGGTTTTTCTGTCTGCGAGGTCGAAGTAATGATGCTAAGAAATGCAGCCATTAAATGTCAAGCGAGTAAGTCGGTCCGCTTCCGAAACGAAGGACATATTTCCTTGAAGAATAGCTATTTTCATTTAGTACGGGTTCGCCAAAATCGGAATAAACATTCCTGATTCTGCTATATTTTATGGAGATATCGTATCATGATAAATCATACAGGTCTACTCAACCATGGAGATAGTTTTCTATAAAATATTCCCAAAATCCATCATGACATTTTTATGCAAGCAATTGAAAATTTGAAGTATTTCAATTTTTTTGAATATTTGGGTAAAGGATACCGGTTTATGTAGAATTAAGTGAAAATATTTATTAAAAATGGAAAATGGAGGATGGCAACCCAGCTGTGATGGGTTTCATCGTAGGAGGTTCCAAATATTTCCGCAAGAATTGAGTTGTTGCACGTTTCAGAAACTGTTTAATTTTCTTCCTAATAATCAAAAGAAATTTACTCCATAATATAAGAAAAATGTGACGTAGTAACTGAAACAGGTTTTAACTTTACATATTTTGGGCCGAATTAAGTACTGCTAGGTTTCGATTCTACTATGTCAATTGTAGTTTTCACAATTTTGTTAATTCTCTGAGTTGGTTAATTTTTGAAGGTATTCCAATTGGTGAAGCATACCCAAACACAGTTGTTATTTTTATAAGTATTAAGAATAGCCGGAACCTAATATTCATGACCTTCTTTGAGCTTCTTGTTCTTACGAGTGTATCCATTTAAAATATTTTTCTATGAACGACAAAGTGCAGAATAAAGCTTCGTTGGCCCGAAAAATTAGTTATGAGAGTTTCTCGCTATTTAACGAATGAATTTGCAATAATTGCTCATAAAAAGTTCAATTTATGCTTTTGAAATATTTTTCCATTAAATTATATAAGCAGAACTGGTGAATTTAACTTCATTGCGTCAAAAGGAAATCTTGTTTGAGATTATCAATTTCGCCATGGAGTATGATTCCTTGATTCGGATTTTAGTTATTGTAAATTTTGATGGGGTATAAAAAGATGATTTAAAAAAACGATAATTACAGTGTGCAAGCCATTGTTAGGCACGAGTTACAAAATGTCTCGATCAGTGCTTGATGTTTCAGGTACTTCTTTTTATTTTACAAAATCGCGCATTTGTTTTGGCCTTCCATTCTTCCTCATCATGAAGCTGGTTTCATGGAATCAGAATACCTTTTTCCTCATTTCATCCCGGAAATGCTGGGGGCCACTGCACGAGAAAGAATCATCGGAATGGAGGAAGCCCCTCAAGAAAGGTCTCTTGTCAATCGTCCGTCATTTATAATTTTCAACATAATTTCGTAATTTGTATTCATTTACCCAAAGACGGGAGGGAAGCTTCCCTCTCTCTAGAACAGTACACACCTTTACAATCAAGTCTATGTAAGGAAAGAAAGTTTGGAACATGTCTGTCAAAGAATTAGAGGTTTAACATCTCTAATGAAGTCTTTTTCGGTGTTCCTCGCCTCATTTCTATGGGATGCGGCGATCCTAGTTTCACCGAATACCGCTGAATGAGGCGGGAACGCCGACAAAGACGGCTATTAAATTTGATTATTACACCTGTAAATTAAGTCTATAGTTATGCGCATGCTTACGTCCGATGTACACAGTTCAAATGGTAAAGATTGGTGAGATTAATTAAAAACAAGTCATTGAGCTTTATATGTTGCTTATTTCATTACAATATCGTAAAGAAGTGAAAAAGCTACATGACTGGTACCGAACCCAGGTCTTCCATTTTCCGGGCAGGCATTCTAACCACTGAACCATCATGCCGCATCAATTCCCAACTAATGTAAAACTTCAAGGAATGGTGAGTTTGCACGATAAGGTCGCCAAACATTCTTAGTTGGTAGATCAACTGAAGGGCAATGGGGAGGTCTAGGTTCGAGTCCCGGTATTGTCAAATTTTTTTCATGCCCGTTCTACCTTAACAAATGGAAACTTCTATAATGGTATACTCCCAAGAGGGATATATATTTTTGCGGCTAATAATTAAAATAGAATTGCTCCCGTTACAACACTTGTATATGCTTAAGGTAAGGAAATTGCTCCCGTTTCAACACTATGTTTAAGGTTTTGAAATTGTTGTTTGTCATGAATGGAAATAAGCCAACTATCTCTGATAGTTCAATTCTTTATAATTTAAGAAAAGGGAATGTACATTTAATTAAACCGAAATTGACTATTTTTAAAAGGTCTTTTGTTTATATGGGACCAACAATTTTTAATTTTTTGCCTAAAGAAATAAAAAATGAGAAACGTTGTTATAAGTTTCTTCAGTTAGTCAAGTCGTGGTTATTATCAAATGAAAATGTTGATAGATTTTTTTGAATATGATAATTTTTTGGTTATTATAATTATATTATTTTGATAGAAATAGTATTATTATTCTTATTATTGTTATATACATGTATCTAGTTTTTTTCTCTTTTTTTTGTAAAATTTACAGGTATTACTTTTTTCTTTAAGAACAAGTGTAAAGAACACACAAACGTATTCTTTCTTTTTTGTTAAACCACTTACATTTTTTTAATGTTTTTTGTATGTATCAGCACCAGCCATCCGTGCACTTTAGTTTGATGGTAACCCCAAAACAGGTTTTACCTATGGGGTACCTAATTCCATCACAATGTTGAATAATTTTTTAAAATTTGTTTGTATTCTCTTTAAGATGGAATAAATTTACTTATTATTATTATTGTTAAAGAAAAGAAATCAGAAAACTCCAAACAATACCAGGGACCAAGACAGAGTGCGCACGTAAAAGCATACACTGTAATATAAAAACAGGCTATCAGGAGAAAACCCAGCGGTTAATCCTGTTTCGAATGCCTTGAAAAAGACAATCGGACGTCGCTCCCCCTGAGGAATGGCCGACGGGGGAGTGGCGGGAGGTCTAATGGGAATGGGGAAGGCGCCCCCGAGGAATGATCGGTAGCCGCCATCACCCATGTGCATGTAATGTACGTGTGTGTCAGGCTCGCATGTGCGCACCTGTGCTAACTTGCATGCGTGCGTATGTTTGCATTTGTGTGGAAGAAAGCCCGTCTCGGAACGGCGCCTTCGCAACCCTGCTGGGAAGGAGTAGCGGTGTGGGACGAAGTTGAGGATGAAGCAGAAGGAAGGCAGAGTGCTAAAGAGGCAGAGGGAATAAATAGAGACAGAGGGAGAAAAAAATCAATGAAAGCGGCAGAAAAAGACGGTGGAATTTACAAAGGGCGTAGTTGAAACTTCTTATTCTGTGTTCGCCGCGTGGTTCCTCTTCGGAATCCAGCATCCTTCTGTCCGATCTTCTCTTAACCTCACTCCATTGCTGCCTACATTGTATACCAGATTCATTTTATTTACCCTTAGTCACATAAAAGTTCCGTAATTAGTCGCGTGGGGTCTGTATGGCCCCACCATTTTCTGTATTTTTTACACTTTCAGCTGTAAAATCACTGACTTGATATATAAAATATTATTAAGGCTCCTTCAGTCAAACAAGTATAGCTCTTTTACCTTTTATATTTTTTTTAACATTTGTCAATTGAACAAACTCACACAAATGTATTTAATGAACTAAGAATAGAAATCAAAAATGGAATAAAAGCTACACCGTGTAGGTTTTGCTCATTATTCGTTGGGGAAAGGATAGAATTCAACTGTTGAAGGAACTAGAAATACGGGAATTAAGGGAACTTTATGAAGGAGAAAGTTAGAAGGGTAGAACAGAACAAAATTGCGTTGATTAAGGAATAGGTTGCCAAACCTTTTTTACCCGTAGACTCCCCAGCATGCCAAATATTGAATTCTTCTGTTAAAAATCCATATTTGGTATCTTTTAAAATGGAAACTTTGGCTTGCAATATTTCTAAAACTCTCAAAAATTCAAATATATCTTGAACTCCCATTTTTTATTTCCTATCATGGACCACCTGTATATGGACCCCTGGAGTCCATATGGATTACTTTGGTACTCTGGGAGTCTATGATCTAGTGGGATACTGGGGAGCTCTTACGAAAAACAGAGAAATTGAAATTTTGATATATAATTAAATACAAATTATTCCCTATATAGATTACATGGTGAACACATATCTAAGTTAGCTGAAATATCTTTTGGAATTGTGCAGTTACGTTTATTTATATCCTTTAAATTCAGACGGCTCACTCAGATACAAATGCACCCAAGTGAACCAGAGTTAAATGAGTTTGTTAATGTCAGCGGTAACAAATGAGTACCTCTCATTTATCTCTGTAGAGATATTTTCATTAGCAATGATTCTGCGAGGATCTTGTTCGCAAGGTTTGAAAAATGAGCCTCTTTAGCTTTCCAAGGGTAGAATCCGCAGCAGTTGCCAGTATAATGTAGTTCATCAAGATCTTAGTAATCAATCAACATCTAGAAAATGTAGGTGCGATGCTCTTAAGTTGTTGATACACATGCGTGAAAGCTTACCTAGATCAGGCCAATTTTATAATTTCGTTTTCTTATATCTTTATCGGATTTGGGGATGTACTGTTGTGAGCAATATCTGTTCTTACTTTTTCTTGAATGAATTAAAAAGAAAAAGCAAACAAAACGTTGTTTTTCTCTCTTTTTTAATACTAAACGATAATGATTTAACTATCCATATTATTATCACATATTTTATGTATGTCTCATTATTAAATATTTACAATAAAATTAGTTAACTTTCCAGATTTTGACCCTTCGAAATATCATTCCTCATACGTTATTTTCTGGATCACTCCGTTGCATTTTTATGATAAACTTCCTTGAAGAGGAAAGAGTATGTCCTTATGCGTCATTTTTTATGAGGTTTTAGGACACTGAATGGCATTTACGTTTCTCTCAGTTTACATTGTCACGCATTTTACAATTTGTTTTTGCTCCAAAATATCCACATTGATAATCATACATACATAGGCAACGAATTCTTTAATCGTTTTTTATTAAATATTACATTACTATCTTATTAATGAATGAATTAATTATCGTATTATTTCTGAATTTTCCAAAATTTGATCAAGAAATTACTCACTCAGATTTTTCGAATGTATAATTCTTTATTCCATTTTTGCAATAAATTGGCACTGTCATGCATGCATGCATGCATGACAGCATGCATGACAGCACGCATGCAGCTAGCTGATATTTCGTTGTTGACGTATTCATGAAGCAAAATGTTCGAAAATGTCTATGGAGGTGTCACCAATAAAAGAAATTTTTTTTATCGATTTCCTATATGAATGAATGTCCTAGGAATTTTAATTCACACGAAATCCATTCCATGATGTCCATTCTCATGAAATACATCCACATATTTCAGTCCAACTCCTTTCCAGCAGAGTTTTCCTTTATATAATTTTTACGACGAAATGTTAATAATCTTTACTTATCTCGTTGTATTTTAATCGAGCATCGAGCTAAATACTTACGTAGTCGACTTAGCCAACTTTCTTCCGGAAATTGCCTATCCATCTGATGTGCATTATGGTAGAAATGGGTATGAGGATATTTCTATATATATGTATATGTGTAAGGAGGCTTCTTTATCTAATGTTAACCTCTGCAGTTTTTAAATTACTTTTTGTACATTCAAACAGATCGAAAAATAATTTGCGAATTTATTGTGAATCATTTTCAAAGAATTATTTGCGCTCTATCTACTAACTTACAAATGTCGGTGATAGAGCTTACTTTTCTTCTCTTTCATAAAAGTCTCCTACTATTCAACGCTATAATTCTGCATGAGTCCTTGATTATTTCTTATATGTAATTCCATCTATTTGTAAACTTATCTCCCATGAAATGAATTCAATCATTAAGAGTTGTACTTCTCCATTTCATTCCAAAACATTTCACCCTTCTTCTGGCTTCCTAAAGTTCTCCCCTTCATGAAATGGGGGTCATACTCATATAGGGGTTTGTATTGTAATTATATGCTTATAATTTATCTGTTCTTTACAAAGCTTTATTCATTAATTATATGTATAAATGAAAACGTGCGCCAGTAAAAAGAAAACTGAAAAAATTTCCTTACCGCCTTGGAAAATATAATCGCAACGTAATTTTTATCTTGACCTCCAGATGTAATTATCTTATGATTGATCAAGTGATGACTGTTATTCTGGTATCTTATCCATTGTCTTCCATTCTTGGTGATTACCTCAAGCATGATTTCCTAAGGCTATTGTTCAATAAAATTGTTGCTTCTTTTTCCTTAACATTTATTCCTAGAATTCAGAAATGTATGAATATAGTAATAGTAGACTTAATTGAAAATTCTTGAAATTTTAAACTCATGATTTTATAGCATATTGAGAGAATGAACATTGCTGAAAAAGTGAGAAACATCATCATTGTTTGTAAGTTTACAAACTAAGATAGAATACGGCATATTACCATTAAAGATGGCGAAGGCGATCCTGTGCTATTTGTGCCTCTGCAGATTTTTTGTCGATGCTCAACTAGGATATATAATTTCGCTACAGATGATTATAACTATCGGTTGCTACGGAATGACGGACAAGTTGATAAATGTTACAGCTGAGGTGTTTACCCATAAAGTTTATAGATATAATAGACATATGCTTAATGTACCTGTTAGAATGGATTGAAACATTGAAAGCGAGGGATACCTACGTTAGTGGGAAGAGCTTTCAAATTATATGATATTTTATTTTTCCGAGTTTACAAACCAAGTATAGCCCGAAGAAGTTCATGTACGAAAAATACACTGAAATTTTAAGATCGAAATTATTTTTGAATTAATTAATTTATGAATGCGTAACATTGAGAACGGGTTAAAGATAAAATTCTTCACTGTAAAATTAGTTTTGGCAAACATACACCTATTCTAGGTGTTGAGAGATAAGATACGTTGCTATGCTTTTTATAAGGAAACTATACAATTTATATAGAGAAGGATATCGTAACAGATATCAATAATTAATAAAATATATTAATAATTGATTATAATTTTTGGTTTTAATTTGGATAAAACCTTGATATTTTACCTGAGAAAACTTTGAGAAACGAGGAAAATGTGATGAGGTATAGTAGATGAAACCTGTACGACATATGACATATGACGTTGGGTTCTTCTAGCGATTTACAAAAGGTTTTTGAAATCGCTCTTATTTACGGCTATTGGCATTGAATACGAAAGTTATAAATGAGGGACCATTTTCGAAATAGGGTCTTGATGACAGAATGTAGACTTATATGTAATACCAAAATGCAAAAACATCATTAATGAAAAAGTTGAAGTGGCAATTCGTCACATTATCCATTTGTTCTTATTTTCATGTTTAAGTAAATATTCTTGGTAAACTACAAAATATATTTTTCCCAAAAATATTCTTCTACGGCACGGCGTAAATTTCTGTAGCCTCCATTCGGTCCCTTCCTTTTAAATTGTGTAGGCTTGCTTCTGAGGATAAAGGGATGTAAAAGATAAGGAAAATTTGGCGAAAGAGAGTAGGGTCATCAGAATGTGCAAAGGAGAGACATGGAGAGAAGAATGTGTCCAGTGTGGAATGCGTGACGATCTGACGTGCCCAGTGGAACGACTTGTGCAACTACCGTACAGTATTTCTCACGCTCTCTCAGTTCCTTCTTCTGGATCCTCACGGATCTTCTTTAGCGCCGCAAGTAATCATAGTACGTGTAAACGAAGCGGAATAAAATAATGAGAGACCTTTAAGATATATCTTATTATATAATAATACCGTGAGGAAATATTGCATGTCTTTTTTTCAGAGAAGTAAATTAAATCAAGCATTTGATTATGAATTAATTCCGCGATATCTACTCCTATTATTACGTAAGAAAGTCAAGATATCGTTGGATCTTAGTTATCTAGCGTCTTTCAATTTTGGTAACATGTCAATTCAATTTCAAAAACATGGTATTTTGACCATCCTAATTCACGTATAAATCTAGATCTACCAAAACTTCATCGCATTAATTTGAAAAATGGGAAAATTTTCCCAATTTAATAATAATAATGCCGTCTTTTTATTTTATGGGCGAATTTTAGCCTTCGAAGGCCATTCCTTCAATTAACCCCTTTTTTATTTTATTACTTTTTGCATTTTTTCTTTTTATTAATGACACACACACACGCAAAATACACAGACAACCACCTAACCGGAAAAGTCCGATTAGCCGGGATTCGAACTCTGTACCGTGAGGATGGTAGGTGGTAGCATGTAGCACCCCGCCACCAATTTAGGGCAGCGCATTGATACTTTTGACTGAAATAGTTCCATAATAAGAAGGTCTTGACAAGGTTTACCGTTATCGTAAGACTGTCGTCATAACCGATAAATTTATTGCATTACCCCTGGAATTGTAGGTACGAGAACCGCGGATTAGATTGAATTTGATAACGCTTAGGGTGGCAGGCATTTTAAGCCCTATTTCGGATTGAAAATATATAATCTAACATTATAGAATTGCAATTCGTAAATAACGAAATATAGGAATTTTTTCCTAAGAAAAAAGATAAGGTTTTTAAACCAGAGAAGTAATTTTCTACTGCGTATTTTTGTAAACGAAGTGATTAACTTATTAGTCTCAATCTCGCCTTATTAAATTTCACCACATTAATTTTACTATACAAATTTTGTATTGAATAAATTATTATATTGTTGCCAGTTTTGACAAGCAATAATCCTATAAATCTCACATTAAATCAAAAATGATGAAAAATAACAATTTGTACTTTTTCCACAGTATTTATTAAAAACAATAATTTTTTTTTTTTATTGCTTACCTGCTGTTTCCCTTCACCGGTGAAGTCCCCCTAAGCTCTACTGAACTTTTCAGGTGGTGCTTCATGGAGGCTACAGCGAACACACACGACCATTCCCTGTCTGTCATTCCCCCCTGAATCAGAAAAATACCGACACAGCCGGGATTCGAACCCGGGGCCTTGGGGTAGGAGCGATAGCTTCGATGGCATGCTATCCACTCGGCCACCAAGGCCGGTGGTAACAAAACATGACTAGTTTCAGAGATTGATCTCCATCATCGTCGTATTTCCACAAGACATCGCCAGAGGCTGAATTTTAAATAAAAAAATTTTATAATATATAATAATAATCTTTATAATATTTCCGACGGAAATATCGCGAATATATGAAAAAATATTTGCATAGATCATTGCAATTACGTTAAAAGTAATATGCACGAAAAAGATTTAATATTACATATATTTAGCAACAATACTTGCTTAAAAAAAGCAAGTATAAATCTATCTACTTACATTTATCTCAGGATGACTACAGCGTAAAAACCGATAGGCCGTCATTAAGTATTTACTGGAAAATTCAAGCGACCAATCACCGATTTGCTCTCGATAAGTGGTAATTATGCCTTTTATCGGGACGCCCATTGTCTACTGGAAGAGGAATTTGGCATTTCAAGGATATGAATCCTTCCAATCGCTTTTTAAGACGACTCATAAGAGTTTCGTAACCCGAGGTAGAAGCCGATAAAAACTTCGTTGTTGACATGAAAGCCATTAGATCTTCGTTTTCTCTCTCTCCGACGTTGCATCACCGCAAATAATAACCATTTTTTGCTCATTTCGCCTCTAAACTATTTTCTTCCCTCCGCATGCACGTTTTTTCGACGAATTTCTCCTGGATCGCCATTTACACCGACTTTTCCAAAGCGCACAGCTGTTATCGCTCGCTGCCGTCAATTGTCGTAATCCGCGTGCTTTTTCAAGAAGAAAGACCCCATCGCGAGGTGCAAAAAAATAACCTGTCTCATTAAGAGGACGTATGCCATTACCCATTCCATTATCAGCCTCAAATCAATAGCGTAATTACGAATTATGAAGTATTTGGATGACATTGCGAAGGAATCCAAGTTTCGTGCTCTTCATGGTTGGATGAAGAGGTTGATCATGCATCGTGTGGCAGATCCGAGAAGAAAGGAAGCTAAGAGACTATTGTTCGATTGCAACGAAGAGGAGTAATTTGAGGAAACAATGTCGTGAAGCTCGCAGGAGCAATCGCTTTTCCCCTGAGTTATCGCTTCAATTATGAAAATGCTCCACTTCCGGTCAAACTTATGCAATGGCGGAACTTTTCAAGTCTTCTAATGGGAGTGAGCGAGAATATAAACTGAATCACGAGGAATTCCGAAGTTGAGAACAATAATAAAATGCTGAAGAAAGTTTCATAAAATCTACACGTGAGTTGGTTTAACCCTTGATTCCGTCATGGACTTTTGAAGTAAGACGTAACGTCATTTTTATGGTCAGAGGAAAATTTTGCTACTCAGAGGAATTCCCAGTAGTATCACAGAAATTAAGATATGAAATCAAGCTTGCTAATAAAAATGTGAGTTTAATCTACGTAGCGTAATATATTTACAAGGGAACGTGATAGTTCTAGTGAAACATTATAATCAAAAGGGTCCTTAAGTTTAAAACATTTAAATTCGTACCTGTCGCAGGGATATAGTCTTTTATTTTTCTATTCTCCAGTTTTCAATATTCTTCCTCTGCTTATAATACATTTCGAAGAGTATTTTTGCAGGTATATCCTTTATATGACTGGAAGTGATAATATGTGAAGTTTTGGGAAGAAAATACATAATAGTTCAAGGTTATTAGGCAGAGTAAAACGAGTATCTAAGAGAAAGATATAGTTTCCAAGATGCATCCAGTATCTTTGAAGCTAATGAGCAACTCTAAGCTGATCTGGTCTAAGTTTAGATTTAAACTCCCTTAATTTCAACTTCTACATTAATTGCTTAGTAGGCTCTAATATATTATGTGACTTCTCAAACATTTCTGAAAATACTACTCATGAGAAATATATATGTCCGATATGTAACATTTTAGGCAGGTACGGTCTCTCTTTCATATTGTGCCAGTCGAAGATTAATTTCATATTCTCCATATTCACTTTGTTTAGTATCGGTAATACGTGACTAAATCGGTTAACATCAATAAAATGAGAGTTGATGGTTTGCCGTTGCAGGAATTATTTCAAAAATTAAATATGAAAATTATCTTATTTTTTGAAAGTGTTGATATTTTTTGCTTTGTATAGCATAAATTTGCTGCTACCATATCTTGATGTGTTAAATATTTGTAATTTATCATTAGGGAAATGATAGGGAAAATATATCTTTAATCGATCTTCGTGTCAGTGTCGTCGATGACTGCAGTAAAGGAAAACTATTTAGGGATGCGCTATGCTGAATAATGGCACTGATTAAAGTTCTTGATTAATGCTCTGCTTGCAGTATTCTGGTTCCAAAATTAATTCAAAAATAAAATATTGTTGCTAGTAAGTTATTAAAAACAAACTAACTATATAGTTGTATCGGAAAACTATTGATTTAGTATATTTCTGACTAGGAAAGCTAAGGTAGGCATATGCTAACGAAGGACTCATTCTGTGGGTTTAATACAGTGGGGGGAAATCAACACAGTCAAGATCAGCCGTTCTTGGCTACCTCCGACCGACCAGGGTATTTTCAAAGGATGCCTTGACCTACTCCAATGGCAGACGAATTGGATGTTTCAGGTAGCAGGGCCGATTCCCCGAATTACAGTGTGTGAGGCCGTCTGTTTTATTTAAACTCAGGATGCACGCTTGGGGTACAGGTGGAACTTAAAAAGACAGATAAAGCGGAAACTCTATAGGAGCGGTAGGATGACAGAAGATGGGACGAATTTGTAATGATAGGTATTTTCTTATGAATTCATGCAGTAACGGGTGCAGACGTGCTGCTGCCATTAGGAAACAATTGCAGCTGTCTTAACTTTTGATTTTCTTCTGTTAATGGTCCATGATGCAACGTTAATTCAAACCGGTCTTAATTGACGTATCTAACCCCCTGGACTCTCAAATTATTAATCACAGCGTCTATTATTGCCACATTACATTATCTGCAACAAGTCTTTGTCATTCGTCCTTTGATGAGTCTCAAGTGAAGGTTTTTTGTTGAAAATCTGAAATAAATCTTTTATCAAATCCATTATACTCTATTAATTGCTACATACTATAATACAGGTATCTCTACGTTTTTTGTTTGTTTATAAAACTCCAGCTTAATCAAGAAGTGATGATTCATTGATAACTTCGCTTCGAGGCATATGCCTCACTTATTTACTCTCTAAAAGCTCTGAAAAAGTTTAATTTGAATGGACTTTTCTTCCTTTTGATTTTTTTCAAGAATTGTTGTACCGAAAATATTTTCATCATCGTTTAAATGAAATCATTAAAAAAAATTAATAATTCATTTTTGAAAATGATTCATGCTAACACAAAACTACAGTGGAATCATAGCTCTCAATATCTTAGTTTTTCGTTCCAATAAGACATTGATTAAGTTACTCTTAATATCTGTCAATAGAATAGTAATAGTAGCAGTAGAGTTGGATAAAAATGGTGCATGGACAACTAAGGTCATACGCACCGGTTTCTCAGCATTTAAAAACTCTCTTCTTTTAAATAAGATCAATACAATATATTACAAATAAATTAATTAAGAGAAAATATTTTTATTCGTCTGATCGTGTAAATTTTTAAAATTATATAAAACATAAAATTTAATAAAGTGGGTAAGAAAATCTTACAGAAGCCATCAGATTTTGCAGCATGTGGAATAAACCAATTCTTTTTAAATATTTAAAACTCTGGATATTTCCTCTGTGTCGTCTCTTAAGATTGAGGCAAGGTATCTTCCAATGCTTAGCATGTTACGTATCCCATCGTACTTAATGCACTCCACCAGAAGGTGTAAAGTTCAATAAAATAGTATTATCTCTTTATGATAGAAACTCAAATGTCAATGTTAAAAAATTCGCCTTGTCCGATCTACAATTAACTCTCTTAATAAATGGCTTAGTCAATAGATTCATTTTTATTAGCTGTAGATGTAGCTCAATGATTTACGTGTGTCGCTACTGACCCGTGACCAAATATCGCCACTGTCTCGGCGCTCCTTAGAGATTACCTACGTATACATTATGATATACCCGCTCCTGTTTATGAGACACCGTTCGAAGATATTTATGGCAAACTCTAATGAGATAACGAAGAGATAGAGCAATGCGATGAGTGAAGGAGGCTCCGAGAAGCCTGGGGAGGGAAGGAGAGCAGTGTGAGGGTGGAGGAGGAGGAGGCAGTGGATTAAGTCATTACTCCGCAGCAATGAGGCTCTGAATGAAGCATTCTGGGCACGCACCCTCTCCGCCTCCTTCCGCCCCGCCCCCGCACGGCCCCCACGAACCGCCCCAGGCCGACCCGTCTCAACGGAGGCTACTTTTTGTTTTGAATATCTCCGTATCTAGATTTGAGCTGATTGTTACGATCCGAAACACGATTCGAATCTCTCTTTCTCTTTCCTGGTCCAATCTTTTTCTTTCGGTAGCTGTTGCGTCCCTCAGCGATCGATCCGAATTTCCCGTTTTTCTTCCCGAATATCTCGCATTTTCCTCTTCGGTTGATACTCATCCGGGAGTTGGAATATTTGTTTAAAAGAAATGAGTAAATTTGTTTTGTTTGGATATAGAAATTATACTTGTGTTAATTTATATTGTATTGTGCGTGTTTTGATTGCCTGTATTTGTTCCGGCATTTTCAATGTTTTTTCCCATTTTTATTTTTCTTATTGATTATATTTGTATCCACTTGTCAAGTGACTTGTTAATAGAGGCACAGCGACTGTTTTTTGTTGTTTTTGTACTTTTGTTAGACCAGAAGAGTCTGTTCCCCAAACAGGATTTTTAGATTTAGATTTAGATATATACCCCGCGAGCCGCCAGAGGCGTATGGCAGGGGGTGTAATACACCACCATTATTCATTCATCCCTATTAGCATCTCTAATAGCCTGGGGAAAAAACGACCAAAAGTAATTATCCGTCCTTGCGATTACTTCCCTATAACGATTCGTCGATGCCTCTCGGAGATCGCGTTCGCTCCTTACTAGCACTAACATTTCACTTACTTCGTCTATAAATTCTGAACGAATAAACTTTTCGAAAAGTTACCGTCGATATTCAGATCTTCTCTTCTGCAGTGAATTCCAACCGAGGGAATCTATCATTGCCGTAACGCTGCTATCGAACCTGAAATACCCGCAAACGAATCGGGCTGCTCTACGCTGGACCATCTCTAAATCTGAGACTAAACCTACTTCGTGTGGGTCCCAAACCGCACAGCAGAGTTCTAGACTCGGACGAATAAGAGAAAAGTAAGCTATTTCTTTGACTCTCGATGAGCATCCTCTCCACGTTCTATTAGTTAATCTTTGCATTCTATTCGCTTTTCCTATCGTATCTCGAATATGTTCTTTAAAAGATAAGTTACTGCTAATCGTGACTCCTAGGTATTTTTTGTCGTGCACTAACTCTAATGGATGCCCTGAGATTTGGTACTGCGCGGGAATTATGTTTGTGGAAACAAGGATGTTATCCTAGGGGAACCTATGTCCCTCGATTTTAATTTTTGTAATATTTACTTATGTGTATGAGTTTATATGAGGAAAAAATATATAAAGAAATAATAAATCAATTGATTCTCCCTTCTCAGCAGAATTGTTGGGTTTGCGGGATCTTTTGCTCGATGATCGCCGTGTCTTTTTCTTATGGACGCTGATATTGTGAATTATTTTAAGACGATGTTACAGGATTTAGGTTCGTATAAATACATAGCCTACATACGAGTAATGAGTTTCGTATGAGTAAATATTCTGTTCCACTTTCACAATTTAATTCAAAACAGACCGGTTGTGACATTTTCGTCGTGCGGCTGATCGTCAACAGTGGAGAATTTCCACGTGGTGTCTTTACCTATCTCTAAATTAAATCCTTTTTTCTCATCCTTATTCATAACTTTAAATAAAGTGACATTGAAAATACTCCTCTTTGGTGTACCTGGCGGTTTACTATATTTTACAGACTGTAAGAAGCACCTTGATTTTTAAGCAATTTTTCTTAAATCGTCAAAACGAAGATCGCATGAAAAATGAAAGAATTCAAGACATCAAGAGGTTGAAATTGTGTTTGTGAAGTAATTCCTCCCGGGATAGATAGAGATAGGCTTCCAGCAGCATCGAATATATGGCCATTTTTAAGACTAGCGGGAATTTCAAATCAAACACTGGACATTTTTAAGACGCACTTGAATTTTGGAGGATATTTTTATGAAAAAAGTGCGTCTTATACTTCGTAAAATACGGTAATTCGTTTTCCCACGTATGATGCTTAACTAGCGAATTTACTCACTTCAATAAAATTTTACAAAATGGATGAACCAAATTCACGGTTGATCAATGGAAAGTATTAAATATCTATCAATGGAAGTATTAAAGTAATTAATATGGTTTTAAAACACTAAAATTTGGCTTCGAAACTACCGAGATATCATGTTCAGGTTCTAAACGATTAGAACATGAGACCTCTATATCTTAGACATACGTCACTTAAATTCTCTATTCTACGAGTTGGTATCTTAATAAAGTATTTAAACTTGTAGACGTAATTAAGTCGTGAAAATATGACAGCTATTTATTTACCACTAGCTACATAAGTCAGTTCTAAATTAATAAAATGAGGGGTTCCCGGTGGTCATGTGGACAGCGCGATTGCCTTTCGTGAAAGTGGTCCCGGGTTCGATTCCCGGTGGGAGCCAATGTGCGAAATGACCTAAGCTGTCGAAGCACTTTTAACAATACTACTACTAATAAAATAATGTTTTCCTTTAATATTCAAGATGAGGCAGCATAGCTTTTAAGATGCCCTGTTTACTGTTTATTCCCTGGCTGTTCATCAATATGGATTAGTCTAGTGTATTGATCATAATTTTTTGAAATATAAAGTTAGGATAGGTAGCGTTATAGAATCAGTTTAGAGAGGATTCACTCTGGTTTAATTTAATTTCAAACCGAGAGAATCCATGCGTCAGTGAATGCAGTGGAATGCCCAATGATGAGGAAGCTTGCAAAGAGTTCAAAGCAATCATTCACCTCACTGATACGTTAAAATATCAACTTAGTCACTGCATTGTCTAAAATACTTCAATACCGTTAATTTATTTCTGTACCTTATGTACTTGCACTTTTTCAATCATTGTGATGGATTTTCCAACAGCTCCGTGAGTTAAATCAGTGACTTCTTGCTTCTCTTTATCGCTACATATTTTTTCAACTATTCCTGCAAGAAATCGAACTAAGCAAGTCATATGCATCATGACAGATCACTTTATCACAGAGAAACGTATTTTTGACTGTCAGTTCGATTGACACAGTTAAATATTGTCTCATTAATGTTGGCTAATATAGCTATTTAATACTCAATATAAATTTAAATTACCAAATAAATTTAGAAGAGTAGAACGAAATGAATAAAAAATTGTATGCTTCCAACATTTTGAGGGAAAAATAAGTTATTCATTCGATGTACGAGTAAGTAATGAAATGCAGTTCCTAAATGAAAGAGTAAGAATACACTTTTCATTTTTTTCGTTGCAGTTAATTTTTATATTTTTTAAAATGATTAATTCAATTTCTTCCATTTACAATGCATATTAGTATTAAATAGTGTGCTATAGTATTAAATGTGAATTAGTATTAAAAAGCATATTAGTGTTAAACAATCATATCAGTAATACCTACCTGAGATCGGCTTACAAAATTTTAATCAGTAAAAAATTAATTTACATGACATTAAAATTATATTTACAATTACAATTGTATGTAGAATATAGCCATAAAAATTCAAAAAAATAACAATCTCTTACAAAACATAACAGCGTACAATTATTTTTGCTTTTAATGTTAAAAATGAAAGGTTAAGAGAAAATCATAAATTAATTGATACTTTAACACTTGAATAATCGAAATCCGACGAACAATGAATGCTATGAATTACGGTGGCCATTACTGAAATATAATCGTTATTATGTATTATAATCCTGGATTAAATCACTATCGAATTGGAGAACCATTAGAATAATATGTATTTGGAATGGAATTGAAGGCTTTTGGCTCCAAACTGCTTAGTATATAAGCGTATATTATCAGTGTAACAGAGTCACTGTTTCTCTCACTTTCGAACATAAATTGTGATACATTTTATTCACTAGGTGACCAATACCCACCAGTATATCTAGAAGGTGGACCTGTCGAGACTGGTAAATAGCTCCTGTCCAAGGGCCAACAGCTCTTAATTTCAGTATATTTAAAATGTATTTATTTTCTGCAGTTTCTTTTACAACCATTTTATAAATTAAATAAAGGATTCTAATCCCCGCAGAAAATTCCCTGATCGACTAAGTAAGACTCATTATTTCGTTAGCCTGTTGTTTGCCTGTCCGCATTCCCTTCTCAATCCTTCCTCTTCAATCGCACCGCATCAAGGAGCGAGGATCGATTCACTTCCACCGTAGGTTCGTGATTCGAAGCCTCAATGGGCGGATTCAATTGCCGAGGCTTTCTATCCATTGTCATGGTTAAGACTACTTTCCAGCGACGTTGAGTAGGCGAAGGGGAGAAAAAAGGGGAGGAGATCGGACGAGTTTCCCCGTCGAATCTTTTCATGTCGGTTTAAAAACCTCATCCTGTAATGAGCGAACTCTTTCCTTTTTTTCTACCCGCGCCAGAATGACGCAAAGGCGTTGAATAATGTATTATCCATCCCATATATCAATCATAAGACGCTCGCCAGCCGATGTTTTTCGACCTTTTCATTGTTTATATTACTTTAAATTGGTAGCGTTTAAAGTTTTTGTCGCGGTAATCTCGGGAGGCATTAATTCGACGAAGGAGTGTTTCTCTTTATGTTCGAAGGGATTGGTGCGTGGGCTTTCTTACTGGTCTCGGAAGGCGTTTTTATTGTCTCGTCAGTGAGTACGTATTCTCCGAGATCGTAATATCTCGGATTTATGAAAGGACCGGGCACGCCGTCGTAAGTTTTACGGAGACTCGGGTTCGGTTTCTAAAAGTTTGAAACTGCCGACAAAATGGAGAAATCGCTCCGGTTCGTGCGAGTTGTACTTCGTGGGCGTTAATTGTTGTTTTTCACGTCGGTGAAAGTCCCTCGTGAGTGGCTTCTGGGAATAATTCAATGGAGGATTGGTATTTTAGATTTTCTTGAGTATGAATTACTTTTCATTTACTTTAGAGCTGTAATAATACTCCGTCTATCCTGTTGATTCAGGCTCTGATCGTATTCATAGAGGTGGCTTTAATTTTGTTGAGGGTCTTTATAGATAATAGTTTGTCTGCTGATAAAATAGATAATGTCACCGAACGTTTAATTAATAAAAAATTAAAAGTTATAAAAACCTTTCGGTAAAGTAAACAGTGGTATTTTATTTGAAAACAAGCAATCTGTAAGAACTTATATCTATTTCGTGAGACTAACTATTAATAAGTCGGAGATGCGTTTTATATATTACTAGTGCTCTACTTAATGTCCCGTAATACAATATGTAGTGTTAATATTAATAAGAGAAAAATAAACTATCGTCTTTAAATCTCTTTTAATGATAGTAAGCTAAACTAAATTGGTTAAAATTGCTCTCATTCATATAAAAGAGGGAAATATGAGATGATACAGATTGTGTGAGATCACGTTGTTCCAAACATTGATAATGACTTATGGTTGGTATTTAAATCGCTAATTAATCAGACATTTTTTTAAATTGGGAGAAGCTTATTATTTAAGATATATCAATAAAATATGGAGGATTTAAAGTCGATAATCTATAGTTTGAATCCCGTGAGCATATCTATTTATTCGAACTGTTTCATTGATATCTTAAAGCATACATTTTCAATTTTTTGCTAATCAGATATTTAGTTTTTTTAGTGCCTTACTCGCGTCAAAAGTTATAGCCAATGAAAATTGAATAGAAATGCCTCGGTGAATATGCGATAGCTTATAAAATTTTGTCTTTCTCGCTACTTCTGTTCCTTTAGGGAGAGAAGGCGCGAGAATGTAAATACCGTATATTTGACTCCTTTTTAGTGCAATAATTTAAAACTAGATTTAGTGGTGTTACTCTTTTCTAGTATGATTTATTCTTCTTGAAAATATTTTTAAATTATAAAAAAATAAAATTTAAATTAATAATTAAAATTCCGGTTCCTAGGGATATTTCTTGGTTTCGAGATTTTTTTTGGACGCCATGATTAATAGTTTGTGAAATTTATTTCCTTGGAAAATATTTTTTAACAATGCCTTGAAGAAGATGAAATTATTTATTTATTACCTTCTAATACATAGAGTAATATGAGAGTAGTATTAACATGAGAAACAGCAAATTTCTCGTAATTTAGTAAAGATTGTGCAGAGGGAAGTTATGGTACTCTGATTTTAAGGATGCATTTTTATTAATGCTTTAGAATTTTCTTAGTATTACTGGTAGGGGTTAGAAAATTTTACAAGTGAGTTTTCCACCATCATTTTTATCATAATGACCACTAGATACCATCATATTCTGCAAACCGCCTTTCTGCCTGTCGATGAAGATTCAAACACCAATCCATCACGGAATTTCTTTAGTTTTCTTATTATTGCGAATTTTTCGGGTAAAGAATGAGTAATTACTACAGTTTTTCTTTTCATATATCTTAATTGTTATTAATATTATATTAGCATACAATCAGTGAGAGATTAGTTATTTATGCCAATTCCAAGTCAGATCCCCCTTTTAGTTGGGAGGTCACACAATACATCTCTATTTAAATGTATGTAGAATTTGTCTCTAGCTATTGATCTCTTTTCTTCCGATGATTCTCAACCTTAGTTAGAGAGCATTTTGATCACGTTTAGTGCTTCATGTTAAAAATGATTCACGAAACGCACCGGATCTTAACATTATTGTGTTTGGAAAAACCAGAATGATGCGAAAAATATTAAATCACGAATCAACGTTTTACCCATATCTCGTAAAATCCTCATAACTCTTTATATGAAAGTTATTTAAAAAGCATTCCGCATTGAAAAAGCGTGCGAAAGCAATAGAGATTACCGTTTTCCGCGTGGAAACGATTTTCAACGGAGTCCCTCTCATGAGCAGCCCCATAGTGTTTACGTTTGCGAGGCTAACTAAGGCAGTTTGACCCCAAATGCTCCTGAAGTCGAAATCCAAAACTAGGCACGTGCTCGTGTAATTTCCCTGGTAGTCACGAATCCTCACGCTCATTCAATCCTCGAAAGGCACCGACAAAGACTCAAGGACGTTGAACTAAAGCTTTCTACAGCCTCACGACTCGAACAAATAAACAAACAATTTCGGATGGGGGTTTTGCAATTTTTCTCGTCCTCTATGCATGTAGGTTTTGAATAAATCTCACGGTATAAAACGGCGAAGAAAGATTCCTATTTCAACGCTGACGGTCGTTTATCTAAATGAGAGGTTAATCAAGTAGAAAATTTATTTTGAATTTCCAAATAAAAATCCTTCTGGATTTAGAGAAAAAGATCCAAGGTTTTTTAGAGACAAAGCTTGGTAATATCCTGTTGAAATATTTATTGAGGGCATTAGGTTTCGCTACTAAGGAACATTATTAGGATACTAAGGTCAGAAATGAAACCTAGGCCGTTCAAAAATATCGTTTAAATGTAAAATTTCCAACTATCTACTCTTGGGAAAATTTATAATCGTATGAACGTTACATAACGTATTTGCTATAGTATTTCAAAATTAACATTTTACCATACTATCCTGGCATTGAAGAATACTACGAAGGGAAAGCTGAAAATACCGATTTCTTAGTGTTGGTATTATTTGTGGTCTTACCAGATTTTTCATTTCCGAGTACAGTCTAAATCATTGGTTCATTCATATTTAAATTCAATCCACACCATGTCAGTTTCCGTCTAGATTATTGGTTCTAAGAAGCTCAGGAATCTTCTCTAATTTTAACTAGGCTAAGATGAAGGAGAATTTCTACGTTTCGGCCGCAGCCTCTGCAACTATCTTTAAGAAATTTAAAAGAACCCTTCCTGAGCACAATATACCGAGAGAGCATTATATTATTTGGAAGTACTTAAGTTTACTGTAGAGGCTTGCTACCAGTGCTAAACAGGGAAATATTATGTACCGTCATTAACGTATTAATTATTGTTCTGCTTCACTTTTCATCTAGTGTTTAACATAATTTTTCTTATGTAACATGAGGAAAAGCTTATCTTTGATGATTTTGTATAATAAAAAGGTATTACCTTGTTCTATAGATAAGTATTTTAAATCTTTTTTCAAGTACGATGGGTAGATTGCTCATCACGGATTGAGGTAGACTTCATAGGTATTGATATGAAAGCTCCTATGCTTTTTAGAGGATGTTATAAGATAACGCGGTGGTAATCATTCGCCCAATGCAATAGAGGCTATTTAAAAGAATATTATATCTCACCCTAAATAATTACTAGAGAAATAGCTTGATGTAATTGGTCTAACTCTCGTTTCTATTATTACAATGATGTCATATTCATCTTAGTACGTACTATTATATGCGTAATACGTCAGTGGCGTATCTTTCAGTAATATATAATTAGTGTATTAGGAATTATTCAGTATATATATATAATTTTGGAAACAACATCTGTAATAAACAATTTGCTTTCAGCAAAGTTATTCGCTCCGTAATTAACCGTTGAGGTGCTATTCTTCTGCGTGAACGTTTATGTCCTATTCTTCGCAGATGTCCATGGTCGCGGAATATACGCGGTAGAAGTGTTTCCCTCATTTACGTACAGTTTAAGTGGAAGTGCGTTCTTACGTTATCCTCCACTTGATTTGGAAAGAAGCCATGTTCACCTGTTATATAAACCTTGCCAACCAATCGGCACTTTCACGTCAAACTAGCAAGATTCACCAGAAAAATATGCCTGAATAAATAGTTTATTTAAGTAGATGTAAATGAGCGTTCCAACGGGGAGATGAAAAATCTTCGCATTGTGATAAGGATCACTGAAGGCTTTGGAAATAGACTGAGTCGATTGGCCACATTTAAGTATGGTACTGAAAACCTAATGTTATTTCTGGGAAGGAAGATAATTTAAGGTAGTAAAGAGAAAGCCATGGAGAACAATAAACGGAGTAACGACTGATTAAAATATGTCTGAGGATTACATCTTGTGAAAAGAACTAAGGCTTATGGAGTATCAGTTTGCGTATGTGAGTATGGATTGTAAATATTCCTGCATTTATTTCCTGTAATATGTGGGTTAGAAGGGCAATTAGTTGTTAGATAAAAAACAAAATCGATATTCGTTGGCGTGACTTCATGGGAAGACATATCCAAATTAAAAGGCAGTATATTCTAAAAATACTAAATTTCTTTTTAATTCGGATGTATTAGTTTGTTTCGGAGTTAATTAGCAGAAGCTCTGCTTAGTATTAAAAGTAAATACTACTAGCTACTCCCACAATTTCCTCTGAAATCTCCGTAAGGCTAATTTTTTGATTTGGGGTACCACCATATTTGTGAGTGGACGAATAAATATACGCCAACTCACAATTTATCCTTGAGCTACTTGATCTGACAATATTTTAGCATTGTAAGACCAAGAACCATTACAAAGTGTCTTTTAATTAGGTTAGATACAACACAATTATTACGAGGGTAAATGCTAACTATAGTTGAAAATAAATATTATATAAGTATAGTATTTTATTTATTACTTATTTATTTATTACAAAATACTGCCACGATTAGTTGCGGGGACAGTTGGTGACGTTAATTTATAAAAAAATCAATTAAAACAATATTTATATGCACCGATACAATAACCCAACTACATAAAATATAAACACGTATAAATAAAAGCAAAAAATGAATTAATACAAAAAATGAATATAAAATACATCTATGAATTATAATAGAAACACACAGTGCTGTGAATTAGTCATAAGTAAAATATGAATTAAAAAAACTTGAAGCAGCATCTACAAGACTTGTCAACAGTATATATTATAGAATGAGGTTACAGAGGAAAACAGGTAAAGAATAATATTAGAAATCTATTGTTAAACTGTCGGCGTTAGACTATTTAATCAGATAGAGGAGATGGATCGGAAAGGTGGAGTCAAAAGCTGTTTGGGTCCGAGACCCGAAACAGCTATTTTTGGAAAACGCATTCCGACCTGTCCAACTGTCAAGATACCCTGAGAGATAATCTGCGGATTTTATGGCTTCATAGCGATGCTGGACGTTCCACATAATGGAAAGATCCTTTCTTATAATTATTGAAAACTCGGATTTCTGGTTGGGATGGAGGATGACGTGATTGCCGTAGAAGATACTCCAAGAATAGAATGTGAACCCAGCTAAGTGAAGCGAAAGGAATGTTTCCTTACTTTACTGGATACATCGAGGAGATATTAGAATATCTAGGCGTCGGAATATCAATGCATTCCTCCTATTTGGAGCGGCGTATGGTAATTGATGTTTTAAGACCTCTAAACTTCTGTTTCTCTTCATCTTGAATACCTTTTCCTTCCCCCCTCAGTAGCTAACAGCAGTCCTCCAATCAAAAGCTGTGTTACGCATTTTCGTCCTCCAGCAATGATATATATTCTTTTCTGATTGTATTTAATACTTTCTCATTTATATTCTTGTCCGCCCAACCTATACCACCTGTTGTATGCCACACCCACGAAGGCTCCCTATCCACGTGCGTTCACTTCCATCGTTCTACATACACGTCGAATGCTGATACACCTATAAAAAGGAGAAAATATATTTGCCGACTGATAAATAATAGGTGTGATAACAGCGAATTTACGATGCATGAATTTTTTATTAGGGTGGCTGTATCTTAATGGCAACTGGTAGCTACTATTGGCAGCTACTTACGAAACCTTAGGAACCGCTGCGATATAAGAGGAACTTGCGAGGTGTACGGAAGGAAAACTCGCGACATTTTAGGTTAAAGGAAGGTGGAAAAAGGTAGTAAGTTGGGGTAATTGAGGTGATCATTCCAACCAGGAAACTCTCATTCATATTTGTATATTTGTGTATGTGTGATGAAATGAAAAAGAGCGATTTTATCGCTGAATTGAGGAATATTATCCATTGCCGACGAGAATGAGAAAGGAGAATATTTCATATTTCATCTCTGAATAAAAGTCCAGCCTCATCTCTAAAATTCCGCTTTATCAGCAAGGCCACTTCTTTAAAGTTTCCCATAAAATTTTGACGGCAGATTTCAAATTATATTACCCCGAATAAAAGGCACGATGACAGCTGTAACATTACTTCTCGATCTTATGCCCTTTTGAACACGTAATCCGGAGTTATGGCAGGAGTATCGGATCCATAGCAAGAGCCAATTTCATTCTTCGAACAAGCACTACATTCTCGAAAACCCGTTGATGTTCACGGAACGAAGTGGCTAGTCATAGGCTCTTGTCCCAAAAATTGGGTTCTCCGAAAAAAAAATCGAGGGCTGACTTCCCTTGATGGACATGTAGCGATAGCCGGCTTTGGAAAAAAAGACGTGTTGGACCACGGGCGTTACCAAACCTTCCCCCGAACACGGTGTGGCGTTCTCCGACGAACAAAGGAATGCGAGGAATTATTAGATAATCTTTACGGAGCAATAACTTGGAGGATGAATTATGTAAAGGGGGCGTTTTTTCCTCACAAGATTCTCGAATTCTCTTTCCCAAGAGTTGGCTCTTTCCTTTTAGAGGTATTCGCCCTTTATCGAAATTAATCTCTTGTTATTCTGTGCTGCGAGGGTCATCCCGTTACACATTTGTGAATTTCCTGTTACTTTCGCTGCGCTAAATATGTTCGTGAGGAGTGAATTTAGTGTAAATGACAAGTAAGACGGAGTGTGCCTATTTGCTAAATAAGGTAATAGAGAAATGATGGAAAGAAAGAATCAACTTTGCGCATAACCCAAAGTTATACAGAGGTGAAAAATAGTGACTTGGCTGGGACTCGAACCCAGGTCTCCCACTTTCCGGGTTTGTATTTCGCGGCTCGGTAATTCAGTGATTATATCTGCCCGGAAAGAGGGAGACCTGGGTTCAAGCTCTAGCCAATTCACTATTTTTTACCTTTGTATAACCTTCAGAAAGTAGTGGTATAATTTTTATTTCACCTAATTCTCCGGTTCTCTCATTATTTGAATTTTTTATTAGCTATTACTGATGCTAATGGTGATTTATATCTTCTTCTTTGAACGGGCAAAAGAGATAGTAGTAGTACTATTTGTGAACTTTTCCGATGGCTGAGGTCATTTTGTACCTTTTTGTAATGGGAATCTCAGGAAATCGTATCCTGGACCAGTCCACCAAAGGCTAATTTGACCATCCTAAGAACTTAAAATATCCCTTCCTCTCCATCAGTCTATTTGTTTGAGTAATGAAGGATATACAAGGATTTCAAAATATCTTGCGAGAATTTCCCTATTCATCACTGAACCGCTAATTGTGATGACGGGAAACTCATTATGAAACAGGTGTGCTTGTGTTACCTGCTATTTCGCGACTTTCCTTACCAATTCCATTAGTTATTCCTACTCTATTCTATGAATTCTAATATTTTAATAGATTCTTTACTTACATGTAGAATTACTTCTTGTAAGCTTACGATTTATGTATTTTCAGCCACCTGACGCCTCACGCACTCAAATTTCACACACATCTCTCGTTGAAAAACGAGAAGTCCGGAAAGCAACGTAACACTTTTCAAATTTTCGGCAGCATCAGGTGTAAGATACTCCCCCAAGTTAATTGGATAAAATCCCGTTGGAGTCTTGGTAACAAACGTCTCGCTTTCGTCATCCCCACTCGCTTCCCTTCATCATCCTTCAGCCTCCGCATCCATCCTCTTCCTCATAACCTCCCCCATCCCTCACCTCGGCCATTTCAATATCACTGCTGCCTTACACTACCTCCTGAACAGTGGAGCTTTTCGCTGACCACCTCTCTCGCTGGCCATTACACGTTGACCACACTCCCTCCACATGTGGGCTCACATACCTTGGAACGCGCATTCACCCGAGGTGGGGGTAGTGGTCACGAGGGGGCAAGGCTTGGCCGGAAGGACAAGTTCTAACGCGAGGAGGAGGGATTGTTAAGGGGTGGGCGGTGGAACCTGTCCCAACAGCCTCTCCTCATCTGCTCCTCGCTCTCTTCATCTCCTTCTTCCGGCCTTTAGCGTCCTCCGGTGCTCCCGTCGCTGCGTTCCTATTGTCTATATAAAGGGAGGAAAGAGGGCGATAGGAGGACCTCGCAGACGTGCCGGGAAGGGGAGGTGATGGGTTCGTCGAACGCTCTTCGTCCCAATCGGTTGTCTTGTTTTGAGGGGACTTTTGCCCCTCTCGGTCGATTTTTTTCCTCGGCTCCATTCACCCGCGGAAAGGGGGCGGGAAAGGAGAGCGGTTGGAGGAAAGAGAGACAAAGAGGAGTTGGAGAAGAGGTTCAGGCTAAGGAGTCGCACGTATCGTTACTTTATCGTTATCGTTAATTTTTTGCAATTAGGGTTCTGCGTTAGGGAAATTGCTTCGAGTTATTTTGTTACATCCACACAGAAATTTGGCATTTTTTCATATTTTCTAAATGTTTTATATGTTGAGAATAACCCCTGAAAATGTCACAATGATATCTGTAAAATTGACGAAGTTATTGAATTCTGAGTAAATTTAGTGCCAGTATTTTTCTTCGTGTGCCGGTGTGCCGCTGCATCCTATGAAGAATTATGGATTTTTGCTTTTCATTACATCTTCATTGTTTGTGATTTAGCATCGACGACTAATATTAAAGTTAGAATTAGTTTACTTAACTATGATTCAATCATACTCTAAACATAAAATACTTTTCCTAGAAATACTGTTTTCTGTGACGGCAAAAAACATATCTCGAAAACCGTTCTATGAGTATTCTTCAAATTTTCATCAATACGTAAAATATCAATGGAAGATCGCTGAGGATCTCATATTTGAAAAACAGATATTAAATATTAAATATTAGAAAAAGGCACAACAACTACGACAGTTTAGAAAAAGTTACAAACTATGTATGGCATGTTATAGGTATGTATGATTCAATTTGCTCCTGTGTACGTTTTAAAATTATTTCGTATTTGATGAAGTAATGAAATAGTAAATTAAATATATAAAATGTAGCGACTGCCTCCAAGGAAAAATTGAGAATAATTTGCTTTATTATAATCATAATAACTTAAAGTAGCCATTGACAGTTCCGGATGAATCTTGGTTGAATGAAATTAAATCGAGGAAAAATAAGTTAGGCATAAATGTGAAGCTATGCGAATAATGCATTGAAATAACGTGATGGCGTTATAAACATTAGCGTTGCAGGGGAGATTTATAGTCCACCAAATAATAGAGTTGGCACGGAGATAAGACGATAATCAATAAATGAACGGAACAAGACAGTCACGATAAACCTTTATCATGAATTCGCAGTGAAGAATGATGTACGTTGGTATTTCCAATCAATGATTGACCTTTGTGATAAGAAGAGAGTTATGAATGGGATATATTTGACGTTGAAATGTTTCGATTTCATAGGGATTAGATTCAGAGCGAGGATATCAAAATAAATTCAAGATCGGTGAATTATATATTTTCTCACACCTGTATAAACGATTCCGTAGCTACAATATTCTTTGAATTGAACTGAAAAAGTGAATACTCATTGTCCCTGTTAATTTAAGCATGCTGTGCAGGTGCTTTCGATGGAATAAAATCGATAGTAGGAAAATATGCATGTAAGGAAGAGAAAGGCGTCAGTATAGAGCAGATAACGATAAAGCCCTGACGAATTTATTTGAGTGCGTCTCTCAGTCCTTACTTCGCTGAGAAATGTATTGATTGATTCCTACGTGAAGAAAAACCTGATTAAAGATTGATAGTTAAAGATTGAATAAACTGAAACTAATTTGAAAGATATATCTGTTTAAAAAGAGCTTCTTTTACAAAATAAACAGGTAGAGAATCAGTGTGAAGTCTATATGGAGGTTTATTACGTTATCTTGATAATTATTTACGAATCTTCCTGTATATTTCGATGGAAGTTTCAGTTTTGCGGTAAGTAAACATACCTATAGTAAACGGATATCAAGTATTAAAACACTATTGAAAGTCTTTTTAAAATTCATTCTTATACATTTTACTATTCTCATGGTCAGTTTAGAATTTCTAAAATTGTAATCATCATCCTTTTCAACTTTATAAATAAAGAATGAAGCAGAGACCCTCGAACCGTCAAAATTTCCAAATCAAACAAGCCGAAACACTTATTTAAGGTGATATAATTATAGTCCGTCTATATTTTCCGTTGTAGGATAGATCAAGATTCTTTGTTGATTTTTATTTCAGTGGTAATGAAAGCAGCGCAGCATTTTCCAAAGCTTAAATTGCAACGAAACAAATCTATTAATGCAAAGCGTATTGGATCAATAACAAAAACTCATTAACATAATTTTGCCTCTAAGTCAATACATTTTCAATAGTGGAGGTCTTACTCCGATGCGTGGGCCGGAGACGACCATCCAAACGGGCCGCACTTTGCCCATTCCCAGACTGAAACCAAACAGTAGATGAAGTAGATTGACAGCATCGGAAAGAGTAGAAGAGAGGGAAGGAGGAAAATGGAAGGTGGATTCGGCCTGGGACCAAAGGGAATGGGAATCAACAGGGTGTGGTTAGCAAGAAGGGATTAGTCCTCCGGAGACATCAACGCCCGTTCAGACATTTCTTCCTCTCTCACTCGGTCTCTTTTTCTCCAAGTCAGCTTTCGCGTAAGATTTTCTGGACCGTAGGGTCGCGGGTGAATTAGAAGCAAATACGGCAGGATAGGGGTTCCCATAACGGTGAAGACTCGTTTCCCGTTATCAGTCGAAAAAGAATCGCCATCGTTACCGGCGTAAAATTGTAATAATTGAAATAAGATGGTGGTGCACTGACCGGATACATGATCGGCGTAATATTTCAGCGCTATTCTAATGTTTGAGGGCAAAATCGATGGGTCTTATATATTTTCTGGGACGTTGAGGTGGGCACTTCACCTGAATGGTGATGATGTGAGGGATCTCTGGCCGTAAATCGTGGTAATCATCGCAAATGACATCCGGTGGGGAATGATGCATTAATTCATACCCTTACGGCTGCTAATGTATCATGAGAACGGCTAAAAGTCAGCGGAGACTTGTCCTCGCTGATGCTGATGATGGGATGAAATATATAATAAATGTGGATGTACATAATTTATTTGATTGGAAACGTTTATGACGGGTATTAATGTCGACATATGTGTAAAATAATTCAAGTTTAATGCGAAAATAAATGGAAGCCAAATTTAATCTAACTGTCCACCAAATTTTGGCCAAATTTTTCACTCTGTCCGCAAAAACTTCTTATATTACTTTTTTCCTTCTGTAAGACTAGCATCGTAAAAGGAGTATTTTAATAAATTTAAGTTTTGAAATAGTATTTAATTATCAATTATTAATTTATTTAATTATTAAAATATTTAACATCGTTAGGACCAAATAAAATTGATATTAAGTGACTTCGAGTCTCGATCTCCTTTGAGTTTTTCAACTCTGTTTATCCCTTGTGTTTTCTTTGGCGCGTTTTCCTTGCAGCTCTAAGCTGTTACAATCTCTTTCCTAGTTTTATTTGTGTCAATATCTGATTGAAGTTCGTGAGTCAATTCTTAAATACTACGGAAATCTTTATACATATTTATTTATAATTGAATGAATATAGTGTGAGTAATGACGTATCTGAATGAAATATATTTTTACCATATAATAATATTTAGCAACAGTGATTAATAATTCACAATTAATTTACCAGTAATTCTACGGATTTCTAGTATTTATATATTAAGCCCTAGTTCCTTGGTTCGATTCCTGGTTAGTGTATGGTGTTTTATATGCATTGAAGGTTGATTGTTAAATTGTTTCCACTAGACAAAAATTTTCTCTTTAAAGACTCCATTATTATTAATATATATTTTATAAAAGATAAAATTAAATCATTTTTGGTAACATTCCTTTATAGCTAACTTCACGTGTCAAGTTTTTTCCCAAATCCCAAGTCCGAGAACAGTGCAAAACTTAGGTTCCGATCGTTTTCCGTTCGTCCAAAACCCATCGTAGGTATGACTTCATTCCATGACTCCGCCCTCTGTTTTCCTCGTTCAGGTGCGGTTAAATAACACCGCAGGTACTCGACCTTAACCATAAGAGTCTGGAAACCGTGATAGATTCCTAAAAAAAGCCTCTACATAATATCTCCAACTTCGTTAGGTAACGAATTTTTTGCCCCCTCCCGAGTTTTACCTTTCATCCGATCTGGGTCTCGTGGCGCACCTGCTCCAAACATCACTCGATCTGCCACGCCTCCTTCCCACCGCCTTTGCCAAGTGAGACCACCACCTACACGAGCCTTCTTACACACAAACAAGACGCCCGGCTCGAAGGCAGCGTGACAAATCAATCTCTCTCCTCCCACGTTCCCAAAGACGATCAATCTTACCCCTTTCGAATAATCATTTTTACGATCAATTTACTCGATTTCGAACATCCGCCGATCCCTCGGAGTGACCGTTACACATTGTTCAACCCGTATCTCCTAGAGCAGAGCTTCCTAATTCGTCTTCTACGAAGCCCTTTTCAATCTAAAGAGAAATTGCTTGTCATCAGTTCGTTATTTTGGTTAAAAGTTAAAATATTATTGTTGACTAAACGAGGCAAAAGTACAATAGCTTGTGTTCAACAGTTTTTCTGTTTATCGATTCCGGACTTAATCCTTAGAAAACAAGCTGTTGTTCTGTTCTGAATGCAGTTCCTAATTCGCAGTTTATTCTTCTCGCGGGGAGTTGCTTTAACGTTGAAAAATGAATATCTTGTTTTTGTAACCGTGTTAGTGAAGAAGCCTGTGCTTATTGAATGACTTAATATTTTAGATCTCTAATAATTGAAAGCACTGCATATTGGTGGATTGAAAATTTACAAATGTCTTCATTAAATTGGATTGAATCCTAATCCTTGCAATAAATCGAATTGAACGAATCAAGGGTCGAGCAATATTGTTTTAGTTTCTGATTTATGAGCTGTTTTTTATCAAATAAAAGTTATACACTCCAGATACAGAGATAAAAGAATCTTTTTTAATTGTCTGTTAACTAAACTTCATAAAAACACCAAAATAACTTTAGAACGCGATTAGGAATGCATATTATAGAAACCAACGGAATTAATTAAAATTCCCTCTGTCTGGAGAATAAGAGAAGATCTAAAGTTATCGTGATATAGTAAAATAAATTCAAAGTCATGCATAAATGTATATTTGAATTCTTCACTTATCTCTTACTTTGTAAATGGTTTCAATACAAAATATCTACCTACCACAAATATAGTCAGTATTACGAAATTAATGCAAACTGAGCATAACGTTCGCACTATCCACGTTTTTTCAATAATGAATTATGATATTGACGATGCATATTTAAAAGTATTGTATAGTTGTGGTGTGTATTTAAGCAACTCCTTATTGATTATAATCTTTCATCTCTGACTGTTCAG